>CM065698.1:45245121-45390121 GCA_017654935.2 Phymorhynchus buccinoides | reverse complement strand
ACATAGAATCATGTACAAAAATATTTTCTAGGGTAAATCGAGCATGAGAATTGCGATTCTGACATCCTTTTAACAATATGACATGATTTTCACCCTCAAATTCAAGATGGCCGCCATTAGATAGCGCTAAAAGGTATCAACGAAAAAGCTCATTCAGTTAAGTTTATTATGGTCATGCAATTAAAATTCCATACTATAAATCCGATCTTTGTCTATTTTACATCATGTAAATACAAGATTTGTTTCTGTTTTCTGTGTTTTCAGGGATTTTGAAGCAAGTGACACAGTGCAATATGTGATGCTGTGAAGATGGACATCTTCGGTGTGAATTCAGAAGATAGCATATGACAATGTCTACTGTTCCGTGTGTCCTACAGTGTGGCAAACTTTGCAATAAAGCTACAGATGCCATTGCCACCTCTCAGAGTTGGGAAAATCTCAAGCAAAAATCCCAATTATGGAGTGGTCTTGACAAATTTGGAAGTGTCTTTTCAACGGTTGATTGGGATAAATGTCCCGGTGAACATTGTGTCCATGACTTATGTAAATTGACATTATGCAATGCCAAGAAGCTGGAACAGGCTCGAACAAGACAGAAGAAACAAGACGTTGAAGAATGCCAATCCCAGTCACCTTCAACATCTGAGGCTTTCTCCCCAGATACTGTTCCACCTGCCAAGCAGCTGTGGTCGAGTATGGAATGGCCGGTGCATGACAAAACAACATGTGTCTGGTGCTGCAAGCCTGAGTCAGGCAAACACCCAGAATCTAAGTTGTCCCTCATTTCATATGCCCATGCATGGGCAATGTTCAAAAGCCATACAGTAGCCCTGGAAGATCAGAACATGCGAGACAGAATCAACTGTCTGATTGACTATGCAGCTGATCAACCCTACGCAATTGAAATCAGATATCACAGTAAATGCTGGTTGAAATATGTGCCTAAATACCAGAAAATGAGTGCAGATGACAAACTGCCACTCATGCAAAATGTCAGTCTCCGTGAGGCCAGGACTGTCTTCTTTGATTATGTCAGAACAGTGATCTTTGAGGAACATGAATTGAGGTCTCTGCTGGGCCTTCTCCAAGACTACAGCTCCATCATTTCTCAGTATGGTTTCCCAACATCTGGCATCAAGTCATCCTTTATCAAAGATATCCTGACCCGCGAGTTTGAGGATAAGATTGGATTCCACTCCCGTCCTCAAAGATATCAGAGTGAGTTAGTCTATGATACCATGGGAGGTGGTTCCTATGTTGAAGCAGCACTCTCCTCCATCGGTGTGAGCAGTGAGCAGCTTGTGGACAACGTGGCTGCACGGCTCAAGGATGACATCAAGTCAACCAAACTCATTCCCTGGCCGCCAAGAGTAGAGGAGCTAGAAGAGGGGGACGAGCTTTCACCTCTCCTTGTGCATTTGCTATCTGCTATGCTGGGGAAGAAATAAGCAGATATGTCTCCAAGCACACTCGCCCTCGCTTCACTGATCACACAGCATATCACAAAAAGCCCCACCCCTACTGCAATCAATGCTACGGTTACTCTGCATGGAGTTACTCGCAGTAAAGAGCTTGTAGACTCTTATCACAAGTTGGGCATGGGGATCAGTTACCCACACGTGCTTCTCCTACGTGATCTCTGGACCATGCATGACCTAGAACGATGTTCAATCTGTCCTGATGAGATTGCCGAGAGCACACCAAGCATCAGTATCATAGACAATGACGACTTCAAAAATGACACCTTGACAGGAGGAAGCACAGCACATCCATGTAACTGGATGTTTCTGCAGCGTCTAGAACGCCTTCAGCAGGAGAACACAGAAGAAGAGCAAGTGCGTATGAAGGACGCCAAGGCTGTGTCACAAATACTGACGGACAAAGCATCCCAGATGCAAGCAGTCACGCCCTACAGGACCATCAAACATGGTGAGCCTCCCATTCGCCATGCACGTGAGCAGGCTAATTTCTCTTCCAGCACAGCGATTCAGCAAACTCGGGGCATTATTCATGCACTTGCTCGTGCGGACGTGAATGGTGACCGTCCTGATGCAGCTGAGCAGAAAGTTCCTTCCTACAACGGGTTTCATGCAAGCTTGACTAAGGACCAAGGAAAGAGCAAGGCTTATTTTCATAAGTCTTACAACCAGCCCCCTAACAAGACAGTGGTGCATGACATCATGGTCAAGCTGTCAACCATCATCACAACCAAGCGCATGCCCTTTGCCTTCTTAGCAGGAGACCTTCCTGTCTACGTTCTCATCACCCTGCTCGAAGCCGAGAACCCGGATAGATTCAGAGACATTGTACCATTTGTGGGTCCCTTCCATACACAGTGTGTGATGATGAGTGCCATCTACAAGCGCTACAAGGGGAGCGAGTTAAGAGATGTACTTGTGGCGGCAGGAGTTATTGCCCAAGGCTCAGTCGACCATGCTCTGAAAGGCAAGCATTACAGAAGGGGACTGCGTTGCTTGAGGCTCATGTATGAGGCACTCATGAGTCAGCTGGTACATGAGACTCGCGCGTAACCTTGCTGATGACACAAAAGAAAACCTCAAGATTTTGAGAGATACAAGTCTCTCCCAAGAAGCCCGTGCTGCTGCTCATGAGGCACTTATGGAGGATGCTGACCTCAAGAGCCTGATCAACAACTTGTTCAACCATGTGGAGGCCTGTGACATGGCAGACTACTGGAAGGATTTCCTTGTAATGATGGATGCACTTTTTCAGAATGTACATGCAGTACATGTCTGCAACTATGACGAATATGTTAGCTCTCTCCGCTTGGCAGGTGGAGCAGTATCTGGGGAGAAAGCCTCAGATGTTGAAGGTGACTGGGATTGGTATTCTTCAACCTCTTGTTTCTTCTGTCTTGTTCGAGCCTGTTCCAGCTTCTTGGCATTGCATAATGTCAATTTACATAAGTCATGGACACAATGTTCACCGGGACATTTATCCCAATCAACCGTTGAAAAGACACTTCCAAATTTGTCAAGACCACTCCATAATTGGGATTTTCGCTTGAGATTTTCCCAACTCTGAGAGGTGGCAATGGCATCTGTAGCTTTATTGCAAAGTTTGCCACACTGTAGGACACACGGAACAGTAGACATTGTCATATGCTATCTTCTGAATTCACACCGAAGATGTCCATCTTCACAGCATCACATATTGCACTGTGTCACTTGCTTCAAAATCCCTGAAAACACAAAAAACAGAAACAAATCTTGTATTTACATGATGTAAAATAGACAAAGATCGGATTTATAGTATGGAATTATAATTGCATGACCATAATAAACTTAACTGAATGAGCTTTTTCGTTGATACCTTTTAGCGCTATCTAATGGCGGCCATCTTGAATTTGAGGGTGAAAATCATGTCATATTGTTAAAAGGATGTCAGAATCGCAATCCTCATGCTCGATTTACCCTAGAAAATATTTTTGTACATGATTCTATGTGCTTTGGTTCAAAACTTCTATTTTTAGGTTCGCACCAGCGGCCATTTTGGATTTTGGCCTCTAGCAAAAAATGCCAGCATTTTTCAGAGGGACATGGGGGCTAAATCTTTTATAAAAGGCCCAAAGAGGTCAAATCAATCGTCAAACCTTACTAGCCAGAGAGTGGTCACGGAATCTAGGTTTTAGATTCAACTATTGGTAACATCTCTCTGGTCAGACCAATTGACATAGGCTAGAACAACAATGCTGCATCAAAATGTTGTCATGCTCTGCATAGCTATGCAGGGATTGTCTTTAGCCACGACAAGCTCCTAGCATAACATCATCAGTCTCCAAAATCCTCCGAAGTCGAGTGTGGCTGCCCACGTGGCGGGATAATTTAAAAAAACCGGTCACGTATGTAGTGTTCTCATCCCTAGCTGATGCATTTGTACCATAGTGTTCAAGTGCTTCTTCTGGTGGGATGATCCTTGGAGTGTTTTGTTTTAGCCAAGGTACGACGACGACAACAACAACAACAACAACAACAACGATAACAACAACAACAACAACAACAACAACAACAACAACAACAACAACAACAGAGGATTAAGAATTTCTGACAGAGGATTGGCTTCTCTTGTCAGAGGTTTTGCTTCTTTTTTAAAAACTTCAGTGTTATCTTAAATCGTGTTAAATGGTATTTAGAAAAGTGATTTCTTGCTATAATAATTCAGCCTTTACTTGGAGAAGTTGCGGGACTCATTTTAGTGAAGTTGGGGGACTCATTTCAGTGTTGTCCCTTTTCAATCTATGGGCCTTTGTGGCCTTTTTAACGTGGTTTTCAGAGGATTGGACTTCATACTAGCATTCTTCTACTTCGGTCGCTGAGGCAGTGTCCTGTCAATTATGAGCGTAGATGCGTCATACTGCCGTTATGCGCCTAACTACGAAATAGGCCCAGCAAGTCCGTGTTTCTAGAACTAAAGCAGGAGAATGGGCCGGTATGGCAGAAAGATAATAGACGACAGTAAGCAAAGGGAAAGGGCAGAGTAAAAAAAGAATGACAGATTAGAGGAAGTTACAAGCACAGAACTTCCAGAAGGTGGGGGAACTATTTATACAAAAGACCCCCCGGTATGACTTCCAGATAGCAGAGGAGGCGACGGCTATTTTGGAGGGCTGGGATGGAACGTGTTTATAGCCTTGCCCAGGGAACATCCCCAGTCTCTCGTCCAAGAAGACTCAAGGACAGCTGGCGCTATGGAAGGTCCCCAATGGCCAACCCATCCCCATAGGCTGCAGCCGAGCAATAGCCGGTGCAAAGCGCCCACTAGTTGAAGTCATAGTCATGGACAGAAAACTAAAACTGTTCTTTGATTTTTCAGAAAGAAAACCATTCGTTGAACATTGCGCTCTAACTTTACTTTGGGTCCAAACTTCAAGCTAATGTCAACCAGTAATTAAAAAAAGTATCCAAAACACAACACACACACACACACACACACACACACACACAACTACATTGGCAATTCAATAATATTTTAATTCACAATTCTGCCCGCCAAGAACGATAATCTGTTGACTGGAAAAGCAATGGGCTAGGGGAAGACGGGGTAAAAAGCGCATGGGCGGGTAAGAAACCCACCCCAATTATCTCATGAAATGAAGCAAATTTCAGTCTCATTTTGCCCATGAGACGAGCGTTAATGTCTAACATTCGTCTCATGGGCAAATTTGACTGAAAATTTTCTTTATTTCATGAGATAATTGGGGTGGGCTTCTTACCCGCCCATGCGCTTTTTACCCCGTCTTCCCCTATATGTTTCTGTTGCAAATTATCGTTCTTGGCGAGCAAGACTGTGAATACGGCTACAACGTTAAGGTGAATGGCAAAGGCCAAAATGACTAAAGCAAGCAAATGCCATATCATAATTGCTAATATCGTGATCGAGCACCGTAGCCTTTGGTTTGCTCTCAAACAGTTCGAAAAAAGACTATGTCCTTCTTTCCGCCATCTTGGACCGTTGGGGAACAAACCGATGCTCGATGAAGATAAGGCCTCACAAGTGATGCATGAGCCAAGTCTAGAACTATCAACCAAAATGTACTAGTTAACACTCTTCATAGACATTACATTTTTTTCATAACCCTTTAAAAACGAGCGCCTTCAAAGCAGCTTGAAAAGTAAATTTTGAAATAGGCTCACTATAACCTTACCTTCTTTCAGTAGACTATTCCAAAGCATACGCACGGGTGAATCGACTTGTTTCCTTCCCTTTTATACAAGAAGCTACACATACATTGCTATGCACACACAACACTAGTCTACATGGTAAATGCGCACGAGTGACTTCACTTGTTTCCCTCTCAATACAAAGACTATACAGTGGAACCTCCCTTCTAAGACCTCCCATTATAAGACTCCCTCCCATATAAGACCTACTTCTCTGAGACATTGCCCTTCTTTGTTAAAATTACCTCCCTGATAAGACCCCTATCTTGATAAGACCCCTATCTTATAAGACCCCATTTTGGGATGATCTTTGAAGGTCTTATAAGGGAGGTTCGACTGTACTTACATGCGATTTGTTACACACACAACTCGAGATAATTGGGCTACTAGGCCTTCTACACGGCATAGCGTATATAATTTGTACCGACAGAGAGCCCAGCCGTCAAATTTCGTTGACAACACCACGCCCCCATGGTATCATATTCACAAGCAAAACGTGCTGTGGGTCTGTGAGAACACGTGCTGCTCTGCGCGCGCTGTTTGGGGGTGTAAATGGCATTTTGTGGGCAGTCTTTGTAATTGGGAATAAATGAAAGTTAGGTTTTACGTTCACTCGGCTGCAAAACATCACATACCATCAACCAACCGTCATTCAATCCTCTGAGCAGATCGTGGAGGTACTGCAATAACAAGTCTGTAATTAATAGGGTTTTTTTGTAATTGAGTGGGGGTAAAAGTCAAGATGTCCCCCCCCCCCCTTACATTTCTCGGCTCTCCCGGAATTTTTACACTTACTTGCCTTTCTTACCAAACATTAAGCTGCATTTCATGAACCTTTTTAGCTAATTATATTTGTTGAATAATTAATCGCAGTCATGATATAGGCCATTATCTAATAGGACCCCCCTCCCTATGTAGTGCAGTACACACAACAGCCGCGGAGCATTTGTCACATTCCTGGTTCATTGCTTTTTTGTGCGCCACAAACGATTGCGAATCCGCGCTTGTTTGTTTGTGGCACAAGCCACAAACCTATAACTCACTTTGTCAGTCTGTCGGTCTGTCGGTCGGTCCAAAATTGTCGCACATATTGTAAAAGAGAAAAAAATACTTGGGCATAAAGTACCATTTCAGTTGTCATATCTACAGTCCTTAGGTATGGAAATAATTGTATACTGAACAGAGCACATGAATCTTCATGTTAAAGCGTACAAAATAATAAACATACGTAATACAGACACTGCAACAGACACGACGAGTATGCGGTGCTTCTTTCGATGAGTATAAGTAGGATAAATAGTTTTAAATGTTTTTCAAAAGATATAAAAAGTTACGAAATGGTGCAGAGATAACATTCTGGTTTACAGATTAAAATTATTGAAAAGCCAGGGGAGGCGACTCAGTGTATGTAAAGATTGGAGTGGTAAAAATAGACCGCTGCCACAAACGATTGCGAATCCGCGCTTGTTCCGTCTTGTCTTTATCTTCTACTATTATTGAATGTATGTGTTTAATGATGTAAATGGATGAAACTTAGTGTGAAATATAGTCAGCGATAGAGGATGAAGTACTCAATCTGCAGTAAGAAAGGCAAGACTGAAAAATGGAAATAACCGAGAAATGGAGAAGGGGGGGGGGGGGGGGGGGTGTGGCGGGGCACATCTTTACCTTGAGTGGGAAGTGTGGAATATTTATTTATTTCTGCATGCAAAAATAACTGGCATGTAGGCTACGACGTGTAGTGAAGGGGCAGACATTTGTCAGGCATGGTTCTCGTGATATTAATTCTAATGTTCAAAATAAATCTGATGAAATGCTACTAGGTTTTTTCTCTCACTATTTTTGTTGTACCCCGTACACGAATCTGATAAAATATTTATATTTTTGTAACGGACATTTTATTTGATTCGTGTATTGGGGTCAACATGAGCACAGTGAGCGAAAACAGTAGAGTTATTTTTAGACGGAAGTATTTCACGTGAATCATGACTCACAGACTTCGTCACAATCTGATCGCATTTTCATTGAATCGTATGCAGTGGGCAAGCCCCTTAACTCGGTGCGAAGCGCGGAGATATTAGCCTTACTATCGAGTTAATTGTTTGACAAATGCTCCGCGGCTGTTGTGTGTACTGCACTACATAGGGGGGGGGGGGGGTGTCCTATTAGATAATGGCCTTTATCGTGACTGCGATTAATTATTCAACAAGGATAATTAGCTGAAAAGGTTCATAAAATACACGGTTAATGTTTGGTAAGAAAGGCAAGTGTGAAAATGCGGGGAGAGCCGAGAAATGTAAGGGGGGGGGGGGGAGGCGGGGCACATCTTGACCTTAAGCATGCACGCAAACTGGCATGTAGGCTACGATGCGTAGGCCTACTATGTGAACGCGCTTGTTTGTGTAGGTGTGTCTGCGTGGTGGGGTTTTGTCTGGTATGTGTGTGTGTGTGTGTGTGTGTGTGTGCGTGTGCGTGCGTGCATGTATGAGGCCGTGTGTCTATATGACATAAATTTCAGGAGTAATATCGATAGTTCTAAACAGATAATGTTTGCGTGTGTTACATTGATAAACCGCCGACTAATCACATAACAATAGGAATAAAACTTAACACACCCAATAATATAATTTTAAGCAACAGATATTTCACACTGTCAAATATTAAATGCATGGACTCACATGCAAAGCTAAATCGATGCTTATCTTGAACGGAAACAATAGACACGTGAATCCATTTACGTAAACTGGCGCCACTCACTGTTTCAGTTTCTTCAAATAAGCGTGGAGAAACTTCTGTAAGCGTGCTTCTTGTGCCTTCTGCCGTTTCTCCATGACGACATTCAGTGTGTAGATGAACGGGTTAATCGCTGAGTTCAGCGGCAGAACGACAATCGCCATGACCACATTGACCTTGTCTGAAATAGTCACACCAAGAGCCGCCATTACACCGCTTAGACCGATGGGAAACCAGCAGAGAAAATCGGACATGGCGATGGTCAGCAGACGTATGGCAATGACCGTGTCCTTGGACGTGACACTTGGCTGGTCATCTTTGTTTTTCGACGACTTTGTGGAGCGTTTAGGCATTGCGTTTGATCGAATGGACCAGTAAATAAGGGACTGGCCAACCCCGATGAGGAGAAAGAGGACCAAGTTGCAGATGATCATCACACTGAAGGAATAATAGTGACCAGCAAAATCAACTGATGTGATAGGCAGTGGAATGCAGATACTTGTCTGCTGGTAAAATCTCCAGTGAGACAGCACTGGGTGCAAAGGAACCGAAGCCATGACGAGCCCCACTGTCCAGACAGTTGCACAGGCAAGGAGAGCTGATGTGCTTCCAAAGCGAACCTGACTGAAAGGAAAGCGGAGCACAATGAACCGATCCAGAGTGATGAGGCAAATAATAAATGCTGATACTTCAGAGGATAACAGAGATAAAAACCCTGCCACGCTGCAAGCTGCGCTCGTTTTCCAAGCTACGTCATTCCACACATAGACACCTGAATAAACTCTGTCAGCTAATCCGATGATGGCAAGATACAATCCCATCAGAAAATCAGAAAGACACAGATTAATGACAAACAAGAAAAACCTGTCTTGATTTTTCCAGCTGATGACCAAAGGCGGTAAACGAAACAACTGAAATTTCCCAAGATAGCAGGCAGAGAAAGCACTGTTAGGAATAAACGGTAAATGTTAGACGTCAGTAAGTCTTCACATGATGATATTTGATCAGATTCAGCAAAACATTTCCCTCGAAAATCGTCTGGCAGAACAGTTGCACAGCATAGTTTGAAGCTGTCTGCAGAAACACGCTCTAAGGAATTCATACTTTTCATGAAGTCCGCAGTAAAGTGAGACACAGTGACCCCACGCAAATCTAATACTTGAAGATTTGGGAACATTTTCCTGCCTGTTAGTGACTTAATTCCACTACCTGTCAAATCCAGAACTTGTAACTCTGGCAAGGCGGCTGACAAAACAGTCAAGTTCAGAACGTCTGAAGTAATGTGAGAAAAGTTGGCAACCTTCAATGACAGTAGCAAGTATTTTGACTGGACGTCTGAAAGACGAGTTGCAATTGGGTTCCCAGCAAAATTTACTTCTCGAAGCTGATGTAGTCTGATGAAGTTGCTGAAGTTGATATGTCGCAATAGATTATCACTTAAATCCAAAATGTAAAGATTGGTCAAGTTAAAGTCAGTTAAATTGTACCACCCACAAGCCTGCACACCGAGACGAATCAACATGATATTGTGCAACAGGTCTGCCTGCAGCAGGTGAGTCCCTCTGGCCTCCAGGTAACGTAACTGAGGGAAAGCGTGGACCTGAAAGGGGTGAGTACAAATGACGGCCAGGCCATAACAAACACACGGCTCAGGACAAGTCAGGTCGCACAGCAGTTCATCATCATGCTGAGGACACTGGGGCAGACCGTCACATATGTGAGTCATGTGAACACATATGGTTCTTTCTTTGCCACGGCATCGGTAAAACCCCGGACATCTGAAATGGCCACACATCATTTCATCTTCGTGGTTTGGACAGTCGTTGATGCCGTTACATCTGACGTACACAGGCATACAGTAGCCGCCATCAGGACACTGGAAATGGGTGTCTGGACACTGAGTGGTGTTGGCGGGAAGAGCAATGACAAAAAAAAGATCTTTTCGATTAAAGTTCACCACAGCCGGTGGCTTCAGAGTGTTGGAATAAAACACCGTTTTTTTAGGGCAGTCAATTTCATCCAGTTTGGCTATACAGTCTTGGAAGCCATCACAGCGTTTGATGAGATTCACGCACTAGTTGTTGAAAAGAACCAGCAAATATAAATCGTTTAATCATTATCATTTGAAAATCTGATTGACATGAATGGGGTAGCAAAAAAACAAAATATAAAGTATATGATACATGAAGACAAAGTTTGCAACAACAGACTTCTATAATTCAGAAAGTTGCTTATTTCTTTCACGACAGAATAATATAGGTAGAAAAATGTAACCAATTATGAATGTGAAAATATGCTAATATGATAGATTCATATATGGTGTGTGTGTGTGTGTGTATGAGAGAGAGAGAGAGAGAGAGAGAGAGAGAGAGAGAGAGAGAGAGAGAGAGAGAGAGAGAGAGAGAGAGAGAGAGAGAGCATCAAACAACACTCTTTACTATTGTAACACAGAAAAAGCAGACTTACTTAATACTTTTTTCATACAACAAGCCACCTTGGAAAATGACAATGATGAACTGCCTCAAATACCCTTTGCCCATTATGAAATCAATGAGCTAGTGCTAACTGAGGATGATGTTATTAAAACTCGATAAAACAAAAGCTTTTCCTGCTATGCTATTCTCCAGTCTTCCTATGCTTTCAGCTTATCGTTTTTCATCACATACAATGTATGTAGTATAATTTTATTTTGCTTCATCTGTGTTTCTTTCTTTCATTCGTTCAATTGCATTGCATGTCCGCCAAATTTGTCCACTGTAATATGTCTTTTAAATGAGCACACCATAAGCTCTGTTTGGTGCTGCATTAGTTGTCTTGTGTTGTGTTATTTTGTTTTCGGACAATAAAATGTTTAAACCAGAGAGAGAGCAACAATGAACAACAATTTCAATTTTTATAGGCCACCGGCCCTTAGAAAGGTCAAAGTCATACATGAACATGCATAATAATGCAAAACGTACTGGTACAATGGAAGAGAGAGAGAGAGAGAGAGAGAGAGAGAGAGAGAGAGAGAGAGAGAGAGAGAGAGAGAGAGAGAGAGAGAGAGAGAGAGAGAGAGAGAGAGTGAGTGAGAGAGAGATTGCATGATTATGTATGAACAAAAACAATGAATGTGAGAAAAAATAGACAATTATCAGTCAAAGACAAACATGTTAAGCTTATTTTGTTTGCAGCTTTTGGTCGCGTGTCATGAGGTTTGTGGCATGTTGATAAAGCAATGTAGACAATAAATTATTTATCAAATTGCCCTTAGACCAACCTGTCCTCCTCCACAGTTCAAAACCAGTCCTACACACGGGGGGTGAACACAAAAGTTCTCATCATCCCCTCCCCGGCAATCTTTGCGATGATCACACACTAAACTGTACGGTACATACTCCCCTGATACATCACAGTAAAAGTAGGGCTGCAGCAGTTTGGGTATCATTGTGCACTCAGCGTTGTACCGTCCAATGACATCCACTTCCTCACAGAGACTTTGGCTGTCACAGGCCAACATGTCATGCACAAGGTGTTGCAGAGGACACACAGCAAGAGAGACACGTGATATTGCTGAAGATCTCTGACTTGAAAATGTAGGAACTTCGCTGGTCTGCTTGGGATTTGAAAATGAAGAGAGATCACATAAAAAGGACGTCGTTCTTTGCATGTGACAAGGAAAGTCATTGACTTTGAAAGAAGTCGATCTCCTCAACAACTTGAGATTCAGCAATCCACAGTGTCTCCCAGGGAGTTTGTTAGTAATGCGTAAATAGTAAGCAACCGAACCACTTATCCATTGCCAGGTATGTTTATACCTGTGCAGACAGTAGACCCAAACATCAGGAAATTTAAGTGGCACGTTAGCACGCTCATCGCTTGTCCATAGTGGCACATTAAAATGTTCAGGTATAAATGCTGTTAATGACAACGAAAGAAGATTGAGATGAAATTTTGAAGGTGATACTTGCTTTATGTATTTCCTTTTTTTTTTAAGGTCAGCACAGCTTTTATAGTTAATCTTACAATAACTTGGTTCCAGTCCAGTCCAGTATTGCGAAAATGTTAGCCAGCTTGTTTCAACATTGTATATGTGCTATTTATAACTTAATCTTCTTTTCTAATCTACAACAACCCAACGTTCAAGTTTTGGGCTCGCTTGTGTTAACAAAGTGAGTCTATGTTCACCGGTTCCTTCGTTGTGTTGGGTGTAAGTGTGCCTGTCTGTCTGTGGTAACTTTATTTTTGGCTATTTCTCATTATCTACAAGGCATTCGTTGATCAAACCTTGCTTGCATGTAGATGTTTAAGCAAGCTTTCAGGAAACATGATTTGCATAATAACATTAATCAATGACCTTGACATTTACATTGAACATGCAATTTCCGTCTTGGCCATATATATAACATTTTCGCAGGTATGGTTCCCAACTTTGGAATGCTGAGTATTGCTTAAGGTGGTAGTGTATGATACGTGACTTTTACCCTCTTCACCTTAACCTTGACATTTGACCTTGAATATATCAATTCCTTTTGCCACATCTTTTACATCATGGCAGTTACAGTCCCCAAATTTGGTGAGTAGGTACATTAGGTTAAGATCACATGGAGTGCTAAGTACTGATGACCTTCATGACCTTGACCGTTGACGTTTTTT
The DNA here is from genome assembly GCA_017654935.2 of Phymorhynchus buccinoides. NCBI lineage: Eukaryota > Metazoa > Mollusca > Gastropoda > Neogastropoda > Raphitomidae > Phymorhynchus > Phymorhynchus buccinoides. The sequence continues at coordinate 45,377,072 of CM065698.1, read as the reverse complement.
TATCTGTCACAATATCACATCAATCACTGCACAGAATCGCTTAAAAGTTTTGTAGGGTGGTATATTACATAACGCGGATGTGTCAAGTGTAGACAATATGCTCTTTCTTACCATGACCGTTTACCTTGACCTTTGACCTTGACCTTTAATATGTCAGTTACACACATACGCACACTTGCACACTGGCCACTTTCGTTGTGTCCAGCATCCCTTTTATGTATGTTTACCGAATATGCAAATCAAAATATGTTTATATTAACGTTGACTTATGTGTGTGTGTGTGTGCGTGTGTGCGTGTGCGTGTGTGTGTGCGTGCGCGCGCGCGCGCGTGTGTGTACATGCGTATGTGCGAGCGCACGCGCATGTGTGTGTGTGTGTGTGTGTGTGTGTGTGTGCGTGCGTGCGTGCGTGTGCGTGTGCGTGCGCGTGCGTGCGTGCGCACGTGTGTGATCAAAGGTGTGAATGGAAAGATTTTGCGTGTTATCATAAACACGTATTAGCAGATAAAGTCTTGTGTATTTATAACTGGGAGACACTCTGAACGTCTTTGCAATTTTAGGGGTGTTGGTAAGGTAAAAATTGTTTACCTTTGTTATTTCCTTTGTATGTAATGTGAACGATCATGACCAATATCTCACAGATCCCAACTGTATTCTTTTGAATATTGACTTAAATCTTCCTGATTCAGATTTATTAGGTTGCATTGGAGTACTTTTGCTTTTATATGCTGACGATGTTGTTATTATTGCAGATTCTTTTCGTGATTTACTGTAACTATGTGCTTGATGTATGTGCCTGAGTATTGTGATAAATGGAAGCTTAACGTTAATGTAGCAAAAACACTTGTTGTAGTTTTCAATGGTCGTAATAATCCTAGAAAAAGAATTAAAGTTTAGAAATCAGTGCATTGCAACAGTTGACACTTTCAAGTATGTATGTATACTCCTCACAAAAAGTCAAGCAACAAAATCAAATTGGTGTTTGTCACCCTTTGAAAATGCACGGGCTAGCTTTTAATGTGAAACGATACGTTTGGATTTTAATGATGGGCGTCAGCAAGTGTGAAGACGGCCTGGGGGGAGATGTTTGGCCTTTGCTGTTGCTGAGCATGCCCGTTATGGAGGTGGCAATCTGATGGTCTGGGTGGCATTTGGACTGGAGGACGTACCCATGATGGGGCCATCCGGAGGGGCACCGTGAACATTATACACAACTTGAATGACATCATCAGACCTCAAGTGATCCCTCTGATGAAATAGCATGGTGCTAGCTTTGTTTTTGTGGACGACAACGCGCCATGTCACAGAGCTCATGTCATCAGCAACGTGTTGAACACCCACAACATCGCCCATCTTGACTGGCCACCCCAGTTCCCTGACCTCAACCCGATTGAACAAGGCATATGACATGCTTAGGTGAGCTGATTACGGCATGCCCGCCCGTCCCCAGACACTGGATGCCTTGGAAGCAGACCTGGTTTAGGAATGAGGAGCCATCCCACAGATCCAGCTGGATGGACTCATTGCCTCAATGCCACGCCGCTTCCAAGCCTGTATTCATGCCCACGGAGGTCACACTCGCTATTAATGACGCTATGAACTGTTTGCGCACTGCTATCTTTGAATTTGAAACTGGCAGTTGGCTTTATTTCACCTCTGTTTTTGGCACCCATTTCTTTTGTTGCTCAGTATCCTGACATTGAGATGAATCTGTTATGTGATTTACTCAGCTTCACTTAATGAAATGTTGAAGATGAAATCGCAACAGTAAAAATTACCTACGATTCATGACTAAAGTGGATTTGCAGTGAGAAGTTTTGTTGCTTGACTTTTTGTGAGGAATATATATAATTTCAGCATAACAGGCATTTAAAAATAACTGTAAGAAGAATTTGTATGACCAAGCGCAATGTGCAATGTTTTCGTTTTTGAAGATGGCAAGAATTCAACATTTGCCTGCACATATTGCACTAAATGTATATAATCCAATGGTGCTACCAATTCTTTTACATGTGAAATTTAGGATTATAATGATTTAAAGTTAATGGAAAGTTTCCAGCTTAAATTTTTGAAACATCTCTTTCATTTAAATCATTCCACCAAAACAGAATTGATGTATGGAGAACTGTTTCAGTTCAATTAAAAACATGCATGATAAGATTTTGGCCATCACTATTTCTTTACAAGTAAACAAAATGTTCATCTAGATTGTATAAAGTATTGTATGATTTACATATAAATCAGGTTTTACATCTGAGTAGTTAACGTGTATACGAGATATTTCAATATAAACTGTTTGGGAGACAATTTTTTAAAATCTATTGACAGTCTTTGTAGAAATGTTCGTACTTCATTACAGGATAATTACTAACGTACTTGGAATAATGCGTTACAATCTAGTAATAGATGTTTATTGCACAGAAATTGCAAGACAGATTTCTGCCATGAAAAATATATCAAAATGTTGCCTGGCATTTACAGATGTCCTCTTATACGGTTTTGGTGTGATAATCATGAACTCATGTTAGAACTTGGATGATTTGGAATACCCCGTGAAGAACGATTATGTAGAGACTGGGATCAGAATGACCTTGGTGAAGAATTTCATTTTCTAAAGGAATGTCTCAAATACAGTAATATTAGAAGACTTTATCTCTAGATAATTTACATGTGTGAAGTCCGTATTCAACTGTTGTCGTTTGCTTTATGGTTGTTAAAACATATTAAATATAGCGAATTTTTTAAAGTTTAGTAAGGTTGTATGACATTCTATTTGGTGTGCTAATGGCATTGGAGTTGTCTTTTTCTAACCGTTTTCTGTTGTTACACTTTGTTTTGCTTGACATAAGTCCTCCATGCCCCAAAATGGGTCAAAGTATTAAAGAAATCTTTGAATCTTTGTGTGGTGTGTGGTGTAACGTGAACATTGCTATCTACTTTAGATATACCCTGTGTTTGATGGTAAAACTTAGCATAAATATATGAATATTTGTGCAAGCTATCAGCCAAGAATAGTTTGCATGATTACATACATTTAATGATGAAAACTAGTAACATTCGGAATGGGGTGTATTTGAAAGTGAACACTACTGCACTTAGATCAGTCTCCAAAAACACAAAGCGAATGAACCTTGAAGGCATTGCTTCTTGTTGTCGAGGCCTTATAGTCATGACTGCGCATTAGACATTCAAAACGGGGATTAATATGTAAATCAGGCTAAACAGCCAATCGTTTTGGGAGTCTAGTCTAATTTACATACTATCCCCTGTGTTGACTGTCTAAGACGCGCTCATGACTACAGGGCCAGATCATAATTTATCAGAATCATGTAAGCAGTGCTTGTCTCTTAAATTCAGGATCCATATCTAACATTTATTACTGTAAAATGAGCAGAATGTGGACAATGAAGATATGTTGAATATTCAATTGATTAACAAAATCTAGACAGTTACTAAGATTAATACAGCTTAATACTTTTAAGTCGACACATGCTTAAGTCGACTTTTGCGTAAGTCGACGGATTAATCATTTCCCGGCCAAAAGTGCTCTTTAAAAGACTTTGATAACAACGGATATCTCGACAACGTATAACTCGACGTTCATCTATGTCGACGAGATTTTTTCTAAACGTCAAACGAATACGTCGGCTTCCTGACTTCCTGACTTTTGTTTTTTTTCCCCTGACTTCCTGACTTAAGTGACACCAGTCTTGTTCTATTTTGATCTGTCTCTTTTTGTATGTGTGCACGCGCGTGCGCGTGAATGCGTGTGTGTGTGTGCGCGCACATGTGTGTGTGTGTGTTGTGTGTGTGTGTGTGTAACGTTGGCCTTTGTAATTATGCTGTCAGTTTCCTTGTCGCGTGACGTCAACAACTTCCGGTGGGAGAAAATAGGGACGTTCGCGTGCTGTAAAATACGAGTTTAAGCCCCCACCCCCACCCTCCTTTGCACAGTTTGAGGCCCCAAAAAGAGGGGTGGGCACGGTATTTGCCCTTGTCTCGAAAACAAAATTGTAAAAGGAAAGATAGACAGCCTGTAACATCCCCAATGCCCAGTGAATCCATTCACGCAGGCACGCACACACACACACGCACACACACACACATACATACACACACACGGGCGTGCACTCACACACTGATTGCAGTGTTCGTTTTATTTTGTGGGCAAGTGTCATGTGAGCAAGTATCTTGTGAGCATTTGTCTTGTGAGCATATATCTCAACACCATGTGTGTGCATGTGGTGTACTGTACATCTAAATACGCATTGGTTAAAGACCCCCAGAGCTGAAGAAATTTCTTTTCAGAAATGCTTTGAGATAAATTGTTTTACATAAACCACATCACGCAGTTTCCCTTGGGTATCCAGAAATCAAGCATCATTGACCGTCGTTTTTACTTTGACTTTTTACCAGTTATGCCAGCCGTACAAACAGCCTCATATAAAAACGAAGTTCCTCTTTGAGCTATATGAGCCTCGTTTGTATATGAGGCAGTTTATCTTAGGACAACACCTGGCCGGAAAAAAGAAGGGCATTGTTTTTGTCAGCTCTGGAGGCTTTAGCTAAAAACGATTCAAGCTAAAGTAGGGGGAAGGGGAGGGCGGGGTATTTTACAAGGTATTTCACCCTTTGTACAGTGTATAGTGTTTGCCTCCAATAGGTATTTTGCAGTACGTAGTTAAAAGAGATCTTTTCTTTTAGACACTTTGAGTTTACCCTAACCCTAACCTACCTACCTACCCCCTACACACACACACACACACACACACACACACACACACACACACACACACGCACGCACGCACGAACACACACACACAAAGAGTATAAGTCGACATTATCTTCTGAAAGTGTCTGTGAAGTCGAGATATCCCACTGACGGATAAGTCGACATTTTCCCCCGGAAACTTCTATAAAGTCGAGATATCCGACCGACGGATAAGTCAACATTTTTTTCTGAAAACGTCTGTGAAGTCAAGATATCCGACTGATGGATAAGTCGACTGACGCATAACTCGACATAAAATCCACTGCCGCTGGCATGTAGACATAAGCGTATTCGACTGTAGTGTCCTTTTTTAAATGAGGGCATAGCCTACTAACATAATATGTCTGAGAGTTAACATAAAGTCAAATCTTACATGGAATCGATGAAGGTGCTTCCTTTCTTTAGCCGAGCTGATTGCAAACCGATTGTTATAAAGACATCTGAACTGTGTCTGAGAAGATTGCTGACGTCATCCCATTTCTGAGGTGTCTCTATACTGACCAGAAAGCCACCCAGTCTGCGGCATTCTTCATAAGATTTGAACCACGTTTGGGACTTTGCCTTTTGATAGATGTAACAGTTCTGTCCAGCTTGAATCTGACATTACCAAACACGCATACACACACGCACGCACGCGTGCGCGCACACACACACACACACACACACACAAACACACGTATTTAATTTGTTTTCATGTTAATAATGAGATGTCAAATGAAACATTCACCAAAAAGTAAGCCACATTTTCAACGACTTGTGTGGTACATGCCAGAGTGCAAATGGCCCTTAACTTACGTTGGAGATTGTATATTCCACCAGATATTTCATGTTACGCCTTATTGATTCCACATTCTCTGTATTGAATATACATGTTATACATGTAGGCATATTATGCCTACATAACTCCATATTTTTTGTATCAAATATTTTTGCATGTTGTACCTTATTAACGCCACATTACTTGATCAAACATTCTGCATGTTAAACCTTATCGATTCTTCACTTACTGGATCAGATATTTTATATTGTACTTTACTTATTCCACATGTATTAGATGAGATATTAATATGCTATATTTCATTGAATTCATATTTGTAGGACATTATCATTAGATCAGACAATTTGTATGTTACACCTGATTGACTTAACAGTTTTTGATCACATAATTATTGTGCATGTCATACCATATCATTTCTGAATTTATTCAATCAGGTGCTGGGTCTTATAATTTACTCCACGTTTATTCAGACATTCTGCATGTCATACCTTATCGAGTCCGCATTTCTCAGTCGTGTAGGGACATGGAATCTCATCTTCGGAGTCTGCACACTGGGAGATCAAGTCACAAGGAAAATGCTCAGACAGGTCAGGCCAAACGGATCTTGAACAGTTCCATACTTCACCACTGGACAGACGTTCTGGTTTTGAGCTCCTGCTGTAGAAGGAGTACCAAAGTCTAAACCCACAACCTAGATTCATACTATTGGCATAGAAGCAAAACGACAGAGGTAGCGGTGGCTTTGCGTGTTGAGGGAAAAAGTCGTCGGGGTAAAGGTGCGCCTGTAGTTTCAAGTTTGATGCATATCTGTGGACATGCATTTGTTTAAGAACAGGATGGAATATCTTAAAGTATTTTAGTAGGGTTCCATAATTCCCAGGAACACTTATCAGCTTGTCCTTAGCACTGACTTCATAAGCCAGGAAATTAAAATATATGATATGGTCATCAGGAGGAGTTAGAGTGACACAGCTCATCATGAATGGCGGATAGGGAGTCGATCCATCCCACGAGGGTGACTGTATGTAGCCTGTGCAGTAGAAAAACCAACAAACTGTATTTAAAAATTCAAGCAAGAACAGGTATACTTATATGTCATTGCGTCATATTCACAACATTCAAACTCTTGTAAGTACGTTTAGACAGCTGACAGCTGTCTTTTCATCAATCTTAAAAGCAACCCTTTAATAATTATAAACCTGGTTGTTTTCAAAGGTGGTCAGTGTTTCATTATCATTTTGCACAAAATTGCTTAACGTCTTACGAGTGAATAAGCAAACGTGTAACATGAAAGAAAATCATATTGTGCATACTTCGTGTGCAAAACCAAACAGGCTTCATTCAGACAAAAGTTTACTTGCATTCTTCCAGGCAGCTGTGATGTTACATAATAATACAATATTGTTCACAGTTACAAACCTGTCTAATCTCTCGTCAACAGCTGATAGGCTGTGGATTCAACCATGCCTGGTTTCAGTGACACTGCATTTCCCAAACTTATGTAATTTCCAGCAGAACGTGCAACAATTCTGTGATGCTCATTCAAATTCCTATTTAACAGTGCCACTATTGTCTATTGCCATTTAATTGCAAAAGTTAGCGAACCTATGCTTAACTATCTCCACCCAATTTGTCAAGAAAGGTATAACTACAGATGCTTTTGTTGTTGATTTATAATGCAAAACTACAGGAATACCAAACACCAGGAAAAATGAAAACAATCCTCACCACTTAAGGGAGACAAAGGAATGAGTTCCAGACTAGGTCTCGCAGATTCATTGACAGCAGAGAAATACAAGGACAGTATTGAACTACGCCCAGTTTTCTTCATGTTTTCAAAAAATTGAAAGGACAAGGTAACTGTGTCTGTTAGACTGTGAACCTGAGGAAGAGATGTGCGATTATGGCAGGCCATTAGTCTTTTAAATGTCACATTGAGAACTTCAGTAAGTCTTAAGCTGAGTGACTGGCACACGTTTATATTTATCTGCACGATTTTGTTGAATGGAACTTGCAGGGTGAACCGACATGTTCTCACCGTATTTCCATTTGTGCTTTGATAAAACAGGTGGCCATATGTCCCCTCGATGTTCTGGAAGGCCAAGCGTTGTCCACACGCAGCTAGGTTGTAAGTTGGAAGTGTTGTGTTGAGAGTGATTTCTACAATAGGATGAATAACAAATACATTAAATATAATAAGTTGACTGTTATCGTTGATGATGTGGATTCACACATGTAGGCCTACATTAAATCCAAGAGGAAACACAACTGACTACAAAGATAAGTATTAAGCACGTTTATTGACACTACATTAAAAAGCACAATCCAAAGACTAGATGAGACAATAGCAGCAATGCAGAGCACACGTTCTAGGCCTAACGGCAGAGAGCATAAGTAGTAGCTAGCAACAGACTGACAGGAAAGGATGCAGGCGGGAACAGAAGTAGTGCTAGACATGTAGAATCAGTGAGACAGACTTTGTGCACGAGTGAACGTGACCGCAGGCAGCCAAGGTCAGGTTGTATGGACTATGGTTGCACACCTAAAGTGTACTTATAAAGTTACACAATAATAACTCATTTAATAATACTACATTAAAGTTAAGCTAATCCCCCCACGCCTTTCTTTCTTTTTGTTGCTATCAAGAGCTAGATCTAAACGTTTATTTATTGTGGCACCTTTCTGTGTGGGCTGAGGTACTGAACTCTTGCCTAACGACCACAGATTATCAAGGAACAACTGCATGGCCTTTTGTCCAGTATAATGAAAGGAGGTTTAAAAAACAGAGTTCGACCTGCTTTTCTGTAGTTTTTTTCTGGCAGTTCTAGCATAAATAGTTGTCGCTGTACGACAAGATGATTGCATTCTATGGGTGATTGCTGCAATATAAACACAATGAAGACTGTGTCCTGCTTTCCTGTTGGCAAGATTTATTGACGATACTTGAAGTGTACTCTGTACTCCGTGACTATATAGAACAATGATTATCACTGTAAGCTTGCAACTATTGCAAGTGTAGACTTGTATGCATTAATATTTTGATACATTTATTCCAAAAATATGCACATGCGTCTGTGGCAACAACGTGTTCTTTTTACCATCTGTGCATGCACTCATGTTCTTTTAAACGCCCACCCAATCTTCGGAAGATCAGCGTGCTTACGGTGATACTACCCAATCCACCCCCTATTTTCGATCAGCAGAGTAATAAGGTATAAAGCTTACACAAACTATTCTGACCCTCACACCCAGAAAACGGGAAATAAAAAGAAAGAAAGAAAGGTGCTTAAGGGGTCTAGCTCTGATCATTGAATTAATTCAATGAACAAGATGAAAGTCTTTCTTTTAAGAGAAATAAAGGCTAACACAAGACGGTCTCAATAAAATGCTTAGATGTCGGGAGCTGAGGGTGTGCATGTACGCTCCTTTTGGCTAGTCTACCTTTCGATATATCCTTCCATACACTTGGTCATCCTTTTATCGCAAACGTTTATGGCATTAGACCTTGTCGACTGATAAAAGTTATGTCAAAAATAGATCCACCGACAAACGCTCAAACGTTTTTAACCTTTTGGAATTGCGTCCACTTTAACTTGTACTTCACATAGACCTATAAAATAGTAGGAAAACGTAACGAGGGGCTAGAAATCCTTATAAAGTCCTATTGAATCCTACCACTTCAGAAGGACTTATAAGTCTCGTACTATCTCAATGTGAATACAGGCCCAACTCTGGTTTCTTGTAGAATGTCCAAATTAGCTGCAGCATTGTGGTCACTTGCGTTGCCATGGTAAAGTAGGAGATCTCAGGTAACAGTACACGGACGGCATAACATTATCCAAAGCGCCTTGGGTAGACAGGTGTTCATGTTTCAATGAATCTGCGGTGATGGCATATAAGCTACATGGTTATTAGTGAATGTGGCGTGTGTGTGTGTGTGTGTGTGTGTGTGTGTGTGCGTGCGTGCGTGTGTGCGTGCGTGTGCGTGCGCGTGTGTGTGTGTGTGTGTGTGTGTGTGTGTGAGAGAGAGAGAGAGAGAGAGAGAGAGAGAGAGCGAGAGCGAGAGCGAGAAGGACATTTTGCTTATTCTAGGTTTTGTTGTTGTCATACCCTGCCTTAAAGACTCCAGGGGTCATCCCGACAGCCGAAGCACTTGAACACTATGGCACAAATGCACCAGCTAGGGATGAGAACATCAGGCCTACGTGTGTGACAGTTTTTGATTACCCCACCACATGGGCAACCACACTCCGACTTCAGAGGAATTCTAGGTTTGATTCACATGAGATAAAAAATCAGGGTCAAGGTACACAAACTGGCGAAAAGTGCTAAGAAGTTTATGAACAATCCTGCCACAAGACACTGCAACGCTTTTCTTTATGCTCCCGGTTCTTTGTATCGTTGCAGAAGGCAGTCGAAACAAAAGCAGAAAATTCACAACCAAATAGACAAGCATTTATAAACTTTGTAAGGATTGATTATGCTTAGGGTATTTTGCTTATTTGAGTCCCACTCCCATTTGAGTCCCACTCAAAATGGCTCACCGTGATACCTAGGTGCTTGACGCTGCTTGAGTGTGCCATTTCATTCTCTCTGACTGCCCTTCAGAAAATGTCTCTCATCTGTGTTTACTTTATGCACTACACTAATTACTATGCCATTTGCGGTGAAAAAAGGCAAATTCTTGTAGTCATTTTCTTTACCACTAAAGGTCGCAAAATATCGAATCGGTGACACAGGCAGTTGTATATCCTGCCCGTGATTCCTGCATCTGACATCTGCCTTCACTCTCCGGGTAGGTACAGAATAGACGATTTTCGGGGAAAACCCCACCTAGGGGAGAGCACTTCGTGAAAATAAGAGTTGCTTACCTCCATTACTCGGTCATTACTCGGTCAAATACCATAGCAACAATGCAACAATGGCGTCGAAGCTTCATACCGTAGGATGCCAGTCAGCGACTTACAAACATTTTTTTTAAAGAAAAATAAGGGGTGGCCAGTTGCTACAAAGTGATAGAACTTGCAAACTGTGACGTAAAAATATAAATTACATCAAATTTAGAATGACGCACTGCGTTCTACATGCTGTGTGTCTCCTCAAACACACGAAGCGAGGGCTGGGAATTTACTTGAAGGAAGAGTAACTTCCCCTGTTTGACCGATTGACTTAGGCGAGATCACTCCCACACACCATGAAATTACTCCCCTTAATTATTTCCGAACAATTCCTATTGCTGTTTCCCCTCTCGCCACATGGCCGGGAACGTCCCTTTCTGGTGATTAGATAAGAGTGCTGTCAAGCAGTGCCATTTGCCTTCCTGTAAGTGCCATTTCGCCATCTTTACTTCACTCCTTCACTTCAATCCATTTCTCGCTGTCAGTAAAACGTCACACGGATTCTGGTATACGCATGTGCACTCAAACACACACACACACACACACACACAGAGATCATAAACAAGTTTAAAATATAGACGTCAACTTAGGTTAGGGACCACTTGTTATGCCAAACTAAGCTTTCATTTCCACAAAATATAATTAGTTCATAATGTGTCACATGAGATGGTGATTTGGGAAATGGCGATATGAAAAATGGGAAATTGCGATTCGGGAAGTCCCCGGCTCTCTGTGATCTGAGTTGCATTCGAACAACGTAATTATCACCATTACCATGTTGTATCGTCTGCAGCAGTATTGTGGAATCCATAAAAAACTGCAAATATAACTGTTGGGGTGACAATAGACTATGTGTCTGTTAAAGGATTTCAGTAGGCCAAAGAGTCTTCCCTTGCTGTATGTGGTATCCCTGAAGGATGTGTTTTGAGATCTGTTCTGCTTCTTTTTGTTTGGCTTTTATTTTGTTTGTTTTCTTTTCGCTTTTGTTATTCTACAAAGCCAGTTTATTAAATAATATGTATGTGGGGTTTTTTTAAAATCCCAGGGTTGTTCCCATGTCAACAGCGCAAACCTTCTTTCAGCTTGTCTTTAACTGGAAAGCTAAGTTAACAGGAAAACAATTCCGGTGACCTTTGAACAGCGCAACTGATCTGATCAATTTGTAATTTATGCCAGGCGATAGAACACTGTTTTTGTCCAACTTGCACTTTTCCCCTGTTCCTAAAAGATGGAATATGGAAGGTTCGTTGCGGTTGAGAGCAGTGAAAATGCCTGCAAAGTGATTTTATCTAATGACTTTTTAAGGAAATTTCTTGTTCCCTCCACACAGATAGTATAATCTGTGATGACTCGTTTGGAAATGGACGTTATGGGTACATGACATGTTCCCTCCACACTGCTAGTATCTAAGCTGTGATGACTTGTTTGGAAATGGACGTTATGGGTAAATGACATGTTACCTCCACACTGCTAGTATCTAAGCCGTGACTGGTCCAATTTGGGACGTGTTAGGTAGGGCCTACCAATTGCTGTCTCAGCCGTCATCTCGCTCACATAGGCCTACGTAGCGATACGATTGCTGGGACACACATTATCCCCAAACTTCGTCACACTATCTGCTTGTTAATGGAAATTTGTCTTTAATAATCAGATAACTATAATGAAAGTCACCTAATCCACCACAAATGTTTAAAGATTATGCTAAAAGAAATATACAAACGTGCTGTTTTGGGACTCAGCCAAAACGCGATTGTGAGCAATGCCGCGATTTGACCTTCCATCAAGATCCCATAATTATATGTGAAGGTGTGAGTGAAAGGTAGTAGTAGTACTCTGGAATTTTACGTCCTCTCGACCTGGGAAGGCACATATGGGACATTTGTTAGTTGTAAATAAACAAAAGACAATACATGAACGTAAGAGGACGTATACAGAGACAAAGACAAAACATTGAAATGTATGGGGGAGGGATTCTAAAAGCGCAAGTTTTAATGTATTGTGAGGAATAACCTGTTAAAAATTATAAAATTAGTTGATAGACTTTAGATGTTTGTTAAATAACTATAAATGTATAAAATATTGTTTTAAAATTCGTTTGTTATCTGGCCCGAGTACAACCCTCCCTGTTGTATTAAAATTTCAAGGCTACAATGTTAAAAATTTGATCTTTATATTTATTAGTAAAAACCAAATGAGGCCTTATTTATTTTTAAAAGATATGTATTTACAGATATTTTCTTTATATTTACATCTATTTATAAGTTTATATATTTACAAGGGTAAAAATTTGTACATAGAAATCTTTTTTTAAAACGCCAGGGGAGAAAACTCCCATCCTGGCTATCACTTTGTGAAGTGGGGGCAAAGTTTAAGAAATATATAAAGGGAGATTATATTTTAAATTCTTAGATGGGATCATTAGATAGGGAGAGGGGGAGGGAAAGAAGGGATCCCGGAGGGCCTCAACACACCGAGTTGGGGCGGGCCGGCCGAGGGAGGTATACGCGAGCCATCCTCGCGTCAACAACCCACGACGGGCCCGCCCCATCAAGGGGGAGGTTATCTCACGGGTCTTGGGGTAGGGGTAGGGGAGGGGACAAAAACCCGGGGGTCCTCAACCATCGAGGGGAGCCACCCCCGCCGCCGGAGGGTACGCGAGACATCCTCGCGTCAACTACCGACGACGGGCACACCTCCCCGAGAGGGGGACCACCACTCGGGTGTATTTACTTTAAAAGATCCCAACTAAGTTAACTATGTACAACACAGACACATGTTTTATATTTTTATTTTTCCACTAATAGGGCACCATGTTCTACTATTTAAGTATTTTATCTATTGTTAAAATGAATATTAAAATGGGTTTAGTGAATAACCCTTAGTTTATGATGGGGGAAGACAACTTATTATATTAATAGGTAAAATAGTAATTAAAATAATATTAAGATTTGGATATCATAATTTAAAAGTTTAAAATACTGTAGCTGTGCCGGAGGACTCCGTGCTTGCGGGCCCGTGCAAAACCAGCTGTGTTATTTAATTAAAAGTGAAGGCAGGTGTAAGGGCATTCACTGCCGAAAAGAAGGGGAGGCCTCGTGAACGAGATCCTCAATCAGCCGCTATGAAATGATAAGATGTTTATATGTTAAAAAGGTTAAAGTTATTTATATCAATGGGCCAATGGCCTGTTCAAGAAATAACGATCAATAGGTTAAGAGTTACTAGTAAAATTGTTTAATAATACTTTATATGAGGATATATTAGGGTGCGCGACGGAGGTCCCTGACCGACCGATCAATTAATTATGTTTATCGTCCTCTTGGCCGAAGCCATATGGGACATTACGATCTATTTTTAGTTGTTTGGAAAAGGGGGGAAGGGGAAGAGAAAAAATATGTTTTATTTTACTTTAGATATTTATTTTACTATTTATAATTGTTTTTCTCTTGAATAAAGGTCAAGATTTTACATTTTATGAGCCATGGCCCGTACGAGACTACTGTCTAGTTAAAACTTGACTTTTTAGATAAAAATGAATGATTAAAATTATGTTTTAGAGCTGTACCCCTCCTGGCGAGAGCCTAATAATTAAAACTTCAGGACCACTTTGATTTTAAAAGAACAAGTATTTAATGAAAATGTTAAAAATTTCAATGAAGGTCAAACAACGATATTTACATATTTTTGTCCTATTAGACTTTATTTTAATGAAAACTCTCGTTGTTAAAAAGTTACCACTACAAGTGGAAAACTATTTATACAGTGTTTAAAAGGAATATTTCAATCAATTTCTCACATAGTGAGAAAAAGTTGTGTGAAAAATAGAGAAACTGGGGTCCCAAGAAAAAATATTTACAGACTTATTTCTACCGCAGACTCAAAAAGAAAGGCGCTAACAAATTTGGCCGAGCCCGGGCAGAAAAAGTTACTCTGTGGACCCCAAGTCTCCAATTGTTAAGATTTTAAAGAAATTTTGTTATTTTTATAGTTTGTTAAAAACCATCTATATTTAAGATATTTTTAAAACCAAATTTTAAAACTAGTACTTCATGACGGGGATAGTTAACGATTCCTACTTGTTTAGGTCGGAGGGAGGGAGGTAGAGGGACCCCTCCTCTCCGGCCAAAACAGTGGTAGGGCGTCGTTATATAGGTCCAGCATTAAGTGCGGGGGGACCTATTGGGATAACCCTGACCGTAATTTAACGTTCGCGACTACGAAGGCACCCCCCCGGAGGTCGGGCCGCGCACCCATCTACTAGGGGAGGGGGAGTAAAATTTACTCGGATTCAAAAGAGTCCTACCGGTCATGTATAGTACATGCCGCAAGTTAAAAAGGGAAAACTAAAAAAAAAAAATTTGGGGTTTGGGGATGGACTGTGGGTAGGTACGCGGCCCGCTGTCCGGAGGGACCCTATTCCCGTCATTAAAATCATTTATTTAAAAGTTTACAATTAAGTCTTATTTTGTTTTGTTTCCCTTCTTGATCAAAAATGCTGACCAAAGGAAGTTTTGACTAAGGCTTCGGCCAGCCAGACCAAAGGGGCCCACCCTTCTGTTGTGTGCTTTTGTATTATTAGTTTAGAGAACGTTATATGATATATTTTAAGTTTTTGAATGAGTGAATTCAATTCTTTTGTAATATTTGCGCATGGATTAAAAAGATGTTCCATGTTGAGGGTTTTCCCACATTCACATTTTACTTCGATGTATGTACATGGATTTGAGCTGGTTCTTAGTCTGAAAATTAATGATTGTAAACTTGGTTTAATAGGCAGAAAAAGGCCGCCTTTTACTATTATGTGGTCCCAAGAGTGGGCTTTGGCATAGCTTTCTAGCTCTCTGCTCCACTCTTGGAATGCTGCTCTTTTTAGTTTACTTTTGGATTCTTTTATAGATAGTTTAATGTTAATTAGGGTACCCGATCTTTCTTCAGCGGCATTTTTGGCCGCCCTATCGGCTCGGTCATTGCCCAATATCCCACAATGGGAGGGTATCCAGGTTATGACAATTGAAGTTCCCTTAAGTATAATTTGATGTATTAATATTCTGATTTCGTTTATAATTTCCAGTCTGTTGTTTGTTTCTCCCTGAAGGGCCTGGATGGAGGATAGTGAGTCTGTGTAGATAACTACATTTATTGGGGGATTAGTTAGATTGTTTAGGAAGGAGCATACTTCGAGTATTGCCCATAACTCGGCACTGAAAATCGAAAGATGGTCGTTTAATTGAAAGGATTTTGTTATTTCTAAGGTGGGGATGGTAAAAGCACACCCCACCTTATGGTCAATTTTAGAACCATCAGTATAAATTTGTAAATGATATTTTGCTGCTTCAATTTTTTCTTTAGCTGCTGTGCTTATTAGATTGACCTCTTCTTTCGAAAATTTGCTATTTAAGGTTGTATCGTATTGGATTTCTTCTCTTTCCCATGGGGGAAAGCACGCCGAAGGGTGTAGTGAGACATCCTGCAAGTCCAGGTTAGCCTCTTTAAACAAATTAGCTGAGAAATGAATAATATTGGTGTTCTTATCACTTGCTGTGGGATTTTTTTTCTTTTTGGTCTCATAATTCAAAAAAGGGTCTATCATATTCATTTTGAATTCTTTAAATGATTCTGTTTTGGCTGCATACCAGCGTATTAGAAAATTGGCACAGTTTACCGTCATCAAGTTATCTAATGGCAGCCACCCGATGTCCCTGTACACTAACTTGTTTACTGCGTACACAGGGACACCGAGTGCAATTTTAAGTGCCTTAGTCTCTATAGCTTGTAGTTTTAAAAACTGACTTTTAGTTAACGAGTGAAAGGCTTCCATTCCGTAGGTCAATCGGCTGCGCACCAGGGCCCTAACCAGGTTAACCAAGAATTTTGGGTCCTTAGCCCATCTTTCTTTAGATATTACTTTGATAAAATTTAAGGCTTGCGAAGCCTTTTTTGCTGTGTGTTCAATGTGTGGTGTCCAATTTAACGTAGGAGTAAGAATGACTCCCAAGAATTTAACTTTTGTGCTCTGTTTTTTTCCCGTACCTAGTATGTCTATTGTGAAATCAGTTTTGTCTCTTTTGTTAGAAAAGACCATAAATTCGCAATTGTCCTGTGACAATGAAAAGCCATTATCCTGGAGGTACGTTGCTATAGCTGTTATATGGCGTTGATGTTCTTTATGCATTAATAAGTATTTTTTTGTATTTGGGGGTGTCCATATCGCGATATCATCGGCATACATAGAAATTTTTGATTTTCCCAATGGTATGCTCTGTATGTCGTGGAGCATGATGTTAAACAGAGTTGGTGCAATCATGCTCCCCTGTGGGACGCCCATGTCCAAGGTGTAAACTCTGGACAGGGACTGTCCCACGTTAACTCTCATCTTTCTATTCTCTAAAAAGGCTTTAATAAAATTAAACGTGTTGCCCGCAATACCGAGCCTGCTAATTTTTTGAAGTAACCTCCCATGCCAAACTGAGTCGTACGCCCCTTTGATGTCAAAGAACGTAGATAGTATGATTCTTCGGCGATTAAACGCTCTTTTGACATGGGAGGTCAATTTAACTACTTGTTCCATACAGGATCGATTTTTTCGAAAACCTGCTTGGAAGGGGGGCAAAATGTTATTTTTTGGTAAAAAGTAATCTAATCGTGTTCTCACGATCCTTTCATAGACTTTACCCAGATGAGGGGTGAGGGAGATAGGCCGGTAACTTTTGGGATCCCTCTTCGGTTTTCCGGGTTTAGGGATCCCTATTACTTGGGCCTCTTTCCAAGCTTGTGGAATTTCCCCCCCCTCCCAACATCTGGAATAGAAACCATGTAAAATTTGTAAATAATTTGGGGGTAATTGTTTTATTATCTTGTAGGAGATGATATCACCTCTTGTTGCTTTATTTACCTTTTTTATACTGCGAAGGGCTCTAGCAAGCTCGGTATATTTGATTGGGGAATTTATAGGGTTAGAATTGTCCGTGGATTTATTAAAAGCAGGAATGCTATTTCTTCTTTCTTGTTCTTGTGGTGGCAAAGCATTGGTTTGGCTAGCTTTACTGAAGGTTTCAGCTAACACGTTAGCTGTTTCGATATTTGATGTTGTTGATTTGTTGTTTACCGTTAACCTTGTCTTTCTAGAAAAACCACTAAGTTTTAACCTTTTTAGCCTCTTCCAGGCTTTCCCTAGGTCTTTGAAATCAGTTATCTTTTCGTTAGTAAAATACTCCAATTTGGATTTAGCTAAACATTTTTGCTGTGTTTCTCTTTGATTTTTTTGTCGTTGAAATTTTCTTCTGTGGGGTATTTATTAAATCTGTTACTTGCCTTATGTTTATCTTTTACTACTTCAGCACAGTCCTCGTTCCACCAGGGATTATTTCTGGTCTGGTTGATCTTTTCTGAGGACTGTGCGCTCATGGGAATGGCTAGTGTACTAGCTTCTAAAATTTGTGTATGGATATTTTTATAGTGTATTTCTATGTTCTGTATGTTCTACTTCATTTGGAGTATGTTTCTCTAAAATTGCTTTAAAAACTTCCCAATTGGCTTTTTCGTATAGAAATTTTTTCGGGGGCAAGTCTTCCGAATCATCTATATATGCACCAATCTCTATTGAAATAGGCCTATGGTCTGAACCCAGGGGATCTATTAGGGGGCACCAGTCCGTCTTTGTATATAACTGTGGACTGATCAAGGTTAAGTCCACAGTGGTAGCTTTATTATTTTGTATGTCAGGATACCTTGTGTTCGTCCCATCGTTAAGTAGGACCAGATTAGATTAATTAATGTCGTCCATTAGTGTCTGATCTTCATTTCTTGTACAATTGTGCTCCCAGGCTATGTGGTGAGCATTAAAATCTCCCAACACAGCCCAGGAGCAAGTTAGGGGCAAAGAACTGAGCCAGTTAGTTATGGGAGCCTTTTTGTATCCCTGTGGGTAGTATACGTTTACTATATGTAGGGGGTGATCTTTTAGATGAATTTGTATAGTATTAGAGTATTGAATTGTGTCAATATTTGTAATTGGCGAGGCAATGTTATTATAGCCTATATTTTTCCTTACGTAGGTTGCTGTTTTTACCTTATCTAGTGAGTTACTAATTGATGGAGGGTGGCAAAAACCATCTATTCGAGGTAAATTTCCAACTGTGCAATTTAATGATTGGATACAGAGAATGTGATATTGAGTTGTGTTTGTAGCCAGAAAATTTATCAAAAAGTCTATGTTGGAGGAAGCTGCTCTGCAGTTCCACTGAAGAATGTTAACCGAAGAAGAAGACAGGAGTGTTTTAACTGGATTTTAATTAAACTGTTTCTTTCAAGAAACTTACAGGGCTTTATGCGACACATATCTGTATCGCCTGGAAGCCTCAGTCGGTTCGCAAACCAACTGAGCCAGACGATACAGATTACTGCCTTGTGTGGTGGGAATGGGGGACTGATCACTTGGTGGGAGGAGGGCCACCAAACCGTCAAGGAGCAATTTGGGTTTGTTACCAGTTCTGGCCTTTACTAAGGAGATGAGAACTTTAGTTATGAGCTCCTCTCCTGGGGATTTATTTGTTACTTGTTGTTCCATTTGCTGTATTTGTTTTAAGTCAATGGGTGTAGCTAGTGTGTTGGTCTCCCGGGGCGGACTCAGATCCAGTTTTTGTGTCATTTTGTCTTGAAAGTCCGTCATTAGTTTGTCCATATGTTTAGTCATACACGTCATCATTGTCTCTGTCTGTTTCTGGATCTGGTCCGCCACAAGTGCCTCGATGGTTTTCTCTGAGGCTTGTTTTTGTTGTTGGGTTAAAAGGGTAGCTTTGGCTTTTAAAAGTCTCTTTTTGTTGCTGTTCAATCTTTTTCTTTTTGAAAGAATTCTCTTTCTGGTTATTCTGGTGGTAGGGGGTGCATGTTCCGGGTCGCTGGGGGGGTCCTGGACTGGATCCCCCACAGTCTCCCGGTCCGCAACTCCCCTCACTTTGTCTGCAAAAGTAGTTATCTGTGCCCTCCCCGGAGGGCCTCTCTCTTTGGTTCTCCATGCCCCATCTGGTGGCAAATGTGGAGGTGGCCTTCTTTGTTCTTTGAGTGTTTTTTCTTCGTTTAGAGCGACCTTAGCCTTCTTAATGGCCTCCGAATAGGGCAAGAAGGTCTCTGCTCTGATTCTATTAGCTTTCAAGCGCAATTGATATTGGGGACAGCCCTGGTACGCAGCCGAATGTTCTCCCATACAGTTAATGCATTTCAGCGTTTGTGTTTTACACTCTTTGATATTGTGTCCAGGCTGGGCACACCTCACACAGATTTCCCTTTTTGATCTGCATTGATCTTGACTGTGTCCCAGCCTGGAGCACTTCCTGCATTTACGGACTGGAGCCACGTAAGGGTGTACTTTGAATTCTTCCGCATTCAGTTTGACTAGTGACGGGAGGGTAGTCCTGTCAAACGTGATTCTGACGGCCCTAGAGTCACTCCCGTCCTTATTTTTAAGTCTGGTTACTTGTTTGGCACCTGGTATTAATCTCTTTATTTCATCACAACTTTCTTCGTGAGGAATTGCCTTAATCACTCCTTCCGTTGTGGCAGTTGGGATTGTACATTTAATGTTAATTTGTGCAAGTTTATTCATCCCAGCCAGGATGCGTTGTTGTTTTTCCGAACGACACCCTATCAAATATCTGTTATTCGACAGGGGTCTCTGACTAAGTATGGGCCCCGTGGTCTGGCACCACATATTGTAACTAGTTGTGGGTCCGAGGGACCTGAGCGTGGCCGAGCCTGTGCCCAGGTCCTCCAGAACCACTGGGAACTGCAAAAACACTGGTGGGGGTTGGTCTCCCTGTCTTACTGGCCTTGAGTTTGTATTTGTTTTATTTCTGTTCCCTGTCCCAGAGGCTGTCTTGGAACCAGGTTCCTCGGCAGCCCCCGGGGCAGACTCAGATTGACAGGGCCGTTGGCCCTCTTTTTCTTTGTTTGTTTCAACAGTCTCTAGTTCCTCGATCTGGACCTTTGACTGGGTCTCAATCTCTTGATTTGGGGGCAGAAAGGGGGGTGGATTGTCGTCCATATCTTTCAGCTCTTCCCTTATTTTCTTTTCATTTGGGAGTGGATCATTAGATTTGTCCGAGTTAGAGT
Source organism: Phymorhynchus buccinoides (assembly GCA_017654935.2). NCBI lineage: Eukaryota > Metazoa > Mollusca > Gastropoda > Neogastropoda > Raphitomidae > Phymorhynchus > Phymorhynchus buccinoides. The sequence goes on along the minus strand of CM065698.1, from coordinate 45,356,519 downwards.
CTGAAAGCCCTTCATTTCTGGATCTTTTTTTTCGGTTCTGTACCAACGTAAAGCTGGTTTCGTCATTTATGTCTTTGGAAAAAACTGAGTCGTTTAGAGGATCTGCAGCCTCTGGTGACTGTGGTGAGTCTTCCATGGCGGCAGATTCAGACTCTGAATCACTGAAATGTACATGATCTTCTTTTTCTGTGTTTGGTTGAGGTGAAAGGGTCCTCTGGGACGTTGTCCCAGGATTTACTAGCCCACTTTTCTTTTGAGACCCAGACGAACTCATGTTTTATTGTTTAACTTATGACTAGTTATGAAATTTAGTTTGTTCAAAGAACAAAATTCAAAGTTAGTTTTCTGATTACAATATATTTCTCTAAGTATTGCTCCTTCCTACCAACGGTTGGGAAGGAACAACACAGCGTATCTTTTCGTTATTCCCAGCGACCAATCAGATCGCTGGGATTTTTTAGCCGTGGATTAACCACTTGTGCTACTATTTTTGACTTGAAGCCAAATGTCTACGAAAGGAACCAATGGGAACCTTTCGCAAACGAGGGCGACCAATCAGGGTGGAGCTATCCTAACCTGTGGTGTCACAGTGCAGGTCGTGACAGCCTCTATAAAGGTTTAGTTTTTCCGAGATTCTAGTTTGGAATTTTATCACCTTTTCTATCAAACTCCCTCCATGTCCACTGGAGGGATCACTACTTAGTTTTAGCAAAAAAATATTATTTTTATTAAATAGATAAGTGTTATCTTGTGCTATTTAAGCACCAAAGTTTACAAAATTCTTATTTATTCTGTTTAGATGCTATGGATTTTTAGACTCCTATCTTAGTAAAAAAAAACTTGCATTTTAGTGTCTGTTCGAAAAAGAACAGTCCTGTTTTTCTTATCCTTATACAAATCAATTTAACTTGGTATTTTAACAAACAAATGTATTCATTTATATTTACGCCTAAATTCACACCTACGTTTCCCTACGGCAATAAGTTAAAGAGTATCCAAAAGATTTGGAGAGACAGGACAGACCTATTGGTTTATTCACCTAACTCCTATTCTGACTAATTTATTTGCCCGCGCACAAGCTCCTCCAACAACTTAGGAGGCTGGCGGGAACCCTAACAGAGTGTGGAACTGCCCTACAAGAATCCTAGTCTATGAAGTCCGTGTCCACCAGGCCGTAGCCTACGAGTGGAGGGAATGATAGGAACGCGAGAACGACATTGAAAAGTCAAAAAAAAAGATAGTGAGCAAAGGTAAAAAGTCCAGTAAAAAACTAGCTAACTTCAGGTCCTAGGCCCTACTCCCAGGAGTCCTGCTGTGACCTGGCTCTATGGCCGGCGCAGTCCTCCTGGGTATACCACTTTTGTGATATGTCCTACGACCCTACACTAGGCAGCTGAATAACACATCATACTGCAAAAAAAACTGTAAAAAAACAAAACCCTATTCCTTATTTATACTCACTAACGAAAAAGACTGCCTCAGGAAACGCAGAGGCGAACGGAGGTGGGTGAAGTGTTGCTCAACGGTAGACCGGAGCAAGAATGGTGCCCCAATGTAGAACCGGTCTGTCGTACGGCGGTGCTGGCGGGAGCGGCTCAAGAGTGGTGGGTGCCCATCTTCCGTCAGCAAGCCGTCGTACTGTGATGACCGACCTGTGTTTTCTGTTTTTACGTCCTCTTTGACTTAAAAAGCCCATATGGGACATTATTTCAAGATTTTTGTGTAAAAAAGAGAGAACTATAAATAAAATTGAAAGTTAAAAGTTAATGGGACGAGACTTAGAGAAATTTCTTATCGAGATGTTATTTTTATTTCGTCAATAAGTCTTAGTTTTATACTATGCCTCCGGTGTTAAAGTGAGTTAAGCGCTTGCTCCCTCCGGGTTAAAATTTCCAGGGCCACGGTTAAAAGATAACATTTAGATAAAAATCGAAAATAGGCCTTTAATTTGTTAAAATATTTACATAGTCTTTTTATTAATAAAATGATCCGATTTTGGATGCCTACATAACATGGTTCCGTATCAGGATCCCTATTTACATTGTTTTAAAAGAAGAGGACCTGAGTCGGTCCTAAATTTACATTTTTAAAATACTTATCTGTAAAACAGAGATAAAAGTTTAAAAGAAATGTCCTAACTCAGATTGATGTAGGGTTTTTACAAATAAAATGAGGGTGGACCAATCTCTAGGTCCTTTATTTATTATGGTATTTTCGTTAAATGGGATATTGTCCGACTCGAGAATACTCTTGATGGTACCGAACTGATTTTGATGTTTATCACAGTTAATTAGATGTTTTAGGGAGAGATTTTCTCCACAGGTACAAAAAATAGTGGTATATTTACAAAGGTAAGATTGGGTTCGTAATCGAAAAATTAAAGCTAATAGATAGTGTGGGACTTGTAAAAACAAGCCCCCTTTAACTACCTCGTTATCCCAGGAGTGTTTTTGGGCATACTTATGGAGTTCAAGAATCCATACTTGTTTAATTGTTCTTTTAAGTACGTTTTTAATTTCGGAGATGGATAGTCCAATATCTTGTTTAAGACCTAGCTGACCGTTAGCCGCTTTTTTGGCCGCCCAGTCGGCTCTGTCATTTCCTGAAATATCACTATGGGAAGGAATCCATGATAAAGTAACGTCAGTACCTTTCAGTTTTATTTGATGGATTATGTGTAGAATTTCTTGTATTGTAGATTGGCGATTATTAGTTTTATTCTGGATGGCTTGAATTGAGGACAGGGAATCAGTTAGTATGTAAGCGCTAATTAGAGATCTTGGTAACTCATTTAAAAATATACAGGCTTGTAAAATAGCCCAGAGTTCAGCGCTAAAAATGGAAATTTCCTTATTAAGTTGAAAGCTTTTAGTTATTTTTAATGATGGAATATAAAAAGCACAGCCTATTTGGTCATTGGATAGTTTTGATCCATCTGTGTACACCAACAAGTGTTGTTGTAAGCCATGTATCTTTTCTTTGGCTTTTAAGGTTAACAGATGAGGGGCCTTGGCCTTACAATGGATGCCATGTAGGTCCTTATCATAGTTTGGTTCTTCTAGTTCCCATTGTGGGACTTTCCATTTGGGGTTAATGTTAACCTGGTTTATTGATACTTCAGCTTTTTGGAATAAGGATTTAGTGAATTCATCAATGTGTTTAGTTCTATCATAAGTTCTTGGGGCTTTGTTTTTTAGAGACTCCCAGTGCATACCCCATTCAGAGGTACCAAACAGTTTGTTAAATTCATTCTTAGAGTAGATATTAGATGCAGTAATTCTAGTTAATAGGTTTGCACATCTTAGTTTTATGATATGACGGAGTGGAATCCAGTCAATATCCCGATAAACCAAGTTATTTACTGCCGATTTTGGTATGCCCAGAGCTGTTTTTAGGGCACTAGTTTCAATCTTTTCGAGTATGTTTAGTTGTGATTTTGTGGCTGTATAAAATGATTCACATCCATAAAGTAGTCTGCTCCTTACTAATGCTTGTACCAAATAAGTAAGCAGTTTAGGGTCCTGCGCCCATTTCTGAGTAGTTAGTTTTTTAATGATATGTAGAGCAAAATAAGATTTTTTTGCTAAATGTTGTATGTGTTCGTTCCAGGATAAGTTTTCATTAAAAATAACTCCTAAAAATTTTACAGTTCTTGATTGTTTAAGTTCATCGTCATATATAAAAACCGATAGTTTAGTGTTTCTTGTTCTTGAGAACACTACAAATACACATTTGTTGGGGGCCAAGTAAAAGCCGTTTATGAACATGTAAAATGTAACAAGGTCAGTGTTTCTTTGATGTTTTTTAAGAGATTCTTTATAGTTTGTTTTCTTTTCTCTGTTATTAACTTTAGTCCAGATTGCGACGTCATCTGCATACATTGATTGATCGCAATCTTTGAATGGAAGTTTATCTATATCGTGAACCATAATGTTAAACAGGGCTGGCGCGATTATGCTGCCTTGTGGCACGCCCATATTTAAAAGGTGGGTAGCAGAAGTGGCTTGTCCCACTTTTACTTGAATAACCCTATCTGTTAAAAATTCTTTGATAAAATTGTACATATTGCCATGAATGCCTATTTTGTCTATTTTACATAATAATTTATCGTGCCATACTGTGTCGTAGGCACCTTTGATGTCAAAGAATGTAGCAAATAGTTTTTGTTTTTTAATCAAGGCTTTACGTACGTGAGAGCTTAGTTTTGCAGTTTGTTCTGCACAGCTACGATTTTTACGAAATCCAGCTTGAAATCTAGGAATGATATCGTTCTTCTCCAAGAAGTATTGTAGTCGATTGTTGGTGATTTTTTCAAAAAGTTTACCTATATGGGGGGTTAAAGATATAGGCCTATAACTTTTGGGATCTTTGGGTGATTTACTGGGTTTAAGAATTGGAACTATTTGTGCCTGTTTCCAGGCTTTAGGGATAATACCCTCTTCCCAGCATTTGGAGTAAAACTGATGAAGTGCTTGTAGGAAAGATTTAGGTAGTTGTCTCAGAATTCTATATGAGATTAAATCTGGTCCTGTGGCTTTGTTAACATTACGGATAGAGTTTAAGGCGTTTATTAATTCAGAAATTGTGATGGGTGCATTTATGAAATCAGTGTTGTCCATTGATTTATTAGGGGCAGTAGCTTTTTCTTTTCTACGTTTTTGTTCTGCCTTGGGGAGGTGTTGGGTTTGACCTACCCGAGCAAAAACGTGGCCTAGCATATCTGCTTTTTCTTTATTGTTTTTTGTTGTATGTCCATTTAATGTTAATGGGGTTTCCGGACGTTGATAATCATTATTGATTTGTTTGATCTTTTTCCACACTTTGCTGGTGTCTTTAAAGTTTATTTGTTCTGTTTCACTAGTAAAATAGTCTCTTTTAGCTTTTTGAATTGTGTGATCACATTCTTTTTCAGATTGTTGTTTCTGTAATAAGTTAGGTTCTGATGGGCATTTGTAGCACTGAAAGCAGGCTTTATTTTTACGTTTCACGTGTTCTCTGCAGTCATCGTTCCACCATGGCTTATTGTGTGTGTCTCCTTTTGAATTTGATGGGAATATAATTGGGATGGCTATTTCGCTAGCTTTGTATATAGCAGTATGTATGTTATTATAATAAGTTTCTATGTCATTATTTTGTAGTTTTTCAGTGTCTGTATTTAATAAAGTGGTTTGGAACATGGTCCAGTTAGCTTTGTCATAGTTAAATTTAGGTTGTTTATTAGCTTCTATTGTGTCTGGTCTTTGATTTATTTTTACTGTGATGGGGCAGTGATCGGAGCCCAGAGGGTCCGTATTCACCGTCCAACTATAGTTATTAAGCATTTCGGGGCTTACTAGAGTTAAGTCTATTGCTGTGGATCTTTCTTTGATATATGATGACCGACCGGAACTATAGGGTGTATATATAGGTATTTGCTGTTTGTAATTAGACATGACCAATAAAATGGCCTGAAAATTATCATGTAAAAATAAGATTATTTATAATTTAGATACTGAATAACGGTGGCGACCACGCTAGATGTAAGTGAATGTTGTAATTGTTCATGTGTTCCCGTAGGGGGGTGGCCACAAAATCCCCCCCGCCTACGTTGACATGATATGAATATCTAATAATTTAAATATATTTAATATAATCAGGTGGTATTTTGGCATGGGAGCCCGAGCAATTATCGTTTACAATATATACGTTAGATAAATAATAACTTGGATAATAATAGTGATGTTGATGGAGGGGGAGGTTAAGGATTCTTTCGTGGAAGGGGCGGGGGGAGGGAGGGAGAGGGACCCCTCCTCCCCGCCCCACCCAGAGGAAAGGCGCCGCTTATGTGATCCTTGTGCGGGGGGGTCACAATGTAAAACGTGACGGCTACCATAGAACTCCCGGGGTGGCGACCCGGGCGCCCACGGACTGGGGGGGAGGGAGAATAAAAAGAGGTGGACCCAAAAGGGTCACTACAGCCCAACGGCGCATGTGACGTTAAGATGGGATGGGGGGGAAGGGAAAGGGGAATGTGAGTGGGCGCCAGGCCCGCCACCCGAGGAGACTCCACCCCCACCATTTTGATTTTGATAGATGTTAATTATTATTTAGAGAAAAGGCTGGTTAAGGATTCCCTTCGGTTAGGGGCGCTGCCACGGGTGCGACACCAATAGGGGTGGCCACCCGGAGGTGTCTCGGGCGGGCGAGAGATATTATCTGTCTTCCGCCCGAGGCACCCAGCCAACGCCCCCCCCCCTCTTTCCAAAAAAGAAAGGGAGGGGGAGACGCCGCTATGCAACTACCATAGATTCTGCACGTGGGCCGCACCACGCACCCACCCCCAACATAAGAAGGGGGGGGGGGTACCGATCCGACCCACGCACAGATTCCCCATTAGAGTTATTAATGATGAGGTTAGATGAAATGTAGATAAGTTGTTTGGTTGGAATAAACAACTGAAAAGAATTATAATGGAAGTGGAGAAAAAGAGGCCAAAATGGCCGCCATAAGTTCCGGCCCTCGAGGAGGACACCAGTGAAAAAATGGCGGATATTTTTAGGTCATGGTGGCTGCAGTAAATGGTAGCAGCAGAAATGTGTCAGGTTAAAAAAATTCTTTGAAAAATGAGCGGTGTATGGCTTCTGCTAGCCATACAAGGGGGGACCATTCCCTCTCACCGTGTATTGATAATATTTTTAGTGTGAAAGGTATATTTACTGTTTTTAATTTGTTAAAGAGTTCTGCAAATTCCATTTGGATATAAGAGCAAGGGTTAAACAAGTGTTCTAAGTTAAGTATTTTACTACATCTACAGATGGTGTTTCTGAATTTACAATAATATGAATATGTTCTTAATCGAAATATTAATTTGGAGATATAATGTGGAGTGGCGAGGAAAAGTCCCCCCTGGACTATTTTAGGGTCCCAGGAGTGGGCCTTTGCGTAACTCTCAAGTTCGCTGGCCCACTCCCGGAATACTGTCTTTTTCAGAAGTGACTTGGCTTCACCAACTGACAGGCCAATGTCAACGGGTGTGCCTGACGTATGGGTGGCTGCCCTCTTGGCCTCTCTATCTGCTAGATCGTTTCCCATGATGCCACAGTGGGAGGGGATCCATATTAATGTGACTTTAGTCCCCTTAAGATGAAGATGATGTATTAGTTTTTTGATTTCATTTTTTATTTCTAAACGATTATGGCTTTCTCCCTGTAATGCGTAAATGGAGGAAAGAGAGTCTGAAAAAATAGCTATTTGAAATGGGGGATTCGGTAGATTGTTAGTAAATGAAAGGGCTTCTAAGATGGCCCAGAGTTCAGCTGAAAAAATAGAAATATTTTTGTTTAATTGAAATGTTTTGAATATTTTTAGACTAGGTATGGTAAAGGCACAACCTATTTTATTTTCGTTTAATTTGGAACCATCGGTATAAATACTGAGTTGGTGTTGAAAGTTATAGATTTTTTGTTTTGCTGCAACTGTTAATTGGTTAATTTGTTCTTCTTTGTTAAATTCATGATGTAGTGAGATGTCATAGTCTGGAGGATCCCAATCCCACTGTGGCACTATATACTTAGGGTAGAACACAATATGTTTCATTAATGTGTCTGATTTTTCAAGTAGGTTTTCTACAAAATCATATATGTTAATGTATTTTTTGACAAATGTTTGAGATTGAGCAAAATAGGGGTCCGAAAATTGAGTTAAGAAGTCTTCCTTTGTAAAGTTGTTGGTACTGTGGAGTCTTGTTAAAAATGTTGCACAATTTAACTTTATGAGGTGATGTAGGGGGAGCCAGCCTATGTCTCTATAAACTAGATAGTTTATTGCAAAGGAGGGGAGTCCCAGGGCAGTCTTTAAAGCTTTCATTTCAATAGTTTGTAATGCTGTTAGGTTAGATTTTGTTAAGTTATAGAATGTCTCCATGCCGTAGGTTAAACGGCTACGAACCAGAGTCCTAACTAGGTATGTTAGAAATTTTGTGTCCTGAGCCCATTTTTGTCTGGCTAATACTTTTATTAGGTTCAGGGCTTTAGTTGATTTGTTAACTAAGTGTGTAATATGGTGTGTCCATGAGAGATCACTGGAAAGGTGAACCCCCAGGAACTTAACATGGGGAGGAGGAGTTTTTATTTGATCTAAAATTTGGATTTTAAAGTTGTCATGTTTTGTAATTTTAGTTGAAAAGACCATGAATTCACACTTTTGTGGTGAAATCGTGAAGCCATTACATTTAAGGTAGTGTAAGATTAAGTTTGTATTATGTTGGTGGGCACCTATTTCGGGGTCAAGGGTATACCTAGCTCCACGTGCTGTAGGCAGAGACCAGATGGCGATGTCATCTGCGTACATCGATATTCGACATCCTTCAAATTTAATTTGTGAGATATCATGTAACATGATATTAAACAGAATCGGTGCAATAATGCTGCCCTGGGGAACTCCCATGTCCATCTTATGGTTAGCTGACATAGACTGTCCCACCTTGACTTTAAAACTTCTGTTTTGTAGAAAAGTGTGAATGAAATTATATGTATTACCCTCAACTCCGAGCCTGCTGATTTTTTCTAATAGCCTCCCATGCCAGACGGAGTCATATGCCCCTTTTATGTCGAAAAAGGTAGCAAAGAATTTCCTTCTTCTGGCTAGAGCTTTTCTGACATGGGAGGTAAGTCTAACAATTTGTTCCATGCAGGATCTATGTTTACGAAAGCCTGCCTGGATCGTGGGGATAATGTTATTTTTTTCGAGAAAATATTCAAGTCTTTTTCTTTTTGTGTGGGGTGAGGGAGATGGGGCGGTAACTTTTAGGGTCCCTTGCCGGTTTTTCGGGCTTCAGGACCCCCACCACCTGTGCCTCTTTCCATGCGCGTGGCACCTCCCCCTCCTCCCAACATCTGGCGTAAAAAGTTAATAGAATCTCGTGAAAAGAAAGGGGCAGTTTTTTGAGTATTTTATAGGAGATTGGATCAACTCCTGTAGCTTTATTTACTTTTCTAATTTGATGAAGGGACCCAGCAAGCTCGGTCAATTTGAGGGGGGCGTTAATGTAGTGCGAGTTGTTGTTTGATTTTGGAATTGTAGGTGTGTTTGTACGTCTGTTTTGCTCATCAGTAGATAAATATTTACTTTGGCTAGCCTGTGCGAAAATATCCGCAAGGGCGTCCGCTGTCTGTAGATTTGTGGTTGTCATTATATTGTCTTTCATTATTCTAGGCTCCCATACCTTACCTCTGTTATTTTTTTATTTTATTTTTTTCCATGCTTTTCCGAGATCTCGATAATCGATGATCTCGTCAGTGTTAAAAAATTCCCTTTGGGCTAGATTTATAGCATCTTCGCATAATTTTTCAGCTTCTAATTTGGAAGCGTGGTTTGGCGGGGTGGGATGACAGTCAAAGTAATTGCATGCTCTTTTTTTCTTTCTTACTGCTTCTTGTACTGTCTCGTTCCACCACGGTTTTGGTGATGGACGGGAATTTGTTTTATGTGTTATTGATGGTATAGAAAGTTCGCATGCTTTTAGAATGGAGGTTCTTAAATTTTCATAATGAATATCTAAATCGGAATCAAAAATGTGGGTGTTATTAGTTTTACTAAGAATGGACTGGAATAAGGTCCAGTTAGCATTATCATAGTTGAATGTATGTTGATGGGGTTGGGTTGGTGGTGGGATTTGACTGTTAAAAGTTATCAAAATAGGTTTGTGGTCTGATAGTAAGGTATCAGACATTGGGTACCATTCGTGATTTACTATTAACTCGGGGCTAACAAGGGTTAAATCAATGGCAGTGGGTTTGTGTTTACTGGAATCAGGAAATCTGGTCGATGAACCATCGTTTAAAAGAATAAGATGGGAATCATTAATTTGTTGAGTGAGTATCCCACCCCCGCCACTAGGTTTAGTTCCGAAATCCTCCCAGGTGGGGTGGTGTGCGTTAAAGTCACCCACCACCACCCAGGAGACAGTATCCGAAAGGGAGGGAAGCCAGTTTATATTGTCTGATATGTGATATCCTTTAGGATAATACATGTTTAGAATATTAGTGGTTTTGCCATTTATTTTAGTTTGAATTATGTTGGAATATCTGGTAGCAGTTATATTTTCTAAAGGGGAATTTATACTAGTGTTTAGATGAATGTAAGTAGCTGTGTAAACTTTGCTTGTTGTGTTACTAACTGAAGGTGGGTATTGATAGCCCTGTATGCGGGGCAAATTAGAATAGTTTATATTTAACGACTGTAAACAAATAAAATGATATGTTGTGGAAGTGGATGATAGGTAGTGTATTAAATGATCGCCTGTTTTTTTAATGGCACGGCAGTTCCATTGCAAAATATTTAGCTTGGACAGTAACCTTACAGGTGGGGAGTAATTGAGTGGAGGGGTTTTTAATTAAAAAGTTAATTGTCTGAAGGGTGCGGGCCGCCACCGCTATCTTTTGTGAGATTGGGATCCCACTCTTTTTTGTTGGCCCGACGTATAGCTTCAGAATAGGGAATGAAGATTTCCGCGCGTATGCGATTGGCGCGGATGCGGAGCTGGTACTGCGGACATCCGCCGTATGCCGCAGAGTGAGGACCCCCACAGTTCACACACTTGTTGTTCGTGCAGGACTGTGGGGAGTGGCCCGGTTCGGCACACCTGGCACAAGTTTCCTTTTTGGAGCGGCATTGCTCGGCCGAGTGTCCGAACCGGGCACACTGTTTACACCTCCTAACGGGGGCAACAAAAGGGGTGACTTCAAAAGTTTGTGCGCAAATTTTGATATGTGTGGGGAGTAAAGGTTCGTTGAAGGTGACTTTTACGGCTTTTGATTTTTGGCTCACGTCGTTTTTTAAAACAAAGTGAGTCTATAGTATCGTACATGTTCGGTTGTGTGTCTGTGTGTATGTGTGTGTGTGTGTGTGTGTGTGTGTGTTGCGTCCGTGGCCCCGACCTTTAACCTTAACTCAAACCTTAACGTTGTCATTTTCTCTAAACATATAAGGCGTTAGAGGGTTAAAGTTAGCAGGATACTTGATTTTGACGTGAGCCTTCAAGTCACGACGATCAAAGCAGTCAGATACATTGATAAAGAACAAAATAAAGATAAGGTTGTGCAACCTTGAACCTTGACTCAGTCACACTCTTCAAACTAAAGAAGACTCTCACTCTCCACTGAAACTTTAACGTTGTCATTTTCTCAAAAAAACATAAGATGCTAGAGGGTTAAAGTTAGCAGGATACTTGATTTTGACGTGAGCCTTCAAGTCATGGCGATCAAAGCAGTCAGATACATCGGTAAGGAACAAAAGGAAGAAAATCATTTGTTGTAACTGTTGTGTTGTACGAGTAGGAGATACATACTGGAAAGAAGACTCTCCATTAGAATACAAAAACGCTCTTTAAAAAGAAACACAAGATTTCAGGTGTGTACAAATAGGTACATTTTAACGTCGTCAACTTATATTTTCTGTAACAAATGGATGTACCGAGTGTGTGCGTTGACGGCCCGGTTGTTTAGCTTTTATTTGCGCCTTTGAGTAACGGTTGTTCGTGTTCATTTGCCCATCATCTCTGCGCACAACTTAGCCTACTGCACTTCCGGCAACAAGGCCTAGGCCTAGAGTCCATGCCTTACCTCATAATCAAGACGACGTACTTAACATTTAGCCCACATTCATTTCAGTCTTGAAAAAAAATATACGGAAAATCCAGGGTTCGTCGATTTCACTGCCTTCGACGTACGAATCCTTTGTTAGTCCTAGACGATTGATCACCACGAGCAGACTGTAGGCCTACAGGGGAAGATAAACATGGATGAGCTTGCTGGCTGTGACCTTGACCTTTGCTTTGTGGCAGAGGGGGGGGGGGAGAATTAACGAAACGAAAATAAAATATTAGGACTAATATAAAATATCTTACAGAAATGTAGATGATGTGGAACAAGTTTTCATCGCATGAACAATCAGTTTAAAACAGTAACAGATCACGCAACTTCAATTATTAATTTTCTAAGAGTAAGAGGCTTAGACCCACAGGCAAAGACTAGGCCTACTACAGGTGTCCGTAGAAATTTGTTTGAGATTTGAAAGTTTGGTTTGTTGTTCGGCAGATACGCAACCTATGAGTAGGCGATTGCCGGCCAGGGACCTCTGGCTTGCGATGTCGCCAATGGCATTTTGCCAAAGGCGCATCCCCGTCACCGGGCCAAGGCCCTTGATTGTGGCTGGGCCCGTGCCCTGGTCTTCCACTATCACCGGATATTTGAGGAAGGTAGGTTTTGGAGGGTCTCTCGAAGTTTCCCTCGTATGAGTGGCTGTATGCGCGCGCGCTCGTCTTGGTTTGGGTCTCGGCTTGGGCCTTGGCTCTGACTGATTTTGTTGTTGTTCGTGTTGTGAGTTTGTGTTTGTGTTTGTGTTTGAGTTGGTGGGGAGACCCCAGATTGACTCTATGTTGGTGAATGGGTTGTCTTTGGGATGTGTAGTGTGGGAGGGGATGTCTGTGTTGTTCTCCCCTTCTTTTGAAAGACTCGTGGTTTTTTCCCGTAAAGGGGATGGGTCTGTACTTTGTTCTAGTGTCTCTATTGGGCTGATGTCTTTTTCCATGTTGTGCAAGTCCTCCTTGGTCTTTTTATTGCCTGGGGACAGGCCTGGGCTCGAGGGGCTCGATTCTGCCCCTCGATTTCTTTTTCTTGTTGGTGTATTGGGAGTACTTGTATTTGAGGGAGCGCTATTCCCTATGTTTGATTCAAGGGGAGGGAGCTTGCGCTCAACCTCAACCGGCGGCACTTCAATGAACGTGTTCGACTCTCCTGAACTGTCAAACATGACGTCTGAACTCTCTTCGGAGTATTCATGGCTGTTGTCTTCCCCCCCCCCCCTCCCTTCCCTCTATCTTAAATAATTCCTTGCTCATGGTGCCCTATTTACATTGTGTCTAAACAAGAAAATAATAATAGAGAAAATAATAAGGGATGGGTAAAAATTGGTGTTAATAAACAAATACTATACACAATGCCTCCCCAGGCCAAGAGATCACGCAATTTACTTGTTAATTTTCCGAATTTTCGAACGGCCAGAGGCTCGTTTAGAGTACTTAACTTGCAATGAATGTCGGCAGGGCGTGGAGGTGGCGTGATCTGGTGGCGCTGTGTAGTGGGAGGCCGGCAGGTTAATTGGGTGAAGAAAATCTCTCCCCTTTCTTTTTTCTCTCGGTGTAGCGTGGTAGCGTGGAAGGCTGGAGGCTCCCTTTCCTTTTTCTTATTATGTGCGCAGCGTCGCTCGAGGTGTTGACTCGTCGGCGGCTAGACTTGGAATGTGTGAGTGAGAGAGAGAGAAAAATAGAGATTTTACGCCTTCTGAGTCAACAGACTATTTGGGGCATTTAAATTTATAAAGATCCTAGAAAAAAGGTGGATTTTAAGTTTTATAAGATATATTTTAAAAGAGTAAGTTATTTGTTTTAACAGAGTTTATAGAAGTTTTAATTTTTAATAGCGTACAAGTTTTAGAATATAAAATTTATGTTTGTGATAAAATGTTTTGATTTTAAAAGATATTTAGCTGTTTGCTTTAAGTCTGGCAGATTGGAGGAGGTCTGATTAAAAAAACCCAGGGCTACAGTTAAAATTCATGCATTTTATGCTCAATTGAGCTATTTGATAAAAAAAATCCGTGTTTGTGCTCGGGAAGAGCTTTATTATTAAAATTCTTGACAGGCATATGCCTGTATACAAGCTGATATACAGTTTAAAAAAACCTATAAAAAAGGTTATGTAAAAGTAAAATTTATTATTTTATTTCCATTTTCTATATGTACATCACTTTTGTATAAGACTAGCCTATTAGGTTTTTGTCCCTTAGGACTCAATACAACTAATAGCTATTTAGGAGTTTTAGTTGTGAGTTTATTTGGTCCAATGGCAACTGTTGTCTTTTGTTCCTTAGACCAAAAGTTATTAGACCAAAAGTTATTAAAATTAATATGTACATTGTTATTATGTACACAACTTTTACAAACAAAATGTTTAGACCTTTTACAAGTAAAGTTATTTATTGTTTTTATAGAAAAACTTATTTAAAATATACCTAAGTTGTGTTTAATCTATGTTAAAATTTGTTAAGTGTTTAACTTATTTAATCTTGTCCATAGGACAGAGCATAATGTTATTTTCACATATGTGAGTATGTAAAATTGTTAAAAGTTATGTTAAAAAAAATTTGTTTTTTGTTTTGATTAAGTTGTGGGACCTAACCCCTACTAACTGATCTTTTAGGTATATAGATTAAGTTTTAATCTGGGTCCGTCTATAACGAGTTGGTTATAAGAGCCAGTCGTTTCATTTTCTTTTCCCAGGAACCTTTGTACACCACTACTATGTGTGTACCCTTTGTTTATTGATTGTACCTGTCCTATTAGGACGTTTTATGCATAGTTTAAGATTATTTTATTAAAATCTATATCTTTAAAATTGTTTATTATGTTAAAAATAGGTTAAGATTTGGTAAAAAACTAGTTTATGAATATTGAAGTTTCATAGTTATATTAAAAGTTACTATTAAAATCTGGTTTGTTTTATGTATATTTTGGTCTATTACTTGACCATGTGTAATTTATTATTTAAATAGATGAGATCTAGTCCAGATCCATTATATTATATGAAGTTGTTTATGAGTGGGGGGACATACCGCCAGAGGCCTCCATTGTTATAAGTAATTTTATTTATTCCATCTGATCCCAGGGGGGGTAGCAACAAAGACTCTCCCGCCCCTGATGTCATGATGGAGTCTGAGATTTAAGTGAAATAAATAGAAGTTTTTCTTATTTATATTTAAGCTCTAGATGGTTTTAAAGAGAAGGTGAGAGAGTTGAGGGTGGGGATGGTTAACGACTCCTGTATGCTCGGAACGGAGGGAGGGAGGGGAAGGGACCCCTCCTCTCCGCCCCAAGCAGTGACAGGACACCGCATGGGCAATCCCAAAAAGGGGGGGGAGCACAAGCGCAAAACGCAACGGTTACGAGAGAAACCTCCGTTGTGCGTACCGGACACCTATCTGCATAGGAGAAGGGATTTTAAAAGATAGTGGGCTCAAAAGAGTCACTTCAGCCCATCAGGCACATATTTTAGTTAAAAGGGAGAAGGGGGAAGAGGGGAGCGGGAATGCAGACAGGTATACGGCCCGCACACCAGAGGGACTCTATTCCCACCAGTAAAAATAGTTCCAGTCTTTTAGACAAGGTGTTTAAATAATACCTGGCCAATTGCCCCGGCGAGCCAGACTATTGGTGACCAACCTAATTTATCATGTTTACATAAGAAATTCTTTTCATTGTATATTAAGTTATTTTGTTTACATTTGTCTATGACAGGTTGTAATTCCTTCTTTATCTGATTGCAGGGATCAAAAATATGATTCAGGCTAAAGATCTTTCCACATTTACATGGAGTGTTCCTAAATTTACATCGGATGGAGTCAGTGTAGAATCTGTTGATTCTGCCTTGAATTTTATGGGGAACGGGCAGATAAAGTCCACCACTGATAAATTTCCTGCACCGGAGGTGGGCTTCTAAATAGGAATCCAATTCCTCAGCCCATCTCCGGTACACACAACGTTTCAGGTGATTTTTAATCTCTGACAGGGATAATTTAATATTTATAAATTGACCCTCGGTGTGTTCAGCTGCCCTTTTGGCTGCCGTGTCAGCAAGGTCGTTCCCTGTGAGTCCCAAATGGGAGGGAATCCACATGATGGTTAAATCGATACCTTTGATTCTTATTTGGTGTATAAGATTTTGTATCTCCTGAATGATTTTCCTTCTATTTTGTGTATTATTTTGCAATGCTTGTATCGAGGATAAGGAATCTGTGAGGATTGTAACCTGAAACAATGATTTTTGGAACTCGTTTATAAAAAAACAGGCTTCAAGAATTGCCCAGAGCTCTGCGCTAAAGATTGAGATTTTTGAATTTAGTTGAAAGGATTTAGTAATTTTGAGGGTTGGAATGGTAAAAGCGCACCCTATTTGTGAGTCGGAGATCTTAGAACCGTCCGTATATATTAATAAATGGTGTTTAATTTCGGAAATTTTTTCTTTGGCAGCAACTGAAAGTAGATTTGGTTGGTTTGATTTAGAGTACATTTGGTGTAGAAAAGTGTCAAAGTGTGCTGATTCCCATTCCCAATGTGGGATGGGGAATTTTGGATGAGTTTCAATATCATCTATTTCCAGGCCCGCCATAGAGAGCATTTCCCGGGAATAGTCTAATGGGTTGCAGACTTTTTGTGCAATAATTGGTTTTTGTTGTTGAAAGGATGGATGGCTATAAAAAGGGTCTTCAAATTCTTCCTTAAAGCTTTCTATTGAAAAATGATTTGTTGCGTATAGTCTTGTTAGGAATGTAGAAGTGTTTAATTTCATAAGGTGATCTAATGGAATCCAACCTATTATTCCATAAATCAGGTTAGTATTTGCAAACTTTGGAACGTTGAGGGCTGCTTTTAGGGCTTTTAGCTCTATTGTTTGTAGTTTGTTTACTAGGTTACTTGTAATGTTATGGAATGCTTCCATCCCATATGTTAGACGACTGCGAACTAGAGCTTGTGTTAAAAGAACAAGAAACTTGGAGTTTTGAGCCCATGTCTGGGAAGAGATAATTCGGACAAAGTTGGCGCCTTTTATAGCTTTTTTGCAAAGGTGGTCAATATGTGGGCTCCAGTTAAGGCGTGGTGTAAGTACCACCCCTAGAAACTTGACTTTATTTGTCATTGATTTTGGTTGGCCCAGAATGTTAATGTTAATGTTTTTTTTAATTAGATTATGGCGAAAACACATGAACTCACACTTGTCTGGGGACAAGGAGAATCCATTTTTCTGTAGGTAATCAATGACAAGACTGGTGTTAGTTTGATGATTTTGTAGGTATTTAGCTAGAGCTTTTGAGCTTTTTGTGAATGCTGACGACCAGATGGCTATGTCGTCAGCATACATAGAAATTTGACAATTTTTGAGTTTTAGATTGGAGATGTCATGAATCATGATGTTGAAAAGAGTTGGGGCGATAATGCTGCCTTGGGGGACCCCCATGTCAATTTGATGTATTTTTGACACGGAGGACCCCACTTTAACTCTTAAAGCACGGTTATTTATGAAGTTTTGTATAAAATTAAACATATTCCCGTGAATACCGAGACTGCTGACTTTATCTAGAAGCCTCCCATGCCAAACGGAGTCGTACGCCCCTTTGATATCAAAGAAGGTGGCGAGGACTTTCCTGCGTCTCGCAAAGGCCTTTTTGACATAGGAGGTTAATCTTATAACTTGTTCCATGCAGCATCTATGTTTTCGAAAACCTGCCTGGAATTTGGGAAGAACGTTATTTTTTTCCAAATAGAAATCCAGTCTGCTTTTTACGATACGCTCGTAAATTTTACCCAGATGTGGGGTGAGGGAAATGGGGCGGTAGCTTGCGGGGTCCCTAGCCGGTTTTCCAGGCTTAGGGATCCCGACTACCTGTGCCTCCTTCCATGCATTTGGGATTTCGCCCTCAGCCCAACATCCGGAATAAAAATGGTGCAGGACTTTGAGAAAAGATGGGGGCAATTTCTTTATAATTGTATAGGAGATAGGATCATCTCCTGTTGCTTTATTTGTTTTCCTAATCATATTAATGGCGGCAGCAAGCTCGGTAATCTTTAAGGGAGCATTGATGGTATGTGAATTATCATTAGACTTTTCAAAATGATAGTTTATTTTACGTTTATCCCGTTGAAAAACAGGCAAGTGTTTTGTTTGGCTCGCCTGGGCAAACCGGTTGGCCAGGACATCAGCGGTATCTGAGTCAGTGGTTGTCAAATTATCCCCATCTAGGACACGCGTGTTAATATTGTAGCCTTTATTTTGGACCCTCTTTAGACGTTTCCAGGCCTTGCCTAGGTCCTTGAAATTAATAATGTCTTCCTTGTTAAAGTAATTTAATTTAGCTTCATTTATCAAATCGTCGCATTCTTTTTCTGCTGTTAGTTTTTCATCAACATTTGGTTTAGTAGGGTGTAGGTCAAAAGTGTTATATTTACGTTTTTTGTTTTTAATTGCTTTTTTTATTTCCTCGTTCCACCAAGGCTTACTGTGGGGTTTTGAGGGCGGTATTGTTGTAGGGATAGCTAGGTTTGCAGCTATTAGAATCTTTTTTCTGATGTTATCATAGTAAACTTCTCTGTTTAGATCATTGAGGTCTTCAATTGTGTGTTTAGAGAGCAAGGATTGAAATAATGGCCAATTAGCTTTTTCGAAATTAAATTTAGGTTCAGGTGGTAAATTGGTGTTATTTGCTGTTAAATTCAGTTGTATGGAGATAGGTTTATGGTCAGAATGAAGAGGATCCGAATAGGTGTACCATTCGTGATTTATCAGTAAATTTGGACTGGCTAAGGAAAGATCGATAGCTTTTGGATAAAAGTGTGTAGAGGCATCTGGATAATATGTGGAAGAACCATCATTTAGTAGAATTAGTTGTGAGTCATTAATTTCGTTGTAGAGAGAAATATCAGAATATGTTTTTGTACAGAAAGGTTCCCAGCTGATGTGGTGAGCATTGAAATCACCAACAATCAGCCAGGATTTCTCTGCAGACAGATTTGAGAGCCAGTTAGAGATAGTCACTTTTGAGTATCCTTTAGGATAATAGATGTTTAGAATGTTGATAAATTCGTTATTAACTTTAGTTTGGATCATTGTGGAATAGCGCAAACCTGTTAGATTTCTTTCTGGGGTTGGAACTTCAATGTAATTTAGAGATTTATGAATATAAGTGGCTGTAAAAATTCTATCTACTTTGTTACTAACAGATGGTGGATAGTAATATCCAGTAATGTTGGGAAGTTTTCCATATGTTAAACGAATGGATTGCAGACAGAGTATTTGATAAGAGATTTGTGAATTGGCTAGGAACTGAATTAGATAATCTTGTGTGGTGTTTAGGGAACGACAGTTCCACTGCAGTACATTAAGACCTTCGTGCAGGGTTGTGAGAAAAGAGGATTTTAGTAATAGTGAAGTGTGAAGGTTAAGGTGGAACTTTGGGTTTCGCTCTCTGCGAACCCAGTCTGTGTCTTGTTGCCTGTGGTGCCGGAGAGGCACCACAGGCAATCTCTGCCAGTTGCATAATATTTAGAGCATTTCTTGGATCTATGGGGAGATCATCAGAGTCTGTGATTAAAGAGGACAAATCCTCGATTAAAATCTTTGGCTGGTTCGAAGTTCTGGCTTGTGCCAGACTTCGTAAGATACGGGTTATGAATGATTCTTTTATGGATTTGTTTTCTTCTTTGGGAATGTTAAGGTTTACTAG
Organism: Phymorhynchus buccinoides; assembly: GCA_017654935.2. Classification (NCBI taxonomy): domain Eukaryota; kingdom Metazoa; phylum Mollusca; class Gastropoda; order Neogastropoda; family Raphitomidae; genus Phymorhynchus; species Phymorhynchus buccinoides. Next base: position 45,337,208 of record CM065698.1, on the reverse strand, counting down.
TTGAGAGGTTGTTGTGTGAGTTGGTTTTATCAGTGTATTGTCAATATGTTTGGTTATAGTCGTCATTATTGTTTCAGTCATTTTTGCCAGTTGTTTAGAAATCATTTCTTCAACTTTTTCCTCAGTGATTTGTTCCGAGTTTCTGTGTGATCTTTTTCTTTTTTTCTTTTTTTCCCGTTTCTGAGTTGTGGGTGAAGAGGTGATCACCTCCACCTCCCCCGTGTCTTCCACATGTGAGTGGTCTAGGGGAGCCGGAGCAGGTTGATCTTTATGCTTTGTTGTGGGTTTATTACCTCTGGCCCTACTGGCATACGAGTCAGCCGACCCCCCAAGTGGGATTGGCTGAACTCTCCAGCTAGGGTCCACTGTAGGAGTGTTTGTTTTTAGTTGTTTTTCTTTTAGCTCTTTTTCTGTTTGTAAAGTTTCTTTTGCCCTCCTGATGGCCTCACTGTAGGGCAAGAAAGCTTCTCCTCTGATTTTATTGGCCCTCAGTCTCAGCTGATACTGAGGGCATCCTTGATAGGCGGCAGAATGTCCGCCGCCACAGTTAACACATTTTTGACTTTGGTTGCATTGTTGTGCTGAATGTCCAGGGGCAGAGCACCTGGTGCAAATTTCCACTCTCGCTCTGCACTGGTTGGGACCGTGCCCATACCGAGCGCACCTGCGGCACCGTCGCACCGGGGCCACGTATGGTGCCACAGGGAACTCCTGGGCATCGATCTTCACCAGTGCAGGCAGTATTGGTTTTGTGAAGATAATTTTTATGGCACGAGATTCTGTGCCATCTCTGTCTTTGAATAGATTTAGCATTTGGAATGTATGTCTTGAGGTCTTCGAGATCTTCTTCGAAGGGGATAGGCTTAATTACCCCCTCAGTGGTGGCCTCAGGAACGGTACATTTGATATTTATGGATGAAATTGATGTCAGTTTTGCCAGTTTATATTGTTGAGAGGCTGATTTGCAGCCAATCAACCATCGGTTTCCATTTAGTGGCCTCTGGTTGAGGATGTCCCCCACGTTGTTTCGAAAAAATTTCATGTTTGTGGTGGGACCCAGTGCCCTGAAGGTAGCCGTGCCTGTGCATAGGTCCTCCAGGATCACTGGGTACTCCAGAAAGATAGGTGGGATTGTATTTTGTTGACGAGGGGGGGGGGGGCGTCTTCGTTGTTGACGAACTTCGATGAAGTCCCCACCCTCATCTGAATCAGAGTCCAAATCTGTTTCTTTGTTTTCTTTTTCTGGGAGATCTTTTGGGCCCCAAATCGAAATAGGCTCCTCTATCAAGGAGGGAGCCTTGGGCGAGTCGTGTTTTTTTTTCTTGTTGGAGAGCCTTAGAGGTCATCTCCTGTATTGAACCTGTGATAATTTTGACAGTTGGAGACAAGGGGATATCATTTTCTGTCTCTTCCATTGATCCCAAATCTTCTTTGTGAAAGGGAACATTTGTTTATAAGTAAAACACTCCTACCGACCCACTATGGCTGGATATCAGCCATCGTCATAGTCGCCATCTTGGAACAAATCTAACTAGCGAAATAGTTGGATGCTACGCCATCTTTATCCCATGATGACGGCAGAACTCCTCTTGAAAAAGGAAAATGGCGGCAGCTGATATCCAGCCATACAAATGAGGCAGCATCTATAGGGGAAGACGGGGTAAAACGCCCATGGGCGGGTAAGAAGCCCATGCCAATTATCTCATGAAATAAAGAAAATGTCAGTCAAATTTGCCCATGAGACGAATGCTAAGCAGTTACACTCGTTTCATGGCAAAATGTGACTGAAATTTGCTTCATGTAATATAATACGCTAAGGTCTGAAGTGTAAAAGAACGTAAAAACTCGGATACCGCGTAAATGTCGGACTTTTGCTTGCCATACAGTTCCAGAAGAACGCGTTGGGACGCGATTCCGCTATGTCGGGTTCAAAAGTTTGCTTTTGAAAGTTGATTTTGAAAGCAAAATGTATGAAGTTTCATTGAAATTTTATCGTCTGCATCGACGGATTTGTGTCGGAAATTGCCGAATCTACCTAGGAAAACGCGAAGAATGCCGACCCTGTGTTTCGTAACCTCTCTCTCTCTCTCTCTCTCTGTCTCTCTCTCTCTCTCTCTCTCTTACATTCCCCGACAGCATATAATTATGTTCTATCAATGTAAGATTGAATACATTATATTTGCATTTCCAAAAAAATATATTTCTGGACCCGTGCGGAGCACGGGTTAACTAGTTTGTATATATCATTTATACCAAACACTTTCTTTTTAAACTCAAATTTCCTCTGTCTGTCGTGCTTGCTATCTGGAACCCTGTCGCATTGCTTCTGTTCGTCATCTTCTCTCTGAAGACGCCACCAACACTCTTATCTCTGGCTTTGTTCTCTCTCGTTTAGACTACTGCAATTCCCTTTTTGCTGGCTGCCCACAGAACCTTCTCGCCAAACTGCAAGAAATTCAGAACAATGCTGCTCGCCTTGTACTGAGGTCTTCCAAATTCTCTCACTACCCCTATGTAGACCATGGGCCCTCCTAGACCCCCCCTCCCCCCCTAGGGAATTTTGCAGACAGGTACCACTGGAAAGCTTAACATCTAAGCTACTGAAAACAGGTTGTTGGCCAGTGATCCTCTGCTGGGTGTAGCTATGGTGGGTGGTCAAAGATAGGTACCCGCGAGAATTTTGCATTCCATAGAATGGCCTCTTAGATCATCCTTTATCTTTTTTTTGGGGGGGATGAAATCTTCATAGAAGAATTACTGAAAGGTCTGATGCCTATTATAGTGGTTGACTGCCATCAGTCTTCTATGGTAAAAAGGGTGGTTTATGTTTGAGCAGAACTGAATAACGAATATCAGTAAGCGTAATCGCTACTTGAGTATCAATGTTACTGCTGTTTTGAATTTTGTCTCAATTCATAACGTTAAGTAAGAAGAGAGCCACTTACCACCAGGCAGCACTTGACCTGACAGACATGGACAACCAAGACACCAGCTCTCATATGGATCTAAGGCCTTCCCAGATCGTACAGAGTGAACATGACATCTGCAACGCCATTACTGCAGTCCTCAACTTCATCAATCTGTTTGAGGTTGAAGACAAGAACACTCTCTATTGCTTGTCTTCAGGTGCACCAGTGCCAAACAACATCTCATCTGATCTCCTGAATGCTGATGAAGCAGGAGAAAAGGCTTGCAGGGCCTTTATGGAGGAGCGACTGGTCAAGAGAACAACACGCTTCAATGCCCCAATCAAAGAGCTCAATCTCAAGACTTTTTCAAGCACTGTGAAGTCTTCTACAGTCTCAGGACTTTCAAAGAAGACAAAGAAGATCACAGCTGAGCGGAACGTCTTTGGCCAGCTTGTTCTCCTTGCAGTTGACCACAACATCAGTTTGGAGTGAGTCTTGTGCTTTCCACTGGGCCCAGTACCTTGGCCTCTGGCAACGGCTGATAGATATCTTGTGAAGACTGACAAGTCAAAGCTACTACATTTTCTTGAAGGAGATGTCCTCTCAGCAGAAAGGCAAAGCCGCAGCACCAACACCTATGTCATTAACGGGAATGCTTTGTTCCAAGCCCAGATAGCCCTTCCATCCACATTTGGGGACCTCACAGAAAGCCTGTTTGACCAGCTTCCAAGGGAGCCTCGAGTTGACTTTGTAACAGACTCCTATCATCCATATTCTATCAAGGCAACAGAAAGAGATAGGTGAGGGTCATCATCATCAGTGCATCTGATCAAAGGGAGCTCCACAAAGGTTCCAAGAGACTGGAAGACCTTCTTGTCGAACGACAGGAACAAAATGAACTTCACAAGATTCCTTCTTGAAGAATGGCAGACAGACAAGTATGCCAGCAAACTCCAGGAAATAACAGTTCTGTTTGTCTGTGAAGACAAGTGCACACGCTTGACAACACCTGATGGCCAGAAAACACTGTCTGAGCACGTTGAAGAGCTGTCCTCTTCACAGGAAGAAGCTGACACCAAAATAGTTCTGCACTGTCTCCATATTGCAGACAATTCTTCTGAAGATTCAACAATCGCTGTCAGATCTCCAGACACGGATGTCTTCCTCCTCACGGCTTTACAAAACTGGCATTTGCAGACTCTTTAGTTGCTGCCGGCTAGGCTTCCAGAGGCGGGAAATGCGAATGACTCAACCTCTTGGAAGCGCCAGAAACAAGTGGGAAAACAGAGTGGAATTTGTGCTCCGTATGTTTTCGTCCACTGCTTCTAAACAGACTTTCGATTTGCCAAACATTTTGGTGTGAGCATACATAGGTGTGTGGTGAACAGCATTGTGTGAACAGTGATTCGAACCAAAAGCTAGTTGTGGTGTAATTAGTGTTAATTAATAAACCACGCTTTGTGTACATTATAGCAGTCAGGGTTGGAATAGAACAGCAGTGCGCGCTATTTTAAAGGCCTAGGTTTTTCCCTCAGTACCACAGATTTATGTGGCATTTTCCTCGGCGTGTTCTGTCTAAAGTAGCCAGTGTTGATAAGTGTGCTTTTACATATAAGTTCTAGAGTCATCTTGTGTTTAAAGTGTGTAGTTAGTTAGGTGCTCAGTCGAACGGTAGCTGAGCAATTTAAATTGAAAGACAACTAGTGTCAGTGTGTAGTTTCTCCACAGCACAAAGCAAAGAGGAACACTCTTTACTAGGCTATACTCTTCAAGCCACCAAGCCTTGCTGCACTGCTGCGCGCGTGTGTAGTAAGCAAGCTGCCAGCGACCAAATAGAACTTTGGCTGTAGCAGCCCACTTGTGAAATCCTGCCTGCGTGCTACCTTTGCTGCCGCGTGAAGTCTTGCTACGGTCAAGGAATGGGAGGGAGGGAGGGATGGGGAAGGAAGGAGATGCAAAAGAGGAGGAGGTGAGTGGGTTTCACGATAGCGCATATGTGGGAACTAAACGATCCAAATTGAACGGCCGTGTCCTTCTCAAGTATGCCAAAAACTTCCCACAGAAGATGTTTTTTTTATACAGGGGTCTCAAATAAGCGGAGGCTCATTGACATCAAGAACGTAGAGCAAACTGTGGGCAAAGAGATATGTTCCGTGCTACCTGCTGTCCATGCCTTCAGCGGGTGTGATACAACGAGTGCGTTTGTCAGGAAAGGAAAGATTGCCCATATCAAGGCTCTCAAACAGCATCCTGAGTATATCAGAACATTTGCTCAGCTCAGTCTCACAGTCCAAATTCAGCCAACAGTCCTGAATGAACTTGAAGAGTTCACTTGTTTCCTATACAGAGGTCGGGGTTCATGCACCAGAGACATCAATAAGCTTCGATTTGAAAAATTTCTGGAGCGATTCAACACCAGTGAAGAACTGCTGACCTGTTACGATGGTATGGATATGAGTCTGTTGCCACCGTGCAGAGATTCTCTGTTCATGCACATTAAGAGTCAACTACCACACACTCATATGGAACCAGTCTCACAAGCCAAAGCCAGACATCCCATCACCAGAGGGTCATGGATGGGAAAAGACACCCGGAGGACTTAAAGCAAAATGGACACAGGGCCTTCTAATGCCTGCAGAGCTTGTGGATGTCCTTGTGGAGAATCCGTCAGCCCCACAAATGGATGATGCACTAGATTCGTTCAGTTTGACTGACTTTGTGTTTGTTGACAACGAGTAGCAATGACAGTACATCTTTTGTGTTTTCTGCTGATAATGAGCAACTCAGACAGCAAATTTCTCTTGCTGGTGATTCACAATTGTGACTGCTGCATTCCAAGACGTTTTTTTTTGTCAAAAAGGTACTGAAAGTTTATCAAACGTACCATATTCAGCAATCTTTCAGCAACCTGTCTCTTTCATAAGAATGTAAACATATGATTTGATACCTAATATGGCTTTCTTGTCAGATACGTAAACAGCAAAGCTGTTCTGAAATTCAGTATTTTACCAAGGCATTTTAGGAGTGCGTCTGCCAAAAGACCTGTCAAGTAGTGACTTAGTGGGATGATCATTCTTCAGTTGTGACTTCCTAAATTTCTTCAGAAGATTCAAGTTTCTCTAGGACTTCTCTGATACACTGTAGTCTGTGAAAAAAGCCCAAACAGCAAGTCAGTTTGTCTGTAACAGGAAATGAATAAGTGAACACCTCAAATACAGTTAAATGATGCTATTCACAGGAAACATGGTGCTACAACCATATTATGCTGTTGATATAGAGCATAATAGCAGATTTTCAGAAGAAGCATGTCATAGGCATAACCAGTTAGGAAACAAAAAGTACTTTTCTGGTAATTCATAACTACGTGGGTACTTAGTGCTGTTTTTCTACTTAGGGGGTAGGAGTAGAATATCTGCCATTATAGTCTACTACATTGCTCTCAAATATTCAAACTTGCTGTCAAAGACCCTGATGCTTTGTACTTAACTGAAATATCCACAAAACGGTAGTTGTGACTGTAATTTTTCTTGTATGGAAGTTGAAGTCCTCCAATTCTGCGCAAAATGACGGCACGCATGGAAAAACAACATGCCGGAGATACCATGTTGTGCACTCAGGAAGAATATAAAGGTGTTTTCAGAATACAGTGACATTCAGAAAGCATACAGTATATAATTTCACTGTCATCACTAGCTTAAGTGAAGAGAAAATAAACTTGTAAATATGACAGTACGAGCATTATTTATGATTGATATTGTAACTTTAAGCAAGCGCTGCAGCCACACCCAGGAGAGTTCAACTGGCCAACAAGCAAATATCAAAATGGCATGTCCCTAGGTACATAAAAAACACTGTCTGCAAAATTCCCTAGGGGGGGGGGGGGGGAGGGTTTCACTTTCTGGCTCATGGACTACTATTCTTGAATCTCTTCACTGGCTTCCTGTCGGAAGGCGCATCGAATACAAGCTCTCTCTACTCTGTTACAAATCCCCGAATGGTCTGGCTTCTTCTTCTGGCTCCTTCTTATCCAGATGATCTTCTGAAACTTTGCACACCTCTTAGACAGTTACGCTCTTCCTCTGACACTTCTCTCCTCCAGATCCCTCGTTGCCGCACCAGAACCCTGGCGAACGTTCTTTCTCTTTTCAGGCTCCTTCCACTTGGAATAAACTCACTTTACCTCTCCGTTCTGCCAACTCCCTTTCTTTATTTATTTTAAGTCTTCTCTCAAAACTACTCTTCAAATCATAGTCTGCTTCATTTCCTTTCAAGGTACTTTGTCCCTTCCATGCACGTGTGTTTGTGTGCGTGTGTGCGTTCGTGGGTTCGCGCGCGCGTTTATGTGTGTGTGTGTGTGCGCGTGTGCGCGCGCACGCAAGCGTGTGTGTGTATATGTGTGTGCGCTTGTGCTTAACATATTTTTGACGTTCATTTGTTTCTATTGATGGTTTATCAATTTATAAATAACTTATTTATTATTGTGAGCGCTTAGGGCTTAATTATTTTGACGCCCATTATTATTATTATTATTATATTATCAAAGCGTCTGCGTGTGTGTGTATATGTGTGTGCGCTTGTGTTTAACATATTTTTGACGTTCATTTGTTATAAATAACATGTATTATTGTGAGCGCTTAGGGCTTAATTATTTTGACGCCCATTATTATTATTATTATTATTATTATTATATTATCAAAGCGTCTGCGTGTGTGTGTATATGTGTGTGTGCTTGTGCTTAACATATTTTTGACGTTCATTTGTTTCTATTGATGGTTTATCAATTTATAAATAACTTATTTATTATTGTGAGCGCTTAGGGCTTAATTATTTTGACGCCCATTATTGGCTCACGTCGTTTTTTTAAAACAAAGTGAGTCTATTGTATCGTACATGTTCGGTTGTGTGTCTGTGTGTGTGTGTGTGTGTGTGTGTGTGTGTGTGTGTGTGTGTTGCGTCCGTGGCCCCGACCTTTAACCTTGACTCAAACCTTAACGTTGTCATTTTCTCTAAACATATAAGGCGTTAGAGGGTTAAAGTTAGCAGGATATTTGATTTTGACGTGAGCCTTCAAGTCACGACGATCAAAGCAGTCAGATACATTGATAAAGAACAAAATAAAGATAATCATTTGTTGCAGAGATTACTGTTGTGCAACCTTTAACCTTGACTCAGTCACACTCTTCAAACTAAAGAAGACTCTCACTCTCCACTGAAACTTTAACGTTGTCGTTTTCTCAAAAAACCCATAAGATGTTAGAGGGTTAAAGTTAGCAGGATACTTGATTTTGACGTGAGCCTTCAAGTCATGGCGATCAAAGCAGTCAGATACATCATAAGGAACAAAAGAAAGAAAATCATTTGTTGCAGAGATTACTGTTGTGTTGTACCGAGTAGGAGATACTGGAAAGAAGACTCTCCATTAGATATACAAAAACGCTCTTTAAAAAGAAACACAAGACTTCAGGTGTGTACAAATAGGTACATTTTAACGTCGTTAACTTATATTTTCTGTAACAAATGGATGTACTGAGTGTGTGCGTTGACGGCCCGGTTGTTTCGTTTTATTTGCGCCTCTGAGTTTGACAACGGTTGTTCGTGTTCATTCGCACATCATCTCTGCGCATGCAATACTTAGCCTATCGCACTTCCGGCAACAAGGCCTAGGCCTAGAGAATAAGAGATCACGCCTTACCTCATAATCAAGACGACGTACCTAACATTTAGCCCACATTCATTTCAGTCTTGAAAAAAAATATACGGAAAATCCAGTGTTCGTCGATTTCACTGCCTTCGACGTACGAATCCTTTGTTAGGCCTAGACGATTGATCACCATGTGCAAAGACTGTACAGGGGAAGATAAACATGGATGAGCTTGCTGGCTGTGACCTTGACCTTTGCTTTTGTGGCAGAGGGGGGGGGGGGGGGGGAATTAACGAAACGAAAATAAAATATTAGGACTAATATAAAATATCTTACAGAAATGTAGATGATGTGGAACAAGTTTTCATCGCATGAACAATCAGTTTAAAACAGTAACAGACCAGAAGTATGGCCCTACGAATTACGCAACAATTATTAATTTTCTAAGAGTAAGAGGCTTAGACCTACAGGCAAAGACTGTAGGCCTACTACTGGTGTCTGTAGACCCCCCTTACCCCGGCGGGGGGGGGGGGGGGGGGGGATTGGTCACTATGTTTTTCTGAAAGCTTGGTCAATATGCTTTTCAATTTTACTTGTTTGCCAAAAATAAAAATAGGGCTCCACTATGTTACATGCGCATATATAAACATACATATAATTAAATTTTCAAGAAAGGGGTAGGGGTAATTTAATGCACAGAAATAATCTAATTTACACAGTAAAATAAAAATTAATTCTGTTTTCAGATGCACAAGTGTCTACATAACAGTATTCTCTCTATAGAGGCATGGTAATTGTCATGGGAATTCCCATGCCTGCTATAGTAATGCAAATCAGACGTGAGCCTTGAAGGCTTTGCCTCTTGTTTTCATCTTAAAATTGGGCTACAACCACAGACTTTTGGCATTTTTCTGTTTATTGTTTGGATTTTTTTTAATTGATCCATGTTAGTCGTTTCTTTAGTTAGATAGTTATTATTATTATTATATTATTATTATTAATAATATTATTATTATTATTATTTATATTATTATTATTATTAATAATATAATATTATTATTATTATTATTATTATTTTTATTATTATTATTATTATTATTATCAAAGCGTCTGCGAAACGCGTGTATGCGAAGCGGACAGGCACCCTATTTATGCGCTCTGTTGAGTACATTACACGGGGCAGTGCTGGGTGGATGCCTCGTGCCTCCATACGGGGAGTTGGACGACCCCGCCCCCTCCACGAGTATCTCCCCGTGGGGGTACCGGGGGGGGGGGGGGGGGGGTGTCTTTCGTAAAATAGTTCCCCCACCTTGTGGAAGTTCTGTGATTGTAACTTCCTCTAATCTGCCACTCTTTGACTCTGCCTTTTCCCTTTGCTTTCTGTCATCTACTATCTTTCTGACGTATTGGCCCATTCTCCTGCCTTTTCCCCCAAAAAATCTTCCAAATACTTTTTCTCTTTTGAGCTCCTCCGAAATTGGAATGTGTCGGCTGCACGCAGCGGGGAGACCAGTTTTTTTAAAAGGCAGGAGAATGGACCAATAACTCAGAAAGATAATGGATGATAGAAAGCAAAGGGAAAAGGCAGAGTCAAAGAGAGTGCCAGATTAGAGGAAGTTACAAGCTTCCAGAACGTGGGGGAACTATTTTTTATGAAAGAACCCCCCGGTATCCCCACGGTTAGAGACACGTGGAGGGGTCGGGGTCGTCCAGATCCCCGTATGGAGGCACGAGGCATCCATATCTATCAGTTAGAGTGGGTGGGGTAAGGGGAGGGAATAAGTGCAATCTATCTACCTTACTATGTGAACACGATAACGTTTGAACGGAGGAACCTAGGAGGCTCAAAGTTTGCGTGCGGATATGTATTTAGGATATCTAGGCCAAGTTTGCAAAATGAAGGTCATTAATAAAAGGACAAGGTCACTAGAGCCGAAAATGCTGCTGCGCACCTGCTTTTCTCCAGCCGTTAATAGTACTCGAGCTACAGTTCAGACTGTTTGATCGGACTTTCAGGGGTGTTTGTTTGTTTGTTTCCGGAAAGTCACAAGACCCGAGAATACTGCCGTGCGGCTGGTTGATCTGGCGTTTTCACGCTCTAGGTTGGAGATGTCTCCATGCTACGATCTTGATAACCACCCAGTCTTCACGGAAGCGTAAAAGACAAAAGAAGATGAACTACTTCCCCCAGCGTGGAAAGGGACTGTTTTAGAGTTGATGCCAGTGTCAATTCATCAATGACAGACAGCCTTTGTGTTTTCCACTGGAGGGTGGGGTGTGTGGGTGTTGAACCGATCCATTGCAATGCGAACAAAGAAAAGAGAGGAGGAGGAGGAGGAGAGAGAGAGAGAGAGAGAGAGAGAGAGAGAGAGAGAGAGAGAGACCATTATTATACGCACGCAACTGTGTTTCTGTCCTTTTGTCTTTTTGTCTGTCTGTCTTTCGATCTATATATCTATGTACCTATCTAAGTCTCTATCTATCTATCCATCTGTCTGTCTGTCTGTCGATGCATCAAGAGAAAAAAAGAAGAAGGAAGAAAAGTCCGTGTAAAGGCACAACTGTGCACACACGCGTGCGCGCATACGTTCTCATTTGTGCGCGTGCCTTTGCGTGTGTGCAATGGTGTGGGCCTATGCGTGCGTGTACGTGCACGCGAGTTTGCGAAATCGCGGTTGAATGATATTGACCGTAAAATGATATCTGACTATCAGTTTAGTTCTCTTCTTCGCTGCAATACGATGCGCCACCCGCATTGTCGTAAATTGTGAAAGCCTTTGTTTAAAGACAAGAGAGAGAGAAAAAGAGTTTATTGTTGCGTCTGGACCTTTTTTTCTTCTTTAAAAAAAAAAAAGACCCACTACACCGATATGTATTTTACTTTTCTTTCTTGGAAGATTTCTTTTTACAATGTCTTACCAGCGAGAGAGGAAAAACACGTGAAAACGATGATGATACATCGGTGTGGTGGGTCTTTAAATACCATTACGAAAGAATTAGTTTATATTGTGTCACTCATGTATTTGTTTGTTTTGCTTTGGTTTGGTGTGTGTGTGTGTGTGTGTGTGTGTGTGCTTGTGTGTGTGTGTGTGCGTGTGCGTGTGCGTGCGCGCGCGCGCGCGTGTGTGTGTGTGTTTTGTTTTGATTTTCATGTATTTGTTTGTTTTGCTTTGGTTTGTGTGTGTGTGTGTGTGTGTGTGCTTGTGTGTGTGCGCGCGCGCGTGTGTGTGTGTGATTTGTTTTGATTGAATCATCTCAGGTGATCGAGAATGTTCTACCCGTTATAAGTACAAAGACATTCATTGTCTTTAGAGAGAGAGAGAGAGAGAGAGAGAGAGAGAGAGAGAGAGAGAGAGAGAGAGAGAGAGAGAGATTGATCAATGTATATGTTGTCGAACGTGTGGTGTGTTTGTGTGCGTTTGTGTGCATATGCATACGCACTTCTGTACGTATATTTTCGCTCGCGTTGTGTGTATGAGCCTGTATGTGCTTATGGGCATGCATACAAGTGTGTGTGTTTTCATGTGTGTGTGTGTGTGTGTGTGTGTGTATGCACGTTGGAACATGTGCGTTTGCTCGCGTTGTGTGTATGAACTTGTATGTACATGCATGTGCTCATGGGCATGCATACGAGTGTGTGTATGTGTGTGTGCGCGTGCATGCATGCATTCTGTACGTGTGTTTTTGCTCGCGTTCTGTGTATGAGTTTGCAGGCCTATGTGCATGCATGTGCTAATGGGCATGCATACGAGTGTGTGTGTGTGTGTGTGCGTGTGCGTGTGTGTGTGTGTGTGTGTGCATACATGTACACGTGTGTACGTGTGTTGTCACTCGCGTTGTGTGCATAAGCCTGTACATGCATGCATGTGCTCATTGGGGTGCATACGCGCGCGCGTGTCAAGTCAAGTCCAGTCCAGTCAAGTCAAAATCATCTTTATTGAGGGTTAAAGAATAAACTGAGGAAGCTTTTTTTCATCCTGCCCTCATAAAACAAATACACATGAGTCAAAAACATGAAAAAATAACATATTTACAGGATCACAAAACATAGAAAACATTATGATCAGTATAATGAAAGAAAAAACAACAACTAAGAACCAAACAGAGGAGAGAGAAATGGGTAGGGAGGGACAGAGAGGGGTGGGTGTGGAGAGGGAGAGAAAGCCGGGGGAGGAAAGAGCGCGCGCAAACACACGCGCACGCACACACACACCTGCACACCCAATTAAAAAAACAAAAACAAAACAAAAAATCAGAAGGAAAGGGAAGAGAAAGAGAAGAAAAGAATATGTCCACACATATGAACATGCAATGCATAAATGTATATATATCTTAATAATGCCACATTACAATTTATCAACCATGTGCTTCTTTTTAAAAGCTGATTTAGATGAACATGATTTCAAGAATGATGGCAAGTTGTTCCATGTGTTTCCCCCAGAGTATGTCAAGCTGCATTTGAACAGATCGTTATGGGGTTTAGGAAATGAAAGCTTATGAGTGTGTCCATTTTTATTTAATGTAAAGGAACTTATTATTTTATTTGTGGCTGTTCCGTTTACATGTTGTACATACATAGGCATTTTAAGAAAAATATTTCTTTAAACGGAAGGATGTTTAGTTGTTCATAGTCAATTATTGTCAAGCTAGTAGACAAGCTATGAGTTGAAGCATGTGTGTCTAGCAGCGAAGCGACATCACAACTGATATATTTAGGCGATATCTGAAGCTGAAGCAACAAAAGAAAGAAAAAAGCAGTTATAAAACTGCACTTTTTAATCAAATCTTATCAGCTTGGTGGTGAGCACACGCAGCCTGGCAAAGTGACCAGAAACTCCTTTTCCCCACGAACTACCATCGGGCGGAACAGACTGCCGAAGTGATCTTCAGAAACTCATTTTCCCCACGAACTACTATGTACCATCGAGCATCAGCCTACCGTCTGCTGGGCAGTTCAGGAAGGCTCTGTCAGATGCCATAACACCAATTTACCCCCCCCCCCCTCCTGCAAGGCGCGGCATCATGCTGAGGGCCCGATCAGTGGGACCTGGCTGCCTGGGCCATATTTGTAGAAATAGTTGGGTGTTTTTTTTAGCTAGAGAGTTGCTTTCCCCAAGTTCTTCCCGCCAGTGCTTATATCCATAATTGGATTTCTTCCGTTGTAACGAATCAAGATCAAGACCAGTCAGTGGACTGTCAACGCAATCCCCCCCCCCCCCCCCCCCCCCCCCCCCCCCCCCCCCCCCCCCCCCCCCCCCCACGGGGTGTGGGGTACGTAATGTACAGCCCAATTATGGTGAAAACAAAGAAATCAAACCCAAGACTTTTTTAAATATAATTTTGGTGTAGTCTAGTCACAGACACTTATCAGATCTCTGTGAAATTCGGGCTGCTCCCACCTGGAGAACGCGTCATCGCAAGACTAAGAGCGGTGCCATCCATATTGTATGAAAATTGGAAACTTTAATTTAGCGTGCTTTTGTCCATTTATGATGTTCAAGCACATCAAAAAAGAATTTAGTAGTATGGCCGATATCCTGTTGCTTGGGGTGGGTGGGGGGGGGGGGTGGGGGGGGGGTGGGGGTCAGAGAAGAATAGAGTGCTTCAATGAAAACAAAAAAGATTTTAAAAAAATGGACGAATTAAAGCTAGTAGGAACTAATAATGAAAAACAAAAACAGACAAAGTGATTTTTTTAATGATATACAAAAAATTCATTCTCTCTTCTTTCATTCAACACACATAACTGATCTCTAAACAAAAATATTTATTTCAAATCTCTCATTATTTACACCCACACACACACATGGATGAAACCAATTGCAGGAAAAGCAGGAATTCTGATTTTGGCTTTGTTGTTTTTCCGAAAATCCTGAATTTGCAATACTTTATTGAACGATTATTACCCTGAAATGAGATGGGGAAAAATTGTTTTAGTTTTAAAAAATGAAAGCTGTCTACAATGTATTGCTCTGATTTTATTAGTAAAAGTGTACAACAACAAAAACTTTCTGTATTGGGGTTTCACCCCCTGACCCTCACAAACAAGTTCATCCCTTGACCCCACCAAGGTGGCCCGCCAGAACCAAGGCCTTCCTGCTTTTCATTTTGTCCAGGTTTCATCCTTGCACACACACGCACATGCGCGCGCAAGATACTAAGTGATGATTTAAAAAATATGTGTAAAATAAACAATTGTCTAAACGCACACTTCTCTCTGTAAGAGCAGGCAATATACATGGATGCAACTGGAGAAAATCCAAAAACAGACAAGGCAGGGGTCCAGGGGCCACCCAGGCCCTTGGGCGGTCAGGGGGGCAACAGCCCCCTGAAGCTGAAGAACAAAAAATCATACTCAATTTCAAGCTTATTCTAGGCTTGTAAAGTGATAATTCAACACTTTTTTCCCCTTGAACTTTGAATTATTTTTGGGGTCAAAATTTTAAAAAAACAGGCGCCGTCTGGTTTTCAGATTTAAAAAAAACAGGAGCCGCCTTGCATCCATCGTATAATATCATTGACAGAAGAAGCACTGGTTGCACCTTTTTCCGTTTATGAATTATCTCCTTTTCAAGTTCAAGTTCAAGTTCAAGTTCAAGTATACTTTAATATCTCCCAAAGAGAAATTCAGGTTAGGTGCAACAACAAGACAGATACAACATAACTGAAATAACAATCAAACGTGTGAAACAAAATTATACCAATCAAATAATTATTAAAATAATAGCCCTTTTACAGGCCTAAATGTGAATATATCCAAACTAGTCTTCAAAGTCTCTTATTTCCCTGTGAAATAATAATACAGTTTACTACTACTACTACTAATACAGTACACCCCGCTTATAGTAATGTACAGGGGAGCAAAGCTTTTCCTTTACTATAACAGGTTTTTCTTATAAACGATTTTCGGATATAGTAAAGTTTTGATGATATTTTTTATCTTATCCGATGTTGTTTTTCAAAGTCAAAGCTAACGTAAAATACTAAATATAAACCCATCCTACCCCTTCCTCATATGGTTTGAGGTCCAAAAACGTGATTGGGTTTATACATGGTATATTTCCCTGTGCACAAAACAAAACTAGCTGTAAAAGCATATAGTGTACAACCTCTAACTTCCAGAATCGCCTTTGAATCTATTCATGCATGCACATGCACGTGCATGCGCACACACACACACACACACACACACCGTGACCGAACAGTTTGCCTGCCGACATTTCGCGTATGGACACTTTGCCTACGGACATTATACCTATGGTCACGATGCTCACCGGACATTTTGCCTACAGACATTATGCCTGATAATAGATTATCATCCTGCAATAAAATATCTTTATGATGCTACAGCAAAACCCAGTTATAAGAAAATCGAAGGGAGATAATTTTTTTGTTTTCTTAAATCCGTGTTTTCTTATATCCGAAACTCAGATAAAAGAAAACATTTTGATTTCTTTTTCTTATAACCGAGTTGAATGGGGGAAAAGGGAAAAAAGAAAAAGAGAAAAAAAAAAAAATAAAAAAGACAAACAGAAACATAAAACGAAGAAAAAAATGCTTTTACATCAATTGGTGCATGAAAAAAAAGGAAAAAATGCAAAACAAAGGAGGAAAAAAAGAAAGAACAGAACAGAAAATTGAAAACAAAAATGAAGGCAGGCGTGGTGTGAGTTGCATGATGAGCGAGCAAGATAGCGGAGAGCAGATGAATGAGTGGGTGTGGTGTGAGAGTAACATATTTGTTTAAATGTAAATTTCTGTTTCTTGTTTTTAATCAATATTCTAATTTGGATGTATAACTTACTTTACACAGTGGAAGACAATTTTGTATTTGCGTTTGTACAATGCCAATGGACAATAAGGAAACTTGCGACCTATGACTCATGTTTTACATCATAAAATCAAAATACAGCAAAACTCGGTTATAAGAAAATCGAAGGGAGATGATGTTTTGCTTATTACCATATCCAAGTTTTCTTATATCCGAAACTCGTTTGCTTTTATGTGGATGTTCGTCCACATATTCAGTTATTTGTATTTATCTTCTTAAAGAAATGAATTGCCTTTTCCTCTCTGCCATTGCTGCTGAAAATGTAAGGATGGACAGTCTCTCTACCACCAACACAAAAGTACTCATATTTTTTTCTTCTGCTCAACATTTATTTTGCACAGAATACTGAAGGAAAGTATGGAATAAAGGAACAAAAACAACCCAATTAGTCTTGTAATCAAGTGCCTGTACTGTTTAGAATGTCTGTGACACAACTGGTATGAGGTAAACTTTCCCTTTTTGGAACGACTTCAATTTTCTCGGAACATCCTTTCAGTTCAGGTCCAACTCATTTTTAAAGACACACTGACCCAACACAATTAAATCCCTTGTTTTTTCTGGGTAGCTGTGACCCACATACAAATTCCCCAAACTTCAAATTGAGGCTGCTCTTTAAAATGTTTCGTTTTCAATTGGGGGCATTTGTATGGGAGTAAAACCTGGTCAAAACAAGATTTTGTACCAGCTATAAGGAAAACATGTGGAACCCGTGATTTTGACACGTGATCTGGTGGGTCTTTAAGAAAATGTTGTCAATGGTAGTTCGCTTATAAGTAAATAGAACTCGCTTATAAGAAAATGAACTGCAAACCAACTCACTTGTAGAACATAATTTTCTTATATCCAAGTTTCCATTGCGGATGGGAGAAAAAAATTGCTTGCTTATAACCAAGTTTTCTTGTAAGCGAGTTTCTTATATCCCAGTTTTGATCATAGATAAGAAAGAAGAAGTTTGGCATGGAATTTTTTTTTGCTTCATTGCAAGCGAGTTTTCTTATAAGCGAGTTTCTTATAAGCGGATTCGGCTGTATATATTTATTTTTTTCCGATTAATTTTTTTCCACTAAGTAATGAGGGGAAAGAAACATGTTTTTGAGTGCCTTTCAATTTCGTTGATGAAGGTGGGTAGAGGGAGTAGTGAGACTGTGAGTATACATTGATGACGTATTTACAAAGGTCAGGAAGAGGACAATTTTTTTTTTGGTAAAGAGGAGGAACCACAAATGACTTTACTATGTTACACTATATTATTTACTACGTAATTATAACCCAGTTGTTATTATGGGTGAGGGAGTGGTGAGACATTGGTGACATATTTACAAAGGTCACGAAGAGGACAATTTTTTTTATTGTAACCGAGGAGCCAGTCCTGTGGGGAACCAAAAGTAACTTTACTATAGCAGTTTTTTTTGTTATAACCGAGTTGATACTATCCGAGGTCTATTTAGTAAAGCTTTCCTTTACTGTAACCGAAATTTCTTATAACCGAGTTTACTATAAACGGGGAGTACTGTAGTTGTAATAATAAGGAATCTTATTACAGTACTAATACAAGACTAACAAGTGCAACGCCGGGCGGCTGCAAAGTCCCCTCGCAGCATCGCCGAGCTACTCCGAAATCGGAATGTGTCGGCTGTACACATACATAAAAATGCATCAAAACAGCACGTAACTACATAAAAACGCATGAAAACAGCACAAAACCAAATAGTTTTTTATATATAGCCTTGGGGTTCGGACCCGTGATTTGAGTGCGCGCGATCATGCGCACACGAGCGCACAGAAAAATTCATGACAACTGTGTTATAGACCATTCATCAAGAAATGTGAAAAAAACTGCATTGAAATACATGCAAAACTTCGCGAGATATTAGCGATTATGTGTTTTGGGGTTTGAACCCCGTAACTGGCGCGACCTTGACCTTAATGTAAAACTAAATACATCAGTGGATAGCTTGCATCTTGGCAAACTAGTATACCAAATTTGATGATGATAGACTGAATAGTTTTTGAGAAAAACGGACGAATAGCCGGACGGACGGACGGACGGACGGAGGCACGCCGGAGGCACGGACGGATCAGACAGAAACAATACTCCCCGAACATTCGGCTCGGGGACTAATAAAGAACAAATAACTGTCATTTCATTTATTCAAAAGCGGCAAATATTTTGAGCTGTAAACTGCTCTTCCTCAGTCCTTGCCTCCAAAATGCCGACAATACAAATCACACTTCGATAAAATAAAATAAAAAGTAGTAGGGATAAAAGGTGAAAAAACACTTCGGTAAAGCCCGTTTTTCCGTCTTATAGGGGGGGGGGGGGGGGGGGGGGGGGGGGTCCTATTAGATAATGGCCTTTATCATGACTGCGATTTATTATTCCAGAAAGATAATTAGCTCAAAAGGTTAATGAAATACAGCTTAATGTTTGGTAAGAAAGGCAAATAACGAAACATCGACAAGAAGAATGTTATTGTCTCATACACATTCCTAGCTAATGTTCGTCCCAGCGTCCTGCCAAGCATGCCCACCAACATTGTTGAAGCTCAACAACAACAAATCGTGATGACATCGGACAGTGTAGGAGATGGAAGGTGGGGAAGAGGGTGATGAGACTGGGAAGAGTATAGAGTTAGAAAATAATTGTAAACAGAAAAGGGGCGAAGAGACAAGATGGAGAGACTTGGAGAGAGAGGACGGGGAAAGAGAGGAGTTGAGGGTAAAGAGATGGAAGAAGAGGGAGGGTGAAGGTGGGATAGAGAACGGAGGTAATAGAGGGGAGCAGCAACAATGGAAGGAGAGAGGAGGGGCACACACACACACACATTATATTAATGTAATGCAAGAGATAAATAGAAAATAAACCGATAAGTACTGTGGAATAGCCAGAACACAAAATAAATAGATAATGAAATGGCAGAAACAAATTGATTAATAAAATACATAAACAAATGCATGAATAAATAAACAAATATTGTTTTAATGAATTAAATTAAATCAATAACGTCAGAACAGAATTAAAACTGTAGAGGGTGTAGGGGGTAGGGGATAATGTTCTCTAATTCTTACAATTAATATATTTTTTTAAAAACACTGATAAAATAGCGCGATATTTCGGTTTATTTTTTCAACCTTCGACGGGCAAAGCACCAGGGCAACTAAAACAGCCTTTAACATACAGTGGTACACAATGACAAAAGAAACATTATGATGAAAACTCATAAAAGGGAGCACGGAGCAAACAAGCAAGGAAGGCGAGTTATGCACGAGCTCTTCAAAATAAAAATATCACTGTGATTAAAAGCTAACCCACAAAACCAGAATTGGTAAGAGATCGTGTTCAATACATTTGTATCTAGGTCTTAAGCCGGCGACAGACTATGCGACTGCCTCATATGACTCGATCAGGTCGTGACGTAGATCAAATTTTGTTTCCCGCACAGAAAAGGTCACAAGCCATCTGACTCGATCAGTGAAATTTAGAACCCGCCCTATTCGGCCCTGTCACCTGACTGGGCCCGACTGAGTCAGACTGATCGAGAAGGATGGTATGCAAATGAGGTGAAACGTCACGACCTGATCGAGTCCCATGAGGCAGTCACATAGTCTGTCGCCGGCTTTACATATCTCAAAATTGTACTTTTTCTTTCATACAATTACAAGATATTCTGTTTTTAATTTTATATTGATTAGCTTGTTGCCTTTTTCAACCAGAAATGTTAAATTTTTCATGCAAAGTATCCACAGCAAATAAAATTCATAAAATTCTCAAGAATCAAGAGCAAAGGCCATTTTCGCAAGCGCGCACACGCACGCACTCACACAAACATAACACCTGTTGTCTGGGCTTCTGGAAAGTTATAAAAAAAATTCCATGTGATGAAGTAACTAGGTTAAAAAAAGTAACCCAGAACACAGATACAATTATATCTTATTCACCTTTGCATAGAGCACAGATTTATAACCTTTCAACTGGTATAAGACGAAGATTGATTTACTACTATATCATTTTGGTAATATAATTAATTAAAAAAATGATTTTTTTAAAACAGGTATCAATGTACTGCAATATAATATTTTATGAAACTATCATTTAGGATCCAATAAGAGTGTGTTGGGCATTTTTTTCTGGTTATTTTATAGGAACAAAAATGTGTTTATTGATGAAGATGCCTTGATGCAGTGGTAATGTCATGGAGGTCCCGGGTTCGAGATCCATCAGAGGCAATGTTTTTTTCGGTTCTTGCCAGAGTGAGTTTGGTATGGGAATAATGAAACAACACAGTCCAGCTTCATCAACTTGATGGATGCGATACTGAGAGTGAGAGAGATGCTCTACTTTGTTTATTAAGGTATTAAGGGCATGGTTAACGTCGGGGTATCATTATGAAAGGAAGCATAGAATATGGCCCTGTCATGTAGTCTCAGACTAATAAGGAACTTCATTTTTTTGGTCTTGCATACCCTGCTGTTATGGTGACCAGTTTTGATTTCAAATTTGGTGCATCAAAGTCATGGGAGTCAGTCGATGGGCAGACGTGTTGGGGCTCACGGTAGTTCTGCGACTAAGTCATTATTGTCGTCAGTAGGGGGCTTAGTGGGTGGTTTCCTGTGTATGTTAGCTCAAAACAGGCTCCATTGAACTCCACCGAAGTGACTCAGCAGCAGTGCAATGTCTCCTCTGGTGGTCGCCTCCTGACAGCCTAACATAGATTTTCTCCCTTTGGACGGCTGATTTCGGATTCTGCGACCTGACAAACCAGGGTGTGGTTGTGAGTTGGGACTTGGAATGAACAGCGTTGGAGCAACACCGCTGTATGGCCCAGAAGTGGCCAGAACAGTAGATCGGACAGCAAAAAAAGTGTCTATTGTACATGGGTACAACATTAAATTATATCCGTTTGTACTTCTTTTTAACATTTTATGATTTAGCTAATTTTGTATCTGTTTGATTATTATTATAATAAATTATTCACACACAAAAATATTAAAAACCTGTCAATGCTGTCACTAAACCGACTTAAATTAGCATAATAATTTTTTTTTATGTTTAAGCTTTGCTGGAACCTCTCTGGCATCATTTACACCCTTTCTTTGTGGTCCACTGCAGTCTGTTGCTAGTTCCATGTCTCGGCATTTGGCATTTGTAGCCTCACTCAAAGAGGAATACACCCACACTGCCTCTGAACACACACACACACACACACACACACACACACACACACACAATCAGCACAATCACACACAATCAGCAACAATTTTGTAAGTGTTCATAGGTCATACCACACTAAAACTAAAATCTTACTACATCCACATTCAACTTACACGAACTACAATAGAAAAGATCTGCATTAACCTAGTCAAGGCATAAACTCTCTACTAAAATAAATAAACAAACTACCCGGTAAATGAACAGTCCAGTAAAGTGTGTGGATTAGTAATGTCAGTATCTGTGTTGTTATGAGCTATGACAGTAAAGTGTGTGGATTAGTAATGTCAGTGTATGTGTTGTTATGAGCAATGAAAGTAAAGTGTGTGGATTAGTAATGTCAGTGTATGTGTTGTGAGCAATGTGTAAAGTGTGTGGATTAGTAATGTCAATGACAGTAAAGTGTGTGGATTAGTAATGTCAGTGTATGTGTTGTTATGAGCAATGACAGTAAAGTGTGTGGATTAGTAATGTCAGTGTATGTGTTGTTATGAGCAATGACAGTAAAGTGTGTGGATTAGTAATGTCAGTGTATGTGTTGTTATGAAAGTAAATGATTAGTAAAGTGTGTGGATTAGTAATGTCAGTGTCAGTGTGTTGTTATGAGCAATGACAGTAAAGTGTGTGGATTAGTAATGTCAGTGTATGTGTTATGATGCAATGAAAGTAAAGTGTGTGGATTAGTAATGTCAGTGTATGTGTTGTTATGAACAATGACAGTAAAGTGTGTGGATTAGTAATGTCAGTGTATGTGTTGTTATGAGCAATGACAGTAAAGTGTGTGGATTAGTAATGTCAGTGTCTGTGTTGTTATGAGCAATGACAGTAAAGTGTGTGGATTAGTAATGTCAGTGTCTGTGTTATGTGTTGTTATGAACAATGACAGTAAAGTGTGTGGATTAGTAATGTCAGTGTATGTGTTATGAGCAATGAAAGTAAAGTGTGTGGATTAGTAATGCCAATGTTTGTGTTGCTATGAGCAATGACAGTAAAGGGTATGGATTAGTAATGTCAGTGTCTGTGTTGTTATGAGCAATGACAGTAAAGTGTGTGGATTAGTAATGTCAGTGTCTGTGTTGTTATGAACAATGACAGTAAAGTGTATGGATTAGTAATGTCCCATTTTTTATTATAATAAAGTCCATTAAAGTAAAGCATGAGTAATATTTCATGCCCTGCATTTTAAAATTCAAAGACTTACTGCCATACTCTGGTTGAATAAATAAAATGTACATAACCACAGTAAATGTAGCATAACAATGATCTAAGATACCGCTCCTTTGTGGGTATGATCTGCAAACGCTGACTTAACAACACAATGCATAGTCCCCACCTGTGAAAGTCTCCTGTTTATCCTGTGTGGTGGAGCTTAAAGTTTGCCACATCACCTGTTATTATAAAGAACAGAGATTTGTTAATTCCAAACATGTAAAGTAAATTTTAGTAAGCCATAAGAAAACCAGTAAGTCATTTACGACAGGCACCTGCCTATTACAGGAACACAATATGTCAATGTAAAAGCCCTTCGCCTAAAACTATGTACCAGTGCTACCAAGAACAAGTTGTTTTCTTGTTATCATCTGACGAAGTGTTAATGGGGCTTTATATTGCTTCTTCGTGACACGAAAGGGCGATCATTTTAAGACTGAATCGACCACGCTACACAATGACAAGTCAGGGGCAGAGTGCATACTTTTACTTCGTGTCAGAAAAAAGCAATAATTTTATGTAGGTGGCGCACACACTACAGTGCACAAGACAAGGGAAGACATTTTTCAGTATAAAGCCTTATTATAATACGTCTTCTATATACGTCTTCTATATATTCAGTCATATAACACACATCACAACAGTTTAATAATAAACAATAAGTCATATATTTTGGTGTAAAATTATTTTGATTTATACACATATATATGAGATACATGCTAATCAAATGTCTAAACATAATTATTATGACAATGACATTGTCAATTGACAATGCATAAGTGCATTGAAAAGACATAATTTATTAATATACTTATAACTAAAGAATACAATATATTAATACAATGAATCAATCCATATTACTTAACATGATTAATATAAATATTCTGCAAATTCCTAATACAATGGAACCTCCCTCATAAGACCTTCAATAATCAACCAAAATGAGGTCTTATAAGGGAGGGGTCTTATAAGGGAGGTAATTTTAATACTTACAAAGAAGGGCAATGTCTCAGAGAAGTAGGTCTTATATGGGAGGGAGTCTCATAATGAGAGGTCTTATAAGGGAGGCTGCACTGTAACCACTCACTCCAACAAAGCAATGGCTGATGTTTTCCATTGATCAAGTGATATGAAAGTCACTAAAATAGACCATTTAATATTGTACAAACAGTAGCAGCAGGTTGCATTTGTCAGGAGTTCACATGTATGTTATTGCGGCATGGCTAATGTGACATAATTGACATGTACCTTGTTTTATTCATAATACTATAAAGAGGTTGTGTATGTGCGTGTGTGTATGTGCGTGTGTGTGTATGTACATGTGTGCGTGTGTGTGTGTGTGTGTGTGTGCCGGTGTGCGCGCGCACACGCATGTGCTTGTGCATGAGTATATGGCTTCATTTACTTGACTTATTTCCTTGGATTCATTGTGGAGCATGGGGCCTCAGCAACAGTTCTCCAGCAGATTCGGTTTGGGGCAGCTTTCTCGAGTTCCCCCAGGACAAACTGAACTTCATTTCTTCCTTACAGGACCACTTCCACGTTGTCTTTGGTCGCTTGCCCTGAGGGTTCCATTCCAGCGCCTTGTGTGTGATGATGCCGGGCAGCTTCCTGAAAGAGTGACTGATTCATCTTCATTTACATTATGTGTACATATATGGGTGCTCATGTTTATCAATATACAGGGGAAGTAACACATTTTAGCATTCTCTATTTTATTTTGACGGTTTACTCCCATATATGAAACAAACAACTTATAGCTAGATTCAGTCTACCTAGATCCAGTCTACACACACACACACACGCGCGCGCGCGCGCACACGCACGCACGCACGCACACGCACACACACGCACGCACGCACGCACGCACACACACACACACACACACACACACACACACACGTGTGTATTATTCAAATTAATATTATGTGTAAAAGTCCAAGACACGTTTCATGCTTCTAAGTAACTAATGATATTTCTGAAAGCTATTGTTAAGTGGCTTTGATGTCATCGATTCTATGAGCTAAATATTGAGTTATAAAACAATTCAAGTCTATCTTGTATTATTACGAGGATGCATACATTTTAAAATTAATAATTATAGCTTGAATTATCTACACACTGTGACCCCCCCCCCCCCCCCCCCCCCCCCCCCCTTCAAACACACACAACCTTCCCGTTCTTTATCTCACTGTCATTAAAATAGTTTCCCAACAAAATGGGAAAGGTAGGCCTGAACACGGTGCGTAGCGCTGTCACCACTACGACGCATAGAGAACAATTGATGATGACTGTGCCAATCTGTCAGTTTGAATTCCAACAGACCAACCCTAACCTTATTCCTAACCCTAACCCGAACCCTTTTCGTAACCTATTCCTATTCCTTACCTAAGTTTAACCCTAACCCTAACCCTTAGTTGCCGTAGTGAATTAGCCCAGTTGAGTTATCGATACGCAGTGAAAGCCGGGCTGGTTTATCTTCATTTTCTTGGCAATGTTACCGATACGTAGCGATTGCGGGATGTCCCCCACGATAAGTAGGCCTACAACAAAATAACAATTATTCATCTATCACTCAGTTTCTGAGCGCAGATGCCTCATGCTGCCATTCTGCGCATAACTACAAAATAGGCCCAGTCTGTCCCTCTTTGGCTTGAGGAAATCTTTATAAGAGTTTTTAGAACACTAAGGCAGAAATATCTAGATGACAGAAAGCCAAGGGAAAAGGTTATAAGCACAGAACTTTTACCAGAAGCTGGGGGAAGGGTGGTGGTGGAGGTAGCTATTTGTATGAAATACCTTACCGGTATCCGCACGTGTGGTGGTGGTGAGTGGGGTGGTGGTGGTGGCGAGACTCAGTTCAGGAAAGCACAATTTTCGAAATTAGTAGTTACAAAAAATTAAAGGGAATTTTAAAACTAAATGAAATTGAAACTGAATTAATTTATGTGAAAAAACACACACACACACGCACGCACGCACACGCGCGCGCACACACACACACACACACACACACACACACACAGTGAGAGACAGAGAGAGAGAGAGAGTCATGTTGACACACACATACACACAATTTCTTCAGAAGCCTAGATCCAGTAATTTATAGCCAATCTAGTGATGGATACAGTAACACTACAAACACTATCAGCAAGATCAAACTGCATACAGTGGATACTGCGGTTACCTTAGCAGGAGAAGAACAAATGCACACACACGCACACGCACACACACACACACGCTCACACACAGACACACCCACACACACCTACCCACTCACACCCGCGCGCGCGCACAAACGCACACACACCGCGCTCGCGCGCACAAACGCACACACACAACGCGCGCGCGCGCAAAACTATTCTACATTGCTGTAAATATCAACTTACTCAACTGTTGGTAGGCCTATGTTTCCTGTTTGGAGTCTATGATGCAGCCAACGTTTATGCATCATCTTGTCACTGGAACGGACCCTGCTAATCTAATGAAACACACACACACACACACACACACACACACACGCGCGCGCGCACGCACATACTGGGACACGCACACACATGCACACAAAGATTACTCATGGCAACACAACAAACTGAAGTGGCTGCTGTTACTGTTAGTGTTTAGTATTCCTTCCAGTCTTGCGCATGCATTAGATCTAGACTAGTCTAGATAACTAAGGCACTGTTCGTCGCCATCGTGAATAGAGTATAGTAACAGTTATTCGCGATTAGCGACGCACTTTTACAGTGTTAGAACGACACTTTTCTAGATATAATTGGGTTAAATCTTCCTATATAACAAGTCTATACTGAAATGCTCTATATTATACTGCGTAGAACGTCTGTAGCAGCTCTAAATTGTTCACTGTCTTCACTGATCAGACACAAAGTTTAGCCATTGAAAAAACGCACTGATATTCGAACGGAATCTATCCATTTTTTCTTAACACATCAAGAGTGCTCACACTGCAGTGCCAAATGCGCTAAGCTGTTGTTACTCATTACATAACTATTTGTAGTCAATTCGATCTATTTCAATCAGACATACTACTGATACTAGACCAGAGAAGAAGATTGTTTCGACGTTTGCAAACACTACTTTGGTAGAATTATCATGACTAGATCTAAATTTCGCACATCGTCATCGAAACAGTTTACTTACTTGCAGATCTTATCCTCATGCTCTCATATCCTGTGGCTGATTGCTTTGTCAAAATAAAAAACACAACATTCCGTTTGTCTGCATCTCCAAAAGAAAACAAATGCGACAAAGGGATACACTGCTGCACTGACTGCCAAACAATGGCAGTGCTTGATATTATGGTTTGGGACTCCCAACAAACATGGACGTCTTTTAATTGCTTCGGATGTGAGGGGTCAATCGGGGTCAATCCAGGTGTGTCAAACTGCGTCAAAGTCGGTTTTTACCGTTTTATTACAAAGCTGTGTCGATTTTTATAAAATGATTGTTAGGGCAGGGGTCCTGTGTATGATAAGAGGTCGTTCAGCCGAATTTGGTGCTCTGCTAGAGAAGGTCCATACATTTTTGTGTGTGCATTAAGAGACATGTGGTTCAATTCTGTCCACTCAGTTAGCTTATTAACATTGGTCTGTAGATTGTCTACTAATTCAAAAGGACTGGTACTGTTAGATTGCAATGAAGTGTCATCAGCAAACATTTCACAACAGCATTTAATGTACAAAGGCAAGTCGTTAATGTAGATTGAAAATAGATTGAAAATAGACGTGGCCTCAAGACTGATCCCTGAGGAATACTAAACTTTATCGGGAATAACTTTGACCTTACAGAATTAATTTCAACGAGCTGTTGTCGATCAGTAAGAAACGACACAATGAAACACAAAGCACTGCTAGATATGTTGTAATGAGTAAGTTTTTTAAATTAAAAGTGAATGGTTCATAACATCAAACGCTTTAGCAAACTCTATGAATAAAGCACCTGTAAATTCGTTGTTATTGATATGTGAGAGACATATATATACTAGTTGTATGAGAGCAGTATGGCAGGAGTGATTTTGTCTAAAACCAGACTGATTTTCATTTATTAAATCGTAATGATTCAAATGAGAATTCAAATGTTTTGGGATGTGGTTTTGAAGTGGTTTAGACAATATATTTAATATTGATATAGGCCTGTAGTTAGCTGGATTTGATCGATCACCGCTTTTATGTAATGGTATAACTTTTGCTTGCTTGACATTTTAGAGGAAACTGGGTTTTTTTTTATCAATGCATAAGTTATATATGTAAGTTAGAGTGTCTGCTATAGCAAATGATGCGGTTTTCAGTATTTTCCCATCCATTCCATCTAAATCTCGACTCCCTGACTGTTTTAAATGTAAAACGTTCGAAAAGTACTTCGCTGACTGAAATGGGCGGAATGGTGAAGGTTGAAATAATGTTCTCTGATCGACAGAATTCTTGCAGAACTGATAAATCATTTTGGTTGGATTTGTCATTTAAAATTGTTATAGATTGCTGGTCTAGGACCATTTTTTGGTTTCTGTAAAAAGATGTTGTACCCATGATGCTTTGTAATACTCTCTGCAGACAGACACGCGGCAGACGCCATGATACTTGGAATAAACTTGTGCTATTGAACTTTCAAAGCAGCTCTTCGCGTGTTGTTGGAAAGCTGAATGATTCCTGAACATTATTGGTGCCGAGACCCGGGAAAGAACAAAGCCAAGTGGTTAGTGATCCTGTGTGGACTTGTTTCAGTGAAATCAATTGAAAGTTCTAGCCAAGTGGCAAGTGTGCAGTTACTGAGTGTAGTTGGTCAAGATGTCTGTGCCGGATTTGGAGCAGAGACTGCGATCGAGAGTAGCTGCAAGGGGGTGGCTGACACGTGCGTGCAAGAAGTTGGACAGTTTGTGCCAGGAAGAAGAGAAAGATGAGGAGGCTATTACTAGAGAGGCACTTGGAGAATTCGGTGAGAGACTCAATAGTCTTGACCAGGCACAAACAACTGTGGAGTTGGCCTTACCAGAGAAAGACTTGGATGCAGATATCGAAGAAGCTTCTGTTTTTAGAGAGAAGGCCAGGAAATGCAGACTCGCTGCAATGAAGGTTCTGACCAAAGTGGCAGGAGAGGGTGAGAGTCAAGGCGCCCAAGAAAGCGTATCGACAGTGGAGGCGAAGCTGCCGAAGCTGGAGTTACCTACCTTCAAGGGGAACATTCAAGAGTGGACTGGTTTCTGGGAACAGTTCGAAGTTGTAGTAGACAAAAGTGAATTACCTGAAGCCACCAAGTTTACGTACCTTCAGTCACTTTTGGAGGGAGAAGCGAGAGCCGCCATCCAGGGACTGTCGCTCAAGGCGGCCAACTACCAAACTGCATGCAAACTGCTTCAACGAAGATTCGGGAGGCCGGAGCGCATTATCTTATCGCACGTTTGAGAACTGCTTGTGTTGGAGTTACCGCCGAAACCAACAACTGATGAACTGTGGGGCACGTACAATCGACTCCAAGCACATATCCGGAGCTTGGAAGCCTTGGGAATTTCTGGCGAGCAATACGGGGTCATTCTCACTCCTCTGATCCTGTCCCGACTACCACAAGACCTACGCCTCGAGTGGGCCCGTGACGGCGAAACCCATGAACGCGACCTTCCTTTCCTCATGGAGTTCCTGAGGAAAGAGATAGAAAGGAGGGAGCGGTCGCAGACCTTCAATCGCGCTAACGAGGTGCCGAGGGACTCCACACCTACCGCCGCCGCTCTGTACGCTGCTTCAACCCATCGTCGTGCCTGTGAGCTGTGCCACCGCTCGGGTCATCCGATGGCGTGCTGCTTCATCCTTCCGAGGGCTGCACCAGATGAGAGACGGTCAAAACTCAAGGCAGCAGGATCCTGTTTCAGATGTTTGACGACGGTGAAAGGACACTATTATCGCAAGGGCAAGGCCAAATGTGCTAAGTGTAAGGGCAAGCATCATGCCCTGTTGCGTCCCCCTGGGGAATCCCATGATTCTAACTCGACAGAACACACTGACTCACACCAGCGCCCAGCAGTGTCAAACTCAGGTCAGTCCAGTGTTGGATTAGTGTCTGGTGTCAACACTGTTAAAGATTCTGGTCAGGCTCAGGTTTTGATGCAGACCATTCGAGTTAAGGCCAAAGATCAGGGTGGGGCTACTGAGGCAGTCATTCTGTTTGACACTGGATCAGACAGATCCTACATTTCTAAAGATCTTGTGGACAAGGTTGGCCTGGAGTGGGTGGAGTCTCAGGCTCTTGCCTATGCTGCCTTCGGATCGGATAGTGTCAGTAGGGTCCAAGAAAGAAACTCCTACAATGTGCAGCTGCTAGGGAATGGTAGTGAAGTGAGGTTGAAGGTGACCGAGATCCCCACTATTTGTGTCCCTGTGTATCAGCCCTCTGTCCCTAGGAGTGTGTTGTCATCCTTCGGTGGTGATTGTGGATTCGTGTCAGTTCCAGAAGGTCAGAAGGTGAAGGTGGACATCCTTGGGGGTCTGGATGCATACTGAAGCTGATGTCGAGTGAGATGAAGTTTCTGTCTCAGAGTTTGGTGGCACAGAAGTCTGTCTTTGGCTGGGTCTTGTCGGGGTGCTTGCCAGTTGCAGGTTCGGTGACGTATCAGGTGAGGGTCACTCATCAGCTGTTCTGCACGGAGGTTTCAGAGGCCGGACTGAAAAACTTTTGGGATTTGGAGTCAGTGGGCATCTGTGAAAAACAGCCTCCTGTGGCTGATCCTGTGTTGGAGCAGTTCAACAAGGGTATTCAGTTTCATGAAGGGAGGTATACAGTGTCTCTCCCATGGAAACGTGAGGAGGATAGACACACCCTTCTTGACAACAAGAAGCTGGCATAAACTTGTGCTATTGAACTTTCAAAGCAGCTCTTCGCGTGTTGTTGGAAAGCTGAACGATTGAACAAAAATTATGTTGTTAGCAACGTTAGTAAAATGAAGGTTAATGTCATCAGGCGATATTTCGTTTATTGGATTGTGATTGTTGGAGTTAGCAATAGGCAACATGTGAATGGCTTTCCAGACCAATTTTGGATTTTGTGATGAACAAATTAAAATTTGAAAATATTTTGTTTTTGCTTTGCTACAAGAAGACCTCCACTGCCTTGCGGTTTGGGAGAAGATCTGGAGCATGAAGATTCATCCTGCCAAGTGCCTGGCCATCCAAATCACCCAGAGCAGGAGCCCCCTTCAATTCTCATACGTTCTGCACGGACATACCCTTGAGGATGTGAGGGAGGTCAAGTATCTCGGAGTCAGTATCTACAGTACAGGGAGATCACCTGGGACTCACACGTCAACAACATCAGTGCTAAAGCCAACAAGACCCTGGGATTCCTAAGACACAATCTGAAGATCAGCAGCACCAGTATCAAGGAACGGGCTTACAAAGCCTTTGTACGTCCCTTGCTTGAATATGCATGCGCCGTCTGGGAGCATTGGCAAGCTGGAAGCGGTCCAGCGCAGGGCAGCTCGCTTTGTGCTGAATCAGTATAGGCCGACGTCTAGTGTGAGCAGCATGCTGGACAAGCTAGGCTGGGAAACGCTGGAGAGCAGACGGCAGAGGACCAGGCTCTCCATGCTGAACAAAATCAGCTCCGACGCTGTTCACTGTCCCGGCATACATGCAAAGCTGGTACTACTTCCACATCGGCAACGGCGTGGACACCATCTCCAGTTCCAACGCATCCATTGACGCACCAAATATCGGCCAATATTGGAGTGGAATGACCTGCTGCAGGACACCCTCGACACCTTCACTGTTGACGCCCCCTGTGCGTTAGTGGTGCAGGACCAACAATAATCCATCAAGCGCCCATTCCCCCTCCCCCCCTCAGCTTCCCCTCCCCCCTCTCTGTCCCTTCAATATTAATTAAGCAGGCATGTCCTCAGTAAAGAACAGACCGGCCCCCCCATTCTTAGTCCACGAGCCGAAGGTTCGGGAACTGTTGTTTCTGTCTGGTCCGTCCGGTGTCCGTCCGTCCGTCCGGTGTCCGTCCGGCTATTCGTCCGTTTTTCTCGAAAACTATTCAGTCTATCATCATCAAATTTGGCATACTAGTTTGCCAAGATGCAAGCTATCCACTGATGTACTTAGTTTTACATTAAGGTCAAGGTCGCGTCAGTTACGGGATTCAAACCCCAAAACACATAATCGCTAATATCTCGCGAAGTTGTGCATGTATTTCAATGCAGCTTTTTTTACAACATTTCTTGATGAATGGTCTATAACACAGTTGTCATGAAGTTTTCTGTGCGCTCGTGTGCGCATGATCGCGCACGCTCAAATCACGGGTCCGAACCCCAATGCTATATATAAAAAACTATTCAGTTACGTGCTGTTTTGATGCGTTTTTATGTAGTTACGTGCTGTTTTGATGCGTTTTTATGTATGTGTACAGCCGACACATTCCGATTTCGGAGTAGCTCGGCGATGCTGCGATGGGACTTTGCAGCCGCTCAGCGTTGCACTTGTTCAGTCTTTTTTTCCCCTCCAAAGGAGCCAGAATGGTAACTGACCGTGGGCCCTGAAGAGAAGAAGAAGATGTGTTTTTAAACAATTAGGCCTACAATTGGTTTATTTTTCCGTTCAAGACTAATGCTGTTTTTAGAAATTGATCCCAAATAAATTGGGGGTTTTGGTGTGCATACACGCACACAGACGAAAATAAAAATAAAAACCTTCCCAGGCTGTTTCTTATGAATTGGTTTGGTTATATCCGGTTTTTTTCTTTTGCTGACTCGTGTAGACGAAGACAAGTTAGTTTTTGTTGATAATAATTAATTATATAGACCTCATGATGTTATATCAAGACAGGTTTTCGTAAAGAATGGCTTTGGATTTTTTTTTGTATTCAACAATGTTTTATTCCTTTTCTTCATTCATTCCACAATTCCTGATTTCACTCACTTTTTCATCCCATTTTTCATACATGTATGTATAAATGAAATCAGCGCAAAATCAAAATGGGACAAATACAAAAATGCAGTTGATCATAGGTAATATGAAGAAAAAAATCCAAAAATCATCTGTTTCTCAAACTTAATAATATATCACCGATAGCAGTATTCTTAATATTACTTATTAGTACAAGTATTATCTAAAGAGAAGGTTTTGTTTGTATGTTTGTTTTTTCATTACAAAACAGAAACAGTGACAATAACAACAACCACATCAACCTTACAAAACAACTGACAACAACCACATCAACATTACAAAACAACAGTGACAACAACAACCACATCAACATTACAAAACAACAGTGACAACAACCACATCAACATTACAAAACAACAGTGACAATAACAACCACATCAACATTACAAAACAACAGTGACAACAACAACCACATCAACATTACAAAACAACAGTGACAACAACAACCACATCAACATTACAAAACAACAGTGACAACAACAACCACATCAACATTACAAAACAACAGTGACAACCACAACCACATCAACACAAAACAACAGTGACAACAACAACCACATCAACATTACAAAACAACAGTGATAACAACAACCACATCAACACAAAACAACAGTGACAACAACAACCACATCAACATTACAAAACAACAGTGACAACAACAACCACATCAACATTACAAAACAACAGTGACAACCACAACCACATCAACACAAAACAACAGTGACAACAACAACCACATCAACATTACAAAACAACAGTGACAACCACAACCACATCAACACAAAACAACAGTGACAACAACAACCACATCAACATTACAAAACAACAGTGACAACAACAACCACATCAACATGACAAAACAACAACCACATCAACATGACAAAACAACAGTGACAACAACAACCACATCAACATTACAAAACAACAGTGACAACAACCACATCAACATTACAAAACAACAGTGACAACAACAACCACATCAACATTACAACACAACAGTGACAACAACAACCACATCAACATTACAAAACAACAGTGACAACAACAACCACATCAACATTACAAAACAACAGTGACAACAACAACCACATCAACATTACAAAACAACAGTGACAACAACAACAACCACATCAACATTACAAAACAACAGTGACAACAACCACATCAACATTACAAAACAACAGTGACAACAACCACATCAACATTACAAAACAACAGTGACAACAACAACCACATCAACATTACAAAACAACAGTGACAACAACCACATCAACATTACAAAACAACAGTGACAACAACAACAACCACATCAACATTACAAAACAACAGTGACAATAACAACACATCAACATTACAAAAACAACAGTGACAATAACAACCACCACATCAACATTACAAAAACAACAGTGACAACAACCACATCA
The DNA here is from genome assembly GCA_017654935.2 of Phymorhynchus buccinoides. Lineage (NCBI taxonomy): Eukaryota > Metazoa > Mollusca > Gastropoda > Neogastropoda > Raphitomidae > Phymorhynchus > Phymorhynchus buccinoides. The sequence continues at coordinate 45,303,038 of CM065698.1, read as the reverse complement.
ACATTACAAAACAACAGTGACAACAACCACATCAACATTACAAAACAACAGTGACAACAACAACAACAACCACAACAACATTACAAAACAACAGTGACAACAACAACCACATCAACATTACAAAACAACAGTGACAACAACCACATCAACATTACAAAACAACAGTGACAACAACAACCACATCAACATTACAAAACAACAGTGACAACAACAACCACATCAACATTACAAAACAACAGTGACAACAACCACATCAACATTACAAAACAACAGTGACAACAACAACAACAACCACATCAACATTACAAAACAACAGTGACAACAACAACCACATCAACATTACAAAACAACAGTGACAACAACAAACATCAACATTACAAAAACAACAGTGACAACAACAACCACATCAACATTACAAAACAACAGTGACAACAACAACCACATCAACATTACAAAACAACAGTGACAACAACAACCACATCAACATTACAAAACAACAGTGACAATAACAACCACATCAACATTACAAAACAACAGTGACAACAACAACCACATCAACATTACAAAACAACAGTGACAACAACAACCACATCAACATTACAAAACAACAGTGACAATAACAACCACATCAACATTACAAAACAACAGTGACAACAACAACCACATCAACATTACAAAACAACAGTGACAATACAACAACCACATCAACATTACAAAACAACAGTGACAACAACAACCACATCAACATTACAAAACAACAGTGACAACAACCACATCAACATTACAAAACAACAGTGACAACAACAACCACATCAACATTACAAAACAACAGTGACAACAACAACCACATCAACATTACAAAACAACAGTGACAACAACCACATCAACACAAAACAACAGTGACAATAACAACAACCACATCAACATTACAAAACAACAGTGACAATAACAACCACATCAACATTACAAAACAACAGTGACAACAACCACATCAACATTACAAAACAACAGTGACAATAACAACAACCACATCAACATTACAAAACAACAGTGACAACAACCACATCAACATTACAAAACAACAGTGACAACAACAACCACATCAACATTACAAAACAACAGTGACAACAACCACATCAACATTACAAAACAACAGTGACAATAACAACCACATCAACACAAAACAACAGTGACAATAACAACAACCACATCAACATTACAAAACAACAGTGACAACAACAACCACATCAACATTACAAAACAACAGTGACAACAACAACCACATCAACATTACAAAACAACAGTGACAACAACCACATCAACATTACAAAACAACAGTGACAACAACAACCACAACATTACAAAACAACAGTGACAACAACAACCACATCAACATGACAAAACAACAGTGACAACAACCACATCAACATTACAAAACAACAGTGACAATAACAACAACCACATCAACATTACAAAACAACAGTGACAACAACAACCACATCAACATTACAAAACAACAGTGACAACAACAACCACATCAACATTACAAAACAACAGTGACAACAACAACCACATCAACATTACAAAACAACAGTGACAACAACAACCACATCAACATTACAAAACAACAGTGACAACAACCACATCAACATTACAAAACAACAGTGACAACAACAACCACATCAACATGACAAAACAACAGTGACAACAACCACATCAACATTACAAAACAACAGTGACAATAACAACCACATCAACATTACAAAACAACAGTGACAACAACAACCACATCAACATGACAAAACAACAGTGACAACAACAACCACATCAACATTACAAAAACAACAGTGACAACAACAACCACATCAACATTACAAAACAACAGTGACAATAACAACAACCACATCAACATTACAAAACAACAGTGACAACAACAACCACATCAACATTACAAAACAACAGTGACAACAACCACATCAACATTACAAAACAACAGTGACAGCAACAACCACATCAACATTACAAAACAACAGTGACAACAACCACATCAACATTACAAAAACAACAGTGACAACAACAACCACATCAACATTACAAAACAACAGTGACAACAACAACCACATCAACATTACAAAACAACAGTGACAACAACAACCACATCAACATTACAAAACAACAGTGACAACAACAACCACATCAACATTACAAAACAACAGTGACAGCAACAACCACATCAACATTACAAAACAACAGTGACAACAACAACCACATCAACATTACAAAACAACAGTGACAACAACAACCACATCAACATTACAAAACAACAGTGACAGCAACAACCACATCAACATTACAAAACAACAGTGACAACAACAACCACATCAACATTACAAAACAACAGTGACAACAACAACCACATCAACATTACAAAACAACAGTGACAACAACAACCACATCAACATTACAAAACAACAGTGACAACAACAACCACATCAACATTACAAAACAACAGTGACAACAACAACCACATCAACATTACAAAACAACAGTGACAACAACAACCACATCAACATTACAAAACAACAGTGACAACAACAACCACATCAACATTACAAAACAACAGTGACAACAACCACATCAACATTACAAAACAACAGTGACAACAACAACCACATCAACATTACAAAACAACAGTGACAACAACAACCACATCAACATTACAAAACAACAGTGACAACAACAACCACATCAACATTACAAAACAACAGTGACAACAACAACAACATCAACATTACAAAAACAACAGTGACAACAACAACCACATCAACATTACAAAACAACAGTGACAACAACAACCACATCAACATTACAAAAACAACAGTGACAACAACAACCACATCAACATTACAAAACAACAGTGACAACAACAACCACATCAACATTACAAAACAACAGTGACAACAACAACCACATCAACATTACAAAACAACAGTGACAACAACAACCACATCAACATCAAAACATTACAACAACCACATCAACATTACAAAACAACAGTGATAACAACAACCACATCAACATTACAAAACAACAGTGACAACAACAACCACATCAACATTACAAAACAACAGTGACAATAACAACCACATCAACACAAAACAACAGTGACAACAACCACATCAACATTACAAAACAACAGTGACAATAACAACAACCACATCAACATTACAAAACAACAGTGACAACAACCACATCAACATTACAAAACAACAGTGACAACAACAACCACATCAACATTACAAAACAACAGTGACAACAACAACAACAACATCAACATTACAAAACAACAGTGACAACAACAACCACATCAACATTACAAAACAACAGTGACAACAACAACCACATCAACATTACAAAACAACAGTGACAACAACCACATCAACATTACAAAACAACAGTGACAACAACCACATCAACATTACAAAACAACAGTGACAACAACCACATCAACATTACAAAACAACAGTGACAACAACAACCACATCAACATTACAAAACAACAGTGACAACAACAACCACATCAACATTACAAAACAACAGTGACAACAACAACCACATCAACATTACAAAACAACAGTGACAACAACCACATCAACATTACAAAACAACAACAGTGACAATAACAACAACCACATCAACATTACAAAACAACAGTGACAGCAACAACCACATCAACATTACAAAACAACAGTGACAACAACAACCACATCAACATTACAAAACAACAGTGACAACAACCACATCAACATTACAAAAAACAACAGTGACAATAACAACAACCACATCAACATTACAAAACAACAGTGACAGCAACAACCACATCAACATTACAAAACAACAGTGACAACAACAACCACATCAACATTACAAAACAACAGTGACAACAACAACCACATCAACATTACAAAACAACAGTGACAGCAACAACCACATCAACATTACAAAACAACAGTGACAACCACAACCACATCAACATTACAAAACAACAGTGACAATAACAACCACATCAACACAAAACAACAGTGACAACAACAACCACATCAACATTACAAAACAACAGTGACAACAACCACATCAACATTACAAAACAACAACAGTGACAATAACAACAACCACATCAACATTACAAAACAACAGTGACAACAACCACATCAACATTACAAAACAACAGTGACAACAACAACCACATCAACATGACAAAACAACAGTGACAATAACCACATCAACACAAAACAACAGTGACAATAACAACAACCACATCAACATTACAAAAACAACAGTGACAACAACCACATCAACACAAAACAACAGTGACAATAACAACAACCACATCAACATTACAAAACAATAGTGACGACAACAACCACATCAACATTACAAAACAACAGTGACAACAACCACCACATCAACATGACAAAACAACAGTGACAATAACAACCACATCAACATTACAAAACAACAGTGACAACAACAACCACATCAACATTACAAAACAACAGTGACAACAACAACCACATCAACATTACAAAACAACAGTGACAACAACAACCACATCAACATTACAAAAACAACAGTGACAACAACAACCACATCAACATTACAAAACAACAGTGACAATAACCACATCAACATTACAAAACAACAGTGACAATAACAACCACATCAACATTACAAAACAACAGTGACAACAACAACCACATCAACATTACAAAACAACAGTGACAATAACAACCACATCAACATTACAAAACAACAGTGACAATAACAACAACCACATCAACATTACAAAACAACAGTGACAACAACAACCACATCAACATTACAAAACAACAGTGACAACAACAACCACATCAACATTACAAAAACAACAGTGACAACAACAACCACATCAACATTACAAAACAACAGTGACAACAACAACCACATCAACATTACAAAACAACAGTGACAACAACAACCAAAACAAAAACAGGTAAAAACAATACTGACCAAAACAATGTGTAATCAATTATAAAAAAGAAATGCGTTTGAGGAAATGGGATCAAGAATAATTTCAAATTATAACATCATAAAAAAAGGGGAAACACACACACACACACACACACACACGCACGCACACACACACAGGGTGTACAGTTGCAGACTAAACTAGAACTCAACAATGCATAATATTCAACTTTGTAAATTGTGTGGAGTGACACATGATTTAGCACAACAAAAGTTATTTCAAGTTCATCTTCCTTCAAGAGAGACATCAACTTACTCCTCTGGAAGCAGAAGAGAGACTACAAGACCATCCAAGTGAAATTAAATAAACAAAAACAGATTACACAACAATTGACACCAATCACCAAAGTACTGTGGAATACTATGCACCCGATTACTAGACAATAATCACCAAGGTACTATCAAGATTTTTTGTGTTTGTTTATTTGTTGTTTTTGTTTTTTAAATGAAGAAGTTAGTGTAGAGTAAGGGAACCAACTCTCTTCAAATTCCCTTAAGGCATAGTTAAGAAAAGACAGGTATTTTTCTAATTCTAGTCTGTTTTTAAGTATGGTTATGAAGATCTGTAGCCTTGGCTGGACATTTTGTAATTTGCACTTATATATGTAAAATTTGGCTAGAAGCAAAATAAAATCCATGGGTGTATCTGTCTTAGTGTCTTGTTTTACGCCGAATAAAACCAATTCTTTGTTAATTTGAAGGCAATCACAATGTTTACATTTTTCTTTGAGCAGATTCTCAAAACTAGTCCAAAATCTATCAACAATAGTACAATCAAACAACATGTGTGAAATAGACTGCTCATCCATACCACATAAATTGCATACAGGGGAATTAACAACTTTGATATTGAACAAGTATTTCTGAGTGGGGAGCAGTCTGTGCAATAGCCTGGCTTGAAACTATCTGAGCTGAACATCTGTAGTAGTTTTATATACATGTGAACAAATATGTTTCCAGCTCAGGGTCCTAAACAGGCCATTCCATTTTATGTCTGCCGTTGGAGTGTCATCACTTCCATTTAAAATGGTTTGCACATACTTATTGCCTTTGTTAATGCAAGACCATGCTTTTGGGTCTAGTATTTTGTATCTATTGGTTAGGACCACATTTAATTTCTGACAGTATGTTCGGATATAATTAAGAATGCCTTCATACAATATAAAATTAGTTGTAATACCTGGGTATTTCAGCAAGAACTGGTTATATGTTATAAAAGTACCATCATCATTTACTAAATGTTTTACAAAGTAAATATCAAAATCACACCATTCTCGCACATAAACCACCTTTCTTCCCCTTAAAATATTAATATTGTAATGTATACATTCATACATGAATTCATGTACAGAGGATGGACAGCATTTCACACACAGCTTTTTATAATGTTTTAGAACATCCTTCCAAAATGGGTTTTTAACATTTTCAATAATAATATTAGCATATTCAGCTCCAAAATGATGTACATTTTCCAGCCTAGGATACATGTTAATTGTAAAATCTTTCCATTCAGAATCGCAGCTTAGTCTCTTTAACCAAGATATTTTCATGGAATACAAAAAATGTTTAACATTCAGCATTTTCAAACCCCCTTCACAATATTGTTTTCAACTACAGACCTTTTTAATTTGCTCCGTTTACCATTCCACAAAAACGCATATAGTTCTTTCTCTAAAGCTTTAAAAAAATCCTCTGGGGGGTCAGGTAAGTTAATTAACAGATGAATTATCTTTGAAAATACTAAGGTTTTGATTACAGTGATTTTTCCAAAGGGAGTAATTTGTCTTTTCTTCCAAAAAGCTAGTATTCGTCTCATTGCAAAAAGTTTATCTTCATAATTTAAGTGCACAATACTATCAGTGTTTGTAGAAAACTTAATGCCTAAATTTTTAAAAGTGCCTGGGTCCCAGACAAAGTTCCTGTCACGCATGTATCGGATGCCACAATTTTTCATACTTCCTATCCAAACAATGCGTTTTATCAAAATTAATCTTTAAACCAGAAATATGTGCAAACCTTGTCAGTGTGGACACTGCTTCATTGAATGACCTCTCTGATCCATCAAGGTACAGAGATGTATCGTCTGCAAACTGGGACAATAAATTTTCTTTATTTTAAATTTTAATTCCTTTAATGTGCACATTACTGCGGATCATAATAGACAATATTTCCGCACAAATTAAATACACACAAGGGGAGGCGGGATCTCCCTGCCTGACCCCTCTTTCTATCGGGAACCAAGGTGAGTACTGACCATTAATAGAAACACAAGTTGAAATCTGAGTATAAAAAGTTTTTATCCATGTAATAATGTCTGGGCCAAATTTGAAAAAGTGTAAACACTTTTGCAAAAAATACCAAGAAACGCTATCAAGCGCCTTTTCAAAATCTACTAATAACAAGAGGCAAAGCCTTCAAGGCTCACGTCTGATTTGTATTACTATAGCAGGCATGGGAATTCCCATGACAATTCCCATGCCTGTATAGAGAGAATACTGTTATGTAGACACTTGTGCATCTGAAAACAGAATTAATTGTTATTTTACTGTGTAAATTAAATTATTTCTGTGCATTAAATTACCCCTACCCCTTTCTTTAAAATTTATTTATATGTATGTTTATATATGCGCATGTAACATAGTGGAGCCCTTATTTTTATTTTGGGCAAACAAGTAAAATTGAAAAGCATATTGACCAAGCTTTCAGAAAAACATAGTGACCAATCCCCCCCCCCCTCCCCTCCCCCCCTCAACCGAACATGTACGATACAATACTCACTTTGTTTTAAAAAAGGACGTGAGCCAAAAACATGCCTGGAATATTTTCTTTTTCAGCGTATAGCAGTGTATCGTAGAGTAATCTGATATTTTCACCAATATGGCTTTGGTTTTATTTAGAATAAAAAGAGAAAGACGTAAACTGAGACCATCATCCCTCTCTGGCGTCATGCAATGGTTAGTTTCAGAGCAATGCACATGCAACCTTTGTTTGTGCTCTGGTTTCCACCTGTCACTAACAGATTGTGTTCTTTGTTCTGTGGTTACTGTATTGCTTATGCGTCTCTTTTTCCTCGAATAAACTTCAGACTTTAAAGTTGTGGAAACGGTGCAAGACAAGGGATATAATTTCTATTAGGTATTAGGTACTTTATAGTCACAGAGGCGTGTCTGTGAAATTCGGGTTGTTCCCACCTGGAGAGCGTGTCGCAGCCAATTTTTGTTTGTTTGCATGCAATCTTTGTGTGACTAATGAAGAAGGAAGGGGGACGGGTGTGTAAATTTTGACCAAAATGACAACTTTTTCGTTGCCACTGGGTTTAACGTGTGCTAAGTGCATGGGCACATGGGATCTCGGTTTATCGTTTCATTCACGTTCAGACCGCAAAGCCTAGTGCAGAGTGAGAGGAAAAATCCCCTGTACCCAGGTTCGAACTCGGGTTTACTTGACACAAGGAGAATCTCTGTGTTTGTAGGTATTGGGAGGAGGGTGAGTTTTGTTGTTTTACCAGAGTTAGCGTAAGTTATGCAAGTATAATTTGACAGTTTTGGTGCATTAAGGTAAAAAAAAAAGTTTTCAACCGACATGTTTGTTGGGGGGGGGGGGGGGGGGGGGGGGGGGGGGGGGGGTTGCTGTGGCGCTGTTGCTGTGGCGCTGTTGCTGTGTGTTGTTGAACTTGCCTAAAGTTTGAAAACATTAAAGGAAATCAATTGACTTAACGTTTCAAGAACTAGAACAATTGATTAAACAGGTTTTTTTTTTTTTACTTCTTCAAATTTAGTTCAAGAAATTTAGATAAGTTTAAGTTGTTGGGTGTTTCTTTCAATATGTTTTAATCTTTTGATTTATCATTCATCGGGTGATATTGGATTATAATTTGTCACTATCGTCTTTTTACTTTTAGTTGCAAAGTATGGTCCACTTGATCATTCAGTTTTTTGTTTTTTGTTTGGTTTTACTATAATTGTTTTCACCTTTGAAAGTAGAAACTGAAATGCCTATGTATCATAAACGTGGAGCAACTAGGACTGCATTATTACGGAACACTCTTCTTCACCTCTTTCTATAACTATATATCTATCTTGATGAGCTTAACTCAGTAGTATCCTTCTCGCCCGCATAAAGGTTGTTGTAGCGTTGATGTTTCCAACCAGATTTTGCATAATGAGGAGTGCGTATGCGCGAAATGTATCTGTGTGCCACATTATGCATAACCATAATACAGTTTGGTATTTTTGTTTATTTTCTATTTCATTTCTTCTTTGCCACATTTCACTTCAATTTCTGTTAAGTTAGTATTGTAACCCCCCTTGCCACAAGGGCTTTGTAAGCTAATGGTATAACGGCAAAAGTTGGGTTTAACGTCCTCTCGACCCATAAGGGCACATATGGGACATAACTAGTCTCACTACACAATCCATAGGCCATTTTATAAGCTCTTTCCGCCTGTACTAATTACCGTCAACTACAGTTTTCTATTATCTGTATGTTATCTGTCTGTATGTCTCTCATTCTGTCTTTCTCACTGTCTCCATCTGTCTTTCTATCTCTTTCTCATTCGTCTCTCTTTCTGTCTGTTTGCCAGTCTCTTTCTCCCTTGTCTGTCTGTCCGTATGCCTCTGTCTCTCTCTTTCGTTCTCGCCTGTCTGTTTCTGTCTCTCTCTCGTCCGACACACACACTCTCTCTCTCTGGTTTGTCAGTCTCTCTGTTTTTGCCTCTTTGTCTTACGGTTGTTTCCTGTCTGTCTTCCAGTGTCTCTTTCTTTCTGTCTCCTGCCTTTTTCTCTATCTGTCTCTGTTTCTCGTCTGTCTGTGTCCGTCTGCCACTGCCTCGTTGTCTCCACCTGTCTTTCTGTTAAATTCATTGGCTCCGTTTCTCCGTATTTCTCTCATTTGTCTCTGCATTTTTGTCTGTCTCTTATCTGTCTTTGTCTCGTTCTGTCTGTCTCGCTCTCTTTCCATTTGTCTGTCTGTCTGTCTCTGTCTATCTCTGACCCCATATATATTATATGCCCCTCTGTCTCCTTTGTCTGCCTCTCTCCCACTTATCTGTTTCTGAAAAGAAAACACAGAGAGAGAGAGAGAGAGAGAGAGAGAGAGAGAGAGAGAGAGGGGGGGGAGAGAGAGAGAGAGAGAGAGAGAGAGAGAGAGAGAGAGAGAGAGAGAGAGAGAGAGACGGGGGGAGAGAGAGAGAGAGAGAACACTGAACACTGAAAATGTTTACTGCAAGGCCACCGGCCTGTTTGCAAGGGAGGTAACAAAATATGACACACAACATAATATGAATAAAATAAAATAAATAAAACAAAACATCATGTACGAGTTAAGCATTTCGCATCCACCAAAAAAAAATACAACAGTGGATTTTCCTTAAACACCAAATGCATTGGATAGAGATATTTATAAAATACTATCTAGTTTAAATTTTCTTCTTCTCTTCTCTTTAAGGCATAATATATAAACATTGCCACGGAGCGATTTATAAATGTTGTTTCGTTTTGCAATAGTACAGATAAATGCATATTTTCAATTGTATTTTTGAAGGCTTTAGCTAAGTACTTTTTTCTTAAAATTTGATACAGTGGACACACTAGCAAGAAGTGCCGTTCATCTTCTATAACGTTACAATTTGGACAGCTCTTCGATTTATTTGAATATCGTCTGTGAAAATTAATACCAGAAACGCCAAGTCTAAATCTTGTGAATGCAGTACGGAATTTCATAATAGTTATGTCTGTAAGATACTTTTCCGGGTTCAACCAGGATTTAAAACATCGATACGTATCAAGCCTGTCACTTTCGTGGAGTTTACCAGACCATTCTTGCTTATAGCAATCAATTATCCGTTGTCTAAACACATGTAAAAATATTTTTTCATTTCCCACCCCACCATTTAACCATACTTCTGAAAAACCATATGTATCTAAACAACGTCTAACTGTACTGACCCAGTTATGCTTGTCAAATTGATTTTCTTTTTCTTGGGTGCACTTGTTTCTATACATTTCATTGCCTGTTTTGGTAATCTGCACCGATCTAATTTTTGTAACTTAAACCAATATCTGATTTCTTTTAAAATACAATCGACAAATAAAGGATATCTACCTAGTTCGCCGTATGCCATCAGGTTTGGGGTCTTAGGACTAATTTGGAGAAATCTTTTACAAGCGAATAGATGAGGAGATTCTATAATTTGGAAACGTGACATGCCCTAAATTTCGGCAGAATATAACAGCATCGGTTTTACTTGTGCATCAAACAATTTGTAGAAAACTGTCGGATCCATTGTTCCAAGAGACCACATTGTTTTAAAAATCTCTACAACTTTGCCTTTAGCTCTACCTGCTAATTCCTCCAGAGCTGAATCAAAAGATAATTTAGTAGTTATTGTAAAACCTAAATATTTATAACTATTGACAATTTCTATTTCTGTTCCTTCGTAAAACCATTTTTCTGTCCTAGATAAATACCCACCTCTTCTAAAAACCATTACTTTTGTTTTGCTAAGATTGACCCTTAAACCAAGCGATTTTGACGCCTCAGCAAGATTATCAATTTGATGTTGAAGCCCTACTGGTGTGGATGAAAACAAGCATATATCGTCAGCAAAAAGGAGTAAGAAAATTTCCCGCAAACCCGGCAAAAACTGAAAACCATGTTTTCCTTTTTGGGTAACATTATCAGCAACTTCAGTTATTAACAAGGAACAAATCAGGGGGGACAACATACACCCTTGTTTCACACCTGCTGGACAATCGAAAAACTCAGATACCTCCGTCTGCCAACGAACACAACATTGAACTGAACTATAAATACCCTGAAGCATTTTAGTTGATGTTTTAACTTTCTGCAAAACTAACCAAAGACTACCCCTATCAACAGAGTCGAACGCTTTCATGTAATCGACAAACGCGACATAAAATTTACTCTTTCTTTCACTGTCTATGTGTGTGAGCGTGCGTGCGTTCGTACGTGTGTGTGTGTCTGTCTGTCCGTATGTCTCTATGTCTGTGTGTGTATATGATCATGTGTGTGTGAGAGAGAGAGAGAGAGAGAGAGAGAGAGAGAGAGAGAGAGAGGGGGGGAGAGAGAGAGAGAGAGAGAGAGAGGGGAGAGAGAGAGAGAGGGGAGAGAGAGAGGGGGAGAGAGAGAGAGAGAGAGAGAGAGAGAGAGAGAGAGAGAGAGAGAGAGAGAGAGAGAGAGACAAAGGCAGAGAGACAGACAAGAGAGACTGGAAGAAACAGACAAAGAGACAGAGACAAAGGCAGAGAGACAGACAAGAGAGAGAGACTGGAAGAGACAGACAGACAAAGAGACAGAGACAAAGAGGCGAAACACTCAGGCAGACAGACAAACCACACAGACAGACGAGAGAAAGAAACAGAGACAAGTGAGAAAGAGATCAGACAGTGCGAGTGATCAGAGAAACTAAGAGTCAGAGAGAGAGAGAGAGAGAGAGAGAGAGAGAGAGAGAGAGAGAGAGAGAGAGAGAGAGAGAGAGAGAGAGGGGGAGGGGGAGCACTGAACACTGAACTGTTTTAATGTCATTGGCTTACATTGCTTAGATGACATGGGGGTGCGCATAGAACAAAAAAATCAATTAAGGCATGAAATAAAAACAAAATAATGTCTATCTCGACTGTCCAATTATATATCAGCCAAGCATATCACAACCATAATTACATTATTCAATGAAAAAGAAAATGAACAAAAGCAAACTAATGTCTATCTCGACCATTAAATCATATATCAAAACAAACGTATCACATGAACGAAGTTATTCAATGAAAAAGGGAATAAAATCAAAATAATGTTTATCTTGATCATCCAATCCTACATCAAATCAAGGATGTTCTTGTAATTTAGTCAAGAAGCAATCTTCCAGAAAGTGAAACCACCTAAACGTTGCTGGTTAGAAGCAATCATCCATCTGGGATAGAATGTATGGATGTATATTAATGCATTCCACATGGATGTTGCTTCTGTATTCGCGAAGTATGGTCGCCATGACAGTTCACAATCTTCAATTGGACAACTCAGGAATTTTCAGCACTTACCATGAGCAATGTAGCCAGTGGTGGCGTGGCAAGTGATTTGCTGACAAATGAAGAAACTGGGTATTAAATCATCACTGACTTTGTCCAAAACAGATTTGTGTGTAGAAACACCAGCTTTCATAACGGTATGAAAGAAAGAAAACTCCAAACATTTGACAGCATGCACACAATTCAAGTCAATTTAGGGAAAGTGAAAGCTGTTGCAGTTGAGGCAGAGAATATAATTCTTTAGACGTGTAATAAGTTATTTTTATAACTACTTTCAAAACAGAAAGGGACGTTGATGTTGACAGGGAGCAGAAAAAGAGCTTTGTCCAGTTCTTTTCTTGCAACAGCAGACTGAAGATTTAACAATATTGCACAACATACGGACAAACTCTACTCAGATTCGTGTAGCAGGGTTGACTTGGCCTTTGAGTGGTACAATGTGAGTGCACAATCAAATCAGCAGCCAAGAGAGCTGACGGAAAACAAGCTATCAAACATTGGCTTCATTCACAAGATGATTTGATTAAGAAATTGATTAATGGGACAGATTCATTTCTCTTGAAGAAAACAAAGCCAGTCTGGAAGACTTGCATTGTACAGAACTCTCAAGTAAGTTTCATATTGAGCAAGGAAAATAGCTAGTCTTGTCTGGTTGATTCCATGCCATCACAGGATTAGTCAAGTCAAGTCAAAATTTTATTTCCATATGGAACATTGAATGAGCAAATAATGCACTTTTTTTAAGGCATGATTAGGCATCATGAGTCAGTTTTTAGCATAGGCAAACGATCTGCCTGAAGCGTCTTTGTCAACAATCCCCCGTTATTCCAAGACATGGGCAGTGAACATGTTCCTGATGATTCAGTTCTGGCTACGCTGATACAGAGTCATTTGTCTGCAAACTCTAAAGACCCAAGCACACATAAACAGTCCATTTAGCAAGGTCGATGTGATCTTATTTCACAGCTTAAAAAATGTCGTAGAGAATCTGCCCCCTAAGCATGAAGCACTGAAATTGCATATCAGACGATATAATTACCAGGCACTTATCAGGAAGACAGCCCTTCAACTTCATACACGCCTGCTACAGCTTTGCATCCACGCCTGCTGCAGGATGACAGTAAAAAATAGTTTCTTTCATCCTAAGAATTTTATTTCTCTCAAAAAAATGAAGTGATTTGTTTGTAAATACAACTGTTCGGTGAATGAATAACCAGTCACTTAAAGGGGCACCCTGACGGATGAGATTTTGCAAGAAACATGTCGAGATCACCAGAAGGACAGCCTTTTCAAGGATCGGAACACTCACTTTGCTCGTTTCCTATAAATCAAACCGTCAAAGCCGCGATTCCTCCTTAGCGGAGTTGCCAGAGTGTAACATCCCTTTAAGGGGCTGCAGTTATTACCTCCCCTTATCCCACCCACTCTTAACACCCAACAACACAAAAACATAGAAACGAACACCGAAATATGGAAGTCACAGGTTTTATTCACCATTCTAAGCAAATCAGCCTATACTCAAAATAAATCAACTAATCGAACATAAGATTCATTAATAATCCAAACTAATAATAATTATGAACAGTTCTGTCTATCTTCACGCCTGTCACGCCACAGACAACACAAATCCCAGTACTCAAGCCTAAGCCTAACTACACACTGTGTAGGCCTACTACACACAGAAAATCACAATGCCATAGAAGGACCCTCCAGTGCCAGAGTGCATGTAGTTTGAATTTGAATTTGAATCTGGATACGCTGCTCTGTTAGACTGGACACTTATACACCGTTGTGCGTTGCGACAGAAAGAAAAATAAACCAAACTAAAAATCAACACAAAAACAACGGAACTAAAAATAGAACTATCCCCAGCGTTTCATGTCTCAGGTCAGGCCAATCCGGCTACCGTATAGCGGCCTGGGACGGTATTCATGTCGAGATAGCATGAGACTTAGCATGATTCTAACTTAGAAGCTCTTATAGGACATTGGAAGAGCTTCTAAGTTAGCATCATGCTAAGTCTCATGCTATCTCGACATGAATACCGTCCCAGGCCAAACCAAACGGCACCCAACAGTCCCAAGCTGGAACGGTGACCCGTTTAACATGCAGGCAAAAAGCAGTGTTCAAACTGCACCGGTTTCAAAGCCGATACACTTGACAGATATTCACTAACTAGCACGAAAAACACGAGATTTTCAAGACAGACGGGCGACCAATAAAATGCAGGCCTTGCACGCGCAAACCCGCCTGATGACACATATTTTTTAGAAAAAGAAATAGCAAAGACAGAGTTGTAGTGACACAGAGAGAAAAGCCATTTTGGATGGGGTGGGTGGAGGCCACTCGAGTGGTTGAAGCTTTTTCTTCTTTGTAGTGCAGTAAGCAAAAAAAGGAGCTATTTCCTTTGTTGTGAGCAATTGGTAAACTGTAAATAAAAAGGCTTGTATTGTGGACATTTCGTGATTTGGTCTAAGCGACTCAGGCGGCCATTAGAAAAGAGAAGACACGTGACTTCTCTTTCACTTCTGACTTCCAGCACCTCCGCCAAGGAGGAATCGACGATTTGACGGTTTGATTTCTAGTAAACCAGAGCAAAATGAGTGTTGCGATCTCTGTAAAGGGCGTTTTCCTGGTGACGTCGACGTGTTTCTTGGTGCTTCTAAATTTGAATAAATATTTGGTCTGTTACTCCTAAATGAGAAAAATAATACTTTTAGAAAATAGATCTATGCAATAAGTAGGGGAAGACGAGGTAAAAAGCGCATGGGCGGGTAAGAAGCCCACCCCAATTATCTCATGAAATGAAGCAAATTTCAGTCTCATTTTGCCCATGAGACGAGCGGTAATGTCTAGCATTCGTCTCATGGGCAAATTTGACTGAAATTTTCTTTATTTCATGAGATAATTGGGGTGGGCTTCTTACCCGCCCATGCGCTTTTTACCCCGTCTTCCCCTACATTAAAGAAAATCAGTCTGAGTTATCAAAGCATTGTGCTGTCAACTGTCAACTGTCAAAAAAGACTTACCTGCCTTGTACACGGTGTATGACGGTTTTCAGAATAAATCCCAGGCTTGAAGTAAAATAATTTTGAAAAAAAAAGAAACACAGAAAAGCTTCTTGTGAAATACTTCTGTTATGGACATGTTGGAAATATTTTTTGATAATTACATTCCCAAGCACTGTTCAATTGTGTGCACTGTGTAATGCTGTGCGTGACACTATTTTCTGTTTATGGAAAAAAACTATCTTAAAGGCCCATACGCTTCTCGTAAATAACGTGCAGAATGATGCAAAATCGATCTGGATTGTAAACTCTGACATTATTCAAAGTCACAGACAAGCATAAAACTGAACGCAATCATACTGTTAGCTCAAAGTTAGCAAAAATGCACTGACCTTTTTTCTTCTGTGTACTCTGCTATCTTGAAATCTCGTCATGGGGCAATTAGCTCAAATGACGCAGCTAAGGGTAGTCAGTCGGCCTAGTTTAGTAGTAGTCCAGGCGAAATTAAGCTTGACCTTGTTTTGTGATATATATTATGTTTTTAAGTCGATCTAACATGATTTGAGGGTGCTGAATCTAAATCCGTTGGAGGCCAAGTTGTAAAAGTTGGGCATTTTGAGCTATGACGAAATATTCAAAATGGCCACTATGGGACTCTAAAGAACTGTTAAAACATGCACTTACTGTAATTATGGTGTATCTAATGCTTTTATTTGTAAGAAAAATAGTATAGTTTGCTGAAATGATTCAAACTATGTTAAATATATTTCCTATTTTTCTACTTATTAGCCCCCAGCCACTCTGTGGAGAGGGCTATCACGATTTTGTGTCCTTTCATTTGCCTGGCAATTATCTTAAGAACAATGTCACAGGATCACTTCAAATTTGTGTGCTACTATTTTAATGAAGCTGATGTGCCCCTCAGTATACCTTATTGACCTTGACATTTGACCTTGAGTATGTGATTTTAATGTATCAACTATACTTTTTCAACTTTTGCACTGCTGTGGTAAAATAAGCTATGTTTTTTTTTTCCTAAGCTAAAGTGTATAGAGACTATTGAATTCCTGATACCCATTTTATTAAACCTTTCATCTTAAATGCTTGACCTTGAATTTGCATTGAATATTTTAACTTTTTGTTTTTATTTGTTTTAAATCTTTGCAGTAATGGTCTCATGATTGGTGCATTAGCCAATTTATAGGTGGGTAAAAGTGCCGACGTGCAATGAAATGTTGGTCATTTACCCACCTATAAAATAAAATATAATATCAACACTGATCGCAGTGTTGTTCTGCTTGGCGCTTAACAACAAAGGCCAAGCGTTACGATGAAGGCTAGAGATGTCATCGGTACTTAGGTTAGCATCTATATAACCATAAGCTCATGTACCAATTATGAGACAGTTACTGCAATGATTTAAAATATATTAAAGCAAAAAGTTGAAATATTCAATGCAAATTCAAGGTCAAGCATTTAAGATGAAAGGCTTAGGCATAAAACAGGCATCCTCCACAAACCTTAGCTTAGAAACATTTTACGACAGCAGTGCAAAAGTTGAAAAAGTATAGTTGATACAATAAAATCACATACTCAAGGTCAAAGGTCAAGGTCAACAAGGCATACTGAGGGGCACATCAGTTTCATTAAAATAGTAGCACACACATTCGAAGTGATCCTGTGACATGGCTCTTAAGATAATTACCAGGCAAATGAAAGGACACGAAATATCGTGATAGCCCTTTCCGCAGTGGCTGGGGGCTAATAAGTACTAAAATAGGATATAGTTCACATAGTTTGAATCATTTCAGCAAATTATTCTATTTTTCTTACCCAAAAAAGCATTAGATACAAAATAATTACGTTAAAGTTCTCTAGAGTCCCATGTCGGCCATTTTGAATATTACGTCATAACTCAAAATGCCCAACATTTACAACTTAGCCTCGGACGGATTTTGATTCAGCACCCTCAAATCATGTTAGATCAACATAGAAACCTAATATATCACAAAACAAGGTAAACTTTATAATTTCGCCTGGACTAGAACAAGAAGAGAGGAACTTGAAGGTGTACAACTTAGCGTCATAATAATAATACGTATCCTCTGACAGCGTTACGTCATAAGCTAGGTCTGAAAGTGTCCCAACAAATTCTATTATTAAAAACGGGCCACAAACAGGTAAAATAATTTGTCTTCAAATAGTTCAACATCAGTCACAGGTGCCGTATTGATTTCCCCTAATCTACGTCACGCCAAATGGATTATCGCACAAATCCCATTTTGGGTGAGATTCAATGGCAGCTGGCAAATCTGCCACAGGAGACCGATTTTTGCGAAATAAAAGTGTGTGCGTTCACTTTATCTTGAAGAATGTAACATAAAAGGTAGGTTACATAGATACAGTTTGTATACTGTGTCTATGTGTAGTAGGAAATAATGCTGAAACGTTTTCCAGAACGTTTTTAGGTCCGAATGGAGATGCGTATGGTCCTTTAATCTGCATGTATATCAGTGATGCTCTTACTCATACTGTTTAAAAAAATGTAAATTTTCACAAGGGTTTATGCGATTTCCCTTTACACACATGTTGTTTACATTGTCCTGAGCAAGGACAGCGTGGGAAACACCATCTACACGACGGAGGGTAGATGCAGTGGTCAGTTAAAGTCCGGCAGATTTCAGATCTCATTACTTTTGACGCTTTTATGCTTTCTTACCGTAGCTGCTTAACTCCTCCCCTGCGACGTCATTGCACGTGCATATAATGACGCACAAGTCATAGCCTGTGTATTGCTGGTACCCACGTGTCGTCATATCCGGCCACAAGGAGCGCCATATTATGGGAGACCGCCATCTTAGTCCTTACCTTTTTTTGAAAAATGCCAGATCGATGCTGCGTATTTGGCTGTTCCAATTCGAAACTTATCTAAACTGTATTTATAACATCTGGATGTTTTCTTTACACATTTAGATAACATTTTCACGTTGTTTACACACAAATAAGGACTAAGATGGCGACACTTCCGTTGGAATGGTCGAGATGCGCACGCAGGTGGGTTGGAGCCATATACAGGCTCTGCACAAGTACTGCATTTTGTGCCTTAAAAAATGTATGGTTGCTGGCTTCTGTCAAAACTGTAGGTGTCTGAATTTCTTTTGTTACAAAGTTTACTGAATGTGTCTACAGAGTTTTCTTCAGTTTTATTAGGATTCTACCATTTAGGTAGAACACTATTGCATTTCTAAGAGGGTTTTTTTTCCTTCTTTTTTTGCCCCTTTTTCGTCCGATTTGGTTGAGATTTTCAGGAAAGTCACATGCAGGGCATTAAGTGATTGCCAATTAGTAATATTAAATTATTTTGCCAAACATTCGGCGAAATATGGCAAAAACCCCGCAGAATCGGCACAATTTCAATCTTCATTAACTCAAAAACGGCTGAACAGATTTCGTTCATATTTTCAGACTTTGCTCTAAAGTACATTTGCAACAATTACGTTAGATTATTGAACCGAAAGTATGAACCGGAAGTGCCCAAGCTATGGTCAGACAACTTATGCTAAATTGTCAATATAAAACCAATTGGGCAAAATGTGGCAGAAAATGCAAATTTGGCCAATTTTTAATCTTGAATATCTCGGAAACAGCTGCACAAAATACAATCATATTTTCGATATTTACTCAGGAGTTACGGTGCAAAGCTTCCATGTCAAACCCAAAATCGGAAGTGGGTTGGAAATGGCCAAATTTGGGTAAATTGTAATCTTAAATAACTCAAAAACGGCTGCACGAAATGCATTCCTATTTTGTGTGATTATTAAAGATTAATGATGCAACACTTCCGGTATCACTCAGAGCCAGAAGTGGGGAGGGAAAGGCTGGTGGAGGGGAGAATCATGTCATGTTTGTTCTCAAAGGCAAACAGAAGCCCTCTAGTTAAACATTATGATGATTTTTCAGCCAGGTTAAATCAAGCAATGTCATCTGAAGGGATTCAATAATTTATCTTTGCACACATGTCGTTTACATGTATTGAGTGGAAAATGCATGGGAAACACACTACAAGCTACATGGAAGACACAGAGATACAGTGGTCATTTAAAGTCCAAACAGATTGACAAATGTACTACTGTTCAGTTTTCATTTCTCATGTAGTACAAGTAACCAGAAAAATAGTCTTATCTGAAATTTTAGTCTGGGGCATTTATAACCAATTCACGACGTATTTTATAACATGACGTAATTCAGAAAGCTGCAAACGAAAAAACCCTATACCAATCACAGTAGCTTTTCTCAGCTCCTTTCAGTTCATGCCTTTTGTTAACACTCGTCACCAGCATAAACCAATTTAAAGTGATTTATCCATTAGGCTTACATTGTTTTATAGTGGCATACCACTTGTAAGGTCTTTTCCTATCCCTAGCCAAAATCAATGATAAGAATATTTGCCTTTGTTAAATAACTTGAAACAAATAGCTCTCTGTGGAAAACTGAAAGGAGCTAGAATGAGGGGAATCAGTGCACTGTGCTATGACTGAGGCCACCCTACGAAAGTAGACTTGTGAGTGCGTGACGCTCGCCATGACGTTCTACGGAAGCCGTGTTCTGCGGCTCTTCTGCTGTGTGTTTGGGATAGTTTAGTAGGAACAGAAGTAATAGATCTAGTTAGATAGATCTTGCCATTTGTGACATTTGACCTAGATCTCTCTTCTTCCTCTGTCTATCTCTATCTCTGATATTCTGCCTCTGTGTGTCAAACACTCTCTTTCCTTCTTTCTCTCATCTCTCTCTCTCCCCCCCCCCCCCCTCTCTCGTTCTTTCTCCATCTGTCTGCCTCTCTCTCCCTAGACAGCGCTCAAACGGCTTTTATCACTGGTTGGCATTAGCCTGTAGAAAGGGCCAATAGTAAATGACAGCTGTACTATAAACGATATTCTATATAGTATTGGAATATCATGCTACGGCTTAGTCTTTCGTGGAAGACTGACTAACTAGGGGGCCATTTGTACTGGCTCAAGTGCTGCAGGCAGTGGGATTGGTTGGCCTTTGGGGACCTTCCCCAGACCTGTTTACACAAGTCTCGAGTAGTCTGGATAGCTGAAATGAGTAGCTTTGGTGCAAAATGTGCAGTCTTATTCATTAAACCATCAAATAATGTTCACTGAAAATGAGTAGTTATCACGAATTAAAGAGCATTATTTTCAGTTCTGAAGAGTAGTAGAGGTCCAAATTGAGTAGAATACTACTCGAAAAGAGTAGAGTAAACAGGTCTGCTTCCCCAATGCCAACTCTCATCCTCAAATCCCTTTGGCCGAGAGTGGGGATGTACCCTGGGCAAGGCTTTTCCACTATGAACAAATTGTATCCCAGCCTGCCGGAATAGCATCTGCCCCCTCAGGCCACAACAACAGACAGCGCACAGACATCTCACCTCTCAATCTCATTCAGCCACATTCAACACAGTGTCGACAATTTACGTGTGTCTGTGTGTGCGCGCATGAGTTTGTACAAGTGTATGTTTGAGTAATTGTGTGTGTGTTTCAGTGAGAATGTGTTTTTTGTGTGTTTGATGAAATGTGTGTGGATCTGTGTGTGCAAGAATGCGTTCACTCGCATGTGTGCACGTACGTGCGTGTGTGTCTGTTGTGCGTGTGCGAGTGTTTCAATGCTGATTGTAAAGCGCTTTGTGCTTAATAAAAAGCGCTATATAAGTGTCCGTTTAGGCCCCTAAAAAAAATGTTTGTTTCCAGTTTCCCGACCGACCCTAGTTTTCTGCCGCCGACCCTAAACTTTTTTTGATGAATAAAGAAAAAGAAAAAAAAACCGAAAGTAATTTGAGCAAACGATGCAAGGGAAACAACCAATGCACTCGGCGCAGTCAAGGACCGTTACTCGTGCAGACTTTTGTGACCCTACATCCGCCGACAAAATGGCAGGCGCTAGACACGCGACTGCAGTTTCAATGCCAATGTGATAAATATATTCACACACATAAACCGAACACAAATGTCTAAAAAAACAACTGATGAAACCCCGAAGACATATTTTTTTTGTTGGCGTTATTATTATTATTATTATGATTACGAAGTTATGTACTAAATTTCATACAAACACATCACACTTTACTTTTCGATAATCATTTATTCATTTATCAAGCAGTTACACTCCTTCCCTCCTCCAGTACAATGCTGATACATTTGCATAATAATGACAGAGTATAATTTTGTAATAATGCAATAACTGTTCAAAGATACACATGCGTAATTATTGGTCCAGTTTCACCAGACCCATTCCTCATGCTTGGTTCAAATTCAAACTGCTAAACTACACGTATGCCTCCATTTTTGTCAACAGCCGGTTGAACAGACCAAGATGAGATAACCATCTTGGTGGAAGTACATAGTTGAATAAGAAAAGAAAAAGCGACCCCCACCCCCCCAAAAATAAAATGACACACATTCAGTCACACACTCAAGCTAAGAACCACCACTGATATGCAGTTTACCAAATTTTTTTCCGTTTTTTTGTTGCTTTGTGTTACGTTTTTTCCCCTTCAAATTAGCACCAATACCTGAAACTGTTACACCGCCCCCCCCCCCCCCCCCCCCCCCCACCCCTTTTCCAATATTTGTTCTCTCTGTTCCACCCTTCCATCCTTTGGGATTCGGACCGAGCGGCAAGAGAGCAACACCACTGTATAGCACGGAAATAAAAGAAAACACGAGAGCAACACCACTGTATAGCACAGAAATAAAACAAAACACGAGAGCAACACCACTGTATAGCACAGAAATAAAAGAAAACACGAGAGCAACACCACTGTATAGCACAGAAATAAAACAAAACACGAGAGCAACACCACTGTATAGCACAGAAATAAAACAAAACACGAGAGCAACACCACTGTATAGCACAGAAATAAAACAAAACACGAGAGCAACACCACTGTATAGCACAGAAATAAAACAAAACACGAGAGCAACACCACTGTATAGCACGGAAATAAAACAAAACACGAGAGCAACACCACTGTATAGCACAGAAATAAAACAAAACACGAGAGCAACACCACTGTATAGCACGGAAATAAAACAAAACACGAGAGCAACACCACTGTATAGCACAGAAATAAAACAAAACACGAGAGCAACACCACTGTATAGCACAGAAATAAAACAAAACACGAGAGCAACACCACTGTATAGCACGGAAATAAAACAAAACACGAGAGCAACACCACTGTATAGCACGGAAATAAAACAAAACACGAGAGCAACACCACGGAAATAAAACAAAACACGAGAGCAACACCACTGTATAGCACGGAAATAAAACAAAACACGAGAGCAACACCACTGTATAGCACAGAAATAAAACACAACACGAGAGCAACACCACTGTATAGCACAGAAATAAAAGAAAACACGAGAGCAACACCACTGTATAGCACGGAAATAAAACAAAACACGAGAGCAACACCACTGTATAGCACAGAAATAAAACAAAACACGAGAGCAACACCACTGTATATCACGGAAATAAAACACACAAATACAACCACCAAAACCAGTAATAAAGAAAATATATATATGTAAAACAACACCAACAAAACACTTTTGCCCTTTCCCAGACCTGTTTACCCCTATTTTGCAAATTTGTAATTCTGAAACAAAAAATAGTAATTTTGAAAAAAAACTAATCCGACGTGCGGACGATTCTTTTTCTTCACAAAACCCAATTAACAAGAAAACTATTTGTAATTACACAATTATATGCAAGCAATAGTGCACTGGGAGACCTTTAAAAACATTTTTTTAAACCATGTATTTGCCTTTTCTTTGGTGTCTTTCCATCAGATTTTGGATCATCTGACCTAGAACTCTCACCACGCGGTCGCTTTGACGCCATCTTGAAACAGAATGAAAAGAAATTAACGCGCGTTGTATGCTGCGAACTGGAATGACTTTTCACCGCATTGTTTCAAAAGCATCGATTGCCGACGCAACTGTAGTGTTGTTGTTTTTTTCGTATTTGTTTTCCGTCACCCTAATTATCGTAATTTGACTTTTGTTTCGTAAAAATTACGGCTAAATCGTAAAGGAAAACAGGCCTGCAAGTTTCCCAAAAAACCACCTGCCAGGCGTGGTAACGGAGGAATAGCATTTTTCTTTGAAAATATTATAGGGTTTCAGGTCATGTTGTCTCTTGGTGTATCAAGGGATGAAAAGCCCTTTATGGTGATCAGGGGTCAATTGCTCATGAAGATGAATATGCAAAACTGCTCAAACTTGGGGAAAGGTCATCTCCTTTCGCCATCAGCCATTTTTCAGCAAAATACCATCACTTAACTGGGTAGAGAAAAAATGTTTTCTGCAATATTGGGAATTCCTCTATGCCCTGTATAACATTAGGCCTATCTTTACCTCTCAAAATGAAGAAAGTATGGTCTTCAGATAACAGGCCCCGATTTGATGCCTTTTAGTGATATGGGTGTTAAACCATTGTGGTGCATAAATGCGACATTGGCGGTGAAAGGGTTAAAACCCCTTCTGACATTTGATTTTCTGCATTCAATTTTCTCTGAATTCAGAGAATTCTCTGAAAACTACCACGCTTGACTGCACCAAGTACGCAAGCACAACGTAATGGACAAAAGATAACTATCCAAATAATGAAACGCACACTTTCTAAATTCTTCACTTTGGATGTCAAAGCGCTGGAGGGATGTAACCAAACTAAATTTTAAATTAAAATATGTTCGATGGTTATTGAAACAAAAGAAAATTATGACATGAAATTTTTCAAATGAATTGTTATCCCCCAAAAATGATTTGCAATACATTTTCTTCTTTAAAAAAAAAAAGCGCTTTTTATTCTTTTGAAGAAAATTTATAAATTTCATTAATTTCCACCACCAAAAAAGAAAAAAAAAGTATGCGTTTATGTGTATGCGTTTGACAGTACAGTGGAACCTCCATTATAAGACCTTCAAAATTCATCCAAATTGAGGTCTTATACGGGAGGGGTCTTATAAGGGAGGTGATTTTAATACTTACAAAGAAGGCCAATGTCTCAGAGAAGCAGGTCTTATATGGGAGGGAGTGGGATGGAAGTTCAGTTTAACGTCGCGTATCGGCTTTCGCCATGTACGACGGGCTGAACAAACCAACCATGGTATATACAAAAAAATTATGTTCCTGAATCACTGTCTTAGCCAAAAGGCCGAGAAGCGATCAGAATTCTCGATAAGGAGGGAGTCATAATGGGAGGTCTTATAAAGGAGGTTCCACTGTATAAAACCTCTTTCCCTCTTTCCCCCCACAAAGCCTTTTTGTTCCCAGGCTGTGCTATGTGGGAATGAGTGTCGGAAAGGACAGAGTGGCACACAACCATCAGCTGAAGGCCAGAAGGCTCCATCACCTGATCAATGTAGACCTTTACCTGCTTACCCCCTACACAGGGTGTAGGGGTGTAGAGTGTCATAGTGGTAGCGCGTTCACTTCGTGTCAAGTAAACACGAGTTCGAACCTGGGTACAGGGGATTTTTTCCTCTCATTCTGCACTAGGCCTTAACAGTCTGAACGTGGAGTCTTTCGGATGAGACGATAAACCGAGGTCCCGTGTGCCCATGCACTTAGCATACGTTAAACCCAGTGGCAACGAAAAAGTTGTCATTTGGTAAAAATGTACCCCCCCCCCCTCATCAGTGACAAAAATCGCATGCAAAAAAAAAAAAAAAAAAATTGGGTGGCGCGCCTCTGGCTGCGACGCGCTCTCCAGGTGGGAGCAACCCTAATTTCACAGAGACGCCTCTGTGACTATAAAGTACCTAATACCTAAAAATCTTGAGTAGTCTGGATAGCTCAAATGAGTAGTTTTGGTGCAAAACGTGTAGCTTTATTCATTAACCCTTTCATCGCCACTCTTGGCACCACAATGATTTAACACCCATATCACTAAAATGCATCAAATAGAGGGTCTGGTATCCATTGACCTTATATTCTTAATTTTGGGAGGTAAGGATAGGCCCTATTTTATGCACGCCACAGAGGAATCCCCAATATTGCAGACAAAATCTTTTCTCTACCCGGGTAAGTTTAATGGTCAATTTTGGCTCAGGAATGGCTAGCGTTGAAAGGGTGGCATTTACATCAGCCACCAGGCCTCCGTCTGCTGATCTCCCAGTGGACCACTGTTTATAGTTTTAACTTGAAATTTTAGGGATGGATCCCAAATTATTATTCAAGTTTTTAAAATTAGGCATTGAGAGCACACAGCCGCCTATCAAGTTGGACCTTAAACGCCGTGAGGCCCAGTCCAGTAATAGGAAGAAGAAGAAGAAACCATCAAACAATGTTCACTGAAAATGAGTAGCAATCAAGAATTTTCAATTTTGAAGATTAGTAGAGGTCCAAATTGAGTAGAATACTTCTCGAAAAGAGTAGAGTAAACAGGTCTGCCTTTACCTAAGACCTTTTCCATCAGGGAGTGGAATGATCTGCAGCAGGACGACATCTACTCCTTCACTGCTGTCACCCCCAGTGGGTCAGCGGTGCAGGGGAATCGTCAATAAACCCATCGCCCCCCCCCCCCCCCTCCACCCCCTGTTTCCAGGACGCAGCATCACGCTCAGACCCAATCAGTTGGCGTGAGCTGGCTGGGTCACTAAAACTCAAACACCCCTCCCCTATGCCCATGCAGCAGCTTAGGCCCTTTAAGAAATGGAACCAACCCCCCACCCCCCCTTTTTTTCCCCCTGAGAGTGCCGGAATGATCAATTAAGTGATCGTGGGCCCCAAAGAGAAGAAGAAAAAGAAGAAGACCCGTAAAAAAACATTCCAACACAATGCTTGACCCTTCTAGCACCATGCATTTTTTGACATTCTTGGTTGTC
Source organism: Phymorhynchus buccinoides (assembly GCA_017654935.2). Classification (NCBI taxonomy): domain Eukaryota; kingdom Metazoa; phylum Mollusca; class Gastropoda; order Neogastropoda; family Raphitomidae; genus Phymorhynchus; species Phymorhynchus buccinoides. The sequence goes on along the minus strand of CM065698.1, from coordinate 45,276,027 downwards.
CGTTTTTTGTACTGGGCGAATGGTGCTAGAAGAGTGAACTCAAACAAGTCACCCATGACCCATACAGAGTGGGGCAGGCACAAGGGTTTGGGACGCAGGCTCCCCTTTCAAGGCTATGATGCTTTGAAATCCATGGGCTACAACAAAAGGGCTACCTGTACACTGTACATTACTGTAGCAGGCATGAGATTGAGAAATTACGATTTAGGCTGAAAAGCGGCCCCCAAAAAGGCAGAATCCCCCCTGAAACTAAACTGAAGCTTTGTTGTATTCTAAGGCTAAAAAAACCCAGCATTACCAGTAGAACAGATACATTTAGCTCATTTTTATTCACTCATAAGAAGCGTTTCTAATATACTCAGTTGGCCTCTTTTTGATTTAAAAAAATGACTACTTCAGTTCTTGGGCCACCAAAAAGCCTGAAATCAGCCTACATGTTGACAAATCTCATGCCTGTCGGTGAAGTAAGCAAGTCACCCATGACCTATACTAATATATAGTGTGGCAGGCACAAGGGTTTGGGACGCAGGCTCCCCTTTCAAGGCTCTGATACTTTGGAATCCATGGGGTACAAACAAGGACTACCCTGTACACTGTACACTACTGTACTGAGTAGTAAGTAGACAAGTGAAGATATGAAGGTTACAGCGACAACTGCCAGCATTGCCTGCCTGGTAAGTTTTAATCTCCTCCCAACATCTCCCACTCTGTTTAGTTTGAAGGCTGTGACGCACATACAGGAGCCCAGGGGTGGGAGTAGAACATTTCAGCTATACTGACAAAGTTTCTCAGCTATACTGGAAAAGACAGCAAGGATATAATTACATGTTCCAGTCGGACAGAATGGGCAGCTTAGGACGATAATTTGACCGCCGTGGGGCAGTCAAATTGGTAGGGGCTTAGCGCATGATATTCCTAGTTGGGCGTAGTGAGAGAGAGAGAGAGGGGGAGATAAGCCCCTCCCTCTCTCTTTCTCTCACTACGCCCGGTAGGGGCTTAGCGCATGATATTCTTAGTTGGGCGTAGTGAGAGAGAGGGGGAGATGAGCCCCTCCCTCTCTCTCTCACTACGCCCAACCAAGAATATCACGCGCTAAGCCCCTACCGGTTTGACTGCCCCCTGGCGGTCAAATTATCGTCCTTAGTTGCCCATTGCTATACTGATTTCAGTATCTATACTGAAGGCCTCCCACCCCTGGGAGCCCAAACAGGACCTTTTCTGCCCCTTTCTCTCCACACCATAAACTATCGACACAGGCACAGACATCCAGGTCACAGCAGCCTTTGCCAATATGGAAGGCATGGTAAGCATTAGTCTGACGCCCATGTCCCTCCGTTTCAAAGGCCATAACCCACATACATGGGTACAAAAGCAACTCTCCTCTCACTAACGCCATAGAGTGTACACTACACAGGCACAACCATCAAGATAACAGCAATCCAGTGCTGACCCGGACCCCCCTCCCCCAACATACTCCCCAAACAACCCACTCATTCCACCCCCCCCCACTGATCCTCCAGCTCATCCCAAGTCCCTCCCCCCCCCCCCCCCTATCCTCCAGCTCTTTCCAAGACCCCCCCCTCCATCTCTTCTCAAGGCCTCCTGCCACAACAGGGCTAAACAGGCGTGGATGGTGCCGATGCACCACCGGCTCCTGCTCCTCCCGCTCCTCCCCCCAGGGCCTCCTGCCTGAGGGCGTTGATCTTGGCGCAGATCTTGAGGGCGGGTCCCAGCTTGATGCTCATGGCGGTCATCAGGTGGTCCTCCTTCAGCAGCAGCAGCGCCTGCCCGTCGATCTCCTGCTGCCGGAACTCGTCCGCGTACTCCTGGCACCCGGGCAGGTTCTTCACAAAGTCGTACACGTCCACCACCTGCACAGCAAGGACCAGACAAAGTGGTACACATCCACCACCTGCACAGCAAGGACCAGACAGTCATACACATCCACCACCTGCACAGCAAGGACCAGACAAAGTGGTACACATCCTGCACAGCAAGGACCAGACAAAGTGGTACACATCCACCACCTGCACAGCAAGGACCAGACAAAGTGGTACACATCCACCACCTACACAGCAAGGACCAGACAAGGTCATACACATCCACCACCTGCACAGCAAGGACCAAAGTCATACACATCCACCACCTGCAGAGCAAGGACCAGACAAAGTCATATACATCCACCACCTGCACAGCAAGGACCAGACAAAGTGGTACACATCCACCACCTGCACAGCAAGGACCAGACAAGGTCATACACATCCACCACCTGCACAGCAAGGACCAAAGTCATACACATCCACCACCTGCACAGCAAGGACCAGACAAAGTCATATACATCCACCACCTGCACAGCAAGGACCAGATATCACAATTGTCAAATCGCCTTGGCTTATTAAAGGGGCACCCTGACGGATGAGTTTTGGCAAGAAACACGTCGAGATCACCAGAAAGACAGCCTTTTCAAGGATCGGAACACTCACTTTGCTTTGGTTTCTAGAAATTAAACTGTCAAAACAGCGATTCCTCCTTGGCGAAGATGCCGGAGAGAGTAGCCACTTTGGATGGGCTGGCTGGAGGCCACTCATTGTGGTTGAAGTGGCTTTTTTTTTTTTTTGTAGTGCAGTAAAAAAAAAAAAAATGGAGCTATTTCCTTTGTTGTGAGCGAAATTCCTTTAGATAAACTGTATAAAATTAAAAATAAATAAAAAGGCTTGTATTGCGAACATTTCATGCAAACGATTTGGTCTAAACGCAGGCGGCCATTAGAAAAGAGACGGCACACACCTTCTCTTAGGGTGAAAGAATTTGACTTCCAGCACCTCCGCCAAGGAGGAATCGCCGATTTGACGGTTTGATTTCTAGGAAACCAGAGCAAAGTGAGTGTTGCAATCTCTGTAAAGGGTGTTTTCCTGGTGATCTGGACGTGTTTCTTACAAAAACTCATCCATCAGGGCTCCCCTTTAAGGCTGTGTCAGACCAACTGACATAGGCTAGAACACCACCAAGGCTACATCAAAATATTATGCTAAGCATAGTATATGCTAGTGTATGCAAGGTCAGTGTATGCTAAGCATAGTTATGCGGAGATTGTCTTTAGCCATGACAAGCTCCTAGCATAACAGTCTCCAAAATCCTCCAAAGTCGGAGTGTGGCTGCCCACGTGGCGGGGTAATCAAAAACGGTCACACACGTAATGTTCTCACACAACTTTCAGCCAAAGTGTAAAAAACCCTGAAAGTCCGGGGTCCAGGGATAATGTCCCCCTGCAGCTGAAGCAAAAACTTGATTTATTAAGGTATTTTAGTATGCTTTTTCCACAATTATATACAAATGTTTATTTTAAAGTGTTTGAAAAATACAGTAGACACACAAAGATCTTGTTTGACAAATTAAAAAAAGAAGGGAACTTCCTTTTCTGGTAAAATTCAAAAACAGGAAATCCTTGTATACCAGGAAAAGTTGCACCTATGAAATAGTAAAAAAAACAACCCACACAAACATTTGGTTAAAATTTTGGGGGTGTGCTTTATAGGCCTCTGCAACTAGGGTTATTAACGCCCTTGACAGTGAGAGTGATGCCCTTGCTGGTCAGTACTGACAAGGGCATTCACTCTTGCGAAAGGCAGCCATTTAGTGGCCTCAAATAGGGTTATTGGCGATAGTTATCCCCCTGATTGGTCAGTACTGAACCATCTTCCCCCACCCACCAAGGGCATTCACTCTTGCAAAATGTGTTTGTTGCAGACCCCAATACAGTAGAACCTCACTTAAAGTCCTTCAATAACCATCCAAAATGAGGTCTTATAAGGGAAGTAGGTCTCATGTGGGAGGGAGTCTTACAATGGGAGGTCTTATAAGGGAGGTTCCACTGTAGTACTAATTTACTAGGAAAAGTTGCACCGGGGTGTAGCTGCGAGTTGGGATTCGGAACGAGCGGCGTGGGATCAACGCCACTGTACGGCCCAGAAGATGGGACAGAAAAAAAATTTAAAAAAAAGAAGAGGAAAAGTTGCACTCATGAAATAGTAAAAAACACCCACATAAACAAAATCTGAAATTTGGGTAAAATTTGGGGGGTGCGCCTTATAGTCAGAAAGATAGGGTAAATGTTTGTCGCCACTCACGTTCCACTTGGCGGGGTCTGTCTTGGGGCTGTCCATGTCCACGTCAAAGTCGGGCTGTGGGGGAGGGGAGGCCGCTGACGAGCTCGTCTCCTGACCGCTGTTGGAACTGCTAATCTCCTGCGATGGGGGCTGGGCAACACAAGGCAATGAACATCATGAATATTCATAGAACAAAGGTCAAAACTGCTGACCGCTGTTGGAACTGCTCATCTCCTGCGATGGAGGCTGTGGAACACAAGGCAATGAACATCATGAATATTCATAGAACAAAGGTCAAAACTCTTGACCGCTGTTGGAACTGCTCATCTCCTGCGATGGAGGCTGTGGAACACAAGGCAATGAACATAATTGTGACCCAGCACCACGAAAGGGACATTAAGTCGCTGGGCTAGTTTCTCACAACAGGCTTGCAAAGTCAAAAATATCATTTTTTATCAATTTTGAGTTATGAGTATTTTCGTGGGGACTGCCCCTTTTCCTTTTCTTACTGCCATCTACTATTTTTTCAGCTCTACTAACCCATTCATATAATTTCTGCCCCCCGTGGGGATACCGGGGGGTCTTTCGTACAAATAGTTGCCCCACCTTCTGGAAGTTCTGTGCTTGTAACTTCCTCTAGTCTGTCACTCTCTTTGACTCTGCCTTTTTCCCTTTGCTTACTGTCATCTGCTATCATTCTATCTTACTGGTCCATTCTCCTGCCTTTTTTTCTATAAATTCTTACAAAGATTTCTTCAGCTGAAGTCGGACATGCTGGGCCTAACTATTTCTTAGTTAGGCGCATAACGGCAGCATGACGCATCTACGCTCATGTGACAGGAAACTGTCTGAGCGAACAAAGAAGAAGAATATAAATAAAAGAATTATAATTTCTGCATTTTTCAATTCATACATGTATGCTTTTGCACAACTTTCAGTGTCCACCACTAGTCCACTCACCATCATGTTGATGTTGAAGGACAGACGGTTGCCGTGTCCGGAGCGCCAGCCCTTCTTCGCGCTCAGCACCTTCTTCTTGGGCAGGAACTTGCCCGCCCCTGCGCCACCTGGCCACAGACAAACACACAACACCCACCCGTGAAACGCCTAGCTCTTAACTCATTCAACACTGGCCGAATGCTTCCCTTCACAACCGTTCAACACGGGAGTACGCTATAGTGCACATAGTGTTCAAACATTCACACTTCACAACTCAGCAAAGCCATGCAACCCAAACTGGTATAAAAGTGTTCCTCTACCGTCCCTTAACAGTTTTCAACCAATGAAATGACTTCTAGTCTATTTTTAGGATGGCAATGAATGAAAACGAGTCACTACCCCTCTCTTCGTCTTCTTTGTCATGTTTTTAAAAAAAAATCTGCTAATAATAAAAATTTTACTTTGGAATTATAACAATACCACAAATTTTCAAAACTGTACCATTAAGGATTATTTTGAAAATAATTTTTATGTAATGATGCAAACCTGCCCAGTGCGAAACATGTACGTTATAGCATACATTAGTGTTGAGAGAGTTAATCCTCTTGCATTTATTCCGCCCCAAACCGCCCAGCCGGAAGTTGCCTCTGTGTATTCAAGCCGCCCAAAACCGCCCGTGTTGTGAACTCATTCAACAAGCTGTTGCTGCGTGCCGTCCTCACACTATCGACAAGCGTTGGCCATTTCCCCATAACTGCCTGAATGAGTTGAAAGGAAATGATCCTTCTGACCAGTTGGAAGAATTTCAATCGACCAAATTTTGAATTTGTGATTTCTGTTTGTGATTTTCTGTGGCTCCCAACGTGGCGGGGTAATCAAAAAACGGTCACACGCATAATGTTCTCATCCCTAGCTGATGCATTTGTACCATAGTGTTCAAGTGCTTCGGCTGTTTGTGATGATCCCTGGAGTCTTTTAGCCAGGGTACGACAACAACAACAACAACAAAACACAACCAGCGACTGCAGCCACCAACAGACCTGTTTACCCCCTACAAAAGTCTTGAGTAGTCTGGATAGCTGAAACGAGTAGCTTTGGTGCAACATGTGTAGTTCTATTCATTAAACCATCAAACAATGTTCACTGAAAATGAGTAATTATAGCATTATTTTCAATTTTGAAGAGTAGTAGAGGTCCAAATTGAGTAGAATACTACTCGAAAAGAGTAGAGTACCGTAAAATGCGGACTATAAGCCGCTACCTTTTTGCTCAACTTTGGCCCATGCGGCTTATAGACTGATGCGGATTTGTTTTCCATTCTACATTCATCAGTATGATTACATCTGTTTCTAGCCATATTGTTCAACCTATTTTGAGCTTCTTTAGATTCAAAACTGGTTTTGGTAATCAATAGATTCAAATCTCATGTTTAAAGTGTCTGAGAGACATTAAATACCTATGTTCTGATATGAGAATTTCTATATTTGTGTTGGTTTGTGCGCATACAATTTTCTCTGCGGCTTATAAACTGGTGCGGCTTATATGTGAATAATATTTTGTCAATTTAAGGGATGCGGCTTATATACAGGTGCGTCTTATAGTCCAGTTTTTATGGTAAACAGGTCTGCACCAAACCAATCAAGGGGCGGGGGGACAGACAGCCAGCCATGCGCCAATCACCTTTCTTGCCGACGCGCCCGGAGCAGGCCACGCTGTACCGCTTGGAGCAGGTGGTGGAGCAGAAACGCCCGGAGCTGCGGAACAGTTCTGCCGCACGATACTTCTGACAGTACTCACACTGCTTCTTCCCCTCCTCCTCCTCCTCCCGGCTCAGGTGAGCTGGGGGTGGGAGAGAAACACTTGGTTGTTAAGAAACTTTACAAAGACTTTGGTGTGTTATGAAACTTTACAAAGACTTTGGTGTGTTACTAAACTTTACAAGGACTTTGGTGTGTTGCTAAACTTTACAAAGACTTTGGTGTGTTACTAAACTTTACTAAGACTTTGGTGTGTTGCTAAACTTTACAAAGACTTTGGTGTGTTACTAAACTTTACAAGGACTTTGGTGTGTTACTAAACTTTACTAAGACTTTGGTGTGTTACTAAACTTTACTAAGACTTTGGTGTGTTACTAAACTTTACAAAGACTTTGGTGTGTTACTAAACTTTACAAGGACTTTGGTGTGTTACTAAACTTTACAAAGACTTTGGTGTGTTGCTAAACTTTACTAAACTTTACAAAGACTTTGGTGTGTTGCTAAACTTTACTAAGACTTTGGTGTTTAAACTTTACAAAGACTTTGGTGTGTTACTAAACACTAAGACTTTGGTGTGTTACTAAACTTTACTAAGACTTTGGTGTGTTGCTAAACTTTACTAAGACTTTGGTGTGTTACTAAACTTTCCAAGACTTTGGTGTGTTACTAAACTTTACAAAGACTTTGGTGTGTTACTAAACTTTACTAAGACTTTGGTGTGTTACTAAACTTTACTAAACTTTACTAAGACTTTGGTGTGTTACTAAACTTTACTAAGACTTTGGTGTGTTACTAAACTTTACAAAAGACTTTGGTGTGTTACTAAACTTTACAAAGACTTTGGTGTGTTACTAAACTTTGCTGTGTTACACTTTAGACTTTGGTGTGTTACTAAACTTTACTAAGACTTTGGTGTGTTACTAAACTTTAAACACTAAGACTTTGGTGTGTTACTAAACTTTACAACTTTGGTGTGTTGCTAAACTTTACTAAGACTTTGGTGTGTTACTAAACTTTACAAAGACTTTGGTGTGTTACTAAACTTTACAAGGACTTTGGTGTGTTGCTAAACTTTACAAAGACTTTGGTGTTACTAAGCATTACAAAGACTTCAAATTGTTACTAAACTTTACAAGGACTTTGGTGTGTTACTAAACTTTACAAAGACTTTGCTGTGTTACTAAACTTTACAAAGACTTTGGTGTGTTACTAAACTTTCCAAAGACTTTGGTGTGTTACTAAACTTTACAAAGACTTTGGTGTGTTACTAAACTTTACAAGGACTTTGGTGTGTTACTAAACTTTACAAAGACTTTGGTGTGTTACTAAACTTTACAAGGACTTTGTGTGTTACTAAACTTTACAAAGACTTTGGTGTGTTACTAAGCATTACAAAGACTTTGGTGTGTTACAAACTTTACAAGGACTTTGGTGTGTTACTAAACTTTACAAGGACTTTGGTGTGTTGCTAAACTTTACTAAGACTTTGGTGTGTTGCTAAACTTTACTAAGACTTTGGTGTGTTACTAAACTTTACAAAGACTTTGCTGTGTTACTAAACTTTACAAAGACTTTGGTGTGTTACTAAACTTTACTAAGACTTTGGTGTGTTGCTAAACTTTACAAAGCTTTGTGTGTTTGCTAAACTTTACAAGTCTTTGAAAATTTAGTAACACACCAAAGTCCCTTTGTAAAGTTTAGCAACACCCAAAGTCTTTGTAAAGTTTAGCAACACACCAAAGTCTTTGTAAAGTTTAGTAACACACCAAGTCCTTGTAAGTTTAGTAACACACCAATCTTTGTAAACGTTTTAGCACACACCAAAGTCTTTGTAAAGTTAGTAACCACCAAATCCTGTAAGTTTAGTAACACACCAAAGTCTTTGTAAAGTTGAGTAACACACCAAGTCCTTGTAAAGTTTAGTAACACACCAAGTCCTTGTAAAGTTTAGTAACACACCAAAGTCTTTGGAAAGTTTAGAACACACCAAAGTCTTTGGAAAGTTAGTACACACCAAGTCTTTGTAAGTTTAGTAACACCCAAAGTCCTTGTTAAAGTTTATACAATTTGAAGTCTTTGGTAATGCTTAGTAACACCAAAGTCTTTGTAAAAGTTTAGCAACAACACCGAATCTTTTGTAATGCTTAGTAACACCAAGTCTTTGTAAAGTTTTAGTAACGACACAAAGTCTTTGTAAAGTTTAGTAACACACCAAAGTCTTAGTAAAGTTTAGCAACACACCAAAGTCTTAGTAAGTTTTAGTAACACACCAGAAGGGAGAAGGAAAAAGGGAAAAAAGGAAGTCTTAGTAAAAGTTTAGTAACACACCAAAGTCTTAGTAGTTTAGCAACACACCAAAGTCTTAGTAAAGTTTAGCAACACACCGAAGTCTTAGTAAAGTTTAGCAACACACCAAGTCTTAGTAAAGTTAGTAACACCCAAGTCGTTTAGTAAATTTTAGCACACACCAAAAAGTCTTTGTAAGTTTCAAACACACAAAGTCTTTTGTAAAGTTTTAGCAACACACCAAAGTCTTAGTACCGTTTTAGTAACACACCAAAGTCTTAGTAAAGTTTAGTTAACACCAAAGTCTGTGGAAAGTTTAGGTAACACACCCAAAGTCCTTAGGTAAGTTTAGTACACACCAAGGTCTTAGTAAAGTTTAGTAACACACCAAAGTCTGTGGAAAAGTTTAGTAACACACAAGTCTTAGTAAAGTTTAGTACACACCAAAGTCTGTGGAAAAGTTTTTAGTAACACACCAAAGTCTTAGTAAAGTTTGTAACACACCAAAGTCCTGTGTAAAGTTTTAGTAACACACCAAAGTCTTAGTAAAGTTTAGTAACACACAAAGTTCTGTGGAAAGTTTAGTAACACAACACACAAAGTCTTAGTAAAAGTTTAGTACACACAAAGTCCTGTGGGAAAAGTTTAGTAACACACCAAAGTCTTTGTAACATGAGTATTTAATGTTCTCAGACAATTCAAGTATGAGATTTGAATCTATTGATTACCAAAAGCAGTTTTGAGTCTAAAGAAGCTCACAAAAGGCTGAAGAATGTGGCCAGAAACAGATTTAATCATACTGATAAATGTAGAATGAAAAAAAAATCCACAAATAAGCCGCATCAGTCTATGAACCGCATGGGCCAAAGTTGAGGGGAAAAGTAGCGGCTTATAGTCCGCATTTTACGGTAGTTCGATCCATGATGAGTGAAATGTGTGAGATTTATGAAAAGCCTTATCGTCTTCTTCTTCATCGTCGATCGGTTCAGACAGTTTCCTGTCAATTACGAGCGCAGATGCCATCATGCTGCCGTTATGCACCTAACTAAGAAACAGTTAGGCCCAGCATGTCTGTCTTCTTCGGACGGAGAAAATCTTTGCAAGAATTTCTTTCTTTTTAAAAAGGAAGGAGAATGGGCCGGGTAGGCAGAAAGATAGTAGATGACAGTAAAAGCAAAGGGAAAATGCAGAGTCAAAGAGAGTGACGTTACAAGCACATAACTTTCAGAACGTAGGGGAACTATTTGTACAAAAGACAGGGGGGAGGAGGAGAAAAGCCTTATAAAATCACCTGTACCAAACTACTGTGTCAGATCTATATAAAAAAACCATAAAAATCCTTTCACTGCCTGCGTCAACTACTGGCTGTGTAATGTCATTAGTGATGTCGTAACTTTCGATGTCATAGTCCTGGAATGATTTACTGACATGAGTACTCCATTGTAACATAATCTAATTATATCAGTAAGCACTGCACTCCATAATTGTAACATCGTCTACTGATACGGGTGAAAGCAAAGCATTCTCTCAATCCTGATATGACATATTTCAGCATTCTATTAAACTAAAAAACATCAAAACGCTACACTCACACAAGCACATGAAGGTGAAATAAACAATACACACGGCGAATAAGCCTGTACCAAACTACTGTGTCAGATCTATATAAAAAAAAACCATAAAAATCCTTTCACTGCCTGTGTCAACTACATGTACTGGCTGTGTAATGTCATTGATGATGTCGTAACTTTGTACAAAAGACAGGGAGTATCATTTCAGCGTTCTCTGAATCTTCCCAATCCTGAAATGGCGACCACCGTAAAAATAACTTCCAATGTGTGTGTGCTGTGTGCGTGTGTGTGCGTGTGCGTGTGTGTACAGGATAGGCAGGGATGGTGTAATAATTGCACATAGCCATCATCTTGTTTCAATCTGCCATCAATGCTGAAGAAAAATCTGTTTAACGTCCTCCGGTCTGGAACAGACACATATGGGACATTAGTAGATATAAAGATGGTGGGAACGATCCTGGAGGCAATGCCCGGAGGCAGAGCAACACCAGGAAAGTCCCGAATTTTTAACAACACAGATATTATTGTCCATCCATAAGTAAAATCAATGCTGGCAGTAATGTTTCATTTGATAACACTGTCGAACCGGATGACAAGATGGCCGATCCTGAAGACTCTTTCTATCAGCTTTGTTCAGTCCTGATTTGAGGAGCATGCCTGAACTACTTTCACCCATGTACTGATATTAGTAGTGTTGTCACCAGCGGTGAGCACTGACCGTTTTGCCAGCTTCATGCCGCGTTGTACTATGAATATTCATGATGTTCATTACTTTGTGCTGCCCAGCCCCCATCGCAAGGAGATTAAGCAGTTTTCCAACAGCGGTCAGGAGACGAGCTCGTCAGCGTGCCTACCCTCCCCCCACAGCACCGACTTTGACCTCGGACATAGGACTGCCCCAAGACAGACCCCGCCAGGTTGGAAACCGTGCCGAGTCGGCGAACACAACATAATTACCCTATCTTTCTGACTATACAAGGAGACCCCCAATGTTTTACCCAAATTTTAGATTTTGTTATATGTGGGTGTTTTTTTTACTGGGAATTCATGAACGTGCAACTGTTCCACTTTTTTTTTTTATTTTGATTTGTTTCTTGTCTTATCTTTTGGGTCGTACAGTAGGCGTTGATCCCACGACGCTCGTTCCGAAATTCCCAAACTCGCAGCTACACCGACCTGTGCAACTTTTCCTAGTAATAGTACTACAAGTGGAACCTCCCTTATAAGACCACCCATTTTGCCGGGGAAGAACATCCCACATAGAGACCTCTTCCTTATGAAGACCTCATTTTGGATGGTTTTTGAAGGACCTTTAAGTGACTGTTCTACGGTATTGGGGTCTGCAACTAACACATTTTTGCAAGAGTGAATGCCCTTGGTGGGTGGGGGAAGCTATGGTTCAGTGTGCGACCAAACAGCGGAGAATAACTCTCGCCAATAAACCTTTGCAATTCCACTAAATGGTAGATGTGCCCCGAAGAGGAATGCCCTTGTCAGTAACTGACCAGCCATGGCATAACTCACACTTTCAAGGGCGTTACATAACCCTAGTTCAGACAGAGGCATATAAAGCACCACCCACCAAATTTTAACTCAAATGTTTGTGTGGGTTGTTTTTTTTACTATGTAATAGGTGCAACTTTTCCTGGTAATACAAGGATTTTTCTGTTTTTTTGAATTTTTCCAGAATAGGAAGTTCCTTTTCTTTTAATTTGTCAAACAAGATCTTTGTGTGTCTACTGTATTTTTCAAACCACTTTAAAATAAACTTTTGTATAATTGTGGAAAAAGCATACTAAAATAGCTTAATAAATCAAGTTTTGCTTCAGCTGCAAGGGGACATTACCCATGGACCCCGGCCTTTCAAGGGTTTTTACATTTAGGCTGAAAGTTGGATGAGAACATTACACATGTGACCGTTTTTTGATTACCCCGAAACGTGGGCAGCCACACTACGACTTTTGGAGGATTTTGGAGACTAATGCTAGGAGCTTGTCATTGCTAAAGACAATCCATGCATAACTATGCTTAGCATAACACTGACCTTGCATAAACTAGCAGATTACTATGCTTTAGCAACGGATGTAATATTTTGATGTAGCCTTGGTGTTCAAGCCTATGTCAGTTGGTAATGACACAGCATTAAAGGTGCAGCCCTGACGGATGAGGGTTTTTTGTAAAAAACACGTCCAGATCACCAGGAAAACACCACTTTACCAAGATTCAACACTCACAGCAACACTTTGCTCTCTGGTTTCATAGAAATCAAACCGTCGTATACGGCGATTCCTCCTTGGCGGAGGTGATGGAAGTCAGATTCTTTAACCCAAAGAGAAGGTGTGTGCCGTCTCTTTTCTAATGGCTGCCCTGTGTTAAAACCAAATCGTTTGCTCGAACTTTTCGCAATACAAGCCGTTTTGTTTATTTTTAATTTTATACAGTTTATCTAAAAGGAATTTCGCTCACAACAAAGGAAATAGCTCCATTTTTTATTTTTTTTACTGCACTAAAAAAAAGAAAACGCGGCTAGCCACAACCAGTGACCTTCACCCATCCCATCCACAGTGGCTACTCTGAGTGGCATCTTCGTCAAGGAGGAATCGCCGTTTTGACTGTTTAATTTCTAAAAAAAACTAAAGCACGGTGAGTGAGTGTTACGATCCTCTGAAAAGGCTGTTTTTCTGATCTGTTGATCTCGACGTGTTTCTTGCAAAAAAAACTCATCCGTCAGGGTGCCCCTTTAATAAGCCAAGGCGATTTGACAATTGTGATATCTGGTCCTTGCTGTGCAGGTGGTGGATGTATATGACTTTGTCTGGTCCTTGCTCTGCAGGTGGTGGATGTGTATGACTTTGGTCCTTGCTGTGCAGGTGGTGGATGTATATGACTTTGTCTGGTCCTTGCTGTGCAGGTGGTGGATGTGTACCACTTTGTCTGGTCCTTGCTGTGCAGGTGGTGGATGTATATGACTTTGTCTGGTCCTTGCTCTGCAGGTGGTGGATGTGTATGACTTTGGTCCTTGCTGTGCAGGTGGTGGATGTGTATGACCTTGTCTGGTCCTTGCTGTGTAGGTGGTGGATGTGTACCACTTTGTCTGGTCCTTGCTGTGCAGGTGGTGGATGTGTACCACTTTGTCTGGTCCTTGCTGTGCAGGATGTGTACCACTTTGTCTGGTCCTTGCTGTGCAGGTGGTGGATGTGTATGACTGTCTGGTCCTTGCTGTGCAGGTGGTGGATGTGTACCACTTTGTCTGGTCCTTGCTGTGCAGGTGGTGGAAGTGGACGATGAGGAGAAGAACCTCTGCGGGCTGCCAGGACTACGGGACTGGCCCTCCTCCCCTCAAGCCCGAGACCGCTATGTCATCCCGAGATCGCACTGCAGAGCCACATCACTCCTCTGCGATGCTCTATATGAGGACCACCTGAGGACCGCCAAGCAACGAGAAAACGCGGTCAAAAACCTCTACAGCAACGCCCTCCCGAAACTCTGCGCCACAGAAAATCAACTGCCATACATCGCAAAGTCAGAAGCCTAGGTCACTCATCTCACATAGGAGCGGGAGGAGCAGGAGCCGGTGGTGAATACGGCACCATCCACGCCTTTAGAATTATTTGTGTTTTATGTCTAATAGGTGTGTGGCCTTACGAAGATAGGGGGCACGGTGTAGGTTGGGTCTTGATAGACCACCGCTACTCTCCAACCTATGTGGGGTGGGGGGGGGAGTGACATCTAGAGCGGAGGATCGTGTGTCCCCCGACATCGCAGGGCCAGCGGCTTGAACCCGCGTGTGATTTGTTTTTCTTAGAATGATGTGGGTTGTTTGGGGAGTATGTTCGGGGAGGTGGGGATACGGGTCAGCACTGGATTGCTGTTATCTTGATGGTTGTGCCTGTGTAGTGTACACTCTATGGCGTTAGTGAGAGGAGAGTTGCTTTTGTACCCATGTATGTGGGTTATGGCCTTTGAAACGGAGGGACATGGGCGTCAGACTAATGCTTACCATGCCTTCCATATTGGCAAAGGCTGCTGTGACCTGGATGTCTGTGCCTGTGTCGATAGTTTATGGTGTGGAGAGAAAGGGGCAGAAAAGGTCCTGTTTGGGCTCCCAGGGGTGGGAGGCCTTCAGTATAGATACTGAAATCAGTATAGCAATGGGCAACTAAGGACGATAATTTGTGACCGCCAAGGGGGCAGTCAAACCGGTAGTGGCTTAGCGGGCGATATTCTTAGTTGGGCGTAGTGAGAGAGAGAGGGGGGGAGATGAGTCCATCTCCTCTCTCTCTCTCACTACCCCCACCTAAGAATATCATGCGCTAAGCCCCTACCTGGGCGTAGTGAGAGAAAGAGAGAGGGAGGGCCTTATCTCCCCATCTCTCTCTCTCTCACTACCCCGAACTAAGAATATCAAAAATGGGCCATGCTTTTTTAAGCCCCTACCGATTTGACTGCCCCACGGCGGTCAAATTATCGTCCTAAGCTGCCCATTCTGTCCGACTGGAACATGTAATTATATCCTTGCTGTCTTTTCCAGTATAGCTGAGAAACTTTGTCAGTATAGCTGAAATGTTCTACTCCCACCCCTGGGCTCCTGTATGTGCGTCACAGCCTTCAAACTAAACAGAGTGGGAGATGTTGGGAGGAGATTAAAACTTACCAGGCAGGCAATGCTGGCAGTTGTCGCTGTAACCTTCATATCTTCACTTGTCTACTTACTACTCAGTACAGTAGTGTACAGTGTACAGGGTAGTCCTTGTTTGTACCCCATGGATTCCAAAGTATCAGAGCCTTGAAAGGGGAGCCTGCGTCCCAAACCCTTGTGCCTGCCACACTATATATTAGTATAGGTCATGGGTGACTTGCTTACTTCACCGACAGGCATGAGATTTGTCAACATGTAGGCTGATTTCAGGCTTTTTGGTGGCCCAAGAACTGAAGTAGTCATTTTTTAAAATCAAAAAGAGGCCAACTGAGTATATTAGAAACGCTTCTTATGAGTGAATAAAAATGAGCTAAATGTATCTGTTCTACTGGTAATGCTGGGTTTTTTTAGCCTTAGAATACAACAAAGCTTCAGTTTAGTTTCAGGGGGGATTCTGCCTTTTGGGGGGCCGCTTTTCAGCCTAAATCGTAATTTCTCAATCTCATGCCTGCTACAGTAATGTACAGTGTACAGGTAGCCCTTTTGTTGTAGCCCATGGATTTCAAAGCATCATAGCCTTGAAAGGGGAGCCTGCGTCCCAAACCCTTGTGCCTGCCCCACTCTGTATGGGTCATGCGGGAAATTGTTTGAGTTCAATCTTCTAGCACCATCGCCCAGTACAAAAAAACAGACAACCAGGAATGTCAAAAAATGCATGGTGCTAGAAGGGTCAAGCATTGTGTTGGAATGTTTTTTTACGGGTCTTCTTCTTTTTCTTCTTCTCTTTGGGGCCCACGATCACTTAATTGATCATTCCGGCACTCTCAGGGGAAAAAAAAGGGGGGGTGTGGGGTTGGTTCCATTTCTTAAAGGGCCTAAGGTGCTGCATGGGCATAGGGAGGGGTGTTGAGTTTAGTGACCCAGCCAGCTCACGCCCAACGATGGGTCTAGCGTGATGCTGCGTCCTGGAACAGGGGTGAGGGGGGGGGCGATGGTTTATGAAGATTCCCCTTCACCGCTGACCCATGGGGGTGACGCAGTGAAGGAGTAGATGTCGTCCGCCGCAGATCATTCCCTCCTGTATGGAAAAGGTATTAGGTAAAGGCAGACTGTTTACTTCTACTCTTTTCGAGAAGTATTCTACTCAATTTGGACCGTACTAATCTTCAAATGAAAATTCTGATTGCTACTCATTTTCAGTGAACATTGTTTGATGGTTTTCTTCTTCTTCTTCCTATTACGGGACTGGGCCTCACGGCGGTTTAGGTCCAACTTGATAGGCGGCTGTGTGCTCTCAATGCCTAATTTAAAAAACCTTCAATAATAATTGGGATCATCCTAAAACTTGGAGTTAAAACTCTAAACAGGGTCCACCGGGGATCAGCAGACGAGGCCTGGTGGCTGATGTAAATGCCACCTAGGCTCGCCCTTTCAACGCTAGCCATTCCTCAGCCAAAAGTACATTAAACTTACCAGGTGAGAGAAAAGATTTTGTCTGCCATATTGGGATTCCTCTGTGGCATGCATAAAATAGGCCTATCCTTACCTCCCAAAAATAAGAATATAAGGTCAATGGATTACCAGACCCTCTATTGATGCATTTTAGTGATATGGGTGCATTAAATCATGTGGTGCCAAGAGTGGGCGATAAAGGGTTAATGAATAAAGCTACACGTTTTGCACCCAACTACTCATTTCAGCTATCCAGACTACTCAAGATTTGTAGGTATTAGGTACTTTCTAGTCACAGAGCGCGTCTCTGTGAAATTCAGGGTTGCTCCCACCTGGAGGCGCGTCGCAGCAGAGGCGCGCCACCCAATTTTTAGGAATGCTATTTTTGTCACTGATGAGGGGGGGGGGGTACATTTTTACCCAAATGACCACTTTCGTTCCATGGTTCTAAAGTATGCTAAGTGCATGGGCAACACAGGACCTCGGTTATCGTCTCCATCCGAAAGACTCCACGTTCGATGTTAAGGCCTAGTGCAGAATGAGAGGAAAAAAATCCCCTGTACCAAGGTTCGAACTCGGTTACTTGACACGAAGTGAACGCGCTACCACTGTGCCACTTACACCCCCACCCTGTGTAGGGGGTAATCAGGTAAAGGTCTACATTGATCAGGTGATCAGGCTTCTGCCATTCAGCTGATGGTTGTGTGGTCCACTTTGTCCTTTCCGGACACTCATACCACATAGTCACAGTGCTGGAACAAAAGGCTTGTGGGGTGAAAGAGGTTTTATACAGTGGAAACCTCCTTTATAAGAACCTCCCATTATGACTCTCCTCCTTATCGAGAATTCTGATCGCTTCTCTCGCCTTTGGCTAAGACAGTGATTCAGGAAACATAAATTTTTTGTATATACCATGGTTGGTTTGTTCAGCCTGTCGTACATGGCGAAAGCCGATACGCGACGGTAAACTGACCTTCCATCCCACTACCTCCCAAATGTAAGACCTGCTTCCTCTGAGACATTGCCTTTCTTTGTAAGTATTTAAATTACCTCCCTTTTAGACCCCTCCCGTATAAGACCTCATTTGGGATGATTTTTTGAAAGTCTTATAAGGGAGGTTCCCCTGTACTGTCAAAAAATAAATTAAAAAATAAACGCATACTTTTTTTTTTTTTTGGTGGTGTAAATTAATGAAATTTATAAATTTTCTTCAAAAGAATAAAAAGAAGCGCTTTTTTTTTTTTAAAGAAGGAAATGTATTGCAAATCATTTATTTGGGATACCAATCATTGAAAAATTAATGTCATAATTTTCTTTTGTTTCCCCCAAATAACCCATTCGATCATATGTTAATTAAAAATTTAGTTGGGTTCATCCCTCAGCGGCTTTGAACAGCCAAAGTGAAAAGAATTAGAAAGTGTGCGTTTCATTAGTGGATAGTTATCTTTTGTCCATTACGTTGTGGCTTGCGACTTAGTGCAGTCAAGCGTGGTAGTTTCAGAGAATTATCTGAATTCAGAGAAATTGAAAATACAGAAAATGCAAATGTCAGAAGGGAGCTTTAACCCTTTCACGCCAATGTCGCATTTATGCACCACAATGGTTTAAAACCCTATATCCACTAACGCATCAAATCAGGCGGCTATCTGAAGACCATACTTTCTTCATTTTGAGAGGTAAAGATAGCCTAATGTTATACAGGGGCATAGAGGAATTCCCATATTGCAGAAAATATTTTTTCTCTACCCAGTAAGTGATGGTATTTGATGCAAAATGGCGATGAAGCGAAAGGAGGATGACCTTTCCCCAAGTTGAGCAGTTTTGGCATATTCAATCTCATGAGCAATTGCCCCCTGATCACCATAAAGGGCTTTTCATCCCTTGATACACAAGAGACAACATTGACCTGAAACCCTATAAATATTTCAGAGAAACTGCTATTACTCCATTACCCGCCTGGCAGGTATTTGGGGGGAAACTTGCAGGCTGGTTTCCTTTACGATTTAGCCGTTAATTTTTACGAAAAACAAAAAGTCAAATTACGATAATTAGGGGACGGAAAACAAATACGAAAAACAACACCAACACTCAGTGCGTCGCAAGCGATGCTTTGGAAACAATGCGGTGAAAAGTCATTCCAGTTGCGCATAACAACGACGCGTTAATTTCTTTTCATTCTGTTCAAGAGCGTCAAAGCGACCGCGTGGGAGAGTTCTAGGTCAGATGTATCCAAAATTCTGATGGAAAGACACAAAGAAAAGGCAAATACCATGGTTTAAAAAAAATGTTTTTAAAGGTCTCCAGTGCCACTATTGCTTGCATATTAATTGTGTAATTACAAATAGTTTCTTGTTAATGGTTTGTGAAGAAAAGTAATCGTTCGCACGTCGGACGATTCTTTTCTCACAAAACCCAATTAACAAGAAAACTATTGAATTAACATTATATGCAAGCATAGTGCACTGGGAGACCTTTAAAAACATTTTTTTTTTAAAACCATGTTATTTGCTTTCTTTGGTGTTTTCCATAGATTTTTAGGGATCATCTGACCTAGTAACTACTCACCACGCGGTTCGCTTTGACGCCATATTGAAACAGAAATGAAAAGAAATTATATAGAGCGTTGTATGCTGCAAACTGGACTGACTTTCCACCGCATGTTTTCAAAAGAATCGCTTGCCGAGGCAAACTGTAGTGTTGTTGTTTTTTCGTATTCTGTTTTTCCGTCACCTAATTATCGTTAATTTGACTTTTGTTTCTAAAAATTACGGCACTAAATCGTAAAGGAAAAAAAAAAAAAAAAAAAAAAAAAGGGAGAACAGCCTGCAAGTTTCCCCAAAAATACCTGCAGGAGTGTAAGCGAGGAATAGCATTTTATCTGAAGAATTTATAGGGTTCAGGTCATGTTGTTCTCTGGTGTATCAAGGGATGAAACGCCCTTTATGGTGATCAGGGGCAATGTCTGAAGATGAATAGCAAAACTGCTCAAAACTTGGGGAGGAAAGTCATCTTCCTTTCGCATCAGCCATTTTTCAGCAAAATACCACACTTACTGGGTAGAGAAAAAATATTTTCTGCAATATTGGAATTCCTGTCTATGCTGTATAACATAGCTATCTTTACCTCTCAAAATGAAAGAAAGTATGGTCTCAGATAATCAGGCCCTGATTTGATGCCTTAGTGATATGGGTGTTAAAACCATTGTGTGATAAATGCGGACATTGTCGGTTTGAAAGGGTTAAAACCCCTTCTGACATTTGATTTCTGCATTCAATTTTCTCGATTCAGAGAATCTCTGAAAAAACTACACGCTGACTGCACTAAGTACGCAAGAAACAACTGTAATGGACAAAGATACTATCCAAATAATGAACGCACACTTTCTAAATTCTTCACTTTGGATGTCTAAAGCGCTGAGGGTGTAACCAAACTAAATTTTAAATTAAAATATGTTCGATGGTTATTGAAACAAAAGAAAATTATGACATGAAATTTTTCAAATGAATTGTTATCCCCCAAAAATGATTTGCAATACATTTTCTTCTTTAAAAAAAAAAAGCGCTTTTTATTCTTTTGAAGAAAATTTATAAATTTCATTAATTTCCACCACCAAAAAAGAAAAAAAAAGTATGCGTTTATGTGTATGCGTTTGACAGTACAGTGGAACCTCCATTATAAGACCTTCAAAATTCATCCAAAATGAGGTCTTATAAGGGGTTTTTATAAGGGAGGTAATTTTATTACTTAGAAAGAAGGGCAATGTCTCATAGAAGCAGGTCTTATATGGGAGGGAGTGGGATGGAAGTTCAGTTTAACGTCGCGGATCGGCTTTCGCCATGTACGACGGGCTGAACAAACCAACCAGGGTATAAACAAATATTTATTTTCCTGAATCACTGTCCCTTAACCAAAAGGCCGAGAAGCGATCAGAATTCTCTCGATGAGGAGGGAGTCAAAATGGGAGGCTATAAAGGAGGTTCCACTGTATAAAACCTCTTTCCCTCTTTCCCCCCACAAAGCCTTTTTGTTCCCAGGCTGTGCTATGTGGGAATGAGTGTCGGAAAGGACAGAGTGGCACACAACCATCAGCTGAAGGCCAGAAGGCTCCATCACCTGATCAATGTAGACCTTTACCTGCTTACCCCCTACACAGGGTGTAGGGGTGTAGAGTGTCATAGTGGTAGCGCGTTCACTTCGTGTCAAGTAAACCAGAGTTCGAACCTGGGTACAGGTGATTTTTTCCTCTCATTCTGCACTAGGCCTTTTGGTCTGAACGTGGAGTCTTTCTGATTGAGACGATAAACCTGAGGTCCCGTGTTGCCCATGCACTTAGCATACGTTAAACCCAGTGGCAACGAAAAGTTGTCATTTTGGTCAAAATTTACCCCCCTCCTTGCTCATCAGTCACACAAACATTCGCATGCAAAAAAAAAAAAAAAATTGGGTGGCGCGCCTGTCGGCTGCGACGCGATCTCCAGGTGGGGATCAACCCATAATTTCACAGAGAACGCCTCTGTGACTATAAAGTACCAAAATACTAAAAGACTGAGTATGCCTGGATAGCTTCTAATGAGTAGTTTTGGTGCAAAACGTGTAGCTTTATTCATTAACCCTTTCATCGCCAATATTGCACCACAATGATTTAACACCCATATCACTAAAATGCACCAATAGAGGGTCTGGTATCCATTGACCTTATTCGTTCTTAATTTTTGGGAGGTAAGGATAGGCCTATTTTATGCACGCCACAAAGAAACCCCTCAATATTGCAGACAAAATCTTTTCTCTACCCTAAACCCCGGGTAAGTTTAATGGTCAATTTTGGCTCAGGAATGGCTAGCGTTGAAAGGGTGGCACTTACACCAGCCACCAGGCTTCCGTCTGCTGATCTCCCAGTGGACCAGTGTATATAGTTTTAACCATAAGTTTTTAGGGATGGATCCCAAATTATTATTAAAGTTTTTAAAATTAGGCATTGAGAGCACACAGCCGCCTATCAAGTTGGACCTTAAACGCCGTTAGCCCAGTTCCAGTAATATGAAGAAAGAAGAAGAAACCATCAAATAATGTTCCTGAAAATGAGTAGCAATCAAGAATTTTCAATTTTGAAGATTAGTAGAGGTCCAAATTGAGTAGAATACTACTTGGAAAGAGTAGAGTAAACAGGTCTGCCTTTACCTAAGACCTTTTCCATCAGGGAGTGGAATGATCTGCGGCAGGACGACATCTACTCCTTCACTGCTGTCACCCCCAGTGTGTCAGCGGTGCAGGGGAATCATCAATAAACACATCAGCCCCCCCCTCCCCCTCAACACCCTGTTTCCAGGACGCAGCATCACGCTCAGACCCAATCATTTTGGCGTGAGCCTGGCTGTGGTCACTAAAACTCCAACCACCCCCTGCCCGTCCCCTATGCCCCATAGCAGCAGCTTAGGCCCTTTAAGAAATGGAACCAACCCCACACCCCCCCTTTTTTTCCCCCTGAGAGTGCCGGAATGATCAATTAAGTGATAAAAAAATGAATACGAGGGCCCCAAAGAGAAGGAAGAAGAAGAAGAAGAAGACCCGTAAAAAAAACATTCCAACACAATGCTTGACACCTTCTAGCGCCATGCATTTTTTTTGACATTCTTGGTTGTCCGTTTTTTGTACTGGGCGAATGGTGCTAGAAGAGTGAACTCAAACAAGTCACCCATGACCCATACAGAGTGGGGCAGGCACAAGGGTTTGGGACGCAGGCTCCCCTTTCAAGGCTATGATGCTTTGAAATCCATGGGCTACAACAAAAGGGCTACCTGTACACTGTACATTACTGTAGCAGGCATGAGATTGAGAAATTACGATTTAGGCTGAAAAGCGGCCCCCAAAAAGGCAGAATCCCCCCTGAAACTAAACTGAAGCTTTGTTGTATTCTAAGGCTAAAAAAACCCAGCATTACCAGTAGAACAGATACATTTAGCTCATTTTTATTCACTCATAAGAAGCGTTTCTAATATACTCAGTTGGCCTCTTTTTGATTTTAAAAAATGACTACTTCAGTTCTTGGGCCACCAAAAAGCCTGAAATCAGCCTACATGTTGACAAATCTCATGCCTGTCGGTGAAGTAAGCAAGTCACCCATGACCTATACTAATATATAGTGTGGCAGGCACAAGGGTTTGGGACGCAGGCTCCCCTTTCAAGGCTCTGATACTTTGGAATCCATGGGGTACAAACAAGGACTACCCTGTACACTGTACACTACTGTACTGAGTAGTAAGTAGACAAGTGAAGATATGAAGGTTACAGCGACAACTGCCAGCATTGCCTGCCTGGTAAGTTTTAATCTCCTCCCAACATCTCCCACTCTGTTTAGTTTGAAGGCTGTGACGCACATACAGGAGCCCAGGGGTGGGAGTAGAACATTTCAGCTATACTGACAAAGTTTCTCAGCTATACTGGAAAAAGAAACAGCCAACAAAAAAGGGAAAAATTTAATAAAAAATTTTTTTTTTTTAACATGTTCCAGTCGGACAGAATGGGCAGCCTAGGACGATAATTTGACCGCCGTGGGGCAGTCAAATTGGTAGGGGCTTAGCGCATGATATTCTTAATTGGGCGTATGTGAGAGAGAGAGAGAGGGGGAGATAAGCCCCTCCCTCTCTCTTTCTCTCACTACGCCCGGTAGGGGCTTTAGCGCATGATATTCTTAGTTGGGCGTAGTGAGTAGAGACACGGGGGAGATGAGCCCCCCCCTCCCCTCCACCTCTCTCTCTCTCTCACTACGCCCAACCAAGAATAATTCACGCGCTAAGCCCCTACCTGTTTGATTGCCCCCTGGCGGTCAAATTATCGTCCTTAGTTGCCCATTGCTATACTGATTTCAGTATCTATACTGAAGGCCTCCCACCCCTGGGAGCCCAAACAGGACCTTTTCTGCCCCTTTCTCTCCACACCATAAACTATCGACACAGGCACAGACATCCAGGTCACAGCAGCCTTTGCCAATATGGAAGGCATGGTAAGCATTAGTCTGACGCCCATGTCCCTCCGTTTCAAAGGCCATAACCCACATACATGGGTACAAAAGCAACTCTCCTCTCACTAACGCCATAGAGTGTACACTACACAGGCACAACCATCAAGATAACAGCAATCCAGTGCTGACTAGCCCCGGACCCCCCCCTCCCCCAACATACTCCCCAAACAACCCACTCATTCCACCCCCCCCCACTGATCCTCCAGCTCATCCCAAGTCCCTCCCCCCCCCCCCCCCCTATCCTCTCCAGCTCTTTCCAAGACCCCCCCCTCCATCTCTTCTCAAGGCCTCCTGCCACAACAGGGCTAAACAGGCGTGGATGGTGCCGATGCACCACCGGCTCCTGCTCCTCCCGCTCCTCCCCCCAGGGCCTCCTGCCTGAGGGCGTTGATCTTGGCGCAGATCTTGAGGGCGGGTCCCAGCTTGATGCTCATGGCGGTCATCAGGTGGTCCTCCTTCAGCAGCAGCAGCGCCTGCCCGTCGATCTCCTGCTGCCGGAACTCGTCCGCGTACTCCTGGCACCCGGGCAGGTTCTTCACAAAGTCGTACACGTCCACCACCTGCACAGCAAGGACCAGACAAAGTGGTACACATCCACCACCTGCACAGCAAGGACCAGACAAAGTCATACACATCCACCACCTGCACAGCAAGGACCAGACAAAGTGGTACACATCCTGCACAGCAAGGACCAGACAAAGTGGTACACATCCACCACCTGCACAGCAAGGACCAGACAAAGTGGTACACATCCACCACCTGCACAGCAAGGACCAGACAAGGTCATACACATCCACCACCTGCACAGCAAGGACCAAAGTCATACACATCCACCACCTGCAGAGCAAGGACCAGACAAAGTCATATACATCCACCACCTGCACAGCAAGGACCAGACAAAGTGGTACACATCCACCACCTGCACAGCAAGGACCAGACAAGGTCATACACATCCACCACCTGCACAGCAAGGACCAAAGTCATACACATCCACCACCTGCACAGCAAGGACCAGACAAAGTCATATACATCCAACCACCTGCACAGCTATGAGGACCAGATATCACAATTGTCAAATCGCCTTGGGCTTATTAAAGGGGTACCACCCTGACGGATATGTTTTAGTTCGGTGCAAGAAACACGTCTATAGGGAAGATCACCAGAAAGACAGCCTTTTTTCAAGGATCGGAACACTCACTTTGCTCTGGTTTCTAGAAATTAAACTGTCAAAACAGCGATTCCTCCTTGGCGAAGATGCCGGAGAGAGTAGCCATTTTGGATGGGGTGGGTGGAGGACACTCATTGTGGTTGAAGCTTTTTCTTTTTTGTAGTGCAGTAAAAAAAAATAAAAATGGAGCTATTTCCTTTGTTGTGAGCGAAACTCCTTTTGATAAACTATGTATAAAATTTTAAAAATAAATAAAAAGGCTTGTATTGCGAACATTTCATGCAAACGATTTGGTCTAAACGCCAGGCGGCCATTAGAAAAGAGACGGCACACGCCTTCTCTTTGGGTGAAAGAATTTGACTTCCAGCACCTCCGCCAAGGAGGAAAAATCGGAATCGCCGATTTGACGGTTTGATTTCTAGGAAACCAGAGCAGAGGTGAGTGTTGCGATCTCTGTAAAGGGTGTTTTTCTGTTGATCTGGACGTGTTTCGTACAAAAACTCATCCATCAGGGTGCCCCTTTAAGGCTGTGTCAGACCAACTGACAACTGACATAGGCTAGAAACGCCAAGGCTACATCAAAATATTATGCTAAGCATAGTATATGCTAGTGTATGCAAGGTCAGTGTATGCTAAGCATAGTTATGCGGAGATTGTCTATTTAGCCATGACACCAGCTCCTAGCATTCAGTCTCCAAAATCATGCCTCCAAAGTCGGAGTGTGGCTGCCCACGTTGCGGGGGTAATCAAAAACGGTCACGCACGTAATGTTCTCACACAACTTTCAGCCAAAGTGTAAAAAACCCTGAAAGTCCGGGGTCCAGGGGGATAATGTCCCCCCTGCAGCTGAAGAAAAAAAAAATTGATTTATGAAGGTATTTTAGTTTGCTTTTTCCACAATTTATACAAATACTTATTTTATTTTAAAGTGTTTGAAAAATACAGTAAGCACACACAAAGATCTTGTTTGACAAATTAAAAAAACAGGAACTTCCTTTTCTGGTAGAAATCCAAAAAACAGGAAATCCTTGTATACCAGGAAAAGTTTGCACCTATGAAATAGTAAAAAAAACAACCCACACAAACATTTGGTTAAAATTTGGGGGTGTGTCTTTATAGGCCTCTGCAACTAGGGTTATTAACGCCCTGACAGTGAGAATGATGCCCTTGCTGGTCAGTACTGACAAAGGAATTCACTCTTGCGAAAGGCAGCCAATCAGTGGCCTCAAATAGGATTATTGGCCAGAGTTATGCCCTTGTTTGGTCAGAACTCAACCATCTTCCCCCACCCACCAAGGTCATTCACTCTTGCAAAATGTGTTTGTTGCAGACGCCAATACAGTACGAACCTCCTTATAAGACCTTCAAAAATCATTCCAAAATGAGGTCTTATAAGGGAAGTAGGTCTCATGTGGGAGGGAGTCCTATACACTCGAGGGTCTTAGAAGGGAGGTTCCACTGTAGTACTAATTTACTAGGAAAAGTTGCACCGGGGTGTAGCTGCGAGTTGGGATTCAGAACGAGCGGCGTGGGATCAACGCCACGTACGGCCAGAAGAGGAACAGAATAAAAAATTAAAAAAAGAGAGGAAAAGTTGCACTCATGAAATAGTAAAAAACCCCACATAAACAAAATCTAAAATTTGGGTTAAATTTGGGGCGGTGCGCCTTCCGTATAGTCAGACAAAGATAGGGTAAATGTTTTGTCGCCACTCACGTTCCACTTGGCGGGGTTCTGTCTTGCGGCTGTCTGCACGTTCAAAGTCGGGACTGTGGGAGGGGAGCCGCTGACGAGCTCAGTCTCCTGACCCTGTTTGGAATGCTAATCTCCTGGATGGGGGCCGGGCAACACAGGCAATGAACATCCATGAATATTCATAGACACAAGGCAAAACTGCTGACCGCTGTTGGAACTGCTCATCTCTGCGATGAGGGCTGTGGAACACAAGGCAATGAACATCATGAAATCATAGAAACAAAGCGTCAAACTCTTGACCGCTGTTGAACTGCCAATCTCCTGCGATGGAGGCTGTAGGAACACAAAGGCAATGAACATAATTGGACCCAGCCAACCGAAAGGGACGTTAAGTCGCGGGCTAGTTTATACATCAGGCTTGCAAGTAAACAAATATCATCTTTATCATTTTGAGTTATGAGTATTGGCGTGGGGGACTGCCCTTTCCTTTTCTTACTGCCATCTACTATTTTTCAGCTTACTAACCCTTAATATAATTTCTGCCCGTGGGGATACCGGGAGGGTCTTTTCGTACAAATAGGTTAGCCACACCTTCGGAAGTCTGTGCTTGTACTTCCTCTAGTCTGTCACTCTCTTTGACTCTGCCTTTCCCTTTGTTTACTGTCAATCTTCTATCATTCTATCTTATGGTCCATTCTCCTGCTTTTTTCTATAAATTTCTTACAAGATTTCTTCAGCTAAGTCGACATGATGGGCCTAAACTATTTCGCTTGTTTTAAGCGATAACGGCAGCAGACGCATCTACGCTCATGTTGGACAGAAAACTGTACCTGTAAGCGAACAAAGAAGAAGAATATAAATAAAAGAATTATAATTTCTGCATTTTTCAATTATACATGTATGCTTTTGCACAACTTCAGTGTCCACACTAGTCCACTCCATCATGTGATGTTGAAGGACA
This sequence comes from Phymorhynchus buccinoides, assembly GCA_017654935.2. Taxonomy (NCBI): domain Eukaryota; kingdom Metazoa; phylum Mollusca; class Gastropoda; order Neogastropoda; family Raphitomidae; genus Phymorhynchus; species Phymorhynchus buccinoides. Next base: position 45,248,435 of record CM065698.1, on the reverse strand, counting down.
GACGGGTTGCCGTCGTCCGGAGCGCCAGCCCTTCTTCGCGTCAGCACCGTCTCGTGGGCAGGAACTTTACCCGCCCTGCGGCCACTGGCCACAGACAAACACAAACACCCACCGTGAACGCCTCAGCTCTTACCTCATTCAACATGGCCGAATGCTCCCTTCACAACCGTTCAACAAGGGGAGTACGCTAAGTGCACAAGTGTTCAAAAATTCACACTTCACAATCTCAGCAAAGCCATGCAACCCAACGGATAAAAGTGTTCCTCTACCGTCCTTAACAGTTTCAAACCAATGAAAGACTTCTCGTATTTTAGGATGGCAATGAATGAAAACGAGTCACTACCCTCTCTCGTTCTTCTTTGTCATGTTTTTAAAAAAAAATCTGCTAATAATAAAATTTTACTTTGGGAATTATAAACCATACCACAAAATTCAAACCTGTACCATTAAGGATTATTTTTTTTTGAAAAAAATTTTTAGTAAGATGCAAACCTGCCAGTGCGAAACATGTACGGTGATAGCATACATTAGTGTGAGAGAGTTAATCCTCTTGCATTTATTCCGCCCCAAACGCCCCAGCCGAAGTTGCCTCTGGTATTCAAGCGCCCAAACCGCCCGTGTTGGTGAAACTCATTCAACAAGCTGTTGCTGCGTGCCGTCCTTCAACAATATCGACCAAGGTTCGGCCATTTCCCCATAAACTGCCTGAATGAGTTGAAGGAATGATCCTATGACCAGTGAAGAATTTCATCGACAAATTTGAATTGTGAATTTCTGTTTGTGATTTTCTGTGGCTCCCAACGTGGCGGGGCGTAATCAAACAAACGGTCACACGCATAATGTTCTCATCCTTAGCTGATGCATTTGTCATAGTTTTCAGTGCTTCGGCTGTTGATCCTGGAGTCTTTAGCCAGGTACGGACAACAACAACAAAACAAAACACAACCAGCGACTTGCAGCCACCAACAGACCTGTTTACACCCTACAAAGTCTTGAGTAGTTGGATAGCTGAAACGAGTAGCTTTGGTGCAAACATGTGTAGTTATATTCATTAAAACATCAAAACAATGTTCACTGAAAATGAGTAATAGAGCATTATTCCAATTTTGAAGAGTAGTGGAGCGGTCCAAATGAGTAGAATACTACTCGAAAAGAGTAGAGGACCGTAAAATGCGGACTATAAGCGCTACCTTTTTGCTCAAACTTTGGCCATGCGGCTAAGACGGATGCGGATTTGTTTTCCATTCTACATCATCAGTATGAGTTACATCTGTTTCTAGCCAGTATTGTTCACCTATTTGAGTTCTTGAGATTCAAAACTGGTTTTGCGTAATCAATAGATTTCAAATCTCATGCTTAAAGTGTCTGAGAACATTAAATACTATGTTCTGTATGAGTATTTCTATATTTTGTGTAGGTTTGTGCGCATACAATTTTCTCGCGGCGTATAAACTGGTGCGCGGCTTATATGTGAATACTATTGTCAATTTAAGGGATGCGCTTATATCAGGTGCGTCTTATAGTCAGTTTTATGGTAAACAGGTCTGCACCAAACCAATCAAGGCGGCGGGGGACAGGACAGCCAGCATGCGCCAATCACCTTCTCTTGCCGACGCGCCCGGAGAGGCCACGCTGTACGCTTGGAGCAGGTGTGGAGCAGAAACGCCCGGAGCTGCGAGAACAGTTTTTCTGCCGCACGATACTTCTGACAGTACTCCACACTGCTCTTCCCCTCCTCCTCTCTCCCGGCTCAGGTGAGCTGGGGGTGCGGAGAGAAACACTGGTTGTTAAGAAACTTTACAAAGAACTTGGTGTGTTATGAACTTACAAAGACTTTGGTGTGTATAAACTTTACAAGGACTTGGTGTGTGGCTAAACTTTACAAAGACTTTGGTGTGTTACTAAAACTTACTAAGACGTTGGTGTGTTGCTAACTTTACAAAGACTTTGGTGTGTACTAAACTTACAAGGACTTTGGTGTTTATAAACTTTTACTATAAAGACTTTGGTGTGTGAATAAAACTTTACTAAGACTTTGGTGTGTTTACTAAACGTTTACAAAGAACTTTGGTGTGGTTATAAACTTACAAGGACTTGTGTGTACTAAACTTTACAAAAGACTTTTGGTCGCATGTGCCAAAACTTACTAAACTTTTGGTGTGTTACTAAACTTTCACAGACTTGTGTGCTGTTACTAAACTTTCCACAGACTTTGCGTGTGTTACTAAATTTACTAAGACTTGGTGTGTTACTAAACTTTCACAGGACTTTGAGTTGTGTTACAAACTTTACTAAGACTTGGTGTGTACTAAACTTTACAAGACTTGGTGTGTACTAAACTTATAAGACTTTGGTGTGTACTTAAACTTTCCACAGACGTTGGTGTGATTACTAAAACTTTACTAAGACTTGGGTGTTACTAACTTCCAAGACTTTGCTCCTGTGTTACTAAACTTTACTAAGACTTTGCTGGTGTTACTAAACTTTACTAAGGCTTTGGTGTGTTACTAAACTTTCACAGACTGGTGTGTTACTAACTTTACTAAGACTTTGGTGTGTTACTAAACTTTACTACGGACTTTGGTTGTGTTGCTAACTTTACAAAGACTTGGGTGTGTTGCTAAAAACTTTTACAAAGGACTTTTGTGTAGTTGCTAAACTTACTAAGACTTTGGTGTGTTACTAAACTTTACAGAAGACTTTGGTGTGTTGCTAAAACTTGTACTAAGACTTTTGTGTGTTGACTAAACTTTTACTAAACTTGTGGTTGCTAAACTGTACTAAGACTTTGGTGTGTACTAAACTTTATAAGACTTTGTGTGTTACTAAACTTTACTAAGACTTGGGTGTGTGCTAACTTTACTAAGACTTTGGTGTGTTACTAAACTTTACAAGACTTTTGGTGGTACTAAACTTCACAAAGACTTGGTTTACTAAGAACAAAGACTGCGGTGGTGTGCTAAAACTTTAACAAAGGACTTTGGTGTTACTAAGCATGACAACGACTTCAAATTGTTACTAAACTTACAAGGACTTGGTGTTGTTAACTAAAACTTTACAAAGAGCTTTTCGGTGTGTAACTAAACTTTCCAAAGACTTGGTTGTGTTACTAAACGTTCAAAGGACTTGGTGTGTACTAAACTTTACAAGGACTTTGGTGTGTTACTAAACTTTACAAGAAGTTTGGGTGTTACTAAACTTTACCCCCAAAGACTTTGTGTGTTTACATAAACTTTACAAGGACTTTGGTGTGTACTAAAATTTACAAAGACTTTTGGTGTGTTGCTTAAACTCATTTTACAAGATTTGGCTGT
>CM065698.1:45216502-45241502 GCA_017654935.2 Phymorhynchus buccinoides | reverse complement strand
GAGTCTCGTGTGTGTGTGTGATTGTCATCAAACACCTACAATTTTTACAAAGAGAACCCTACCCAGAGGTGCAATCTCTCTCTCTCAATCTCTCTCTCTCGTCTCTCTCTCTCTCTCTCTCTCTCTCTCTCTCTCTCTCTCTCTCTCTCTCTCTCTCTCTCTCTCTCCCTCTCTCTCTCTCCCTCCCTCCCTCCCTCCCTCTCTCTCTCTTTCTCTGCCTTTGTCCTAATACAACAAAAGGTTGCCTAAAATTTGTTGGGCTTCTTTGGTCACTTGTTATGCACTGCTGCGTCAGTATCTGTAGACTGGGTTTTTGATAAAATGAGAAAGGAAGAGCTTGTGTGTATTGTGTAGACGTCTTTCTGTCAGTCTGTGTGTCTTTCTGTCTGTTTCTGTCTGTGTCTGTCTATCTCTCCTTCTTTCTGCCTCCCTTTGTCTTTCTGTCATTTCTCTATCTGTTTTCTTATCTGCCCCCTCTCTCTCTCCGTGAATGTGTGTGTGTGTGTGTGTGTGTGTTCAGCACTTGTCTTTTTCGACCCAAAGCCTTCTATCTATTGCCAACATTTGAAAGGGTCATGTATTGCATACAAATTGCTTTGCATTTGAGATTCTTTCAATTATAATCCCAAACTGGTAAAGCCATGTTTTAACATCTTCAGGTTGTTACTATAGCTATTTTTTATATTTCCTCAAGTTGACAGTCAAAGCAATACAATTTGCAAAATATTACAAATAACCAGTGGAACCTCCCTTATAAGACCTCCCATTATAAGACTCCCTCCCACATAAGACCTACTTCTATGAGACATTGCCCTTCTTTGTAAGTATTAAAATTACCTCCCTTAAAAGACCCCTCCCTTAAAAGACCCAATTTTGGAAGATTTTTGAATGTTTTATAAGGGAGGTTCCACGGTATACAAGAAATTATAGGCAAAGCACAATTTTTGTGAATACTGTACTTCAAACAGACAGTTAAATCTACTCCACCCCAAAGTGCAATTGTCAAATCTAGTTCTTTTGTCCAGTGACGAATTAGTGTGTGGACAGCGAACGATCGGACATTAAGTGGGAAGAGAGTGTGAATGCATGTAAGGGGGATTCTGACATGCCTCATTTGACCACTGGTCAGCTTAAACAGTCAATGTGTGTTGGTGTGTGTGTGTGTGTGTTCATGCGTCTGTCTGTATGTGTGGTTGCGTGTGCGTGTGTGTGTCCTGAAAGTGTGGTTGTGGGTGTGGGTGTGTAGGGCTACTTCGCGTTGGCTCTTTGGTGGTTTGTTTTCTTTTTTAATATTTCCTGTTTAATGTTTTCTTATTAATCAATGTAAATATGTTTTGTAAAGCGCTTAGAGCCCTTACTGAGAATAGGCACTATAGAAACATGCATTATTGGCTCACTTTGCCTCTTGTTGTTATTATTATTACAGTGTATTATTATATGTGGCAGAACATTGTCAAGCCTGCTATGTAAGTAGGAGTACTGTGCGAAAAATGGCGGAGTTATAAGGCCCGTTCTGTGTTTCACGCGACGGTACGGATGGGGGACGGACGGACGGACGGACGGACGGACAGTTGCCTTTTTATAATATGATGCAGGGAAAAGGGCTGTGGAAATGGAGAGAGTGGGTAGAATGGCACATGCACACGCACGCACGCACACACATACGCCCACACAAAAGCTCCACCTCCCCTCCGCCCTCTCCACTCCCCCCTCCCCTGCACATTCACATCAAGCTTGGTGTTTTCCTTTTGTTTGTCCTCTCTTATCTTTCTTTAATCTTTGGCCTTTTGGCCCTTTCTTCCGGCATATGTGGATGAACCTCCCCAGTTCCGTGGCATAATAATCCGTGTGTTGATTGTGGCCAAATACTGCGAAGAAGAAGACAGAGAAACACACACATACATGCACACACACACATGCCACATATATATGCACACACACACACATCACATACGCATGCACACACCACACGAGCACACATGCAACACACACATATCGCACACACACACATAACACGCACGCACACACACACACACACGCACACGCACATGCGCGCGCAATGCACACACACACACACACACCCACACACACACACTACACACTCACAGCCTTAACACATGTCATTAGTTGCACAGCTGGCAAGCAGCACGAGCACACATACATTCACAGCCACGCACAATTTCTGTCCCGCAAAATGTGTCAGTCTGAATTGTGCAATTCAGACATTCACAGATAATCTAAAAGAAATTGTTCCCATCCAAATGAAAACAGAATTTCGCTGTACATCTTAACGTACCCTCTATTGACAACAGGCATTGCTTCATGATTAAAGGTGTACTTCTGCTTGATTAGGCAACAATGTTCACGCCTCAGTAAAACCCAGGGACGGTATTCATGTTGAGATAGCATGAGACTTAGCATGATGCTAACTAGAAGCTCTTCCAATGTCCTATAGGATTTAATAGGACTTTTTGGAAGAGCTTCTAAGTTAGCATCATGCTAAGTCTTCATGCTATATTTTTTCTCGACATGAATACCGTCCCAGATCTCTTTTCCTTTTTATTAACCAGCACTGGGTTTATTGGGAGGGGCTTGTGTAGAAAAGTACAGTCACAACTAAATAGATAATAAGTGGAAAGGGAGGTGAGACTGAGAGTGGGTGTATGGGTGGTGGTAATTAAACTAAGGGACAGTGTTTTAGGGTTTTTTAAGTTTCTCTTGCAAGCAAAGGGCAGATAATCATTGGGAAAAGTAGGGAGTGAGAGAGAGTGTGGCAGTTAAAGAGTTAAGTCCCTTTCTTCCCTTCACTCACTCACTCATTCAATCAATCATCTTTATTCCGATAATATATACAAGGAAATTTTGTTTGCTGCCACAATACAACAAAGTACAATGAAGTATAACAAGCACAAGACATTCAACATAGGCTCATAGGCTCATAGGCTCTTGTGCTGGTGGGGCCAGTGCATCTCTGGGTCCCATTAGCACCTTCGGGTGTTTCTTGTTCATTGTATAAAATTGTGATTGATTTTAAGAATAAAATAACAGCATGAGATCACAACGCACGCATGCACGCACGCATGTACACACGCACACACACACTTCACTCACCACACTCACTCACCTCACATCACACACCCAACACACACACACACACAACACACACACACACACCCACAGCCACACACACACACACACACACACACACACACGACCAATCAATCAATTAATCACACACAGACACACACACACACACACACACACCACTCACTCACACACTTCACTCACTCACTCACTCACTCACTCACACACACACATACACACACACACACACACACACACACACACACACACACACACACACACACACACACTTAATGAGGGTGCCTTAACTTAGACAAAACTTTTGTGTGCCTGACTTTGTGACAGGTTTGCTTTTCCTTTCATTTCACTTTTACCATGTTTATCAATAGCTTGTTTATCAAAGAGGCTTACACATGACTTTTTTTTCTTTTTTTTTCCAAATTGGGGTTGCACCTTATCTCCAGGTGATGCCCAGAAGGAGACGGAAGAGATGCTAAACCAGCAAGGGCTGGGGGAGATAGCGGGAGCCACGCCCAGCGAACAGGTCGCCTACCTTCTGGTGGAGAGGGCGCGCCTGCTGGATGAACTAGAGGGCGCCGCCACCCCCCGCAGCCAATCGGCAGCCTCCACCTCGGCGGGCGGCGGGGGAAGGGACTCCCAGGAACTGAAGGAGATTCTGGAGCAGGTGGGAGAACTATTACAGTGGAACCTCCCTTATAAAAACCTCCCATTTTAAGACTCCCTCCCTTATAAGACCTCCCATTATAAGACTCCCTCCCCATACAAGACCTACTTCTCTGAGACATTGCCCTTCTTTGTAAGTATTAAAATTACCTCCCTTATAAGACCTCCCATTATAAGACTCCGTCTCCCACATAAGACCTACTTCTCTAAGACATTGCCCTTCTTTGTAAGTATTTAAATTACCTCCCATATAAGACCTCCCATTATAAGACTCCCTCCCATACAAGACCTACTTCTCTGAGACATTGCCCTTCTTTGTAAGTATTAAAATCACCTCCCTTTAAGACCTCCCATTATAAGACTCCTCCCCATACAAGACCTACTTCTCTGAGACATTGCCCTTCTTTGTAAGTATTAAAATTACCTCCCTTTAAGACCTCCCATTATAAGACTCCTCCCCATATAAGACCTACTTCTCTGAGACATTGCCCTTCTTTGTAAGTATTAAAAGTACCTCCCTTATAAGACCTCCCATTATAAGACTCCCTCCCATACAAGACCTACTTCTCTGAGACATTGCCCTTCTTTGCAACTATTAAAATTACCTCCCTTATAAGACCTCCCATTTATAAGACTCCCTCCCATATAAGACCTGCTTCTCTGAGACATTGCCCTTCTTTGTAAGTATTAAAATTACCTCCCTTATAAGACCTCCCATTATAAGACTCCTCTCCATACAAGACCTACTTCTCTGAGACATTGCCCTTCTTTGTAACTATTAAAATTACCTCCCTTTAAGACCCACATTGCATACATTGCTACTGAAAATAGCAGAGAAAAGCGCCAATCTGATGATGATAATAATTATAATAATAATAAACATAAACGAACACTTATATAACGCTTTTTATCGAGCACAAAGTGCTTTGCAATCAGCATTGAAACACTCGCAACATGCACACACACACACACACGCACGTACGTGCATGTACGCGAGTGAAACGTGTTCCTGCACACAGACATACCACACACAGACCGACACACATTTAAATCAAACACACAGAAAAACACATTCTCACTGAAACGCACACACACTTACACAAACATACACTTGTGCAAACACAGCGCTCACACGCACACACACACACAGACATACACAAACACACGCGCGCACTCACATACACAAAACACACGTGCACTCACACACATACTCGCACACACTCACTCACTATTTATCACCATGATGATGATAATGGTGATGATGATGTTTCAGGAGCGCAAGGACTTTGAGCAGGAGTTAGGTCAGCACAGGGAAACTGCCAGCCTGATGATGATGATAATGATGATGATGATGATGATGTTTCAGGAGCGCAAGGACTTTGAACAGGAGCTGGGCCAGCAGAGGGAGACTGCCAGCCTGATGATGATGATGATAATGGTGATGATGATAATGATGATGATGTTTCAGGAGCGCAAGGACTTTGAGCAGGAGCTGGGTCAGCAGAGGGAGACTGCCAGCCTGATGATGATGATGATAATGGTGATGATGGTGATGATGATGTTTCAGGAGCGCAAGGACTTTGAGCAGGAGCTGGGTCAGCAGAGGGAGAGTGCCAGCATGATGATGATGATGATGATATGGTGATGATGATGATAATGGTGATGATAATGATGATGATGTTTCAGGAGCGCAAGGACTTTGAGCAGGAGTTGGGCCAGCAGAGGGAAAATGCCAGCATGATGATGATAGTGGTGATGATGATGATGATAATGATCAGGAGCAGGAGCTGGGCCAGCAGAGGGAGAGTGCCAGCCTGATGATGATGATAATGATGATGATGATAATGATGATGATGATGATGATAATGATGATGATAATAATGATGATGGTGATGATGATGTTTCAGGAGCGCAAGGACTTTGAGCAGGAGCTGGGTCAGCAGAGGGAGACTGCCAGCATGATGATGATGATGATAATGGTGATGATGATGATAATGGTGATGATAATGATGATGATGTTTCAGGAGCGCAAGGACTTTGAGCAGGAGCTGGGTCAGCAGAGGGAGAGTGCCCAGCATGATGATGATGATTGTGATAATGGTGATGATGATGATAATGGTGATGATAATGATGATGATGTTTCAGGAGCGCAAGGACTTTGAGCAGGAGTTGGGCCAGCAGAGGGAAAATGCCAGCATGATGATGATAATGGTGATGATGATAATGATCAGGAGCAGGAGCTGGGCCAGCAGAGGGAGAGTGCCAGCCTGATGATGATGATAATGATGATGATGATAATGGTGATGATGATGATGATGTTGATGATGATGATAATAATGATGATGGTGATGATGATGTTTCAGGAGCGCAAGGACTTTGAGCAGGAGCTGGGCCAGCAGAGGGAGAGTGCCAGCATGATGAAGGACCAGCTGAGGAAGGAACACGAGGAAGAAATCAGCGCCCTGATGGACGAGAATTCCAAACTGGAGGAGGAGCTGCAGCAACTCAAGAAAAAGGTAACGTCTCTAGAAATTGAACAAAGGGTGAATACTCTCTTTCTAATTACCCTCCCTCCACCAAAGTTGATTACGATCGTAATCAACTTTGGTGGAGGGGGGTTCCATTTCGTTATCTCCTCTCTTGGCCTCACTACAGAAACTTCAGAAAGGTTAATGTGAACATTGCAATAGTCTAAATTGTTGTTTCAAACTTGTCATAGAACTCTCATGTGCGCCAGTTAGCAGTCTAAGCGAAGACTTTGGGCGCGGGGCAGGATAACCATCCCCAATCGGAAAAAGAAAAATACCTCCCCCCCCGCTGGTTTCAGGGATGTGTGTAGTTTTTTTTCCCAGCTCTGTTTCTGTTTTGTTGTTTTTCTATGACACAGTTCTGACACCGAAAGTGAGACAGAAGCATTGATGTCCTGAGGCCCCGGTCATAGGCCATTGACCTATTAAAATTCAAAATGTCCTATTGTGTTCTCCCCTGTCAGGACAAATGTCTGATTACATTTTTAAACACTGGCATGCTTTGTCTTATTGATTTATGCAAGAGCCAGGACATTTTCCTATTGATTTCTCTTATCTCAGGACAGTTTGTCCTATCATTTTTTCAATCCTCGGTACATCACTGCACAAGTCTAGCTCTGTTGGTTTTTTATTTGCTTTTCCCCACAGACCAACCAGTTCGAACAAGAAGCTGAATGCCTCAGACAAGAACAACAACAACATCAAACTGACGAACAGAGCGCGCTCCAAGAAAAACACGCCCAACTCACAAAGGAAAGAGACGCGGCCGTCAAGGAGAAGAATTCGCTCTCGAAGCGGGTTTCCTCCCTTGAGGCAGAGAAGGATGAGTTGGAGAGGGAGAACTCGGATCTGTCGGAGCGCGTCTCCGCCCTGGAGAGGGAGAAAGGGAGTCTGGAGAGGGAGAAAGGGAGTCTGGAGAGGGAGAAGGATTCTTTGGAGAAGGAGAGAGACACGTGGAAACTCTCGTCTGCGGAAAGTGAGTGTGTGTTTGTGTGCGTGTGTGTGTGTGTGTGTGCACACGCTTGTATGTGAGTGTGCATGTATGCTATATGTGTTAGCATGTGTGCTTGGTATTGAGTGTGCATGCGTGCGTTGGCCGTGTGTGTCATGCATGCATGTGTGTGTGTGTTTAGCTGTAAAAGGGTTGTATTGGGTGTGAATTAACCATTTCGCCGCCAACGTCGCATTTTTGCACCACAATGGTTTAACACCCATGTCACCAAAAGGCATCAAATCAGGGCCTGTTATCCAAAGACCCTATTTTCTTAATTTTGGGAGGTAAGGATAGGCCTAATGTTATACATGTCACATACTGCAAATACATTTTTTTACTCCACCCAGTTAAGTTTAATGGTAATAATTTTTTGGCTGAAATATGGCTGGCGGTGAAAGGGTTAAGCTAGAACATTTGGTTAGATTTAATTTTTTTGCTGTCCCTTCTTCTGGGCAGTACAGTGGCGTTGCTCCCACGGACACTCATTCTGAGTCCCAACTTGCAGCCACACCCTGGTTTGTCAGATCGCAGAATCCAAAATCAGCAGTCAACGGGAGCAAATCTATGTTAGGCTGTCAGAAGAGGCAACCACCAGAGAAGACACTGCACTGCTGCTGAGTCACCTCGGTGGAGTTCAGTGGAGCCTGTTCTGAGTTAACACACGCAGGACACCTCCTACTAAGGACACTTCCTACTATGTCCCCTACTGATGACAGTAGTGTCTTAGTTGTGAATCCAGTGTTGTTGTTGTTTTCATTCCCCAGCATAAACGCTCTGGGGCACACCCAGTGCCATGTGAACATTTCGCATGGCCTTCCTTGGGTGGGAAGATTACGTGTGTGGCTGCTTTTAAAGGGCCCCGCCACATGTGCGGCCATACTCCGACTTCAGGGGATGTGAATCCAGTGTGAATGTGGTCCTCCTCTGAGGGTGCCACCCGGTCTGTCCATCAGAAGATACTGATCCCCATGACTTTGACCTGAATGGCACCAAGCCTAAGGTCATAATCTGGATTGGTACAGTGGAACCTCCCTTATAAAACCTTCAAAAATCCTCCAAAATGAGGTCTTATTATACATGGCCGCAGAGGGCGTGAAACCTTATTTCGCACAAATGAGGTCTTATAATGGGAGGTCTTCTCAGGGAGGTAATTTTAATACTTACAAAGAAGGGCGATGTCTCAAAGAAGTAGGTCTTATATGGGAAGGAGTCTTATAATGGGAGGTCTTATAAGGGAGGTTCCACTGTACATTAGAAACTGAGGTCACCTTGAGAGCAGGGCATGCAAGGCCACAGAATTTGAGACTTTTTTTTTTTCTTTTTGATGATTGATGGAAATAAGGCAGATGATGATGATGCTATGGCGTCTTTGACCCGTACAATATGCTACTAGCTCATGGCTTGTGTTAGTGGTAACCAGGCACACTTTAACCCCTTCACTGCCAGAAGAAAACTGAGAAATTATCGTTTTGTTTTTCTTATTATGAAATTTAAAAGAGACCAGTTAGAGAAAATGGTCTAGCGATTTATTTCTTCTTTCCTGATTTGTTTAAGCCAAAAAACATCATTCCAGGGCTTTGACATCAAACGCTATAACATCATCGATGACATCACACATCCTGTAGCAGACACGGGGCCAGGCGGGGAAGGGGTTAACCCTTTCGCTGCCATCCATTTTTTTTTCAGCAAAAAAATACCATTAAGCTTAACTGGGTAGAGAAAAAAATATATCTGCAATATTGAGAATTCCTCTGTGACATGTATAACATTAGGCCTATCCTTACCTCACAAAATTAAGGGTCTTTTGGATAAACACATTCAACAGGCCCTGATTTGATGCCTTTTATAAGTGACATGGGTGTTAAACCATTTTGGTGCTAAAATGCAACATTGGCAGTGAAAGGTTTTAAACAAGACTTTGTTAAAGTGAAAGAAGATGTAGCAAACCAACAATGACCGTACCGAATGGATAACGCATATATGACACAAAGACTTTTGCATGGGTGCAACTTTTCCTGGAATAACAAGGATTTCCTGTTTTTGAATTTTACCAGAAAAGGAAGTTCTTTTTTTTTTAAATTTGTCAACACAAAATCTTTGTGTGTCTACTGTATTTTTCAAACACTTTAAAATAAGCATTTTGTAATTAAATTGTGGAAAAAGCAAACTAAAATACCTTCATAAATCAATTTTTTGTTCAGCTGCAGGGGGACATTACACCCTGGACCCCCGGCCATTCAGGTTTTTGTCATTTTGTCGTAGTTGCACCCATGCTTATGAATAACTTTCTTGATGGAATGGATAACCGGCCTCATTCTTTCCATGAACAGGGAGAGGCGCTTCTCACCCTTCTCCCCCTTTCCACCTTCGCCCGCCCAGCCCGCTTCGCTCCCCTAACGACGTGGCGCTCAGGAAGGTGATAGACGACAAGACCAAGCTGGAAACGGAAATGCTGCAGCAGCGAGCCAAGATCAAAAGTCTACGCAAGGAGAAGGAAGCCGCTGAAGATGAGGTTTGAAACATGAAGCCCCCTGTGGGCATTTTTGCACCATAATGATTTAACACACCCATGTCATTAAAAGCCTTGAATCATGGTCTGTTATCCAATGACCAAGCTGGAAACGGAAATGCTGCAGCTGCGAGCCAAGATCAAAAGTCTGCACAAGGAGAAGGAAGCCGCTGAAGATGAGGTTTGAAACATGAAGCCCCCTGTGGGCATTTATGCACCATAATGATTTAACACCCATGGTCATTAAAAAAAGCGCACTCATGGTCTGTTATCCAATGACCAAGGCTGGAAACGGAAATGCTTGCAAAGCTCGCGAGCTCACTAATCAAAAGGCTGCGCAAGGAGAAGGAACAGCCCCAGCTGAATGAGTTTGAACGATGAGCCGCCCTGTTGGCATTTTATGCACCATAATGATTAACACCCATTTTCATTAAAAGCGAGATCATGGTCTGTATCCAATGACCAACTGGAAACGAAATGCTGCAGCTGCGAGCAAGATCAAAGTCTGCGCAAGGAGACGAAGCGCTGAATATTAGGTTTTGAAACATGAAGCCCCTGTGGCATTTAATGCACACCAAATGATTTAACACCTCTCTCCATTAAAATCGAATCATGGTCTGTTATCCAATGACCAAGCTGGAAACGGAAATGCTGCAGCTGCGAGCCAAGATCAAAAGTCTGCACAAGGAGAAGGAAGCCGCTGAAGATGAGGTTTGAAACATGAAGCCCCCTGTGGGGTTTTTTCTGGGGGATACCGGGGGAGGGAGGGTCTTCGTACAACTAGTTACATTGGTGCAACTTTTCCTGGTATACAAGGTCTCAAGGATCCTGTTTTTGAATTTTACCAGAAAAGGAAGTTCCTTTTTTTCAAATTTGTCCATCAAGATCTTTGGGTGTCTACTGTATTTTTCAAACAATTTAAAATAAGCATTTGTATAAGTTGTAGAAAAAGCAAACTAAAATACCTTCACAAATCACTTTTTTCTTCAGCTGCAGGGACCCCGGCCTTTCAGGGTTTTTTCATTTTGTGTAGTTGCACCCATGTAGTTCCCCCACCTTCTGGAAGTTCTGTGCTTGTAGCTTCCTCTAATCTCTCGCGTTCTCTTTGACTCTGCCTTTTCCCTTTGCTTGCTGTCATCTACTATCTTTCTGCCTTACTGGTCCATTCTCCTGCCTTTTTTCTATAAATTGTGATGAACAAAAGCCTGAACGCCCACGTTGTTGCTGGTAATGTTTCAGAAATTTAGTGAATTTTCTTTATCAAACACAATCATGGATTAAATTAAAATAGGCTGTGTGTGCCACACTTAAGGTCAAAACTTATGAAGACGATTCACTGTTTTTTCTATAAATTCTTACAAAGATTTCTTCAGCCGAAGTCGGACATGCTGGGCCTAACTATTTCTTAGTTAGGCGCATAACGGCAGCATGACGCATCTACGCTCATGTAACAGGAAAACTGTCTGAGCGAAGAAGAAGAAGAAAAATGATCTCACGATTCTCAATCCCAGGTCTGTAAGACAAGCACACACACACACACACAATCTTCATTTTTCTTCTTCTTCTTCGGCTCATACCGTTTCCTGTTACATGCGCGTAGATGCGTCATGCTGCCGTTATGCAACCTACCTCAGAATAGTTAAGGCCCAGCATGTCCGACTTTGGCTGAGAAATCTTGTAAAATTTATAGAAAAAAGTGAATCGTCTCATAATTTTTTGACCTTAAGTGTGGCACACACAGCCTATTTTAAATTTAATCCATGATTTGTGTTTGATAAGAAAATTCACTACATTTCTGAAACATTAACAAGCACAACGGGGCGTTCAGGCTTTTGTTCATCACAATTTATAGAAAAAGGCAGGAGAAATGGACCAGTAAGCATAAAAAGATACCACATGACAGCAAGCAGGAAAAAGGCAAGAGTCAAAGAGAGCGAGAGATTAGAGAGCTACAGCACAGATCTTCAGAAGGTGGGGGAACTACATGGGTGCAACTACACAATGCAAAACCCTGAAGGCCGTGGTCCGCAGCCTGAAGAAAAAGTGATTTGTGAAGGTAATTTAGTTTGCTTTTCTACAACTTATACAAATGCTTATTTTAAATTGTTTGAAAAATACAGTAAGACACCCAAAGATCTTGATGGACAAATTGAAAAAAGGAACTTCTTTTCTGGTAAATTCACAAACGGATATCCTTGTATACCAGGGAAAAGTTTCACCCATGGAACTATTTGTACGAAGACACCTCCCTCCCCCCGGTATCCCCACAGGGGGCTTCATGTGTCAAACCTCATCTTCAGCGCTTCCTTCCTCCTTGTGCAGACTTTTGATCTGGCTTCGCACTGCAGCATTTCCGTTTCCACTTGGTCATTGATAACAGACCATGATTCCGCCTTTTAATGACATGGGTGTTAAATTCTTATGGTGCATAAATGCCCACAGGGGGCTTCATGTTTCAAACCTCATCTTCAAGCGGCTTCGTTCTCCGTGCGCCGACTTTTGATCTTGGCTCGCAGCTGCCAGCATTTCCGTTTCCAAGCTTGGCATTGGATAACAGACCATGATTCCGCTTTTAATGACATGGTGTTAAATCATTATGGTGCATAATGCCCACAAGGGGGCTTCATGTTTCAAACCTCAGCTTCAGCGTGCTTCCTTCTCCTTGCGCAGACTTTGATCTTGGCTCGCCTGCAGCATTTCCCTGTTTCCAGCTTGGTCATTGGATAACCGACCATGATTCCGCTTTTAATGACCATTGGTGTTAAATCATTGTGGTGCAATAAATGCCCGACAGGGGGCTTCATGTTTCAAACCCATCTTCACGGCGTTTCCTTCTCCTGTGCGACTTTGATCTTGGCTCGCAGCTGCAGGCATTTCGTTTTCCACTTGTCCATTGATAACGCCCATGATTTCCGCTTTTAATTTAACATGGCTGTTTAAATCATTATGGTGCATAAATGCCCACAGGGGGCTTCATGTTTCAAACCTCATCTTCAGCGGCTTCCTTCTCCTTGCGTAGACTTTTGATCTTGGCTCGCTGCTGCAGCATTTCCGTTTCCAGCTTGGTCTTGTCGTCTATCACCTTCCTGAGCGCCACGTCGTTAGGGGAGCGAAGCGGGCTGGGCGGGCGAAGGTGGAAAGGGGGAGAAGCGCCTGTATGGAAAGAATGAGCCGGTTATCCATTCCATCAAGAAAGTTATTCATAAGCATGGGTGCAACTACACAAAATGAAAAAACTGAAAGGCCGGGGTCCAGGGGTCATGTCCCCCTGCAGCTGAACCAAAATTGATTTATGAAGGTATTTTAGTTTGCTTGTTCCACAATTTATGCAAATGATTATTTTAAAGTGTTTGAAAAAATAGAGTAGACACAAAAAGATCTTGTTTGACAAATTAAAATAAAAAGGAAATTCTTTTTCTGGTAAATTTCAAAAACAGGAAATCTTTGTATATCAGGAAAAGTTGCACCCATGCAAAAGTCTTTGTGTCATATATGCGTTATCCATTCGGTACGGTCATTGTTGGTTTGCTACATCTTCTTTCACTTTAACAAAGTCTTGTTTAACCCTTTCACCGCCACTGTTGCCTTTTATGCACCACATTGATTCAACACCCATGTCACTCTTATAAAAGGCAGCACATCAGGGCCTGGTTAATGTGCTATCCAAAGACCCTTAATTTTTTGAGGTGAGGATATGCCTAATGTTATACATGTCACAGAGGAATTCACACTATTGCTGATAAATATTTTTCTCTACCCAGTTAAGCTTTAATGGTATTTTTTTTGCTGAAAACAGCTGGCAGGCGAAAGGTTAAAACCCCTTCCCCGCCTGGCACGGTGGTCTACTACGGGATGTGTGTTGTCATTGATGAGGTCATAACGTTTGTTGTTATAAGCCTGGAATGATGTTTTTTGGCTTAAACAAATCATGAAAGATAAATCGTTAGACCATTTTCTCTAACTGGTCTCTTTTAAATTTCATAATAAGAAAAACCGATAATTTCTCAGTTTTTCTTCTGGCAGTGAAGGGGTTAAAGTGTGCCTGGTTACCACTAACACAAGCCATGAGCTAGTAGCATATTGTACGGGTCAAAGACGCCATAGCATCATCATCATCTGCCTTATTTCCATCAATCATCAAAAAGCAAAACTTGTCTCAAATTCTGTGACCTTGAATGCCCTGCTCTCAAGGTGACCTCAGTTTCTATTACAGTGGAACCTCCCTTATAACTTTATAAGACTTCCCATTATAGGACTTCTTCCCACATAAGACCTTACTTCTCTGAGATATTGCCCTTTTTGGTAAGTATTAACAATAACCTCCTCTTAAGACCCCTCCCTCCCGTATAAGACCTCATTTTGCGAAATAAGGTTTCACGCCATCTGCGGCCTTTTGCGGCCATGTAAAATAAGAACTCATTTTGGAGGATTTTTGAAGGTTCATATATGGATGTTTTTTTCCCAAACTGTACCAATCCAGATTATGACCTTAGGCCTTGGTGCATTCGGGTCAAAGTCATGGGGAACAGTATGTTCTGATGGACAGACCGGGTGGCCACCCTCAGAGGAAGGACCACATTCACGAATGGAGCAAAGTCCCCTGAAGTCGGAGTATGGACGCTCATGTGGCGGGGGGCCCTTTAAAAGCAGCCACACACGTAATCTTCCCACCCAAGGCAATGCAAAATGTTGTCATGGCACTGGGTGTGCCCCCAGAGCGTTTAAGCTGGGGAATGAAAACAACAACAACACTGGATTCACAACTAAGACACTACTGTCATCAGTAGGGGACATAGTAGGAAGTGTCCTTAGTAGGAGGTGTCCTGCGTGTGTTTATAGTTTTTTAAAACTCAGAACATGCTCAACTGAACTCCACAGAAGTGACTCAGAAGCAGTGCAGTGTCTACTCTGGTGGTTTGCCTCATGACAGCCTAGCATAGATTTGCTCCCCTTGGACTGCTGATCTCGGATTCTGCAACTTGAACAAGCCGGGGGGTGTCTGAGAAGTTGGGATTTGGGATGAGTGTCGTGGGAGCAACGCCACTGTACTGCCCAGAAGAAGGGACAGCAAAAAAATTAAATCTAACCAAATGTTCTAAGAGCTTAACCTTTTCACCGTCAGCCATATTTCAGCCAAAAATATACCAGTACACTTAACTGGATAGAGAAAAAAAAAATTTATCTGCAATATTATGGCATGTTTAGCATTAGGCCTATTCTTACCTCCGAACAATAAGAAAATAGGGTCTTTGGATAACAGGCCGTGATTTGATTCCTTTTAGTGACATGGGTGTTGAATCATTTGTGGTGCATAAATGCGACGTTGGCGGCGAAATGGTTAATTCACACCCAATACAACCCTTTTACAGCTAAACACACACACACATGCATGCATACACACACGCACGCATGCACACTCAATACCAAGCACACATGCTAACACATATAGCATACATGCACACTCACATACCACGCCCGTGTGCAACAACACACCCACACACACGCACACAAACACCCACTCACTTTCCGCAGACGAGAGTTTTCCACGTGTCTCTCTCCTTCTCGAAAAAAAAAAAAAAAAAATTTCTCCAAAGAATCCTTCTCCCTCTCCAGACTCCCTTTCTCCCTCTCCAGACTCCCTTTCTCCCTCTCCAGGGCGGAGACGCGCTCCGACAGATCCGAGTTCTCTCTCTCCAACTCATCCTTCTCTGCCTCAAGGGAGGAAACCCGCTTCGAGAGCGAATTCTTCTCCTTGACGGCCGCGTCTCTTTCCTTTGTGAGTTGGGCGTGTTTTTCTTGGAGCGCGCTCTGTTCGTCAGTTTGATGTTGTTGTTGTTCTTGTCTGAGGCATTCAGCTTCTTGTTCGAACTGGTTGGTCTGTGGGGAAAAGCAAATAAAAAACCAACAGAGCTAGACTTGTGCAGTGATGTACCGAGGATTGAAAAGTGTTAGGACAAACTGTCCTGAGATAAGAGGTATCAATAGGACAATGTCCTGGCTCTTTCATAAATCAATAAGACAAAATGTGCCAGTGCTAAAAATGTAATCAGACATTTTGTCCTGACAGGGAAGAACACAATAGGACAATTTCAATATTAATAGGTCAATGTCCTATGACCAGGGCCTCAGGACATCACTGCTCTCTCTCTCACTTTCGTGTCAGAACTGTGTCATAGAAACAACAACAAAACAGAAAACAGAGCTGGGAAAAAAAACTACACACATCCCTGAAACCAGCGGGTCACCGGGGTGGTTTTAATATACTGGGAGGGGACGGTATTTTACTTTTCTTTCAATTCCGAATATTGTGAGGATGGTATCTATATCCTAGAGCTCCGCATGCCCCAAAGTCTCGGCCGCTTCTCTAGTACTCGCTAACTGGCAGCACATGACGAGTTACTATGACAAGTTTGAAACAACAATTGTATTAGACTATTGCAATGTTCACATTAACCCTTATAACTCGATAGTTTCCTGTCAGAATGAGCGCCGAAGTAAGAAGAGAGCAGCGATCAACGCCAAAAGGTCAACCCCCTCCACACAAAGTCTCGAATTACGATATCGTAATCAACTTTAACGGTGGTGAGCGCGTGACCCGAGCTCGGGTATTGCAAAAGAGAGGTATTCAACCTACTCTTTGTTCAATTTACTAGATGACGTTACCTTTATTACTTGTAGTTGCATGCAGCTCCTCCTCCAGTTTGGAATTCTCGTCCATCAGGGCGCTGATTTCTTCCTCGTGTTCCTTCCTCAGCTGGTCCTTCATCATGCTGGCACTCTCCCTCTGCTGGCCCAGCTCCTGCTCAAAGTCCTTGCGCTCCTGAACGCATCCTCATCACATCATCATCATTAGCATCATCATTATCATCATCATCATCACCATTATCATCAGCATCATTATCATTATCATCAGGCTGGCACTCTCCTCTGCTGCCCAGCTCCGCTCCTGATCTTATCATCATCATCATCACCATAGCATCATCATGTGGCATTTTCCCTCTGCTCAAAGTCCCTTGCGCTCCTGAAACATCATCATCCATTATCATCACCATTATCATCATCATCACCATTATCATCATCATCATCAGGCTGGCAGTCTCCCTCTGCTGACCCAGCTCCTGCTCAAAAGGTCCTTGCGCTCCTGAAAACATCAGTCATCACCATCATCATTATTATCATCACCATTATCATCATCATCACCATTATCATCATCATATTATCATCATCATCAGGCTGGCACTCTCCCTCTGCTGGCCCAGCTCCTGCTCCTGATCATTATCATCATCATCATCACCATTATCATCATCATTCTTCATTTTCCCTGCTGGCCCACTCCTGCTCAAAGTCCCATTGCGCTCCTGAAACTCATCATCATTATCATCACATTATCATCATCATCACCATTATCATCATCAGTCATCATCATGCTGGCACTCTCCCTCTGCTGACCCAGCTCCTGCTCAAAGTCCTTGCGGGCGCCTGACATCATCATCATCAGCACCATTATCATCATCATCATCAGGCTGGCAGTCTCCCTCTGCTGACCCAGCTCCTGCTCAAAGTCCTTGCTCTCCTGAACATCATCATCATCATCATCATCACCATTATCATCATCATCATCAGGCTGGCAGTCTCCCTCTGCTGGCCCAGCTCCTGTTCAAAGTCCTTGCTCTCCTGAAACATCATCATCACCATCCATCATTTTCATCATCATCAGGCTGGCAGTTTCCCTGTGCTGACCTAACTCCTGCTCAAAGTCCTTGCGCTCCTGAAACATCATCATCACCATCATCATCAATCATGGGTGATAAATAGTGAGTGAGTGTGTGCGAGTATGTGTCTGCGAGTGCACCTGTGTTTTTGTGTATGTGGAGTGCGCGCTGTTTGTTTGTGTATGTCTGTGTGTGTGTGTGCCTGCGCGTGTGTTTGCACAAGTGTATGTTTGTGTAAGTTTGTGTGCGTTTCAGTGAGTATGTGTTTTCCGTGTGTTTGATGAAAATTAAATGTGTGTGGGGTCTGTGTGTGTATGACTGTGTGCAAGAACGCGTTCACTCGCATGCGTGCACATACGTGCGTGTGTCTCTGTCGCGCGTGTGCGAGTGTTTTCAATACTGATTGTAAAGCCACTTGTGCTCGATAAAAAGCGTTATAGAAATATTAGTTTATTATCATTATTATTATTATTATATAATGGCATCATCAGATTGGCGCTTTTCTCTGCTATTTTCAGTAGCACTGTATGCAATGTTAGGTCTTATAAGGGAGGTGATTTTAATACTTATAAAGTTTAAGAATGGGAATGTCTTAGAGAAGTAGGTCTTATGTATGGAGAGGAGTCTTATTAAGGGAGGGGTCTTATAAGGAGTGGTAATTTTAATACTTACAAAGAAGGGCGAATGTCTCAGAAAAGTAGGTCTGGGTATGGGAGGGAGTCTTTTATAGGGAGGGGTCTTATCAGGGAGGTAATGTTAATTTTTACAAAAGAAGGGCAATGTCTCAGAGAAGTAGGTCTTTATGTGGGATGGAGTTTTATAATGGGAGGTCTTAACGGGAGGTACTTTAATACTTACAAAGAAGGGCAATGTCTCAGAGAAGTTGGTCTTATAATGGGAGGGAGTCTTATATGGGAGAGTCTTAAAAGGGAGGTAATTTTAATACTTACAAAGAAGGGCAATGTCTCAGAGAAGTAGGTCTTTTATGGGTAGGGAGTTTTATAATGGGAGGTCTTAAAGGGAGGTGATTTTAATACTTACAAAGAAGGGCAATGTCTCAGAGAAGTAGGTCTTGTATGGAGAGGGAGTCTTAATAATGGGTAGGTCTTATAAGGGAGGTGATTTTAATACTTACAAAGAAGGGCAATGTCTTAGAGAAGTAGGTCTTGTATGGAGAGGAGTCTTATAATGGGAGGTCTTATAAGCGGAGGTAATTTTAATACTTACAAAGAAGGGCAATGTCTCAGAGAAGTAGGTCTTGTATGGGGAGGGAGTCTTATAAATGGGAGGTCGTATAAGGGAAGGAGTCCTTAAAATGGGAGGTCTTATAAGGGAGGTTCCACTGTAATAGTTCTCCCACCTGCTCCAGAATCTCCTTCAGTTCCTGGGAGTCCCTTCCCCCGCCGCCCGCCGAGGTGGAGGCTGCCGATTGGCTGCGGGGGGTGGCGGCGCCCTCTAGTTCATCCAGCAGGCGCGCCCTCTCCACCAGAAGGTAGGCGACCTGTTCGCTGGGCGTGGCTCCCGCTATCTCCCCCAGCCCTTGCTGGTTTAGCATCTCTTCCGTCTCCTTCTGGGCATCACCTGGAGATAAGGTGCAACCCCAATTTGGAAAAAAAAAGAAAAAAAAGTCATGTGTAAGCCTCTTTGATAAACAAGCTATTGATAAACATGGTAAAAGTGAAATGAAAGGAAAAGCAAACCTGTCACAAAGTCAGGCACACAAAAGTTTTGTCTAAGTTAAGGCACCCTCCTTAAGTGTGTGTGTGTGTGTGTGTGTGTGTGTGTGTGTGTGTGTGTGTATATGTGTGTGTGTGTGTGTGTGAGTGAGTGAGTGAATGAGTGAGTGTGAGAGTGAGTGAGTGTGTGTGTGTGTGTGGGTGTGTGTGTGTGTGTGTCTTGTGCGTTAATTGATTGATTGGTGTGTGTGTGTGTGTGCGTGTGTGTGTGTTGTGTGTGTGTGTGTGTGTGTGTGTGTGTGTGTGTGTGTGTGTGTGTGTGAGTGAGTGAGTAGGTGAGAGTAAGTGTGTGCGTGCATGTGTACATGCGTGCGTGCATGCGTGCGTTGTGATCTCATGCTGTTATTTTATTCTTAAAATCAATCACAATTTTATACAATGAACAAGAAACACCCGAAGGTGCTGATGGGACCCAGAGATGCACTGGCCCCACCAGCACAAGAGCCTATGAGCCTATGAGCCTATGTTGAATGTCTTGTGCTTGTTATACTTCATTGTACTTTGTTGTATTGTGGCAGCAAACAAAATTTCCTTGTATATATTATCGGAATAAAGATGATTGATTGAATGAGTGAGTGAGTGAAGGGAAGAAAGGGACTTAACTCTTTAACTGCCACACTCTCTCTCACTCCCTACTTTTCCCAATGATTATCTGCCCTTTGCTTGCAAGAGAAACTTAAAAAACCCTAAAACACTGTCCCTTAGTTTAATTACCACCACCCATACACCCACTCTCAGTCTCACCTCCCTTTCCACTTATTATCTATTTAGTTGTGACTGTACTTTTCTACACAAGCCCCTCCCAATAAACCAGTGCTGGTTAAATAAAAAGGAAAGATAATCTGGGACGGTATTCATTTCGAGATAGCATGAGACTTAGCATGAGCTAACTTAGAAGCTCTTCCAAAGTCCTATTAAATCCTATAGGACTTTTGGAAGAGCTTCTAAGTTAGTATGATGCTAAGTGTCATGCTATCTCAACATGAATACCGTCCCTGGGTTTTACTGAGGCGTGAACATTGTTGCCTAATCAAGCAGAAGTACACCTTTAATCATGAAGCAATGCCTGTTGTCAATAGAGGGTACGTTAAGATGTACAGCGAAATTCTGTTTTCATTTGGATGGGAACAATTTCTTTTAGATTATCTGTGAATGTCTGAATTGCACAATTCAGACTGACACATTTTGCGGGACAGAAATTGTGCGTGCTGTAATGTATGTTGTGCTCGTGCTCTTGCCACTGTGACTGTGAGTGTGTGTGTGTGTGTGTGTTTGTGTGTGTGTGTGTGCGTGCGCGTGTGCGTGTGCGTGTGGTGTGTGTGTGCGTGCGTGTATGTGTGGTGTGTCTATGTGTGTGTGCATGTGTGCTCGTGTGTGTGTGCATGCGTATGTGATGTGTGGTGTGTGTGCATATATATGTGGTGGCATGTTGTGTGTGCATGTTGTGGTGTGTTTCTTGTCTTCTTCCTTCGCAGTATTTGGCCACAATCAACACACAGGGATTTAATTATGCCACGAACTGGGGAGGTTCATCCACATATCCGGAAGAAAGGGCCAAAGCCAAAGATTAAAGAAGATAAGAGGAGGACAAACAAAGGAAAACACCAAGCTTGATGTGAATGTGCAGGGGAGTGGGGGAGTGGAGAGGGCGGAGGGGATGTGGCGCTTTTGTTGTGGGCGTATGTGTGTGCGTGCGTGAGTGTGCATGTGCATTCCTACCCACGTCTCTCCATTTCACAGCCCTTTTCCCTGCATCTATTATAAAAAGGCAACTAGTCCGTCCGTCCGTCGTCAAACGTCCCGTCCGCGTGAAACACAAGGACGGGCCTTATAACTCGCCATTTTTCGCCAAGTCTCCCTACTTACATAGCAGGCTTGACATGTTCTGCCTATATAATACCTGTATAATATACAACAAGAGGCAAAGTGAGCCATGAATGCTGTTTCTATAGTCTATTCTCAGTAGGCTCTAAGCGCTTTACAAAACATATTTACATTGATTAATAGAAACATTAAACGAAAATATTCAAAAAGAAAACAAACCACCAAGAGCCACGCGAAGTAGCCCTACCCACGCCACACCCACAACCACACTTTTCAGACCACACCCGCACACGCAACCACCATAAGACAGACGCATGACACACACCACCACACCAACACACATTGCTGTTTAAGCTGACCATGGTCCAAAATGAGGCCATGTCCGAATCCCCCTTACATGCATTCACACTCTCTTCCCACTATAATGTCCGATCTTTCTCTGTCCACACACTATTCGTCACTGGACAAAAGACTAGATTTGACAATTGCACTTGGGTGGAGTGATTTAACTGTTCTGTTTGAAGTACAGTATTCACAAATTGTGCTTTGCCTATAATTTTCTTGTATACCGGGCCCTTCCCTTATAAAACAGTCAAAAATCTTCCAAATTGGGTCTTTTAAGGAGGGTCTGTTTAAAGGGAGGTAATTTTAACTACTTACAAAGAAGGGCACTGTCTCATAGAAGTAGGTCTTATGTGGGAGGGAGTCTTATAATGGGAGGTCTTATAAGGGAGGTTCTCACTGTATTTGTAATATTTGGGCAAATTGTATTGCTTTTGCTGTCAACTTGAGGAAATATAAAAAATAGCTATAGTACAACATGAAGATTGTTAAAACATGGCTTTACAGTTTTTGGGATTAATAATTGAAAGATCTCAGATGCAAAGCAATTTGTATGATACATGACCCTTTCCAAATGTTGGCATAGATGAAGGCTTTGGGTCGAAAAAGACAAGTGCTGAAACACACACACACACACACACACATCCACGGAGAGAGAGCGGGGGCAGATACGAACACATAGAGAAATGACAGAAAGACAAAGGGAGGCAGAAAGAGGAGAGAATAGACAGACACAGACAGAAACAGACAGAAAGACACACAGACTGACAGAAAGACGTCTACACAATACACACAACGCTCCTGTCTCATTTTAGTCAAAAACCCAGTCTACAGATACGACGCAGCAGTGCATAAACAAGTGACCAAAGCGCCCAACAAATTTTAGGCAAGACCTTTTGTTGTATTAGACAAAGGGGGCCCAGAGAAAGGAGAGAGAGGGATGGAGGAGGGAGGGAGAGGAGAGAGGAAGCGAGAGAGAGGAGAGAGAGAGAGAGAGAGAGAGAGAGGAGAGAGAGAGAGAGAGAGAGAGAGAGAGATTCACTCTGGTTGTTCTCTTTGGTTAAAAAATTGTAGGTGTTTTGATGACAATCACACACACCACACACTCTCTCTCTCTCTCTAGAAATGAAGAGGGGGGGGGGAGAGAGGGAAGAGCGGGGTGGGGGGGCGGGGAGGCCATGATCATGGATAGATTCTATGATCCAGGAGAGATTGGGGATTTTCTGTGGGATAAGTAGGTCAAGCCTTCATATCATTTTGCCTGCTAGTGGTCTAGTAGAATTGTGCTGAGGTCTAGGTGTGCGTGTGTGCGCGCATTTGCGTGTATCTGTGCTGTGCATGCATGCATGCAATTTGCATGTTTGTGTTGTGTGTGTTTGTGTGCATGTGTGAGTCTGTCCTGTCCGTCTGCTGTATGTTTGTCTCCGTGCTTGGCAGTCTGTATGTTCTTTGATTTTTTAAAGACTTGCTTTTGTAAAATAGATTACCATTTCAACTTTTTGTTCATTTATTTAGTTTGGCTATTCTATGGGAATTTTGTACTCTTTATGCAACATCCATAAGACATCAGCACCAAAACAAACAAAAATAAATACTCTATGCCCATACACAAATACCCTATCACCATATCAATACCCCAGTTACCACTATTTCAATACTCCATCATTATTCTACTATCATCAGCTATAGTCATTTTTTTCATTTTAACTTTCACGGTTCAGGTCACTATTCATGTTGATCGGCACAACTACAATCGAGTCGCCGAACAAAGTTTCCAATCACTGTAAGTAAATAACCCAGCGTCATTTACAATCACTCCCCAGAAACATCAATAGCCGCATTTTCTGCCAACCACCGAACAATCTATACACCAATAGGACCTAGTAAAAATAAAAATAATAAAAACTTTAAAGGCGACAGAACCACCACACAAAAGAATCCCACAGGAAAAAAGGGTATCCTAGTCCTCACAATACTGTCTAGAACTAGCGCATAAAGGTACCAGATCGTTGAACAATGCCTTTTGGTATAAGGAGGGGGGACAAAAGGCAAATGCAAAAAAGGAAGCCAAATACTTGCTGCTGATATCATGTACCATTTTGACAGGGTGAAAAGACTAGCAACCTGTCAACAGAGGAGAGCAGGGGGAGATGTGGGGTATGGAAGAGAGGACAGAACAGAGAGAGAGAGAGGTAACGAGACAGAGACAGAGACAGAGAGAGAGAGCAAAGAGACAGATAAAGAGAAGAGAGCATCACAAAGTGTGAATCTCAAGTATGCCTCAAGCGTTGGTGATATAGCAAAATCAAAAGGGTAGATTGCAATTCATACTCGTTGCTCAGTTGGGCTATGATTGTTTGCTTAGAATGGTTTTTATCGGACTAGTTTACAAATGAAAATATTGTTATGAAAGATAAGCTTGTCACACTTATCTGTTATGTATGCACACATGAACGGCATGCATGCACACACACACACACACGTCATGCATACACACAGTGACACACCTACTACACATAATTGTATTCAATTTGGTCTAAACAATCTAGACAAACACACACACACCCACCACATAACGACAGGTACACACACAATTTTTACAGAGAGATAGAGGAGAGAGAGAGAGAGAGGAAGAGAGTAGGAGAGATAGGAGAGAAGAGAGAGAAGAGAGAGTGAGAGAGAGAGAGAGAGAGAAGATAGAGAGAGAGAGAGAGAGAGAGAGAGAGGAGAGGAGAGAGAGAGAGAGAGAGATAGGAGAGAGAGGAGAGAGAGAGAGAGAGAGAGAGAAGAGAGAGAGAGGAGAGAGAGAGAGGAGAGAGAGAGAGAGAGAGAGAGGAGAGAGAAGAGAGAGAGAGAGAGAGATAGTTAGAGAGAGAGGAGCGAGGATAGTCTAGAGATAGAGAGCGATAGAGAGAGAGATAAGAGATAGATGAGAGCTAGAGAGAGAGAGCGAGAAGATAGAGAGAGAGAGAGAGAGAGATAGAGAGAGAGGCACGTAGCAAGCTAGTAGAGCTAGAGATGAGAGAGAGAGAGAGATTAATAGAGAGATCGAGATCAGAGAGAGAGAGAGAGAGAGAGAGAGAGAGATAGAGAGAGAGAGAGAGAGAGAGAGAGAGAGAGGAGAGAGAGAGAGAGAGAGAGAGAGAGAGAGAGAGAGCGATAGAGAGAGAGGAGAGAGAGAGAGAGAGAGAGAGAGAGAGAGAGAGGAGAGAGAGATGAGAGAGAGAGAGAAAGAGAGAGAGAGAGAGACAGAGAGAGAGAGAGAGAGAGCGAGGGGGGGGAAGGAGGGGGGAGAGAGAGAGAGAGAACAGCAGAGAGAGAGAGAGAGATACAAGTTTCAGACAAAGTCTAAGCTCTGGGCAGGACTCAGAAAATCAAGTGTACAGTGCCTACTTCTAAGCACGAGGCTGACCATTCAATGACCGTCATTACCGATGAGCCAGGGACGGTCACTTGACTACGTGAAGAGCACGCTGTTCACTCAACAACTATTATACCCTAACCAACAACCGCATGTCAGCTTACAAACTGCCTCCTGTGAATCTGATCTTTGATTTCAATGATGAGAGGGGCAGCTGAGGGCTTCA
>CM065698.1:45214962-45216002 GCA_017654935.2 Phymorhynchus buccinoides | reverse complement strand
AAACCATACCTTCTACAACTCAAGTGTGTTCAAATTATAACAATTCAACTAACAACAGACGTAAACAAAGCAAAAATAGAAATTATATAAATTCATACGTTTCATCATCATTTTTGTTTGTTGTTTTTTTTTTTTTTAAAAAATAATTATAAAAAAAATAACCGACACTAAGTTTATTTCTTATCATATATAACATGAGGGGGGGGGGGGGGGGGTGGTGGAGGGGGGAGGAAAAAAATCAAGCCCTTAATGGCCCCAACATTACACACTTTGTTGCAAAACATACTGCAAAATCGAAGATCAAGGGGGAATATTAATTAGATAAATTAAAATTTATATAAAACACATACACATTCGATTTAAATCAAAATCCTTTACTTATATTTATTTTAACATAGAGCCAAGTTAAACTTACCTTTATACATGAGCCAGATATACGAGAAGATAAGCAAATCAAGGAATATCTTTAATGTTAGATGCAGCAACAAAATAATGATGAAGGTGAAAAAATGTAAAGAAAAACAAAGTAAACACCCTATGTATGGCATCATGATTAAATAACAGTGCATACGTTCAGGTATTCTAATTTTTAGTTTAGTCCAATTGGAAGTCAGCAGCAGTGGTTTAGCAGTGAAGTCTAGCAGCAAGAAAGCAGCTAGCCAGCAAAAGTGGTTTAATGCTATTTGTTAACGAGGAAACTGTTGGGTAAAAAAAAAAAAAAAAAAAAAAAAAAACTAATAAAATAAGTGTTTTTTTTTGTGCGAGATGTTACGTACTTGATGAAATATGAGAGGACGAGGTGCCGAGAGAGATCTTGAGGGAAGAGAGAGGAGAGAGACTGATCGACGTGACGAGAGAGGTAGCGAGAGAGAGAGGTGAGACCCGGGAGGATAGAGGAGAGAGAGTGTGTAGATGATGAGGATGGAGGAGGAGGACGAGGAAGGAGAGCGAGGAGAGAGAGAGGGAGAGAGGCGGAGAGGGAGAGAGAGCGAGGAGGAGGAGTGGAGGAGAGAGAGGAGAGAGAGAAGGGAGAGAGAGCG
>CM065698.1:45137462-45209962 GCA_017654935.2 Phymorhynchus buccinoides | reverse complement strand
CTCTCTCTCTCATATATATGAACGCACCCCACGCACACACACACACAAACACACACACACACACACACACACACACACACACCACACACACACACACACACACACACACACACACACACACACTACACGTGCGCCCGTGCGCGCGTGCTACACGCAACACGAGATACTCCAATTTTCCGAAAGAAAATCCTTAAAATTTATAAGCACCATTTTGAGTGATGCCGCCAATCAATAGGGCAGAAAAGTGATTTACGAACATCTAAGATAATAATGTTTTGAACGAATAATGATAATAATAACAATAACAATGACAATAATAATATAATAATAATAATAATAATAATAATAATAATAATAATAGTACATTTATATAGCGCTTTACTCAAAATATGAGCCCAAAGCGCTTTACAATCAAATATTCATCAACAAGTAGACAACAAAAACAGCATTCAAGAATGACACAAACCAGCAACAACGCATATACAAAGCAACTCTCTCTCTCTCTCTCTCTCTCTCTCTCTCTCTCTCTCTCTCTCTCGTCTCTCTCTCTCTCTATCTCTCTCTCTCTCTCTCTCTCAGGACACACACTAACACCACACATGAACAACACATTTAAAGGACATTTGAAATAATGTTCTTTAAAACACACACAATATAATTATATTGTATAATGAAAACCAGTTTTCCATTTTAAGGGAAAATGTTAATTAACTCATTCGAAGAAGAAGAAAACGCACATAACGTCCTCCGGCATGGCACAGATACAAACGGGATACTTCTGTGTGTAAAGAAAGTGGCCCGATCCTGGAGGTACGGCAGCAAGACCACGAAAGACCCGAAATGTAAGTATACAATAACTTAGTGACAGCGCTTACAAACAAAACTGTCAAACAAAGAGACAGAGAGACAAAAGAAAGGGGTAAACACATAATAACTTAGCGAGGACGTTAACATATGTAGGGGAAGACGGGGTAAAAAGCGCATGGGCGGGTAAGAAGCCCACCCCAATTATCTCATGAAATGAAGCAAATTTCAGTCTCAATTTTGCCCATGAGACAGCGTTAATGTCTAGCATTCGTCTCATGGGCCAAATTGACTGACATTTTCTTTATTTCATGAGATAATTGGGTGGGGCTTCTTACCCGCCCATGCGCTTTTTACCCCGTCCTTCCCCTAGTGTTGCACTACATTTGTGAAATGGCCTGTTTGCTTCATGAAACAAACAACAGAAATGCGTTTTTCGTGAAACAAGCAAATCTGTCACCGGTTAAACGGACGAAACAAGCAATATATTATTCGAAGACTGAAGATTTGAATGCAAGTTTGCCTGTTTCATGAAATGAGTAAGAACTGAACACTAATGAACTGATCCAGCACCTCTCTCTCTCTCCTCTCTCTCTCTCTCCTCTCTCTCTCTCTCTCTCTCTTCTCTCTCTCTCGTCTCTCTCTCTCTCTCTCTCTCTCTCGTCTCTCTCTCTCTCTCTCTCTCTCTCTCTCTCTCTCTCTCTCTCTCTCTCTCTCTCTCTCTCTCTCTCTCTCTCTCTTAAACATAAGCATGCATACAAACAAAACCGTCAAACAGGGAGACCAAAGCCATAAACATTTCCTTGACAAGGATGAATACTGCTAAGAAAATACAAATGACTGTGTGCACCTGAGCCAATCGTGCCAGAAATTCAGGCCTCAGAACTGTTAGCGGATCTGCATATTTCAGAGAATTAAAGAGCCACCCGATCACGTGTCAAAACCACGGGATTCACGTGTTTTCCCTCTTATAACTGGAAATAAATCTTTTTTTTGACCAAGTCTGACTCCCATATAAATTACCCCAAATTGAAAGCAACACATCAGTTTAAAGAGCAGCCTCAATTTGAATATGGGGAAATTCGTATGTGGGTCATAGCAACCCAGAAAAAAAACAAGGGACGTAACCGTGGCGCGTCACGGGGTCTTTAATAACCGCCTCTCCTTGTAGTTGAGTCTAAAACCTAGATTCCGTGACCACTCTCTGGCTAGTAAGGTTTGACGATTGATATGACCTCATTGGGCCTTTTATAAAAGATTTAGCCCCCATGTCCCTCTGAAAAATGCTGGCATTTTTTGCTAGAGGCCAAAATCCAAAATGGCCGCTGGTGCGAACCTAAAAATAGAAGTTTTGAACCAAAGCACATAGAATCATGTACAAAAATATTTTCTAGGGTAAATCGAGCATGAGAATTGCGATTCTGACATCCTTTTAACAATATGACATGATTTTCACCCTCAAATTCAAGATGGCCGCCATTAGATAGCGCTAAAAGGTATCAACGAAAAAGCTCATTCAGTTAAGTTTATTATGGTCATGCAATTAAAATTCCATACTATAAATCCGATCTTTGTCTATTTTACATCATGTAAATACAAGATTTGTTTCTGTTTTCTGTGTTTTCAGGGATTTTGAAGCAAGTGACACAGTGCAATATGTGATGCTGTGAAGATGGACATCTTCGGTGTGAATTCAGAAGATAGCATATGACAATGTCTACTGTTCCGTGTGTCCTACAGTGTGGCAAACTTTGCAATAAAGCTACAGATGCCATTGCCACCTCTCAGAGTTGGGAAAATATCAAGCAAAAATCCCAATTATGGAGTGGTCTTGACAAATTTGGAAGTGTCTTTTCAACGGTTGATTGGGATAAATGTCCCGGTGAACATTGTGTCCATGACTTATGTAAATTGACATTATGCAATGCCAAGAAGCTGGAACAGGCTCGAACAAGACAGAAGAAACAAGACGTTGAAGAATGCCAATCCCAGTCACCTTCAACATCTGAGGCTTTCTCCCCAGATACTGTTCCACCTGCCAAGCAGCTGTGGTCGAGTATGGAATGGCCGGTGCATGACAAAACAACATATGTCTGGTGCTGCAAGCCTGAGTCAGGCAAACACCCAGAATCTAACTTGTCCCTCATTTCATAGGCCCATGCATGGGCAATGTTCAAAAGCCATACAGTAGCCCTGGAAGATCAGAACATGCGAGACAGAATCAACTGTCTGATTGACTATGCAGCTGATCAGCCCTACGCAATTGAAAACAGATATCACAGTAAATGCTGGTTGAAATATGTGCCTAAATACCAGAAAATGAGTGCAGATGACAAACTGCCACTCATGCAAAATGTCAGTCTCCGTGAGGCCAGGACTGTCTTCTTTGATTATGTCAGAACAGTGATCTTTGAGGAACATGAATTGAGGTCTCTGCTGGGCCTTCTCCAAGACTACAGCTCCATCATTTCTCAGTATGGTTTCCCAACATCTGGCATCAAGTCATCCTTTATCAAAGATATCCTGACCCGCGAGTTTGAGGATAAGATTGGATTCCACTCCCGTCCTCAAAGATATCAGAGTGAGTTAGTCTATGATACCATGGGAAGTGGTTCCTATGTTGAAGCAGCACTCTCCTCCATCGGTGTGAGCAGTGAGCAGCTTGTGGACAACGTGGCTGCACAGCTCAAGGATGACATCAAGTCAACCAAACTCATTCCCTGGTCGCCAAGAGTAGAGGAGCTAGAAGAGGGGGACGAGCTTTCACCTCTCCTTGTGCATTTGCTATCTGCTATGCTGGGGAAGAAATAAGCAGATATGTCTCCAAGCACACTCGCCCTCGCTTCACTGATCACACAGCATATCACAAAAAGCCCCACCCCTACTGCAATCAATGCTACGGTTACTCTGCATGGAGTTACTCGCAGTAAAGAGCTTGTAGACTCTTATCACAAGTTGGGCATGGGGATCAGTTACCCACACGTGCTTCTCCTACGTGATCTCTGGACCATGCATGACCTAGAACGATGTTCAATCTGTCCTGATGAGATTGCCGAGAGCACACCAAGCATCAGTATCATAGACAATGACGACTTCAAAAATGACACCTTGACAGGAGGAAGCACAGCACATCGCTGTAACTGGATGTGTCTGCAGCGTCTAGAACGCCTTCAGCAGGAGAACACAGAAGAAGAGCAAGTGCGTATGAAGGACGCCAAGGCTGTGTCACAAATACTGACGGACAAAGCATCCCAGATGCAAGCAGTCACGCCCTACAGGACCATCAAACATGGTGAGCCTCCCATTCGCCATGCACGTGAGCAGGCTAATTTCTCTTCCAGCACAGCGATTCAGCAAACTCGGGGCATTATTCATGCACTTGCTCGTGCGGACGTGAATGGTGACCGTCCTGATGCAGCTGAGCAGAAAGTTCCTTCCTACAACGGGTTTCATGCAAGCTTGACTAAGGACCAAGGAAAGAGCAAGGCTTATTTTCATAAGTCTTACAACCAGCCACCTAACAAGACAGTGGTGCATGACATCATGGTCAAGCTGTCAACCATCATCACAACCAAGCGCATGCCCTTTGCCTTCTTAGCAGGAGACCTTCCTGTCTACGTTCTCATCATCCTGCTCAAAGCCGAGAACCCGGATAGATTCAGAGACATTGTACCATTTGTGGGTCCCTTCCATACACAGTGTGTGATGATGAGTGCCATCTACAAGCGCTACAAGGGGAGCGAGTTAAGAGATGTACTTGTGGCGGCAGGAGTTATTGCCCAAGGCTCAGTCGACCATGCTCTGAAAGGCAAGCATTACAGAAGGGGACTGCGTTGCTTGAGGCTCATGTATGAGGCACTCATGAGTCAGCTGGTACAGGAGAGACTCGCGCCTAACCTTGCTGATGACACAAAAGAAAACCTCAAGATTTTGAGAGATACAAGTCTCTCCCAAGAAGCCGTGCTGCTGCTCATGAGGCACTTATGGAGGATGCTGACCTCAAGAGCCTGATCAACAACTTGTTCAACCATGTGGAGGCCTGTGACATGGCAGACTACTGGAAGGATTTCCTTGTAATGATGGATGCACTTTTTCAGAATGTACATGCAGTACATGTCTGCAACTATGACGAATATGTTAGCTCTCTCCGCTTGGCAGGTGGAGCAGTATCTGGGGAGAAAGCCTCAGATGTTGAAGGTGACTGGGATTGGTATTCTTCAACCTCTTGTTTCTTCTGTCTTGCTCGAGCCTGTTCCAGCTTCTTGGCATTGCATAATGTCAATTTACATAAGTCATGGACACAATGTTCACCGGGACATTTATCCCAATCAACCGTTGAAAAGACACTTCCAAATTTGTCAAGACCACTCCATAATTGGGATTTTCGCTTGAGATTTTCCCAACTCTGAGAGGTGGCAATGGCATCTGTAGCTTTATTGCAAAGTTTGCCACACTGTAGGACACACGGAACAGTAGACATTGTCATATGCTATCTTCTGAATTCACGCCGAAGATGTCCGTCTTCACAGCATCACATATTGCACTGTGTCACTTGCTTCAAAATCCCTGAAAACACAGAAAACAGAAACAAATCTTGTATTTACATGATGTAAAATAGACAAAGATCGGATTTATAGTATGGAATTTTAATTGCATGACCATAATAAACTTAACTGAATGAGCTTTTTCGTTGATACCTTTTAGCGCTATCTAATGGCGGCCATCTTGAATTTGAGGGTGAAAATCATGTCATATTGTTAAAAGGATGTCAGAATCGCAATCCTCATGCTCGATTTACCCTAGAAAATATTTTTGTACATGATTCTATGTGCTTTGGTTCAAAACTTCTATTTTTAGGTTCGCACCAGCGGCCATTTTGGATTTTGGCCTCTAGCAAAAAATGCCAGCATTTTTCAGAGGGACATGGGGGCTAAATCTTTTATAAAAGGCCCAAAGAGGTCAAATCAATCGTCAAACCTTACTAGCCAGAGAGTGGTCACGGAATCTAGGTTTTAGATTCAACTATTGGTAACATCTCTCTGGTCAGACCAATTGACATAGGCTAGAACAACAATGCTGCATCAAAATGTTGTCATGCTCTGCATAGCTATGCAGGGATTGTCTTTAGCCACGACAAGCTCCTAGCATAACATCATCAGTCTCTCAAATCCTCCGAAGTCGCAGTGTGGCTGCCCACGTGGCGGGATAATTAAAAAAAACCGGTCACGTATGTAGTGTTCTCATCCCTAGCTGATGCATTTGTACCATAGTGTTCAAGTGCTTCTTCTGGTGGGATGATCCTTGGAGTGGGTTTTTTAGCCAAGGTACGACGACGACAACAACAACAACAACGATAACAACAACAACAACAACAACAGAGGATTAAGAATTTCTGACAGAGGATTGGCTTCTCTTGTCAGAGGTTTTGCTTCTTTTTTAAAAACTTCAGTGTTATCTTAAATCGTGTTAAATGGTATTTAGAAAGTGATTTCTTACTATAATAATTCAGCCTTTACTTGGAGAAGCTGCGGGACTCATTTTAGTGAAGTTGGGGGACTCATTTCAGTGTTGTCCCTCTTCAATCTATGGGCCTTTGTGGCCTTTTTAACGTGGTTTTCAGAGGATTGGACTTCATACTAGCATTCTTCTACTTCGGTCGCTGAGGCAGTGTCCTGTCAATTATGAGCGTAGACGCGTCATACTGCCGTTATGCGCCTAACTACGAAATAGGCCTAGCAAGTCCGTGTTTCTAGAACTAAAGCAGGAGAATGGGCCGGTAAGGCAGAAATATAATAGACGACAGTAAGCAAAGGGAAAGGGCAGAGTAAAAAAAGAATGACAGATTAGAGGATCTTCCAGAAGGTGGGGGGACTATTTATACAAAAGACCCCTCGGTATGACTTCCAGATAGCGGAGGAGGCGACTGC
This sequence comes from Phymorhynchus buccinoides, assembly GCA_017654935.2. Classification (NCBI taxonomy): domain Eukaryota; kingdom Metazoa; phylum Mollusca; class Gastropoda; order Neogastropoda; family Raphitomidae; genus Phymorhynchus; species Phymorhynchus buccinoides. Next base: position 45,203,231 of record CM065698.1, on the reverse strand, counting down.
TATTTTGGAGGGCTGGGATGGAACGTGTTTATAGCCTTGCCCAGGGAACATCCCCACTCTCTCGTCCAAGAAGACTCAAGGACAGCTGGCGCTATGGAAGGTCCCCAATGGCCAACCCATCCCCTTAGGCTGCAGCCGAGCAATAGCCGGTGCAAAGCGCCCACTAGTTGAAGTCATAGTCATGGACAGAAAACTAAAACTGTTCTTTGATTTTTCAGAAAGAAAACCATTCGTTGAACATTGCGCTCTAACTTTACTTTGGGTCCAAACTTCAAGCTAATGTCAACCAGTAATTAAAAAAAGTATCCAAAACACAACACACACACACACACACACACACACACACACACACACACACACACACACACACACACACACAACTACATTGGCAATTCAATAATATTTTAATTCACAATTCTGCCCGCCAAGAACGATAATCTGTTGACTGGAAAAGCAATGGGCTAGGGGAAGACGGGGTAAAAAGCGCATAGGCGGGTAAGAAGCCCACCCCAATTATCTCATGAAATGAAGCAAATTTCAGTCTCATTTTGCCCATGAGACGAGCGTTAATGTCTAACATTCGTCTCATGGGCAAATTTGACTGAAATTTTCTTTATTTCATGAGATAATTGGGGTGGGCTTCTTACCCGCCCATGCGCTTTTTACCCCGTCTTCCCCTATATGTTTCTGTTGCAAATTATCGTTCTTGGCGAGCAAGACTGTGAATACGGCTACAACGTTAAGGTGAATGGCAAAGGCCAAAATGACTAAAGCAAGCAAATGCCATATCATATTTGCTAATATCGTGATCGAGCACCGTAGCCTTTGGTTTGCTCTCAAACAGTTCGAAAAAAGACTATGTCCTTCTTTCCGCCATCTTGGACCGTTGGGGAACAAACCGATGCTCGATGAAGATAAGGCCTCACAAGTGATGCATGAGCCAAGTCTAGAACTATCAACCAAAATGTACTAGTTAACACTCTTCATAGACATTACATTTTTTTCATAACCCTTTAAAAACGAGCGCCTTCAAAGCAGCTTGAAAAGTAAATTTTGAAATAGGCTCACTATAACCTTACCTTCTTTCAGTAGACTATTCCAAAGCATACGCACGGGTGAATCGACTTGTTTCCTTCCCTTTTATACAAGAAGCTACACATACATTGCTATGCACACACAACACTAGTCTACATGGTAAATGCGCACGAGTGACTTCACTTGTTTCCCTCTCAATACAAAGACTATACAGTGGAACCTCCCTTCTAAGACCTCCCATTATAAGACTCCCTCCCATATAAGACCTACTTCTCTGAGACATTGCCATTCTTTGTTAAAATTACCTCCCTGATAAGACCCCTATCTTGATAAGACCCCTATCTTATAAGACCCCATTTGGGATGATCTTTGAAGGTCTTATAAGGGAGGTTCGACTGTACTTACATGCGATTTGTTACACACACAACTCGAGATAATTGGGCTACTAGGCCTTCTACACGGTATAGCGTATATAATTTGTACCGACAGAGAGCCCAGCCGTCAAATTTCGTTGACAACACCACGCCCCCATGGTATCATATTCACAAGCAAAACGTGCTGTGGGTCTGTGAGAACACGTGCTGCTCTGCGCGCGCTGTTTGGGGGTGTAAATGGCATTTTGTGGGCAGTCTTTGTAATTGGGAATAAATGAAAGTTAGGATTTACGTTCACTCGGCTGCAAAACATCACATACCATCAACCGTCATTCAATCCTCTGAGCAGATCGTGGAGGTACTGCAATACCAGGTCTGTAATTAATACTTTGTTTTGTAATTGAGTGGGGGTAAAAGTCAAGATGTCCCCCCCCCCCCCCCCCTTACATTTCTCGGCTCTCCCGGAATTTTCACACTTGCCTTTCTTACCAAACATTAAGCTGCATTTCATGAACCTTTTTAGCTAATTATATTTGTTGAATAATTAATCGCAGTCATGATATATGCCATTATCTAATAGGACCCCCCTCCCTATGTAGTGCAGTACACACAACAGCCGCGGAGCATTTGTCACAGTCCTGGTTCATTGCTCTTTTGTTTGTGGCACAAGCCACAAACCTATAACTCACTTTGTCGGTCTGTCTGTCTGTCTGTCTGTCGGTCTGTCCAAAATTGTCGCACGCCACAAACGATTGCGAATCCGCGCTTGTTTGTTTGTGGCACAAACCTATAACTCACTTTGTCGGTCTGTCGGTCGGTCCCAAATTGTCGCACATATTGTAAAAGAGAAAAAAATACTTGGGCATAAAGTAACATTTCAGTTGTCATATCTAGTCCTTAGGTATGGAAAGAATTGTATACTGAAGCGTACAAAATAATAAACATAAATAGTTTTAGACGTTTTCCAAAATATATAAAAAGTTACGAAATGGTACAGAGATAACATTCTGGTTTACAGATGAAATGATTGAAAAGCAAGGGGAGGCGACTCAGTGTATGTAATGATTGGAGTGGTAAAAATAGACCGCTGCCACAAACGATTCCGAATCCGCGCTTGTTCCGTCTTGTCTTTATCTTCTACTATTATTGAATGTAGGGGAAGAAAATTTCAGTCAAATTTGCCCATAATACGAATGCTAAACATTAACGCTCGTGTCATGGGCAAAATGAGACTGAAATTTGCTTTATTTCATGAGATAATTCGGGTGGGCTTCTTACCCGCCCATGCGCTTTTTACCCCGTCTTCCCCTATGTGTTTAATGATGTAAATGGATGAAAATTAGTGTGAAATATAGTAAACGATAGAGGATGAAGTTCTCAATCTGCAGTAAGAAAGGCAAGACTGAAAAAATGGAAATAACCGAGAAATGGAAGGGGGGGGGGGGGGGGTGGGGGGGTGTCACTGTCGGGTTAAAATTCCTAGCTCGCTATACTATAAGACTGAATAAATTTGTTTGCGGCATTTTGTGGTTGTCGCAAATAGTCACTCTCATAGTAGCGAGCTAGGTTCAGCGAGCTAGGTTCAGCGAGCTAGTCCTTTGCATAAAATAGAATAATCATACTCTTGTGAAGGGAAAAAAAAGAAGAGAAACGCATTCTTTTGTGGAAGAAAATGTGTTTCAAATTTTATTAACTTCTGAAAAAATGAGATTCTAAATATTTCAATATATAACACGGTGTTGCTGATTTTATTCCGTCTTGTCAAAATATTTCAAGTCAGATTATTTGCTTTGTTTTTTGTTTCAAAGATCATGAATTACATTTTCATTTTATCTGCCCAAACAGTTCACGTTGACCGTTCGAAGAGACGATGAACCCATTAAGATGAGACATATGTCGGGACAGAAGGACTCTCCCCTGCACATCTCGGGTAAGATGTATGCCCTCCACCTGCAGCAACACCAGCCCGGCACCTGGCTGGCACGGAGCGGATCACATCGCAGCTCACCTCTGCTGGCATGATGTCCCACTCCTCCTCCTGGAGGGCTGTCTAGTTAAGGAAATAAATGTTTTCTCTTTCAGATTAACTGCGAGATGTCCCAGAGATGCTGTCAATGAAACACACACACACACACACACACACACACACACACACACACACACACACGCGACCTTGCATAATTATGACAGATACATTTGACAGTAACATCTGGTTAGACCTTTTTCGAAAGTTTGTGTCACGTTTGACAGAGCAATAACTTATTCATCTCTTCAAAACAATGATCGCAGACGGACGTCTAGGCTCAACTGTGATTCTGAATAGATTATGTTCCAAAAAGAAAGACGAAAGGAAAACATGTTGAAGTAATCTGTTCAGCCGTCTATGAAAATGGTCTTTATGTAAGCCAGCATATTAAATCTTCCTTGGGCTAAAACGCAGTTTGAGCCATTGGTGTTGTGAAGCCGTCATGTAGGCTTTCACGAGTATAGGTGACTTGCACACAGGCTCTCCGCGTGACTATGCATCCACTTACAATTAATAAATGGCCGAAGGCGAGTTGGCATACTCCGCAGAGCACATGGAGCGCTTGCTGCAATGCCCGTGTGTTTGGATCGCTTAAAAACACCCAAACTGTTGCCATGTCAACACACGCTTTGCCTCAGCCCTTGTCTGGAGGGGCTGGTGAACCGTCTGACCCGAATGCTCCGCTGTCCAGAATGTCGGGCCGATCACGTGGTGCCTCGCAGGGGACCCTCCCACTTCCCCAACAACCTCACCATCATCGGCTTTCTGGATCTGCCACAGATTGCCGGAGACAGGTCTACTGCAGCTCCACCATCTGGAGATGGCCCACACGATGCTGCAGGAGCCAGCGCCAGCCAGCCTAGGGGAGCAGCGAACAGCTCTGACAGGCTTGATGATCCAACAAGGTCAGAGTTAACCGGTCCTGGAGCAGGAACGGTAAGGGAAGGTGGATGCAGAGCTTGTCACGCTGAGGGTCGTTTGATGCGATGCTGTCACTGCAACCGGCTGCTGTGTGAAGCGTGTAAAGGAGCTCATATGGACATGGTGCGGCAGCACCATCCATGCCAGCAACTCAGCTCCCCAGGTGACGACTAGCAGCAGGGATGCGGGTCGGAGGACCGACACGCTGCGATACGTCTCTGACCTGTGGTCTTCTCTGCCCTCTGTCCAGGGGCCCTCGTGGTCGGCGTGGAGCGTCACTCCGCAATGTACGCTCAACTCAGGTAGCTAAATATAACGTCACTTTCTGTTCTATGGTCAAACGCTCTTCATTTTGAAATCATGTTTTGTGGGCACAATCTGAGGATGCAAAATTATTATGATTTGTATGTTAAGCATAGGCCGACTTGAGATATGTATGATATTTGCTATAGATATCATCAAGTAGGCCTAAGTTTGATTATGTTTTTCGTCTATTATCATCACTGGTGAATAACATTTAATAAAAACCACCGAACTGTGTAAAAAAAATCATGTTTTATGGGAAGTTCGTTCTCATCCAGTAAATGTTTAAAAAACCCAACTAAATGTATAACTATGACCAAGTTATATTCTTCTTATTCTTCGTTGTTTGCTTAAATTATGTACCATCTTTGTTGTGTAGACCCACCAATTCGATTGCAATGCCTGCATTTATGTTTGTTTCGGAAAAGCAGTTAAACGTAGGCCTAGCATCTTAATTATAAATAAGCACACTTCCTGTGGAGGTGAAGCAAATACAAGGGAAGACATGTGCATAGGATGAACTCTGTATATATGTGTTTGTCTGCGTGTGTGCCTCCATGTATGTTGCATACAGGAGTATTTGTGTATGTGTTCTTGTGTGCGTGGTACAAAGAGAGCCGTCTCTCTCTCTCTCTCTCTCTCTCTCTCTCTCTCTCTCTCTCTCTCTCTCTCTCTCTCTTCATGTGGTGGCTATAAATGGTTCTATATCTTCATCTAGAATGACAAAGTATGGTGTTCCTCAGGGCTCTGTTCTAGGCCCGTTACTATTCTCAATTTACATTAACGATCTAAGTGCATTGTGTGAATTGTTTGCTGAAGACACGACAATTCACACAACTCATTCTGACTATGGATTAATGATACGTACATTGCAAAACAATATAAACGAATTGATGAATTGGACGGAATAAAGCACATGAGCCTCTATCCTTTGAACACTAAATTCATGATTATAACAACAAGGCCAAAACGTCAAAATGTTTGTTTAAGATCATCTCCTCTTTGCATAAGTGGGAAAGCTATTGAAGAAGTTAGCAGCCATAAAGTGCATAGCGTTTTCATTGACAAAAATGTTTAATGGTCTGATCATATAAATATGGTCTGCAAATCTATGTCTAAGAAGATTTATCAACTGTCCAAAATAAATCACTTTCTATATTTCCATCCTCGCAGAATTGTTTTACCACTCTTATGGAATCTAATATCAATTATGCGTCAATTGTTTGGGACAGCGCTAGTGAAAACATTTTAAAACCTCTGTCTAGTCTTCAAAACGTGCTTTAAAACTAATGTTACAATCGTCAACACAAATAGCAAAGGACTACACAATTTGTGATATATTGCCTCTTAATTTAAAACTTAAATACAATAAAGCAGTCTTTATGTTTAACATTTTATCAGGTAATGCCCCACCGCCACTTATAAATACATGTGTTGTTAATGATCAGCATGCCATGTACACAAAATCACACTATACCTCTACCAAGATTAGACCCATTTAAGACAAGTTTAGGTTATTCTGGCGGGGCTCTGTGGAACACTATCTTGGCCAGTTTCAAAGCTAAAACAACACTATTGACTTTTAAGAAGAATGATCAAAAACTTATCGACCAAATTCACTAATTCATTGCTATAAATATGTCATCCAACATTTAACTCCCTTCCATTTCTTACTACCTGAGAATCATAAACTAAAGAGGGTGATGTATGTACAGTTGTATCTATATATGTGTGTGTGTGTGTGTGTGTGTGTGTGTGTGTGTGTGTGTGTGTTCTTTAAAAAAAAATAAAAATTTGCAACCTCAAGTCACAGCTATGATATACAAATGTACCAAAATGAAAAAAAGAATGTTTTTTGCTGATTTTGATGTTACTATCATCTGAAATTATATGTTGGTTTGAAGTTAAGCATTCAGCTGTTTGTTTAAAAAAAAAATTAACACATTGACTGCAAGGAAAATTGAGCATTTGGAAAGGGGGTGGTGCTGGTTGTAATCATCCCCCTTGTGGTCACAAACACTGTCATATTATCCAATACAGTCTTCCAACTCATTATTATCAGAACCATTCAACACATCTCCTACAACTTCCACAGCACTGTAACAGCTGAAAGTTGGTCATTGTGAAAGACACATTGCTTGGTTTGCCATCTTGAAACACACGCTGGTACATGCGTACTGCTTGCTGTTGTGAAGCCAGCAAGGTTTGTTTCTTAACTAGTACCAAAACAATGCCATCTACCATTGGTTTAGTATGCATGGAAGAGGTTGAACTCGTTTACAGTATTGAATCTCTTCCAGGTGTGTGATACCAGTGGGAAGTTAGGGGTCCGTATCACATACTGAAATAGGCATATCACGACATACCCAAAACGTTGGCGGCTAAACAAACATCAATCTTTTTATTATTTGTCTTGCCTGACTAGAATTAGGAGATAGTAGACTAATAAAAATTAAAAAACCCAATGCATACAGAAAATGTCTATGCCTTAAAGTATTAAGAGCAACTTTATATTTTTAGGATTGTGTCAGTGAAGATGATACATTTTTTTTGTATCCCTTAATTTAAAATCATGCTGAATCATTGTAGGATTTAAAAAAAGATGTTCTTATGCAGTCACATTACATTTTGTCGTCACAGAAAGAGAGTGGGTATGGGGGGAGCAGGATGAGAGAGAATAAAGTGCACCCCCTCCCGTTTTGGTTTCCCTCCCCTCAAGTCTTCACTGCCATTAGCTGGGGGTGGGGGTGTTGGAATAAAGGGACGACAGAAAAAGAGAAAGTGGTGATACAATAACTCCAACCCCATCACCTTATTTAAATACATATGCCATACATGCCAGATATTGAATTCTTACTTGAGATGCTTGAAAAATATTGCAAAATGTTTTTTTAATTTATTATCCATCTGCAGGTGCGCGCACACACACACACACATGGGGGAGGGAGGGAGGGAGAGAGCGCACACACACACACATGGGGGAGGGAGGGAGGGAGAGAGCGCACACACACACACATGGGGGAGGGAGGGAGAGAGCGCACACACACACACACATGGGGGAGGGAGGGAGAGAGCGCACACACACACACATGGGGGAGGGAGGGAGAGAGCGCACACACACACACATGGGGGAGGGAGGGAGAGAGCGCACACACACACACATGGGGGAGGGAGGGAGGGAGAGAGCGCACACACACACACATGGGGGAGGGAGGGAGGGAGAGAGCCCCCACACACACACATGGGGGAGGGAGGGAGAGAGCGCACACACACACACACATGGGGGAGGGAGGGAGAGAGCGCACACACACACACATGGGGGAGGGAGGGAGAGAGCGCACACACACACACATGGGGGAGGGAGGGAGGGAGAGAGCCCCCACACACACACATGGGGGAGGGAGGGAGGGAGAGAGCCCCCACACACACACACATGGGGGAGGGAGGGAGGGAGAGAGCACACACACACACACATGGGGGAGGGAGGGAGGGAGAGAGAGCGCACACACACACACATGGGGGAGGGAGGGAGAGAGCGCACACACACACACATGGGGGAGGGAGGGAGAGAGCGCGCACACACACACACATGGGGGAGGGAGGGAGAGAGCGCACACACACACACATGGGGGAGGGAGGGAGAGAGCGCACACACACACACACATGGGGGAGGGAGGGAGAGAGCGCACACACACACACATGGGGGAGGGAGGGAGAGAGCGCACACACACACACACATGGGGGAGGGAGGGAGAGAGCGCACACACACACACACATGGGGGAGGGAGGGAGAGAGCGCACACACACACACATGGGGGAGGGAGGGAGAGAGCGCACACACACACACACATGGGGGAGGGAGGGAGAGAGCGCACACACACACACATGGGGGAGGGAGGGAGAGAGCGCACACACACACACACATGGGGGAGGGAGGGAGAGAGCGCACACACACACACACATGGGGGAGGGAGGGAGAGAGCGCACACACACACACACATGGGGGAGGGAGGGAGAGAGCGCACACACACACACATGGGGGAGGGAGGGAGAGAGCCCACACACACACACATGATTGTGAGTGAAATATCTATATTTTCTGTTCAATTAATTAAGTTGGAAAATCTTAGGCAAAGGTTTGAGGCTCCACATCCACCCATGATGAGCATGTGTGTAGCATATCCAGACAGACAGACACACAAGCACACACACTCACCATAAGATGTTTGTTGTCAATTTATAACTTTTAGAGAGCATTTGTCTGCGTTTGTGGTGTGCTAGGATTTAGGAAGTAGGTCAAAGGAAATACCCAATTATATTTATATCTACACCCTTAACAAACAGCTACTGACACTACCATGTAGGTAAGTAGCTGATAGCTAGTTTGGACATGTGCAGCGCAGTTAGCCACTTTGCTTAACAGTTCGCTAGCTGGCTCTCAGCTAGGTGCTAGTTAGCTAGTGTGCACTAAATGGCAGTCTGTAATGCACCGGACCCCATTATGGCATGTTGTATTGTTTTAATGTCATCATGTGCATACGTGTTTGTGTGTGTGTGCGCGCGCGTGTGTGCGTGTGCATGCGTGAGTGTATGTGCGCGCGTGCGTGTGTGTGTGCATGTCTGTGTGGAGGGTATATGGTGTGTGTGTGTGTTTGTTCGAGACTATCAATGTGATTGTATATTTTAAATTTTACATTGTTCTCTCTCTCTCTCTCTGTGCGCGCGTGTGCGTGTGTTTGCTTGGTATTTTCATGTACTTTTCCTTGAATTTTTGTCTACATTATGATTTACTAGGTAATGTTGTTTATTCATGAATTCTTTTTGCACTTTCTCTTTTCTGATGGCAAGATGTAAAGAAGCTTTGCTTATTCTTAACCATCAATAATAATTTAAAAAAATCGTTCTATCTCTCTCTGTGTACGCGGTTGTTAATAACTGATATTCACATACTCTGGGCTGTGCAAGTATATAGATGAAAGTGTTTTGTGTTTCTTTTTTATTTCTCATGTTCTTATATTGTTGTTGGCAAGATGAAAACAACCCTGTATTGTGCTTATTCTTTTCCAACATTAAAAAATATCCGTTCGTTCGTTCTCTCTCTCTCTGTGCGTGTACGTGCATGCGTACGTACCTGCTTGTGCGCGCATGCGTATGTGCATCTGTGTGTGTTTGTGTGCGCGCGCTTGTTCCCAGCCTAATAGTTACGTGTGTTAGAGTGATCAGTATGCAGGTGCATCTGTGATTATGTATGTCTTCAACGTAATGTGTTTGCTATTATGTTAATGCAAAAGTGAATTATTTGTAACAATAGTATAGTCCATAGTTGTATGATGTTATGGCTTTGCTGTTCCTATAAATGATATAGCAGTACATGGGGGAAAGGAAAACAAGTTGCGTGTAGGAAAGAATACAAATTAAAGGTAGGCCTATGCAACTGTCTGCCTGTTTGTCTGTCTGCCTGTAGTCTGTCAGTCACTCACTCTCTCTCTTCGCCTTTGTCTCTCAGTCTCTGTCTCATTCTCTTAAAAAAATATTCAAGGGGGGAAAAAGACAGCCTGCACTTTATTTAACTCAAGCACATAATCAAATACATAGGCTACTTTGATCACCTTGACTCTTTTCACATAACCTTAACTGATGACGATCTCTACGAAGAAGACGCTGCAGTTCCAGAACGAACTTTACGGCCACGAAGATGTGTTTGCCGGCAGAGCGCAGACACACGTGTGACTGGCACCGCGAGGAGAGTGGGTGATCCGTCCATCAGTCCACAAACCAGGAACCGCGCCAGGCGCCGTGCTCGTCACACGCTGTTCCCACCTGCTCACCAAAACTCTGACCAGTCCGACTCCTCACCAGAGAGAGACATCACGGAGCTAGCACGAAGGAGAACGAGGGTGCTTCAATCTACTCGGGACCCTGACGATGTGGACAATGAGACATGAACGTTTTCCTCTGCCCATGCTGCGGCACAACGTGTTCGTCTGTCGGGAATGTTACCTCCAGATACACCAGAGCCGGGTGGCAGTCCTGAGGCATCACAGACCAGCCGCGACGAGACGTCCTCTTCTTTCGGGAATGCTGCTGCAGACAACTCGCCCAGCATGTACGTCAGCGATGCACGCGATAAGTACGGTCAGAAAGGTCAGGCGGTGGCACGGTTTGGCGAGCGAGGCAATGGGGAGAGCAAGTTCACCTGGGGCCGGTTGCATGGGAGATCCTAAGCCCCGCGGTGTGGCCGTCTCTCCTCTGGATGATCACATATTCGTGTCAGACAGCGGCAACCATCGCGTGCAGGTCTTTGACAACGCAGGGGGTTACCTCAGAACGTTTGGTCGTTATGGTCAGGCAGAGGGGGAATTTGATTGCCCGGCGGGCATCACAGTCAGCGGTCTTGGACACGTCATTATCGCTGACCGCTACAGTCATCGCGTGCAGGTCTTTGACCGTCACGGCCTGTTCCAGAGGTCTTTTGGGTCAGAGGGCATCAATGACGGAGAGTTAAACTATCCCTGGGGAGTGGCATGCGACACCATGGGCTTTATTTACGTGTGTGACAAAGAAAACCACAGAATCCAAGTCTTTCAATCCAACGGGGCTTTTGTACGGAAGTTTGGTCGGTTGGGGACAGGACAAGGGCAGTTTGATAATCCGCACTACGTAGCTGTCAGCCCAGACAACAAAGTGTACGTCAGTGACAGCAGCAACCACCGTATCCAGGTTTTCAGCATCTACGGGGATTTCCTCTTCTCCTTTGGCTTTTCAGGCACTTTGCGCGGCCAGATGAAGTTCCCCCGAGGCATCGCCATCGACAACCAGGGTTTTGTGGTGGTGGTAGATAGCGGCAACAACAGGATTCAGATCTTCCGGGCCGACGGCCGCTACTTCTCTATGTTTGGGGGCTGGGGAAGTGAGAACGGGCAGTTCAAATGGATTGAGGGGGTAGCCATTTTAACCAATGGGAACGTGGTTGTTAGCAACCGTGAAAATAATCGCATCCAGGTCTTTTAGGCCTAAATGTTTCTTGTGATATCACTAAAGAAATACTAAGCTTAAAGGCATAGCAACCGATCCTTTCGACCGTCTAAACACCTGGTCTCGGCTAGAAATGGAAGGAAGAGGCACTTACAGTGTGCTGAGAGAGAAATTAGCGAAAAACTGCTACTGAGGGATTGTTTGACGTCCTCATGGCAACTGTCCTTAGGGACAAGTTGTTCTGGTGCGGTAGTCAAGTGGCACTACAAAATGAGCTTAAAAAACCCGTTGCCGCTCTGGTTTTATAGGCCTTCTGTTGGTGTAGCTATAAAATCGTCTACTGCGCATCTATGAACTTAAGTCACAAGTGATTCTATTGTTAGCTAGTCTCACAACACAATTCATAGGCCATTTTATAAGCTCTTTCCGCCTGTACTACAGTAATTACCGTCAACTACAGTTTTCTATTATCTGTATGTTGTCTGTCTGTATGCCTCTCATTCTGTCTTTCTCCCTGTCTCCATCTGTCTTTCTATCTCTTTCTCATTCGTCTCTCTTGTCTGTTTGCCAGTCTCTTTCTCCCTTGTCTGTCTGTCCGTATGCCTCTGTCTCTCTCTTTCGTTCTCGCCTGTCTGTTTCTGTCTCTCTCTCGTCCGACACACACACTCTCTCTCTCTCTGGTTTGCCAATCTCTCCGTTTCTGCCTCTTTGTCCTACGGTAGTTTCCAGTCTGTCTTCCAGTCTCTCTTTCTGTCTTTGTCTCTTTCTTTCTGTCTCCTGTCTTTTTCTCTATCTGTCTCTGTCTCTCGTCTGTCTGTGTCCGTCTGCCTCTGCCTCGTTGTCTCCACCTGTCTTTCTGTTAAATTCATTGGCTCCGTATCTCTCTCATTTGTCTCTGCATTTTTGTATGTCTCTTATCTGTCTTTGTCTCGTTCTGTCTGTCTCGCTCTCTTTCCATTTGTCTGTCTGTCTGTCTGTGTCTATCTCTGACCCCATATATATTATATGCCCCTCTGTCTCCTTTGTCTGCCTCTCTCCCACTTATCTGTTTCTGAAAAGAAAACACAGAGAGAGACAGAAAAAGAGAGAGAGAGGGCGGGGAGAGAGAGAGAGACGGGGGGAGAGAGAGAGATAGAGAGAGAGAGAGAGAGAGAGAGAGAGAGAGAGAGAGAGAGAGAGAGAGAGAGAGGGGGAGAGAGAGAGAGAGAGAGGGAAAGAGAGAGAGAGAGAGAGAGAGAGAGAGAGAGAGAGAGAGAGAGAGAGAGAGAGAGAGAGAGAGAGGGAAAGAGAGAGAGAGAGAGAGAGAGGGGGGGAGAGAGAGAGAGAGAGAGAGGGGGGGGGGGGAGAGAGAGAGAGAGAGAGAGAGAGAGACAAAGGCAGAGAGACAGCTACAGACAAGAGAGACTGGAAGAAACAGACAGACAAAGAGACAGAGACAAAGGCAGAGAGACAGACAAGAGAGAGAGACTGGAAGAGACAGACAGACAAAGACAATGAGACAGAGACAAAGAGGCGAAACACTCAGGCAGACAGACAAACCACACAGACAGACGAGAGAAAGAAACAGAGACAAGTGAGAAAGAGAGGACAGTGCGAGTGATCAGAGAAACTAAGAGTCAGAGAGAGAGAGAGAGAGAGAGAGAGAGAGAGAGAGAGAGAGAGAGAGAGAGAGAGAGAGAGAGGGAGCACTGAACACTGAACTGTTTTAATGTCATTAGCTTACATTGCTTAGATGACATGGGGGTGCGCATAGAACAAAAAAATCAATTAAGGCATGAAATAAAAACAAAATAATGTTTATCTCGACTGTCCAATTATATATCAACCAAGCATATCACAATCATAATTACATTATTCAATGAAAAAGAAAATGAACAAAAGCAAACTAATGTCTATCTCGACCATTAAATCATATATCAAAACAAACGTATCACATGAACGAAGTTATTCAATGAAAAAGGGAATAAAATCAAAATAATGTTTATCTTGATCATCCAATCCTACATCAAATCAAGGATGTTCTTGTAATTTAGTCAAGAAGCAATCTTCCAGAAAGTGAAACCACCTAAACGTTGCTGGTTAGAAGCAATCATCCATATGGAATAGAATGTATGGATGTATAGTAATGTATTCCACATGGATGTTGCTTCTGTATTCGCGAAGTATGGTCGCCATGACAGTTCACAATCTTCAATTGGACAACTCAGGAACTTTCAGCACTTACCATGAGCAATGTAGCCAGTGGTGGCGTGGCAAGTGATTTGCTGACAAATGAAGAAACTGGGTATTAAATCATCACTGACTTTGTCCAAAACAGATTTGTGTGTAGAAACACCAGCTTTCATAACGGTATGAAAGAAAGAAAACTCCAAACATTTGACAGCATGCACACAATTCAAGTCAGTTTAGGGAAAGTGAAAGCTGTTGCAGTTGAGGCAGAGAATATAATTCTTTAGACGTGTAATAAGTTATTTTTATAACTACTTTCAAAACAGAAAGGGACGTTGATGTTGACAGGGAGCAGAAAAAGAGCTTTGTCCAGTTCTTCTTTTCTTGCAACAGCAGACTGAAGATTGCATCTAACAAGGAACAAAAACTAAACTGGCCAAAATCCTCCAGCAAGGCCTCCCACAGAATGACACTCTCCTACCCGCCAATTATGTACCATTGGCCTTGGTCCAAGCAGTTGGAAATCGTGCAGGCATGAATATATTTGGGCAATGGTTTAACAATATTGCACAACATACGGACGAACTCTACTCAGATTCGTGTAGCAGGGTTGACTTGGCCTTTGAGTGGTACAATGTGAGTGCACAATCAAGTCAGCAGCCAAGAGAGCTGACGGAAAACAAGCTATCAAACATTGGCTTCATTCACAAGATGATTTGATTAAGAAATTGATTAATGGGACAGATCCATTTCTCTTGAAGAAAACAAAGCCAGCCTGGAAGACTTGCATTGTACAGAACTCTCAAGTAAGTTTCATATTGAGCACGGAAAATAGCTAGTCTTGTCTGGTTGGTTCACAGATCCTGCAAAAGTTTGGAAGTCAAGAGAGAAAGGTGTCTCAAAACTGACCTCTGCTGAACATGAAGAGACTGATACAAGTATGCTTCTTGCAAGAGATGGATACTCCCAGACAGTTGTCATCAGCTGTGACATGGATGTCCTTGTACATCTTGCGCATCAACCACAACACAATCTCTTATTGTGGATGCAAACAGGGACCCCCTCAGAAAACACACACATTTCGAACCAGTTCATCGAATCAATATCACTGACACGGATGGCATTATATGCCATCACAGGATTAGTCAAGTCAAGTCAAAATTTTATTTCCATATAGAACATTGAATAAGCAAATAATGCACTTTTTAAGGCATGATTAGGCATCATGAGTCAGTTTTTAGCATAGGCAAACGATCTGCCTGAAGCGTCTTTGTCAACAATCCGTTATTCCAAGACATGGGCAGTGAACATGTTCCTGATGATTCAGTTCTGGCTACGCTGATACAGAGTCATTTGTCTGCAAACTCTAAAGACCCAAGCACACATAAACAGTCCATTTAGCAAGGTCGATGTGATCTATTTCACAGCTTAAAAAATGTCGTAGAGAATCTGCCCCCTAAGCATGAAGCACTGAAATTGCATATCAGACGATATAATTACCAGGCACTTATCAGGAAGACAGCCCTTGAACATCATACACGCCTGCTACAGCTTTGCATCCACGCCTGCTGCAGGATGACAGTAAAAAATAGTTTCTTTCATCCTAAGAATTTTATTTCTCTAAAAAAAATGAAGTGATTTGTTTGTAAATACAACTGTTCGGTGAATGAATAACCAGTCACTTAAAGGGGCACCCTGACGGATGAGTTTTTGCAAGAAACATGTCGAGATCACCAGAAGGACAGCCTTTTCAAGGATCGGAACACTCACTTTGCTCGTTTCCTATAAATCAAACCGTCAAAGCCGCGATTCCTCCTTAGCGGAGTTGCCAGAGTGTAACATCCCTTAAGGGGCTGCAGTTATTACCTCCCCTTATCCCACCCACTCTTAACACCCAACAACACAAAAACATAGAAACGAACACCGAAATATGGAAGTCACAGGTTTTATTCACCATTCTAAGCAAATCAGCTTATACTCAAAATAAATCAACTAATCGAACATAAGATTCATTAATAATCCAAACTAATAATTATGAACAGTTCTGTCTATCTTCACGCCTGTCACGCCACAGACAACACAAATCCCAGTACTCAAGCCTAAGCCTAACTACACACTACTACACACTGTGTAGGCCTACTACACACAGAAAATCACAATGCCATAGAAGGACCCTCCAGTGCCAGAGTGCATGTAGTTTGAATTTGAATTTGAATCTGGATACGCTGCTCTGTTAGACTGGACACTTATACAGCGTTGTGCGTTGCGACAGAAAGAAAAATAAACCAAACTAAAAATCAACAAAAAACAACTGAACTAAAAATAGAACTATCCCCAGCGTTTCATGTCTCAGGTCAGGCCAATCCGGCTACCGTATAGCGGCCAGGCCAAACCAAACGGCACCCAACAGTCCCAAGCTGGAACGGTGACCCGTTTAACATGCAGGCAAAAAGCAGTGTTCAAACTGCACCGGTTTCAAAGCCGATACACTTGACAGATATTCACTAACTAGCACGAAAAACACGAGATTTTCAAGACAGACGGGCGACCAATAAAATGCAGGCCTTGCACGCGCAAACCCGCCTGATGACACATATTTTTTAGAAAAAGAAATAGCAAAGATAGAGTTGTAGTGACACAGAGAGAAAAGCCATTTTGGATGGGGTGGGTGGAGGCCACTCGAGTGGTTGAAGCTTTTTCTTCTTTGTAGTGCAGTAAGCAAAAAAAGGAGCTATTTCCTTTGTTGTGAGCAATTGGTAAACTGTAAATAAAAAGGCTTGTATTGTGGACATTTCGTGATTTGGTCTAAGCGACTCAGGCGGCCATTAGAAAAGAGAAGACACGTGACTTCTCTTTCACTTCTGACTTCCAGCACCTCCGCCAAGGAGGAATCGACGATTTGACGGTTTGATTTCTAGGAAACCAGAGCAAAAATGAGTGTTGCGATCTCTGTAAAGGGCGTTTTCCTGGTGACGTCGACGTGTTTCTTGGTGCTTCTAAATTTAAATAAATATTTGGTCTGTTAGGGGAAGACGGGGTAAAAAGCGCATGGGCGGGTAAGAAGCCCACCCCAATTATCTCATGAAATGAAGCAAATTTCAGTTTCATTTTGCCCATGAGACGAGCGTTAATGTCTAGCATTCGTCTCATGGGCAAATTTGACTGAAATTTTCTTTATTTCATGAGATAATTGGGGTGGGCTTCTTACCCGCCCATGCGCTTTTTACCCCGTCTTCCCCTACTCCTAAATGAGAAAAATAATACTTTTAGAAAATAGATCTATGCAATAAGTACATTAAAGAAAATCAGTCTGAGTTTTCAAAGCATTGTGCTGTCAACTGTCAACTGTCAACAGTCAAAAAAGACTTGCCTGCCTTGTACACGGTGTAATGCTTTCATGACGGTTTTCAGAATAAATCACAGGCTTGAAGTAAAATAATTTTGAAAAAAAAAAGAAACACAGAAAAGCTTCTTGTGAAATACTTCTGTTATGGACATGTTGGAAATATTTTTTGATAATTACATTCCCAAGCACTGTTCAGTTGTGTGCACTGTGTAATGCTGTGCGTGACACTATTTTCTGTTTATGGAAAAAAACTATCATAATCTGCATGTATATCAGTGATGCTCTTACTCATGCTGTTTAAAAAATGTAAATGTTCACAAGGGTTTATGCGATTTCCCTTTACACACATGTTGTTTACATTGTCCTGAGCAAGGACAGCGTGGGAAACACCATCTACACGACGGAGGGTAGATGCAGTGGTCAGTTAAAGTCCGGCAGATTTCAGATCTCATTACTTTTGACGCTTTTATGCTTTCCTACCGTAGCTGCTTAACTCCTCCCCTGCGACGTCATTGCACGTGCATATAATGACGCACAAGTACTGCATTTTGTGCCTTAAAAAATGTATGGTTGCTGGCTTCTGTCAAAACTGTAGGTGTCTGAATTTCTTTTGTTACAAAGTTTACTGAATTTGTACAATTTTCTTCAGTTTTATTAGGATTCTACCATTTAGGTAGAACACTATTGCATTTGTAAGAAGGTTTTTTTCCCTTCTTTTTTTGCCCCTTTTTCGTCCGATTTGGCCGAGATTTTCAGGAAAGTCACATGCAGGGCATTAAGTGATTGCCAATTAGTAATATTAAATTATTTTGCCAAACATTCGGCGAAATATGGCAAAAAACCCGCAGAATCGGCACAATTTCAATCTTCATTAACTCAAAAACGGCTGAACAGATTTCGTTCATATTTTCAGACTTTGCTCTAAAGTACATTTGCAACAATTACGTTAGATTATTGAACCGAAAGTATGAACCGGAAGTGCCCAAGCTATGGTCAGACAACTTATGCTAAATTGTCAATATAAAACCAATTGGGCAAAATGTGGCAGAAAATGCAAATTTGGCCAATTTTTAATCTTGAATATCTCGGAAACAGCTGCACAAAATACAATCATATTTTCGATATTTACTCAGGAGTTACGGTGCAAAGCTTCCATGTCAAACCCAAAATCGGAAGTGGGTTGGAAATGGCCAAATTTGGGTAAATTGTAATCTTAAATAACTCAAAAACGGCTGCACGAAATGCATTCCTATTTTGTGTGATTATTAAAGATTAATGATGCAACACTTCCGGTATCACTCAGAGCCAGAAGTGGGGAGGGAAAGGCTGGTGGAGGGGAGAATCATGTCATGTTTGTTCTCAAAGGCAAACAGAAGCCCTCTAGTTAAACATTATGATGATTTTTCAGCCAGGTTAAATCAAGCAATGTCATCTGAAGGGATTCAATAATTTATCTTTGCACACATGTCGTTTACATGTATTGAGTGGAAAATGCATGGGAAACACACTACAAGCTACATGGAAGACACAGAGATACAGTGGTCATTTAAAGTCCAAACAGATTGACAAATGTACTACTGTTCAGTTTTCATTTCTCATGTAGTACAAGTAACCAGAAAAATAGTCTTATCTGAAATTTTAGTCTGGGGCATTTATAACCAATTCACGACGTATTTTATAACATGACGTAATTCAGAAAGCTGCAAACGAAAAAAACCTATACCAATCACAGTAGCTTTTCTCAGCTCCTTTCAGTTCATGCCTTTTGTTAACACTCGTCACCAGCATAAACCAATTTAAAGTGATTTATCCATTAGGCTTACATTGTTTTATAGTGGCATACCACTTGTAAGGTCTTTTCCTATCCCTAGCCAAAATCAATGATAAGAATATTTGCCTCTGTTAAAATAAATAACTTGAAACAAATAGCTCTCTGTGGAAAACTGAAAGGAGCTAGAATGAGGGGAATCAGTGCACTGTGCTATGACTGAGGCCACCCTACGAAAGTAGACTTGTGAGTGCGTGACGCTCGCCATGACGTTCTACGGAAGCCGTGTTCTGCGGCTCTTCTGCTGTGTGTTTGGGATAGTTTAGTAGGAACAGAAGTAATAGATCTAGTTAGATAGATCTTGCCATTTGTGACATTTGACCTAGATCTCTCTTCTTCCTCTGTCTATCTCTATCTCTGATATTCTGCCTCTGTCTGTCTAACTCTCTCCTTTCTCTCTCTCTCCCCGTGTCTCTCCCCCCCCCCCCCCCCCTCTCTCTTTCTTTCTCCATCTGTCTGCCCCTCTGTCTTTCTCACTCCCTAGACAGCGCTCAAACGGCTTTTATCACTGGTTGGCATTAGCCTGTAGAAAGGGCCAATAGTAAATGAGAGCTGTACTATAAATGATATTCTATATAGTATTGGAATATCATGCTACGGCTTAGTCTTTCGTGGAAGACTGACTAACTAGGGGGCCATTTGTACTGGCTCAAGTGCTGCAGGCAGTGGGATTGGTTGGCCTTTGGGGACCTTCCCCAGACCTGTTTACACAAGTCTCGAGTAGTCTGGATAGCTGAAATGAGTAGCTTTGGTGCAAAATGTGCAGTTTTATTCATTAAACCATCAAATAATGTTCACTGAAAATGAGTAGTTATCAAGAATTAAAGAGCATTATTTTCAGTTCTGAAGAGTAGTAGAGGTCCAAATTGAGTAGAATACTACTCGAAAAGAGTAGAGTAAACAGGTCTGCTTCCCCAATGCCAACTCTCATCCTCAAATCCCTTTGGCCGAGAGTAGGCATGTACCCTGGGCAAGGCTTTTCCACTATGAACAAATTGTATCCCAGCCTGCCGGAATAGCATCTGCCCCCTCAGGCCACAACAACAGACAGCGCACAGACATCTCACCTCTCAATCTCATTCAGCCACATTCAACACAGTGTCGACAATTTACGTGTGTCTGTGTGTGCGCGCATGAGTTTGTACAAGTGTATGTTTGAGTAATTGTGTGTGTGTTTCAGTGAGAATGTGTTTTTTGTGTGTTTGATGAAATGTGTGTGGATCTGTGTGTGCAAGAATGCGTTCACTCGCATGTGTGCACGTACGTGCGTGTGTGTCTGTTGTGCGTGTGCGAGTGTTTCAATGCTGATTGTAAAGCGCTTTGTGCTTAATAAAAAGCGCTATATAAGTGTCCGTTTAGGCCCCTAAAAAAAATGTTTGTTTCCAGTTTCCCGACCGACCCTAGTTTTCTGCCGCCGACCCTAAACTTTTTTTGATGAATAAAGAAAAAGAAAAAAAACCCGAAAGTAATTTGAGCAAACGATGCAAGGGAAACGACCAATGCACTCGGCGCAGTCAAGGACCGTTACTCGCGCAGACTTTTGTGACCCTACATCCGCCGACAAAATGGCAGGCGCTAGACACGCGACTGCAGTTTCAATGCCAATGTGATAAATATATTCACACACATAAACCGAACACAAATGTCTAAAAAAACAACTGATGAAACCCCGAAGACATATTTTTTTTGTTGGCGTTATTATTATTATTATTATGATTACGAAGTTATGTACTAAATTTCATACAAACACATCACACTTGACTACTTTTCGATAATCATTTATTCATTTATCAAGCAGTTACACTCCTTCCCTCCTCCAGTACAATGCTGATACATTTGCATAATAATGACAGAGTATAATTTTGTAATAATGCAATAACTGTTCAAAGATACACATGCGTAATTATTGGTCCAGTTTCACCAGACCCATTCCTCATGCTTGGTTCAAATTCAAACTGCTAAACTACACGTATGCCTCCATTTTTGTCAACAGCCGGTTGAACAGACCAAGATGAGATAACCATCTTGGTGGAAGTACATAGTTGAATAAGAAAAGAAAAAGCGACCCCCACCCCCCAAAAAATAAAATGACACACATTCAGTCACACACTCAAGCTAAGAACCACCACTGATATGCAGTTTACCAAATTTTTTTCCGTTTTTTTGTTGCTTTGTGTTACGTTTTTTCCCCTTCAAATTAGCACCAATACCTGAAACTGTTACACCCCCCCCCCCCACACCCCTTTTCCAATATTTGTTCTCTCTGTTCCACCCTTCCATCCTTTGGGATTCGGACCGAGCGGCAAGAGAGCAACACCACTGTATAGCACGGAAATAATAGAAAACACGAGAGCAACACCACTGTATAGCACAGAAATAAAACAAAACACGAGAGCAACACCACTGTATAGCACAGAAATAAAACAAAACACGAGAGCAACACCACTGTATAGCACAGAAATAAAACAAAACACGAGAGCAACACCACTGTATAGCACAGAAATAAAACAAAACACGAGAGCAACACCACTGTATAGCACAGAAATAAAACAAAACACGAGAGCAACACCACTGTATAGCACAGAAATAAAACAAAACACGAGAGCAACACCACTGTATAGCACAGAAATAAAACAAAACATGAGAGCAACACCACTGTATATCACAGAAATAAAACAAAACACGAGAGCAACACCACTGTATAGCACGGAAATAAAACAAAACACGAGAGCAACACCACTGTATAGCACGGAAATAAAACAAAACACGAGAGCAACACCACTGTATAGCACAGAAATAAAAGAAAACACGAGAGCAACACCACTGTATAGCACAGAAATAAAACAAAACACGAGAGCAACACCACTGTATATCACGGAAATAAAACACACAAATACAACAACCAAAACCAGTAATAAAGAAAATATATATATGTAAAACAACACCAACAAAACACTTTTGCCCTTTCCCAGACCTGTTTACCCCTATTTTGCAAATTTGTAATTCTGAAACAAAAAATAGTAATTTTGAAAAAAAAACTAATCCGACGTGCGGACGATTCTTTTTCTTCACAAAACCCAATTAACAAGAAAACTATTTGTAATTACACAATTATATGCAAGCAATAGTGCACTGGGAGACCTTTAAAAACATTTTTTTAAACCATGTATTTGCCTTTTCTTTGGTGTCTTTCCATCAGATTTTGGATCATCTGACCTAGAACTCTCACCACGCGGTCGCTTTGACGCCATCTTGAAACAGAATGAAAAGAAATTAACGCGCGTTGTATGCTGCAAACTGGAATGACTTTTCACCGCATTGTTTCAAAAGCATCGCTTGCCGACGCAACTGTAGTGTTGTTGTTTTTTTCGTATTTGTTTTCCGTCACCCTAATTATCGTAATTTGACTTTTGTTTCGTAAAAATTACGGCTAAATCGTAAAGGAAAACAGGCCTGCAAGTTTCCCCCCAAAATACCTGCCAGGCGTGGTAATGGAGGAATAGCATTTTTCTCTGAAAATATTATAGGGTTTCAGGTCATGTTGTCTCTTGGTGTATCAAGGGATGAAAAGCCCTTTATGGTGATCAGGGGGCAATTGCTCATGAAGATGAATATGCAAAACTGCTCAAACTTGGGGAAAGGTCATCTCCTTTCGCCATCAGCCATTTTTCAGCAAAATACCATCACTTAACTGGGTAGAGAAAAAATATTTTCTGCAATATTGGGAATTCCTCTATGCCCTGTATAACATTAGGCCTATCTTTACCTCTCAAAATGAAGAAAGTATGGTCTTCAGATAACAGGCCCTGATTTGATGCCTTTTAGTGATATGGGTGTTAAACCATTGTGGTGCATAAATGCGACATTGGCGGTGAAAGGGTTAAAACCCCTTCTGACATTTGATTTTCTGCATTCAATTTTCTCTGAATTCAGAGAATTCTCTGAAAACTACCACGCTTGACTGCACTAAGTACGCAAGCACAACGTAATGGACAAAAGATAACTATCCAAATAATGAAACGCACACTTTCTAAATTCTTCACTTTGGATGTCAAAGCGCTGGAGGGATGTAACCAAACTAAATTTTAAATTAAAATATGATCGATGGTTATTGAAACAAAAGAAAATTATGACATTAAATTTTTCAAATGAATTGTTATCCCAAATAAATGATTTGCAATACATTTCCTTCTTTAAAAAAAAAAAAGCGCTTCTTTTTATTCTTTTGAAGAAAATTTATAAATTTCATTAATTTACACCACCAAAAAAAAAAAAAAGT
Source organism: Phymorhynchus buccinoides (assembly GCA_017654935.2). NCBI lineage: Eukaryota > Metazoa > Mollusca > Gastropoda > Neogastropoda > Raphitomidae > Phymorhynchus > Phymorhynchus buccinoides. The sequence goes on along the minus strand of CM065698.1, from coordinate 45,179,975 downwards.
ATGCGTTTATTTTTTAATTTATTTTTTGACAGTACAGGGGAACCTCCCTTATAAGACCTTCAAAATTCATCCAAATTGAGGTCTTATACGGGAGGGGTCTTTAAGGGAGGTGATTTTAATACTTACAAAGAAGGCCAATGTCTCAGAGAAGCAGGTCTTACATGGGAGGGAGTGGGATGGAAGTTCAGTTTAACGTCGCGTATCGGCTTTCGCCATGTACGACGGGCTGAACCAACCAACCATGGTATATACAAAAAATTATGTTCCTGAATCACTGTCTTAGCCAAAAGGCAGAGAAGCGATCAGAATTCTCGATAAGGAGGGAGTCATAATGGGAGGTCTTATAAAGGAGGTTCCACTGTATAAAACCTCTTTCCCTCCACAAAGCCTTTTTGTTCCCAGGCTGTGCTATGTGGGAATGAGTGTCGGAAAGGACAAAGTGACACACAACCATCAGCTGAAGGGCAGAAGGCCTGATCACCTGATCAATGTAGACCTTTACCTGCTTACCCCCTACACAGGGTGTAGGGGTGTAGAGTGGCACAGTGGTAGCGCGTTCACTTCGTGTCAAGTAAACCCGAGTTCGAACCTGGGTACAGGGGATTTTTTCCTCTCATTCTGCACTAGGCCTTAACAGTCTGAACGTGGAGTCTTTCGGATGAGACGATAAACCGAGGTCCCGTGTGCCCATGCACTTAGCATACGTTAAACCCAGTGGCAACGAAAAAGTTGTCATTTGGTAAAAATGTACCCCCCCCCCCTCATCAGTGACAAAAATCGCATGCAAAAAATTGGGTGGCGCGCCTCTGGCTGCGACGCGCTCTCCAGGTGGGAGCAACCCTAATTTCACAGAGACGCCTCTGTGACTATAAAGTACCTAATACCTAAAAATCTTGAGTAGTCTGGATAGCTGAAATGAGTAGTTTTGGTGCAAAACGTGTAGCTTTATTCATTAACCCTTTCATCGCCACTCTTGGCACCACAATGATTTAACACCCATATCACTAAAATGCATCAATAGAGGGTCTGGTATCCATTGACCTTATATTCTTAATTTTGGGAGGTAAGGATAGGCCCTATTTTATGCATGCCACAGAGGAATCCCCAATATTGCAGACAAAATCTTTTCTCTACCCTGGTAAGTTTAATGGTAAATTTTGGCTGAGGAATGGCTAGCGTTGAAAGGGCTAAGCCTAGGTGGCATTTACATCAGCCACCAGGCCTCCGTCTGCTGATCTCCCAGTGGACCACTGTTTATAGTTTTAACCTGAAATTTTAGGGATGGATCCCAAATTATTATTGAAGTTTTTAAAATTAGGCATTGAGAGCACACAGCCGCCTATCAAGTTGGACCTTAAACGCCGTGAGGCCCAGTCCAGTAATAGGAAGAAGAAGAAGAAACCATCAAACAATGTTCACTGAAAATGAGTAGCAATCAAGAATTTTCAATTTTGAAGATTAGTAGAGGTCCAAATTGAGTAGAATACTTCTCGAAAAGAGTAGAGTAAACAGGTCTGCCTTTACCTAAGACCTTTTCCATCAGGGAGTGGAATGATCTGCGGCAGGACGACATCTACTCCTTCACTGCTGTCACCCCCAGTGGGTCAGCGGTGCAGGGGAATCGTCAATAAACCCATCGCCCCCCCCCCCCCCTCACCCCCTGTTTCCAGGACGCAGCATCACGCTCAGACCCAATCAGTTGGCGTGAGCTGGCTGGGTCACTAAAACTCAAACACCCCTCCCCTATGCCCATGCAGCAGCTTAGGCCCTTTAAGAAATGGAACCAACCCCACACCCCCCCTTTTTTTTCCCCTGAGAGTGCCGGAATGATCAATTAAGTGATCGTGGGCCCCAAAGAGAAGAAGAAAAAGAAGAAGACCCGTAAAAAAACATTCCAACACAATGCTTGACCCTTCTAGCACCATGCATTTTTTGACATTCTTGGTTGTCCGTTTTTTGTACTGGGCGAATGGTGCTAGAAGAGTGAACTCAAACAAGTCACCCATGACCCATACAGAGTGGGGCAGGCACAAGGGTTTGGGACGCAGGCTCCCCTTTCAAGGCTATGATGCTTTGAAATCCATGGGCTACAACAAAAGGGCTACCTGTACACTGTACATTACTGTAGCAGGCATGAGATTGAGAAATTACGATTTAGGCTGAAAAGCGGCCCCCAAAAAGGCAGAATCCCCCCTGAAACTAAACTGAAGCTTTGTTGTATTCTAAGGCTAAAAAAACCCAGCATTACCAGTAGAACAGATACATTTAGCTCATTTTTATTCACTCATAAGAAGCGTTTCTAATATACTCAGTTGGCCTCTTTTTGATTTAAAAAAATGACTACTTCAGTTCTTGGGCCACCAAAAAGCCTGAAATCAGCCTACATGTTGACAAATCTCATGCCTGTCGGTGAAGTAAGCAAGTCACCCATGACCTATACTAATATATAGTGTGGCAGGCACAAGGGTTTGGGACGCAGGCTCCCCTTTCAAGGCTCTGATACTTTGGAATCCATGGGGTACAAACAAGGACTACCCTGTACACTGTACACTACTGTACTGAGTAGTAAGTAGACAAGTGAAGATATGAAGGTTACAGCGACAACTGCCAGCATTGCCTGCCTGGTAAGTTTTAATCTCCTCCCAACATCTCCCACTCTGTTTAGTTTGAAGGCTGTGACGCACATACAGGAGCCCAGGGGTGGGAGTAGAACATTTCAGCTATACTGACAAAGTTTCTCAGCTATACTGGAAAAGACAGCAAGGATATAATTACATGTTCCAGTCGGACAGAATGGGCAGCTTAGGACGATAATTTGACCGCCGTGGGGCAGTCAAATCGGTAGGGGCTTAGCGCATGATATTCCTAGTTGGGCGTAGTGAGAGAGAGAGAGAGGGGGAGATAAGCCCCTCCCTCTCTCTTTCTCTCACTACGCCCGGTAGGGGCTTAGCGCATGATATTCTTAGTTGGGCGTAGTGAGAGAGAGGGGGAGATGAGCCCCTCCCTCTCTCTCTCACTACGCCCAACCAAGAATATCACGCGCTAAGCCCCTACCGGTTTGACTGCCCCCTGGCGGTCAAATTATCGTCCTTAGTTGCCCATTGCTATACTGATTTCAGTATCTATACTGAAGGCCTCCCACCCCTGGGAGCCCAAACAGGACCTTTTCTGCCCCTTTCTCTCCACACCATAAACTATCGACACAGGCACAGACATCCAGGTCACAGCAGCCTTTGCCAATATGGAAGGCATGGTAAGCATTAGTCTGACGCCCATGTCCCTCCGTTTCAAAGGCCATAACCCACATACATGGGTACAAAAGCAACTCTCCTCTCACTAACGCCATAGAGTGTACACTACACAGGCACAACCATCAAGATAACAGCAATCCAGTGCTGACCCGGACCCCCCTCCCCCAACATACTCCCCAAACAACCCACTCATTCCACCCCCCCCCACTGATCCTCCAGCTCATCCCAAGTCCCTCCCCCCCCCCCCCCCCTATCCTCCAGCTCTTTCCAAGACCCCCCCCTCCATCTCTTCTCAAGGCCTCCTGCCACAACAGGGCTAAACAGGCGTGGATGGTGCCGATGCACCACCGGCTCCTGCTCCTCCCGCTCCTCCCCCCAGGGCCTCCTGCCTGAGGGCGTTGATCTTGGCGCAGATCTTGAGGGCGGGTCCCAGCTTGATGCTCATGGCGGTCATCAGGTGGTCCTCCTTCAGCAGCAGCAGCGCCTGCCCGTCGATCTCCTGCTGCCGGAACTCGTCCGCGTACTCCTGGCACCCGGGCAGGTTCTTCACAAAGTCGTACACGTCCACCACCTGCACAGCAAGGACCAGACAAAGTGGTACACATCCACCACCTGCACAGCAAGGACCAGACAGTCATACACATCCACCACCTGCACAGCAAGGACCAGACAAAGTGGTACACATCCTGCACAGCAAGGACCAGACAAAGTGGTACACATCCACCACCTGCACAGCAAGGACCAGACAAAGTGGTACACATCCACCACCTACACAGCAAGGACCAGACAAGGTCATACACATCCACCACCTGCACAGCAAGGACCAAAGTCATACACATCCACCACCTGCAGAGCAAGGACCAGACAAAGTCATATACATCCACCACCTGCACAGCAAGGACCAGACAAAGTGGTACACATCCACCACCTGCACAGCAAGGACCAGACAAGGTCATACACATCCACCACCTGCACAGCAAGGACCAAAGTCATACACATCCACCACCTGCACAGCAAGGACCAGACAAAGTCATATACATCCACCACCTGCACAGCAAGGACCAGATATCACAATTGTCAAATCGCCTTGGCTTATTAAAGGGGCACCCTGACGGATGAGTTTTTGCAAGAAACACGTCGAGATCACCAGAAAGACAGCCTTTTCAAGGATCGGAACACTCACTTTGCTTTGGTTTCCTAGAAATTAAACTGTCAAAACAGCGATTCCTCCTTGGCGGAGATGCCGGAGAGAGTAGCCATTTTGGATGGGGTGGGTGGAGGCCACTCATTGTGGTTGAAGCGTTTTCTTTTTTTGTAGTGCAGTAAAAAAAAAAAAAAAATGGAGCTATTTCCTTTGTTGTGAGCGAAATTCCTTTAGATAAACTGTATAAAATTAAAAATAAATAAAAAGGCTTGTATTGCGAACATTTCGTGCAAACGATTTGGTCTAAACGCAGGCGGCCATTAGAAAAGAGACGGCACACACCTTCTCTTAGGGTGAAAGAATTTGACTTCCAGCACCTCCGCCAAGGAGGAATCGCCGATTTGACGGTTTGATTTCTAGGAAACCAGAGCAAAGTGAGTGTTGCAATCTCTGTAAAGGGTGTTTTCCTGGTGATCTGGACGTGTTTCTTACAAAAACTCATCCATCAGGGCTCCCCTTTAAGGCTGTGTCAGACCAACTGACATAGGCTAGAACACCACCAAGGCTACATCAAAATATTATGCTAAGCATAGTATATGCTAGTGTATGCAAGGTCAGTGTATGCTAAGCATAGTTATGCGGAGATTGTCTTTAGCCATGACAAGCTCCTAGCATTAGTCTCCAAAATCCTCCAAAGTCGGAGTGTGGCTGCCCACGTTGCGGGGTAATCAAAAACGGTCACACACGTAATGTTCTCACACAACTTTCAGCCAAAGTGTAAAAAACCCTGAAAGTCCGGGGTCCAGGGATAATGTCCCCCTGCAGCTGAAGCAAAACTTGATTTATTAAGCTATTTTAGTATGCTTTTTCCACAATTATACAAAAGTTTATTTTAAAGTGTTTGAAAAATACAGTAGACACACAAAGATCTTGTTTGACAAATTAAAAAAACAGGAACTTCCTTTTCTGGTAAAATTCAAAAACAGGAAATCCTTGTATACCAGGAAAAGTTGCACCTATGAAATAGTAAAAAAAACAACCCACACAAACATTTGGTTAAAATTTGGGGGTGTGCTTTATAGGCCTCTGCAACTAGGGTTATTAACGCCCTTGACAGTGAGAGTGATGCCCTTGCTGGTCAGTACTGACAAGGGCATTCACTCTTGCGAAAGGCAGCCATTTAGTGGCCTCAAATAGGGTTATTGGCGATAGTTATCTCCCTGATTGGTCAGTACTGAACCATCTTCCCCCACCCACCAAGGGCATTCACTCTTGCAAAATGTGTTTGTTGCAGACCCCAATACAGTAGAACCTCACTTAAAGTCCTTCAATAACCATCCAAAATGAGGTCTTATAAGGGAAGTAGGTCTCATGTGGGAGGGAGTCTTACAATCGGAGGTCTTATAAGGGGGAGGTTCCACTGTAGTACTAATTTACTAGGAAAAGTTGCACCGGGGTGTAGCTGCGAGTTGGGATTCGGAACGAGCGGCGTGGGATCAACGCCACTGTACGGCCCAGAAGATGGGACAGAATAAAAAATTTAAAAAAAAGAAGAGGAAAAGTTGCACTCATGAAATAGTAAAAAACACCCACATAAACAAAATCTAAAATTTGGGTAAAATTTGGGGGGTGCGCCTTATAGTCAGAAAGATAGGGTAAATGTTTGTCGCCACTCACGTTCCACTTGGCGGGGTCTGTCTTGGGGCTGTCCATGTCCACGTCAAAGTCGGGCTGTGGGGGAGGGGAGGCCGCTGACGAGCTCGTCTCCTGACCGCTGTTGGAACTGCTAATCTCCTGCGATGGGGGCTGGGCAACACAAGGCAATGAACATCATGAATATTCATAGAACAAAGGTCAAAACTGCTGACCGCTGTTGGAACTGCTCATCTCCTGCGATGGAGGCTGTGGAACACAAGGCAATGAACATCATGAATATTCATAGAACAAAGGTCAAAACTCTTGACCGCTGTTGGAACTGCTCATCTCCTGCGATGGAGGCTGTGGAACACAAGGCAATGAACATAATTGTGACCCAGCACCACGAAAGGGACGTTAAGTCGCTGGGCTAGTTTCTCACATCAGGCTTGCAAAGTAAACAAATATCATTCTTTATCAATTTTGAGTTATGAGTATTTTCGTGGGGACTGCCCCTTTTCCTTTTCTTACTGCCATCTACTATTTTTTCAGCTCTACTAACCCATTCATATAATTTCTGCCCCCCGTGGGGATACCGGGGGGTCTTTCGTACAAATAGTTGCCCCACCTTCTGGAAGTTCTGTGCTTGTAACTTCCTCTAGTCTGTCACTCTCTTTGACTCTGCCTTTTCCCTTTGCTTACTGTCATCTGCTATCATTCTATCTTACTGGTCCATTCTCCTGCCTTTTTTCTATAAATTCTTACAAAGATTTCTTCAGCTGAAGTCGGACATGCTGGGCCTAACTATTTCTTTGTTAAGCGCATAACGGCAGCATGACGCATCTACGCTCATGTGACAGAAAACTGTCTGAGCGAACAAAGAAGAAGAATATAAATAAAAGAATTATAATTTCTGCATTTTTCAATTCATACATGTATGCTTTTGCACAACTTTCAGTGTCCACCACTAGTCCACTCACCATCATGTTGATGTTGAAGGACAGACGGTTGCCGTGTCCGGAGCGCCAGCCCTTCTTCGCGCTCAGCACCTTCTTCTTGGGCAGGAACTTGCCCGCCCCTGCGCCACCTGGCCACAGACAAACACACAACACCCACCCGTGAAACGCCTAGCTCTTAACTCATTCAACACTGGCCGAATGCTTCCCTTCACAACCGTTCAACACGGGAGTACGCTATAGTGTACATAGTGTTCAAACATTCACACTTCACAACTCAGCAAAGCCATGCAACCCAAACTGGTATAAAAGTGTTCCTCTACCGTCCCTTAACAGTTTTCAACCAATGAAATGACTTCTAGTCTATTTTTAGGATGGCAATGAATGAAAACGAGTCACTACCCCTCTCTTCGTCTTCTTTGTCATGTTTTTAAAAAAAAATCTGCTAATAATAAAAATTTTACTTTGGAATTATAACAATACCACAAATTTTCAAAACTGTACCATTAAGGATTATTTTGAAAATAATTTTTATGTAATGATGCAAACCTGCCCAGTGCGAAACATGTACGTTATAGCATACATTAGTGTTGAGAGAGTTAATCCTCTTGCATTTATTCCGCCCCAAACCGCCCAGCCGGAAGTTGCCTCTGTGTATTCAAGCCGCCCAAAACCGCCCGTGTTGTGAACTCATTCAACAAGCTGTTGCTGCGTGCCGTCCTCACACTATCGACAAGCGTTGGCCATTTCCCCATAACTGCCTGAATGAGTTGAAAGGAAATGATCCTTCTGACCAGTTGGAAGAATTTCAATCGACCAAATTTTGAATTTGTGATTTCTGTTTGTGATTTTCTGTGGCTCCCAACGTGGCGGGGTAATCAAAAAACGGTCACACGCATAATGTTCTCATCCTTAGCTGATGCATTTGTACCATAGTGTTCAAGTGCTTCGGCTGTTTGATCCCTGGAGTCTTTTAGCCAGGGTACGACAACAACAACAACAACAAAACACAACCAGCGACTGCAGCCACCAACAGACCTGTTTACCCCCTACAAAAGTCTTGAGTAGTCTGGATAGCTGAAATGAGTAGCTTTGGTGCAACATGTGTAGTTCTATTCATTAAACCATCAAACAATGTTCACTGAAAATGAGTAATTAGAGCATTATTTCCAATTTTGAAGAGTAGTGGAGGTCCAAATTGAGTAGAATACTACTCGAAAAGAGTAGAGTACCGTAAAATGCGGACTATAAGCCGCTACCTTTTTGCTCAACTTTGGCCCATGCGGCTTATAGACTGATGCGGCTTATTTGTGGATTTTTTTTCCATTCTACATTCATCAGTATGATTACATCTGTTTCTAGCCATATTGTTCAACCTATTTTGAGCTTCTTTAGATTCAAAACTGGTTTTGGTAATCAATAGATTCAAATCTCATGCTTAAAGTGTCTGAGAACATTAAATACCTATGTTCTGATATGAGTATTTCTATATTTGTGTTGGTTTGTGCGCATACAATTTTCTCTGCGGCTTATAAACTGGTGCGGCTTATATGTGAATACTATTTTGTCAATTTAAGGGATGCGGCTTATATACAGGTGCGTCTTATAGTCCAGTTTTTATGGTAAACAGGTCTGCACCAAACCAATCAAGGGGCGGGGGGACAGACAGCCAGCCATGCGCCAATCACCTTTCTTGCCGACGCGCCCGGAGCAGGCCACGCTGTACCGCTTGGAGCAGGTGGTGGAGCAGAAACGCCCGGAGCTGCGGAACAGTTCTGCCGCACGATACTTCTGACAGTACTCACACTGCTTCTTCCCCTCCTCCTCCTCCTCCCGGCTCAGGTGAGCTGGGGGTGGGAGAGAAACACTTGGTTGTTAAGAAACTTTACAAAGACTTTGGTGTGTTATGAAACTTTACAAAGACTTTGGTGTGTTACTAAACTTTACAAGGACTTTGGTGTGTTGCTAAACTTTACAAAGACTTTGGTGTGTTACTAAACTTTACTAAGACTTTGGTGTGTTGCTAAACTTTACAAAGACTTTGGTGTGTTACTAAACTTTACAAGGACTTTGGTGTGTTACTAAACTTTACTAAGACTTTGGTGTGTTACTAAACTTTACTAAGACTTTGGTGTGTTACTAAACTTTACAAAGACTTTGGTGTGTTACTAAACTTTACAAGGACTTTGGTGTGTTACTAAACTTTACAAAGACTTTGGTGTGTTACTAAACTTTACTAAGACTTTGGTGTGTTACTAAACTTTCCAAAGACTTTGGTGTGTTACTAAACTTTACAAAGACTTTGGTGTGTTACTAAACTTTACTAAGACTTTGGTGTGTTACTAAACTTTCCAAAGACTTTGGTGTGTTACTAAACTTTACAAAGACTTTGGTGTGTTACTAAACTTTACAAAGACTTTGGTGTGTTACTAAACTTTACTAAGACTTTGGTGTGTTACTAAACTTTCCAAAGACTTTGGTGTGTTACTAAACTTTACTAAGACTTTGGTGTGTTACTAAACTTTCCAAAGACTTTGGTGTGTTACTAAACTTTACAAAGACTTTGGTGTGTTACTAAACTTTACAAAGACTTTGGTGTGTTACTAAACTTTCCACAGACTTTGGTGTGTTACTAAACTTTACAAAGACTTTGGTGTGTTACTAAACTTTACAAAGACTTTGGTGTGTTGCTAAACTTTACAAAGACTTTGGTGTGTTGCTAAACTTTACAAAGACTTTTTGGTGTGTTGCTAAACTTTACTAAGACTTTGGTGTGTTACTAAACTTTACTAAGACTTTGGTGTGTTGCTAAACTTTACTAAGACTTTGGTGTGTTGCTAAACTTTACTAAGACTTTGGTGTGTTGCTAAACTTTACTAAGACTTTGGTGTGTTACTAAACTTTACTAAGACTTTGGTGTGTTACTAAACTTTACTAAGACTTTGGTGTGTTGCTAAACTTTACTAAGACTTTGGTGTGTTACTAAACTTTACAAAGACTTTGGTGTGTTACTAAACTTTACAAAGACTTTGGTGTTACTAAGCATTACAAAGACTTCGGTGTGTTGCTAAACTTTACAAAGACTTTGGTGTTACTAAGCATTACAAAGACTTCAAATTGTTACTAAACTTTACAAGGACTTTGGTGTGTTACTAAACTTTACAAAGACTTTGGTGTGTTACTAAACTTTCCAAAGACTTTGGTGTGTTACTAAACTTTCCAAAGACTTTGGTGTGTTACTAAACTTTACAAGGACTTTGGTGTGTTACTAAACTTTACAAGGACTTTGGTGTGTTACTAAACTTTACAAAGACTTTGGTGTGTTACTAAACTTTACAAGGACTTTGGTGTGTTACTAAACTTTACAAAGACTTTGGTGTGTTGCTAAACTTTACAAAGACTTTGGTGTGTTACTAAACTTTACAAGGACTTTGGTGTGTTACTAAACTTTACAAAGACTTTGGTGTGTTGCTAAACTTTACAAAGACTTTGGTGTGTTGCTAAACTTTACAAAGACTTTGGTGTGTTACTAAACTTTACAAAGACTTTGGTGTGTTACTAAACTTTACAAAGACTTTGGTGTGTTACTAAACTTTACAAAGACTTTGGTGTGTTGCTAAACTTTACAAAGACTTTGCTGTGTTACTAAACTTTACAAGGACTTTGGTGTGTTGCTAAACTTTACAAAGACTTTGGTGTGTTATTAAACTTTCCAAAGACTTTGCTGTGTTACTAAACTTTACAAAGACTTTGCTGTGTTACTAAACTTTACAAAGACTTTGGTGTGTTGCTAAACTTTACAAAGACTTTGGTGTGTTACTAAACTTTACAAGGACTTTGGTGTGTTACTAAACTTTACAAAGACTTTGGTGTGTTACTAAACTTTCCAAAGACTTTGGTGTTACTAAGCATTACAAAGACTTTGGTGTGTTGCTAAACTTTACTAAGACTTTGGTGTGTTGCTAAACTTTCCAAGGACTTTGGTGTGTTACTAAACTTTCCAAAGACTTTGGTGTTACTAAGCATTACAAAGACTTCGGTGTGTTGCTAAACTTTACTAAGACTTCGGTGTGTTGCTAAACTTTACTAAGACTTCGGTGTGTTGCTAAACTTTACTAAGACTTTGGTGTGTTGCTAAACTTTCCAAAGACTTTGCTGTGTTACTAAACTTTCCACAGACTTTGGTGTGTTACTAAACTTTACAAAGACTTTGGTGTTACTAAGCATTAGAAAGACTTCGGTGTGTTACTAAACTTTACAAAGACTTTGGTGTGTTACTAAACTTTACAAGGACTTTGGTGTGTGTGTGTGTGCTTGCATGTGTGTGTGTGAGAGTGTGAATGTGCTACCCAGTCATGTCTGTGCGTAAGTGCATTTTATCAGCAACAACTTGCAAAAGGGAAAAAAAAGAGCCAATTTCAATTTGCAGACTTTCTATTGTTTTGTGTTTTATTCAGATTTATTTTTCTCTGTGTGTGCATGTGCGTGTGTGTGTGTATGTGTATGTCCTACTCAGTCATGCTTATGCGTAATTGAATTTTAATATTTTTATCAGCAACAACTTGCAAAAGAAAAAAAAAAGTTTGTGGAGACCTGTGCTTTTTCCAGCACTTTTCAAGCCCTGGAAAGGCCTCGCCAGTTTTCCAGGACCTTTCAAGACTTCAAGGTCTTGTGGGAACCCTATATATCACAACACTACGGAAAAGAAAACTACAAGGGCGAAGATGAAGAGACTCAACAACATAAGAAATAAACAAACCTTTCCCCTTAAAACTTTGATGAGGGTGGAATAAATAAAATGACTCGTCATACCAAAACGAGGCTTTATACTACTTCTCGGCGACACGAAAGGGCAATAATGTTAGGACTGATTTGACCATGCCACCTAGTGATGAGTCAGGGGCAGATAATTTTCTTATGTAGGTGGCGAACGTGTCAGAAACACCGGTCAGGGGCAGATCATTTTCTGTGGCGATATACCACTACTTCGTGACACGCAAAGGCGATAATCTTATGTAGGTGGCGAACGTGTCAGAAACACCGGTCAGGGGCAGATCATTTTCTGTGGCGATATACCACTACTTCGTGACACGCAAAGGCGATAATCTTATGTAGGTGGCGCACGCGCGTCAGAGCACGAGACAGGGGCAGACCATTTTCAGTATAAACATGCATCGGAATAGTCTGAAGTCCAATCCTCTGAAAACTGCGGTACAGGGGCCATCAAGGCTAGCCTGAAGAGGGACAACACTGAAATCAGTTCCCAACACCATCAAAAAGGCAAAGTAATAAATCACTTTAACATGCTGTTTAACACAAAGAATAACACTCAGTAAAAAGGCAAAACCTCTGACAAGAGAATCCAATCCTCTGCCAGCAATTCTTAATCCTCTGATGCCTGATAAAGCCTCATTCAGTGAATGACTGACATATTTAGAGCTTTAAGACGTAGGAATGATGGTGATTGGCTGGGGGCCACTGACCTCCGGACTTGTCCAGCAGGGGTGGGGGCTGGTCGTCGTTCTCAGTTGTCTCCTCCTCAGAGTCCTTCTCCACAGGGGGCGTCGGTTTAGGGGGGACAAACTCCGTCAGCAGCGACGAACGCTGAACCTGCGAGGATACATAATAATAAAATTGCATTAGCATACCATACTATATTTGTATTTGCAACTGTATTTACTATTACAACACATTTTTGGTCTAAAAACTGAATATATATTGCAACAATATGAGTAATAGTAATACAGTACTGCACTAAAATTTAGAAATTATATGCAAGGGATAAAAAAATCAATGTGTTGACCGTGACCATGGACAAAAAAACCAAAACAAAGACAAGTATCAAACAAATAAATAAAAACAACAAACAAGAGAAACACAAAATGTACAGAATAACTAACCAGGGGAAACAAATAAAACCTATCAGGGCTCCTAATTGGGGGTCTATGAAGTACTAGAATTCTAGGGGACCCTTTAAAAGAATGTGCAGGGGGTCCCAGGGATGCACTAGAAAAATTCTTTTTAGCATTCGCAATGCCACTGGGACCCTCTATCCCTCCTCTAGGACCCTCTATACTGTAAGTGAAGGAGTCCCTGGGACCCCTTGTTTTGCGGGACGATTGGAAGCCCTGCCCAATTAACAAAACACGGCTATCTGACTTACTATGCCTAATAGCAGACAGTGCAACTGCTATTCTATTTCTAGACAGTGGGCTAGAATGTTTACAGTGCAGATGCATTGCCAAGGGCACATCCCCACTCAGCCCAAAGGGTAGGGCAGCTGGAGTTGGGGAAGGTCCCCAAAGGTCAACCATTCTCTTTGGCGCAGCACAGTGTGAATGCCCTGTAGTTGGAGAGTCACAGTCTTCCATAAAAGTTTAAGCTGTACCACGATTTTCCATTATCTCATTCGCATCGCACCGATTTTGAATTATTCAAGAAACTCACAAATGACTCCAGCCATACACACAAACAAAACAGACATAAACAAAAGGAGAAATGAAAGAAGATTACGTGTGTTTACTTCAGGTTTAGACATAGGGAAGTGGTAGATCAGACTTTTTTTATATATAGACTTTATATAGAAAAAACTCTCTACACCGATTGGGTACCCCACAACAATCCACTACAAAAGCAAAGTCAGAGGCAAAATTGTGGTCTAAGGGAGCGAAGCAAGTTTAGAAGTGACCAAGGTATGTTGTGCACACAGATTTACTTCCCTTGAAGCAAATGCATGAAATTGACAGCTATCTATTAATCAGGCATCAGAATACTTCAGAGTCCAATCCGCGGACGAACAACACTCGCCATGACTCGGAGTCGACATCGAGTCGGACCCCACAAAACTGTAGCCCGTAGTCGGCAGGCATCATTTCGATCATTCGTTACCTGATTTCTCGCGGAAAAGTTCAAAGTTCTCACATCATCAGTCTCCCACGATCATATCCTCTAAATAAACTCATTTAAAACCCAAATCACAATCATCAAAACAAACTCTGAAACAGTGAAAGTAAGAGTCTAGAGAGCTCTAAACTCGGAAGAAAAAACAAACATGGCCGCGATTTTTCGTTTCCGAAGGCACAGTATGAAAACAAACCGCTTAAGAATACCCTTTGAGAATAAGATCGTGCTGCCTCATGAAGTTACTTTTCATAAATAATAGTCAAGATTATGTTGTAGTATGTGCGTATATTATTTTTATTCTGTTAAATGTGAAAGCAGCAACATCCCAGATAACAAACCACAGCCTATCCACACACAGAGATAACTCACAGGGAAGGGTTCGGGTCCCTCCTGAATGACAAACCCGTCAATCACGTGAGTCAAGATCTGCGGCTTCACGATCGCCCGCTGCTTCTCCATCATGGGCTGGGGGCCAGACAGAGGCTGAGGGGGAGGAGGCACCACTCCGTCCAACACCGGCCCCGGCCCGGCTGCAGGCGGGCCGATGTGGGCCGAGGGCGGCATAGCCTCCACAGCCATGACGGGCCGGTTTTCTGTGTCCATAGACTCCTCCTGTTCCTCCTTCACCTCCTCCTTCATGTCGTCGTCTTTGGTTTCTAGAACAATGTGCAGTCCTGGGGAGCCTGTGTCATCATTGTCATTGTCAGTGTCATTATCATCAGCACTGTCAGTGTCATTATCATCATCATCTTCATATAACGACAACATCGTTCGTAGTCGGTGTCATTATTTAATATTATCCTCATCCTCGGTTCCGCACTATTCCTTGTAGAACCATTAGAAATTCAGCTAGTTTTGTCCCTAAGTCAGTCGAACTTCTCAACAAGATCTCTGCTAAGACCAAATAATGAGGAATTATGTATTAGCTTAGGCCTAGAGGTGTATCTGGTCAATCTGTACAGTAGTGTGTGTATGTATGTGTGTGTCTATGTGTGTGAGCGTGCGTGCGTGCGTACGTGTGTGCGTACGTGTGTGTGTGTGTCTGTCTGTCCGTATGTCTCTATGTCTGTGTGTGTGTGTGTGTGTGAGAGAGAGAGAGAGAGAGAGAGAGAGAGAGAGAGAGAGAGAGAGAGAGAGAGAGAGAGAGAGAGAGAGAGAGAGAGAGAGAGAGAGAGAGAGAGAGAGAGAGAGAGAGGGAGGGAGGAGGGAGGGAGGGAGGGAGGGAGAGAGAGAGAGAGAGAGAGAGAGAGAGAGAGAGAGAGAGAGAGAGAGAGAGAGAGAGAGAGAGAGAGAGAGAGAGGGGGGGTGCATAAAATGTTGGGAACGGGAAGGGACCAAAAATATGTGAAAGCTTGAGGTGACTAGTTGGAGAGGGTGGGGGTTTGGGGTAGGGTGGGGGTGAACAAATGAGATTCTATCGACCCTAACTATGTTCAAATGTTTTTTGCGAAGCATGATTTGTCATTCATTTTTCCTTAGTTTTGTTTCCATTTTTCATGCATGCAAATGTGTTTCTTTGATTGTATTGTGCTTGTACGTACGAGACCACGCTGTAATTTCACCTAATGTGATAATAAAGTATTTTTGACTTTGACTTTGATCTTCATATGACAACACCATCACTGTCAGTGTCTTTTATCATCAGCACTGTCAGTGTCATTATCATCATCATCTTTATACAACGACAACATCGTTTGTAGTCAGTGTCATTATTATCCTCATCTTCATACAACAACACCATCACTGTCAGAGTCATTATCATCATCATCTTCATATAACATTATTCGTAGTCAGTGTCATTAATATCCTCATCTTCATACAACAACATCATCACTGTCACAGTGATGTACCAAAGATCGAAAAGTGATAGGACAAACTGTCCTGAGACGAGATAAATCAATAGGACAAAGTCCTGGCTCTTGCAGAAATCAATAAGACAAAGCATGCCATTGTTAAAAATATAATCAAACATTCGTCTTGACAGGGGAGAACACAAGGACATTTTTAATTTTAATAGGTCAATGGCCTATGACCGGGGCCTCAGGACATCACTGGATCATCATCATATAACATCATCAACATCTTTAGTTTCTAGAACGATGTGGAATCCGGGGGAGCCTGTATCATCATCATCACTATCATTATCATCATCACCATCATTATGAATATCAAAATCGTCATCACTGCAATAATTGTTGCTGTCATTTTCTATATAATCATCATCACACACACACAAAGCACACCCATTCCCCGAATCAGGCAATATACAGAAATGATAAGTCAAATTCGTTTTCACCATATTTTGCCCCATTTACCATATTAACCCTTTCGCCGCTATCATGTTTTGCTATAGGCTATGCTAAGGAAATGTTCAGACACACACAAAATTATGCCAGTGGTTTTCTTTTGCTTACACACACACACACACACACTCATACTAACACACACACACTCACCCCACACACACACAGACATCTGGGCCACCCCCCCTCCTAATGAACGAACCACCAGAAGAAACCTACAGCGGGGGTAGGAGAGTTGTAAAGGGAGCCTATTAAACCTTAGAAAGAAGGATTTTCGCTATACGTAACAGAGAAAGCGTTGAATCCTGACGAACGACAATCGTCAACAGAGCATTGCTCACAGCGGATTCTGTGACGAACAGCGTTCGTCAACAGCGCAGTGAAGAGGTTAATCATATTTCTGTCAAATATGTGTACAAATGAAATCATATGGGTAAACAGGTCTGGGATGACAAGACGACCAATCCTGAAGACACTGTCTACCAGCTTTTTTCAATCCTGATTTCAGGAGCATGCCTGGACTACTTTCACCCCTCAGACCTGCCTACTTGGAATTTTCCCAATCAGAAGCCCAGCCATCAATTTCCAGTAGCATGGCAAATTTGTCCGTAGCATCCACAAACGACGGCAATCGATTTGTTCTCTTCCTGAGCCGAAACGCACTGCTTATGTTTCGCCGATTGAACGTGTTGACGGCAATTGTCTCTACCGCCATGATTCACAGAGAAGTCCGCATGGCAGAGGTTGCAGTGAGCATGGTTCGCACCGAGTCAACTTCTGACGATGCAAGGCCACTCCTCCGTGTAAGCTATTTGAAAACTTGTGCGGCAGGCCGATGTTTTTTCTTAGAAGATGGTATGGCAGATGATTTTCGGTTTCTGGTTTGGGTTCGTTTTTCTTCGCTTGAAACATCTCCCGAATCGCTACTGCTGCTGGAGTCCGCCATTTTTTTCTTCAGAGAAAGCAATAAGAACGCATGCGCAGTCACTTTGATAAAAATAGAAGTGACTAGGTGACACGGCGTCTGCTCTTAGAAACAGACAAAAGCGGGAACGGCATAAGCAAAAATAAAATGCGGCGGCAATTTTGTTTTTTTGTAGCAACGATAAGGTTGCCGTAGTTCCGTAGTGAAGCTTTATTTTTCGTAGCTGCTACGGCCAAATCGTAGCAGTAGGCAGGTCTGACCCCTGCACAGACACACACACACATACCTGCACTATCAGGGCTGGCAGGGGACCGGAACGGAGCAAGGGTTGGAGTCTGGCTAGGGGCGGGGGTGGACGTGGTGTGGTGGAGGGGTGGGTTCGTCTTGGAAGGGGTGCTGGGGGTGGTCGTTGGGATGGGGGAAAGGAGGGCGGTTGCTGAGGATGAGGATGAGGATGAGGAGGAAACAGTGGGCATAAAAGTTTGGGTGGTCATCGCCGCCGAGTTGGTGAGCGTGGTGGTTTTCTTGGCCTGCGCATAGACACAGATAATTGTGCACGGTAAGATGCGTCTATATACAGTGGAACCTCCCTTTTAAGACCTCGAAAAATCATCCAGAGTAAGGTCTTAAGTGGGATGGAGTTGTATAAGGCAGATAATGTTAATACTTACAAAGATGGGCAATGTCTCAGAGAAGTAGGTCTTAAGTGGGATGGAGTCTTATAAGGGGGGGGGGGTCTTATAAGGGGGGGAGGTCACACTGTATATATTCCATATTATAAGCTGCAGCAATTTAAAAGGCGCAAAGAAAATAAAATACACAAAAAAGGTGGACAAAGGTTTTTTTTAAAAAGCAAAAGCAGTAGAATTAGCCTACTGCATCACAAGAAAATCGACACATGTACACAAAGCAAAACAATGAAAAATACTCATACTTCAACATGAATATTTACGGGAATATCTCTCAAAGATAGAAACACTATAAACATGGGATTTGCATGAGCTCATACTGGTGAGGCGCAACGCTTCCGCAGAGTGGAACACAAGACCTTAAAAAATAAAAAAATCCCAAATGAGGTCTTAAATGGGAGGGAGTTGCATAAGGGAGGTAATTTCATACTTACAAAGAAGGGCAATGCCTCAGAGAATTAGGTCTTATAATGGGGGGGTCGTCTTATAAGGGAGCTTCCGCTGTAGTAATGAAAACCATGTTACGACTCAGCAGCAGTGCAGTGTCTCCTCGGTTGGTTGCCTCCTGACGGCCTAACATAGATTCGCTCCCCTTGGACTGCTGGTCTCAGATTCTGCGACCTGAACAAGCCGGGCTGTGGCTGCGAATTGGGATTCAGAATGAGCGGCGTGGGAGCAACGCCACTGTAAGGCCCAGAAAGAAAAAAAAAACCCACAAAAAAAACAACCATAATCTTACCTCATACTCAGAACCTTTAGGCAACACCACAGCCGTCGACTCAGAAACGGCCACCGCCGACACACCGCCAGGGGGCGCCACCTCACCCTTCGTCAAGGCAGAGCACTCCGGACCTGACACAACACCCAAGACTCCCGAAGAAGAAGAAGAAGCAGAAGAAGCTGCCGCGGCAGAAACAGAAGACACAGAAGCGGACACTTTAGACGACAAATTCCCTGCCCCCGACGACAACAAGATGGGAACTTGAGGGGTCCCTGTAGCGTTAGTATTGTTCCCCATAGTCGTCATAGACGTGGGGGTGGGGGTGCGGGTGGGTGTAGGGGTGCTGGTGGCGCTGTTTCTGTTGGCGACGCGCACGCGCTGCTGCTTCTGTTTGGGCACGATGGTGGGGACGTTGAGGCGGGCTGCGGCGCCTCCTACCCCCGCGGCAAAGGTCCCACCCATGGCCTGCAGCATTAGCGGCAGCGGCGGCTGTGTTAGCGCTGGTGGTGTGGGGATGTATCTTTGCCGTCACGGCGCCCGCCCCGGGGCCTCGCGTGGTGGAAGGGAGAATGGTTTTGTTCAGCGTGCCTGTGTGGGTTAGAAAATATAACATTCTAGTTCTTTAAAAAAAATCTGTAACAGGGACCAGCGTACCTGTGTAGTTCTTTAACAGGGAGACAGACATTGATTATAAGAAAAATAAAAACATAGAATTCGTACTTTAAAAAAAAATTATTTAACAGATTTACCATATTTTTCGGACTATAAATTTGACACAAGATGCAGATTTTGTTGCTATATTTTCTTACTATATTATCAGTCACATTATAAAGCGCAGGGGTCTCAGTCTCGGGAAAAAAAGTATCGCCTTATATTCCAAATAGTATGGTAACAAGGCCCCAGACTGTAGAAAGACAACGCTGAAATCAGTTCCCAACATCACCAAAACAGTATAATGCAGTGAGGAATCACTGTAGAATGCTATTTGACAGAAAAGTTAACACTCGATAAAAAGGCAAAACCTCTGACAGTAGAGGCCAATCCTCTGTCAGAAGTTCTTAATTCTCTGACATTTGCAGATCCTCTGAGCATTCTGATACCTGCACCACCTCCCCTCCATCCAACCCTCCTCACCCGGCAGTTGTGCCGACTTTGCCGCGGCCATAGCCACAGTTTTCAGTTGTTGCTGTCGCTGTGCATCAAAACAAACACTGCACATCACAACTCTTCCTCCCACCCACCGGCGGCGAAAGGGTTTCCGCTCCCACTCCCTCCACCCAACAACCTCTCCTCACCCGGCAGTTGTGCCGACTTGGCCGCGGCCATTGCCAGTTTTCAGTTGTTGCTGTTGGTGTTGTGCATCAAAACAAACACAGCACATCACAACTGTTGTGCATCAAAACAAACACAGCACATCACAACTCTTGTGCCTTCCACCCAGTTTTCAGTTGTTGCATCAAAACACAGCACATCACAACTCTTCCTTCCACCCACCACACCCACTCCAGACCTGCCAACCCCCCAACAGACCAAAGAGGAATATTTGTAGCAGGAAAGAGGAATTTTCGGGAGCTAAGAGGAATTTTTATGCAGCATCTTACCTTTCGCGCGTAAACATAACTTGAAGCAAGCAATTTTCATCCTTGTGAACTTGTCTTGTTTAAAACTAGTCTTATCTGGAAGTGTCACAACTATTCCTAACACAATAGAAGCTTTTGGTTTGTTCCTCTGTCCTTTTTATTTAGGCAGACCAAGACGGTTGTATAATGAATCAATTTAAGTTCATCTTTGTTCTCCTTTCCTTCTGTTGGCTTGAAAAAGTCGGTAGCGGTGGAAGACGAAGTCTGGGAGTTTGCAGTTTTAATAAGACGATGAAAAGTAATGTGGTATTTGATGTCTTGACACCCTCCATAGGAGACTTTTAAGTGCAGTGAGCACATCATACATCTACTAGATGATCTAGCATGATGCACACTTTCTTGATATCTGAATGCACAGATATTTGTCCATGTAATCTTCAGAGAAATATTGGTCTATTCTTTCTTTTCTCCCCAGAGTCTCACACATATCGATGTGTCAATCGCCATCTTGACGGAAGTGCGCAAACAGAAACTAGAAAGTCGGTTATACGCACACCAGCTGTGCTGCTCTATATATAAAACAATGAATTTGTGTGTTCAAAAAAACTTTTTTTAAAAGTTTTGAAAGCGGAATTTTATGAACTTGAGAGGAAGGGCGGAAGAAATGTAGTCTGAGCGGAAGAAATACCGCTCAAAGCGGAAAGGTTGGCAGGTCTGCCACTCCCTCCACCCAACAACCCCTCCTCACCCGGCAGTTGTGCCGACTTTGCCGCGGCCATAGCCACAGTTTTCAGCTGTTGCTGCTGCTGTTGTTGTTGCTGTGCGTGCGCCTGCTGTTGCAAGGCAGTGGCCGGCTCCAGCTGCACCTTCCCCGCCTTCAGAGCCGTGGTGAAGTTCTGCATGCTGCCCATCATCCCGCCCATGGCCGCCTGGGCCGGCTGCAGCGGCCGTAGGTACAGGGACTGGCCGGCCAGGAAGGCCTGAGACTGGCCCTGGCCGGCCAGCAAAGGCTGGGCCGCTGCGGCTGCTGCCAACTGCATACCCTGTGGTTAGGAAGGAAAGTTGAGGAGAAATTGATTTAACTCATTTAAAAAACACAAAAAACAACAACAAAAACATATACGCATTTGGAATGTAGAGGGGAAGTATTGTGGGTTTTGTTTTTTTATCTTGTTTTTTTGCTCCTTTTGTTGCCTGCTGTTTGCTCCTTTTGCTATATTTGCTGTTTTCTTGTTTGTCTGTGTTGATAAAGGCGCATTCGCCGAAATATCCAGTAGTTTTATTTTTTTGTCTCTTGTGAATAAAATAACGTCACTTTACACTTATCGTGTTGTTGTTTGTTTGTAAAAAATACCTTGGTCACTTCTAAACTCGCTTCGCTCCCTTACACCACAGTTTTGCCTCTGACTTTGCTTTTGTAGTGGTTTGTTGTGGGGGAACCAAATCGGTGTCAAGTTTTTTCTATATAAATTCTATATATAAAAAAGTCTGATCTACCACTTCCCTATGTAGTATGTTCAAACCTGAAGTAAAAACCCGTAATCTTCTTTCATTTTTCTTTTTGTTTATGTATGTTTTGTTTGTGTGTGGCTGGAGTGATTTGTGAGGTTTTTTAATAACTCAAAATCGTTGCGATGCGAATGAGCTAATGCTGTGGAAGCGAAATGTTGTTATTACAGTAGAACCAGTGGTTGTTGTAATGAACCACTGAACTACAAGCGCGTATGTTGAACTGATAAGTGACAGTTTGGGAAATGATGAAGAATGAAGAATGACGAAGATGAAAAATGATGAACCACCATACAAACAAGTTCAAAGTGACATTATTTTACTGACAAGACAAAACAAAACATGTGATAATTCAACATAAATGTCTTCTTCAAACAATGCAGAAAACAATTCAATACTTCTCCACTTCACAGTTAACTCACTCGGGACGAATGAGCCGGAACCGGCTCATGGCTCGCACAACCGTTTAGGGCGAATGGCCCGGATCCAGCTCATAAGAGTTTTCAAGAGGTTTTGTTTGATTTATGGCGTGTAACCAGCTTTCCAGTGCGACGTCATAACCTATTTTCAGTTTGCTTTGACCTTGCCTCTCTTGAAATCGACCAATCATTGCATAGTTTACATTCAGCTTTGGTTGTAGAGGGGGGTCAAAGATCGGAATCTTTGAAATGTTCCTTCTTTCTATGTGTTAGCTGTTTTCATTAATAGGAGACAAATGACGAAGGTAAAGAATCTAGTGCATGGTGTTGCTAATCTTTTCTGAAAATATTGATGCCTAACTCTTCATAACTTGGTTTTGGTGATTATTTTACGAACCTAGTCAAATGCCCAGTCCCCACAGAACAAGGGGAAATAATTCGGCCAGTCCCTTCTTCTTCTTCTACCAATGATGTCCACCTGCCGTAACCGGCAATAACTGACATATATTGGGGTTCAAATAAAAATCGCTGCGCGGGGGGAAAAACACCAAAAAAAAACAACCCCACCAGAGCCTAGATAGATAAGAGAGCATGTTGGTCCCGAGTGAGTTAATCAAGCAGTTTCCAAAAAATCATGAAGAATGATGAATACACATACTGACACAGCAAATAAATGTGTTCATATCAACACAGACAACCAGAACATTGTTATTTTACATCCCGATCTATTAACCCTTTCACCGCCAATGTCACATGTATGCACCACAATGGTTTAACACCCATGTCGCTAAAAGGCATCAGACCATGCCTGTTATCCGAAGACCCTATTTTGTTAATTTTGGGAGGTTAGGATAGGCCTAATGTTATGCATGCCATGTCACAAAGGAATTCCCAATATTGCAGATTTTTTTTCTATACCCATGTAAGTTTAATGGTATTTTTTGCTGAAAAATGACTGGCAGCAAAAGGGTTAAAATGAAGCTACTGAATCAAGTATAAACCTTTGGTGGAAAATATTAACAGGAAAAGTACAGTACACAGACACCAGGTGAAGTGCAACACCCGCAGGAATAGACAATGATAAACTATGACACAGTACTTGAGCAAAGATACTTTCCGACTCCGGATTGTTCATGTTAGTTTTGGTTCCTACTCGGAGCCATAAGGCAAATAAAACACAAATAAAATATGACACAGTAGCTCTGGCTACCTTCTGCGTTTCTTCCTCCACCCATAACCACATTTCAAGGGGTAATGGTCAACTTATGACGTGGATTTGACCGCCAGGGGGCTGTCAAACCGGCAGGGGCTTATTGCGCGACTTTCTTAGTTAGGTGTAGTGAGAGAGAGAGAGAGAGAGAGGGAGGGACTCATATCCCCCTCTCTCTCTCTCTCTCTCACTACAATGAGTCACTCACTCTCTCTCTCTCACTACACCCAACTAAGAAAATTACCCGATGGTTCTAACATCCCTTACTAACCTGGGCTTGTATTCACGTTGAGATAGCATGAGACTTAGCATCATGCTAACTTAGAAGCTCTTCCAAAAGTCCTATTAAATCCTATAGGACATTGGAAGAGCTTCTAAGTTAGCATCATGCTAAGTCTCATGCTATCTCAACGTGAATACAGGCCCTGTTGTTGTGTGATGATGATTTTAGACATCAAGACAAGATGCCACAACACCACTTCAGGGTGGACTAAGCTTAGTCAAGGTCTCATTGCTCAACTATTGTTCTAGACATTCAGTGATCGCGCTAGGAATTTTGAAAACCAGTCCCATCAGCGACAATGTCCCCCAACAACCAGTGCCAAAACCAGTCCCAGGGAAACAAATACCAGTGAAAACCACAATTTTAAAGCTTCTATTAAACAATTTATCAGTCCTAGTAAAATAGGACCGACAGATCATTTTTTTCAGTATTTAGGTTTTGCAATCAGTATTTTAGTTTTTACTGATAATTACTAGTAAACGCGATCACTGGACATCTGTTCCATATCTGAAAGCCAAGTAAAACCCAGCCACCCTAAGGGCTCCCAATGCCTCCCTTCCCTGCTTTCAGGGCCCAGGGGCAGCACACTGTACCTGGGGGTTGGCTTGGCCTTGGAGGGCACCTGCATTGTCCAACATGGTCTGTGGAACCAGCTGTCCAGTGTTGGTCAGTCCCCACACCTGGAGCAACCATAAGCCACACATTAGAGAGAGAGAGAGAGAGAGAGAGAGAGAGAGAGAGAGAGAGAGAGAGAGAGAGAGAGAGAGAGAGAGAGAGAGAGAGAGAGAGAGAGAGAGAGAGAGAGAGAGAGAGAGAGAGAGAGAGAGAGAGAGAGAGAGAGAGAGAGAGAGAGAGAGAGAGAGAGAGAGAGAGAGAGAGAGAGAGAGAGAGAGAGAGAGAGAGAGAGAGAGAGAGAGAGAGAGAGAGAGAGAGAGAGAGAGAGAGAGAGAGAGAGAGAGAGAGAGAGAGAGAGAGAGAGAGAGAGAGAGAGAGAGAAAGACAACAACAATAGTTTACTGAACTGCCCCATCTGCTCATGTTAAAGGGGACAGGGAGAGAGAGAGGAGATGCTGATAATGGCGATGATGACGACAAAAACAATATCAATACCCTACCTGATGAGGGTGCAGTCCAGCTGCCATAGCCTGAAGCAGCGCGGGGTTGGCCAGCATGTTCTGGGAGGAGATGATCTGACCGGTGTTGGTCACCAGCTGGGGCTGGGTCAGCCTCATGGGCGACTGGGAGGTGACCAGTTGGGGCTGGGCCTGGATGGGCATGGCCATTGACTGACCCTTCGACTGCACACACACACAACCACACCACACCAGGGCAAATCAGTGAATGAAAATCTGTTTAACATCCTCCAGTCTGGAACAGACACATATGGGACATTAGTAGATAATAAAGACAGTGGGAACGATCATGGATGCAATGCCTGGAGGCAGTGCAACACGAGAAAAGTCCTAAATTTTTAACAATAACAGATGTGCAAACCGTAGCTTAAAAGGTATGGCAAATCACATGCACACATCCAGTTTTCACAATTGGTGACCACTGAGGATGGTGGTTTGGCTAAAATGCAGTTTAGACACACCTTTCACACACCACAACACAGCAAACCACATGCACACAGCCAATTTTCACAATTGGTGACCACTGAGGATGATATTGATAGTTTGGCTAACTTGCAGTTTAGACATACCTTTCACACACAACCACCACACGGCAAATCACATGCACACAGCCAGTTTTCACAATTGGTGACCACTGAGGATGACCATTTGGCTAACTTGCAGTTTAAATATACCTTTCACACACCACCACCACATGGCAAATCACATGCACACAGCCAGTTTTTAACATTGGTGACCACTGAGGATGACCATTTGGCTAACTTTCAGGTTAGACACGCCTTTCAGGTTTCTTCTTCTTCTTCTTCGATCGCTCAGTTTCCTGTCAATTATGAGTGCAGATGCATCATGCTGCCGTTATGCGCATAACTAAGAAATGTTATGGTTAGGTCCAGCAAAAAGAGGTATGACTCTCAATCTAACTTGCAGTTTACTGTTTAGACACACCTTTCAATTTCATGCTTATGACTCTCAATCTCAAAATCTGGTTCTTTCAGTTTCATGACAATAACCCAAGGCTGATCCTACCCCTATCCTTTTCCCCAGAGAACGGCAACATGCTGCTTCTCTGTGAGTGTGACAGTTTTATAATGATCCATCTATATCAAATTTACAATACAATGAATAATCATATTATTAACAGCAGTAATATTGAATAATCAACAAAAAATCACTTTCCGGTTGAACCCTTTCGCTGCCAATGTCGCATTTATGCACCACAATGGCTTAACACCCATGTCACTAACAAGCATCAAATCAGAAGACCCAATTTTCTTAATTTTGGGAGGTAAGGATAGGCCTAATGTTACACATGTCACAGAGGAATTCCCAGTATTGCAGATACATTTTGTTCTCTACCCAGTTAAGTGGATTTTTTTTGCTGAAAAATGGCTGGCGGCGAAAGGGTTAAATCTAGCCACCTTAACTCTTCTAGCACCATGGGCGAATACATGCATGCATTCGCCCAGTACATCACTCTACACTCCCACCAAATGCAAAGACATTCACAGCCAAGCACCATACCATGTGTTTGTCTGCTTCCAGGGCTCATGCCAGTGATTTGTTTCCGTTAAAGTAACGCAATGAGCACTCGAAAAAAATAGTCACCTTCCTCTCGTCGGTTGAGATGCAACGGACAACTCAGAACATAAAAAAATACATGGCGCTAGAAGAGTGAACTTTAAAAGGCGCCTCACCCTGTTGCCGGTCAATGCATTGACCTGCTGTTGTTGCTTTCAACTCAGAAAGTTGTCTTTGAATGGCTGTTGTTGCTTCCAACTCAGAAAGCTGTCTTTGAACGGCTGTTGTTGCTTCCAACTCAGAAAGCTGTCTTTGAACGGCTGTTGTTGCTTCCAACTCAGAAAGTTGTCTTTGAACGGCTGTTGTTGCTTCCAACTCAGAAAGCTGTCTTTGAACGGCTGTTGTTGTTTCCAACTCAGAAAGCTGTCTTTGAACGGCTGTTGTTGCTTCCAACTCAGAAAGCTGTCTTTGAACGGCTGTTGTTGCTTCCAACTCAGAAAGCTGTCTTTGAACGGCTGTTGTTGCTTCCAACTCAGAAAGCTGTCTTTGAACGGCTGTTGTTGTTTCCAACTCAGAAAGCTGTCTTTGAACGGCTGTTGTTGTTTCCAACTCAGAAAGCTGTCTTTGAACAGCTGTTGTTGTTTCCAACTCAGAAAGCTGTCTTTGAACGGCTGTTGTTGTTTCCATTTCAGAAAGCTGTCTTTGAACGGCTGTTGTTGTTTTCATTTCAGAAAGTTGTCCTTGACCTGCTGTTGTTGCTTCCAACTCAGAAAGCTGTCTTTGAACGGCTGTTGTTTCCATTTCAGAAAGTGGTCACCGAAAAGCTCTTGTTGTTTCCAACTCACATTGTTGTCTTTCAACTGCTCTTGTTGTTTCCAATTGGGATACTCGGACAGTGGTGTTTGAACATCTCTTGTCGTTTCCAACTCAGATAGTTGACTTTGAACATCTCTTGTCGTTTCCAACTCAGTTGACTTTGAACATCTCTTATCGTTTCCAACTCAGATAGTTGTTGAACATCTCTAATCGCTTCCAGCTCAGATAGTTGACTTTGAACATCTTATCGTTTCCAACTCAGATAGTTGAATTTGAACATCTTATCGTTTCCAACTCAGATAGTTGACTTTGAACATCTTATCGTTTCCAGCTCAGATAGTTGACTTTGAACATCTTATCGTTTCCAACTCAAGTAGTTGACTTTGAACATATCTTGTTGTTTCCAACTCAGATAGTTGTTGAACATCTCTTATCGTTTCCAACTCAGATAGTTGACTTTGAACATCTTATCGTTTCCAACTCAGATAGTTGACTTTGAACATCTTATCGTTTCCAGCTCAGATAGTTGACTTTGAACATCTTATCGTTTCCAACTCAAGTAGTTGACTTTGAACATATCTTGTTGTTTCCAACTCAGATAGTTGTTGAACATCTCTTATCGTTTCCAACTCAGATAGTTGACTTTGAACATCTTATCGTTTCCAACTCAGATAGTTGACTTTGAACATCTTATCGTTTCCAGCTCAGATAGTTGACTTTGAACATCTTATCGTTTCCAACTCAAGTAGTTGACTTTGAACATATCTTGTTGTTTCCAACTCAGATAGTTGTTGAACATCTCTTATCGTTTCCAACTCAGATACTTGACTTTGAACATCTTATCGTTTCCAACTCAGATAGTTGACTTTGAACATCTCTTATCGTTTCCATCTCAGATAGTTGACTTTGAACATCTCTTATCGTTTCCAACTCTCTTATCGATAGTTGACTTTGAACATCTCTTATCGTTTCCATCTCAGATAGTTGACTTTGAACATCTCTTATCGTTTCCAACTCAGATAGTTGACTTTGAACATCTCTTATCGTTTCCAACTCAGATAGTTGACTTTGAACATCTCTTGTCGTTTCCAACTCAGATAGTTGACTTTGAACATCTCTTATCGTTTCCAACTCTGATAGTTGACTTTGAACATCTCTTGTCGTTTCCAACTCAGATAGTTGACTTTGAACATCTCTTATCGTTTCCAACTCAGATAGTTGACTTTGAACATCTTTTATCGTTTCCATCTCAGATAGTTGACTTTGAACATCTCTTATCGTTTCCAGCTCTGATAGTTGACTTTGAACATCTCTTGTCGTTTCCAACTCAGATAGTTGTTGAACATCTCTTATCGTTTCCAACTCTGATAGTTGACTTTGAACATCTCTTATCGTTTCCAACTCTGATAGTTGACTTTGAACATCTCTTATCGTTTCCAATTCAGATAGTTGACTTTGAACATTTCTTGTTGTTTCCAACTCAGATAGCTGACTTTGAACATCTCTTATCGTTTCCAACTCTGATAGTTGACTTTGAACATCTCTTATCGTTTCCAACTCTGATAGTTGACTTTGAACATCTCTTATCGTTTCCAATTCAGATAGCTGACTTTGAACATCTCTTATCGTTTCCAACTCTGATAGTTGACTTTGAACATCTCTTGTCGTTTCCAACTCAGATAGTTGACTTTGAACATCTCTTGTCGTTTCCAACTCCAAAAGGTTGTCGTTCGGCGCGGACTGGATCCTGTTCCTGCTAGGACTAGGAGCCTGCTGGCAAACTCACAGCACAGCAGTGTATGGCCTCTGACGTTTCAGAGCTTCTTTACACACTCCACTTAACCCTTTCACCGCCAAGCCAAAGTCACATTTTAGCACCACAGTGTCATTAAAAGGCATCAAATTGGGGTCTATTATACAAAGACCCTATTGTCTTAGTTTTGGGAAGTAAGGATAGACCGTATTTTATTTATGTCACAGAAGAATCCCCAATACTGCAGATGGATTTTGTTCTCTATCCAGGTAAATGTAATGGACATTTTTGGCTGAAATATGGCTGGCGGGTGAAGGAGTTAACCAACTAATTTGTCCTATTATCAATTCTGGACATCCTCAAATCGTCGGATGAAACCCAGAAGCTACCATCAGACTTTTTCATTCCTTTTGTGATAGAGTATCTTCTAGAGGTGGGGGGAAAAAACCCCGGTTTGAACCCAAAAGCCGGTGCTAACATTCCGCAGTTTGAAAAACCGGTTTGAGTTGCTGTGAACCGTTTTTTTTTATATATTGCAAACTGAAAGTAAGTTTTTCTTAGAACAGCGCATCTTTTTCGAAGAACAACAATGAATCTCTGCGCAGATTGGGTGTTTGTAAACCAAGAGTAGCTGTTTCTAGTTTGTGGTGGTGTATGACTGACTTTGACTTTGCAAGGTGCAACTATGGCTGATGGTTACAATACGGTGCCGAACACGAAGAACAAGTCAGACATTTGGAGGCATTTTCTCCTGAAGAAACGAAAGAGTGATGGAGTGATTGTAGAAAACATTGCTTTGTGCTTGCATTGCGATCAGTCAGGGTGGTTGAACACCAAAACTGACTAATCACCAAGAGAACTGTGAATGAATATAATAATAGGGATTTTGAAGCATTTTAACGTGAGTATTCGTCGTATCCGCGACTCGTGGCCACTTTCGATGTCTGACTCACAGTAGACTATTGAAAACGGCAATCGTTGCCTCTCTTCTCACAATTTTGTTCACTAATAGGGCGCCCTTGTTTATTAGCTGCATAGTTCGAAATTGGAGAAAAAAATATCGCCTTATAACCCGAAAATTAAGGTACCTGTTGTAGTCCCTGACTCGGACAGTGGTCTTCCGGGGATGAGCGCCCAGCCTGCCAAACTCATAGCACAGGAGTGTATGGGCTCTGATTTCAATGACTTTAATTACCCCCCCCCACACACTCCCTTGTCTTATAATTTATCCATAGGGCCAATGTTTTATTAGATACATGAATAAACGAGCCTTAAAAAGAAATTTGACAACAGACAAAACGTACTTGTACTTTAAAATTTCTCCACTATTGAATATGTTAACTCTTTCACTGCCAAAGTCGCATTTTAGCACCACAGTGATTTAACACCTATAAATTGGGGTCTATTAATATTATCCAAAGACCCTACTGTCTTAGTTTTGGGAAGTAAGGATAGACCTTAATGTCACAGAAGAATCCCCAATACTGCAGATGGACTTTGTTCTCTACCCAGGTAAATTTAATGGAATGTTTTGGCTGAAATGTGGCTGGCGATGAAAGGGTTAAAGTAGACATTTCAAATCAAACTACACATGTTCATTTGTTGAATAATATGATCACACACATAGCAATAATTATTGTATTAAAACAACAATAACAATATTGCATTAGAACTACAGTGGAGTACACTTAATACAAATTATGGGGACAAACATATTTGTGTGTGTTAACCAGCATTTTGTTTTAAGGTGATAATAAAGACAGGGTCTCGTCAGTTCAAACAGATTTTTATGCGTTAACCAATATGTCATGTTATCCTGTTTTGTGTTAAGAGTATTCCACTGTATTTACCGTATTTTTAGACTATAAGGCAATACTTTTTTTCCCAAGACTGAGACCCCTGCGCCTTATAATGTGACTAATAAAATAGTAACCAAACATAATAACAAAATCTTAAGTTTGGGTAAAATTTGGGGGGTGCGCCTTATACAAAGGTGCGCCTTAGAGTCCGTAAAATACGGTAACCCAAATGCAGAAAGACAGACGGTTGAATTATGACACAGAGACGGGTATCTTCATTTTGACTTTGACGCAGAAGTCTGTGTCATGATTAATCAAGCCTATTTTCTGTGACCAGTGTACGGCAATCACGCAAAGAGACGAAAGGAAGCTCTAGACAGACAGACAGACACACTGATACAGAGAGAGGCAAAGAAGCAAAGACAGACAAGCGAAGACAGACACACACACACAAGATAAAAAAAAAACCTAAACAAACTCAACTCACCTGTGACACAAAGGTGGGATTCATGTTGCCAGCTTGAGAGAAGACAGTGGCTGTAAATGAGAGAGAGAGAGAGAGAGAGAGAGAGAGAGAGAGAGAGAGGAGAGGGAGGG
The DNA here is from genome assembly GCA_017654935.2 of Phymorhynchus buccinoides. NCBI lineage: Eukaryota > Metazoa > Mollusca > Gastropoda > Neogastropoda > Raphitomidae > Phymorhynchus > Phymorhynchus buccinoides. Next base: position 45,148,831 of record CM065698.1, on the reverse strand, counting down.
AGGAGGGAGGAGGGAGGGAGGGAGGGAGGGAGGGAGGGAGGGAGGGAGGGAGGGAGGGAGGGAGAGAGAGAGAGAGAGAGAGAGAGAGAGAGAGAGAGAGAGAAAAACCACAATGTATAAATTGAATCATTCATGAATACTATGGATCAACACTGACAGGGCTCCCAATCGTCCTGCAAAACAAGGGGTCCCAGGGACCCTTTCATTTACACTAATTACAGTATAAAGGGTCCTAGAGGCGGGATAGAGGGTCCCAATGACATTGTGAATGCTAAGAAGTTTTTCTAGTGCATCCCTGAGACCCCCTGCACATTCTTTTAGAGGTTCCTTTAGAAACATAGTACTTCATAGACCCCCAAATGGGGGTCCCTGGGAGTTCTGACACACACATTTAAACAAACACACAAACTGACACACACCCATGTACAGATATAAGGACATAGATAAACAGACCAACACACAGAACATACACCACCACCACCTAATTCCAAATATGGAAGCAAAACATAAACCTTTCTCTCAGAAGAAATTATGAGAGTAAAATTTATGTCAAGTATTGTAGAACTAATAAAAGAAATGTTCTCATTCACACAGAGTTGCTACTCACTGGAATTGTTTATCATCTAACATGAAATTTGCAACTACAGACAAACCCCTATTTTACAACCCTCTGTTAAGCGACCACCTCTCATTTGAGACCGGATTTGTTGGCACGGATGCATTTTACTATGTAAACGACCTCTCTTAAACGACTTCCTCTAAAACGCGACTTACGACCGCCATTTTGTTGGTTTTTACGACCGTTGTTGTCGTCTGCATAGACTTCGAGCAAAGGGAAACAACCACGGTCAAGGGCCTGAAAGCGGAGTCGCTTCCCTTGTTGTAGAAAAGATGGCGGAAAGCGTAGGAAAAGCACGAAAACCACTGACTTTGGACGAGAGTGGAGGTGATTAACAGAAGTTGGCGAAGTGAAACTGTAATACATCGATTGCACAATCCTATGGAGTTGGAAAGACCCAAATCCAGTTTTAATATGTCATTGTATGTGTGCATGAAGAAGAGAGTATGAACTGTGCTGAACTTTTTCTTTCTACGGCTGCCAGTGAAAACCTCCGTCATACGACCCCTCCAATTTACGACCGATTTTTCCGGACATTTTGGAAGTCTTGAAATAGAGGTTTGTCTGTAATACTAACACATTCAAGAACCTTTTGGATACAAGTCCAAAATTCAAAGATCTTTTTTGTGATTTTGATTCATGGATGGCATTGAACGCTATTATTTATTGGCGTGCAACCAGACCAAACATTTCATAAAAGTACTTTCTAAGAGGGGACGTTATATAGGCCGCGAGGCATAAGGCTATGAAATCCTGTCCCTATATTAGTATATACCGTAATTTTCGGACTATAAGGCGATAATTTTTTCTACAATTTCGACCTATGCGCCTAATAAACGAGGGCGCCCTGTTAGTGAACAAAATCGTGAGAAGAGAGGCAACAATTGCCGTGTTCAGTAGTCTACTGTAAGTCACAACATCGAAAGTGGTAACGAGTCGCCGATACGACGAATACACACGTTAAAATGCTTCAAAATCCCTATTATCGTGCGAGATACCGTCCAACAGATGCCACAACCCTTCATTGGATGTAAAAAGCATCGTTGCAGAGCTTAAAATGCCATAATTCTACCAGTTTTCGCGAAGAATTGGAACCACAACAACCGGAAGTCGCAAAAACGGATGTTTCGATTATTTGAGAAGGGAGCCAACTCTCGTTTATGACAGCAGTAATGGTGGTCGGTAAGCGTTTACAGGACGCGTACGGGCTTCAAACTTCGACTTTGTTTTGTGAGGTGTGTATCGCCTTATAAACGAGGGCGCCTTTTACTTGGACTTTTTCAGATTTTTCTTGAAAATTGCCCTATTCGCCTTATACACAGCAGCGCCTAATGAGCTGAAAAATACGGTACCTACCTACCTACCTTTTTTCATGGTCTTCAATACAGTACCTGAAGGATTTAGTTCAACATACACGCGTCGGTGTGTGTGAACACTCATGAATACAATTAATTTTCTAAAACTGCATAAACCATGAATCCAGATTTTCTGAAGAATTCTTGTTTACTGCGTTTCTCTAGGGAGAGTTTTACGATATTAGGAAGACACAAAGGGATTACACAATAGGTGTGTGATGGCATGTCATGATATTCTATTTGTTCCTTAGAGTAACTTAGACAAAACACCAAATGGACACTATACAAACAAAAACTGTTAGTTATCCAACAAGTAATGCTTAATTTTTTATGCTTGTGGTGTGTTGTTTTATTGTCCTCCTTATCTAACGTAATTGCTCAAACTTTCATAAACGAGCAAATGTTCAATCAATCGAAGCTTGGAAAAAAAAATAAATAAATAAAGAAATCACTACTCTTACCTATTTGTCCCAACATCAAAGGGGTGCCACTCTGCTGAGGCAACATGGCTGGCTTTCCTGCCACCAAAGCAGGGGGCGCTGCTGCTGCTGCCGCCGCCGCTGGAGTCCCCGCCTGCCCCTGACCTTGCCCCGCCTGACCCCCGGCTTGACCTTGAACCGGCGGTTGACCTTGACCCCCGGCCTGACCCTTGTTGCCGCTGGCGCTGGCCTTGGTGGTTGGTGTGGTGACGGGCACGGCCATGGAAACGGCCTGAAGGTTTCCCGCTGAGTTGGCCGCCGCTGCCAGCTGGGCTGCCTGCAAAAGTGCAGCAACAGCCTCAACAACAAACCATAGCATTGGAGCCGCACTCGAATAGCGCTGCGTCAACACCAGGGATCGCGCATCAATACAGGCTAGTGACCTGGGCCCACCAACGATCTGAAGCTCTGCAAAGTAATTAGTTTTAAGAGCATCGTTCTAACGCTCAAGTCGAATTTCACCTTTCCGTCAACTACATGTATATTGTCACTTAGGGGATGACTACACTACGACTAAGGCCGGGTTCACATTAATAATAATAAAGAATATTTATATAGCGCGCTTTCTAGGTGTACATGTACTACTCATGGCGCTTTACAAAAACTAAGAATCGCTCCACATACAAAACTTACAGTCATATCAAACATACTCAGACGCGCTTGCATACCCACCCTCACCCTCACGATGTGACATACTCATAGACATAAAAACATGCATCTACGCATTACATATATACGCGTCCACACACACACACATACACACACGCATGTACACGCACATTAGACGCATACGGAAAACCCTAAACAAGTGGAAGAAAGAAGGATAAAAGTTTACGCACATAGGGGAAATTCGGACACGTGCGCAAATCTTTTCCCTTCTTTATTTCACTTCTTAAGGATTGCGCACGGGTTTCCACATGGATTATCCGCTTATTTGTGTACATGGTCTAACTTACCAAACCAAAAATGCAAACAAAATGCATTCCAACAATCATTAACATAACAATAAAAGTCTAATTCTAAGAATCTTGACTAGTCTTGGAATTCAATCAAAAGTTGACATCATACCAGCTGTGTGGAAGAAGGGGAGAGAAGGCTGCCGGCATTGTTTGCCCCCTGTGCTCTCCCCGCTTGAATGATGTTGAGCTGCTGGTTCAGATTTTGCATGGCGGCAGCTGTGAAGAGAAAAAAAAAGATCATGCTTCAGGGATTGTGCTAGAGTTGTCTAATCGCATTATGTTATGCAAAGTCAGCAAAACTGAAGCCAGAAATTAAGTTAGTTTACAGCACTACAATTAAAAATCCGTGCCAAAATTTGAACAAAAATATTAATATGCATTCTCATTTTACTGGCTTCTTAATTATTTTCAGCGATCCCGTCGGCTAGAGCTGCAATTTTGAGCAACTTTAAACTGCTAAAACACGGAAAGTTTTTGAGCTACATGTACTGTCTTAAAATGTTGCACATTTTCTAATCTCAACAAGTTCTGTAAAACTAAAAGGACACACTTTTGAAACCTGCATTTCAGAAATCAATTTTTGCCTGGTCCTCGCTACTGTTTATCTGTCATAATCAATTAACACCTACCCCTCTCCATCCTTTTTAAAAACATGAACTGTCTGAGCTGTCATCATCCTATGTTAAGTACTTAACTTATTTACTTGTTACACAAATCTACACACTCTAACTCCAAGTAATTAATATTCTAATAATATTTCACATTTGCATCATGCCGCCCATGCAATAAATTAAGATTAACACACACAAAACTTAGTTATACTGCAGTTAGATTTTTTTCTTCCTAACATGCCCTTGTTCTTATGCACAGATGAGTGTCTGACGCTCAAATCTCCATCTGACACATTGGATTTCAGGCCAAGGTGTCACAAAATGTATATACAAAACATTTCACCTGACGCAGTTTCCTAACATACCCTTGTTCTTATGCACAGATGAGTGTCTGACGCTCAAATCTCCATGGAAGTCCATCTGACACATTGGATTTCATTTTCAGGCTAAGGTGTCACAAAGTGCATAGATACAAGAAAAACTTCATCTGACACTTGTTTCTTTTAAAAATGTGTTAAAACAAAAAAACAAAAGAGAGACTCCTTGAAGAATCCAGGTGACCCTCCAGTGGCGTGTCACGAAAAATGACAGGACAAACTGTCCCGAGATTAGAGTAGAGAAATCAACAGGACAATGTCCTGCCTCTTGCAGAAGTGAATAAAACAAAGCGTGTCAGTGCTAAACATTTAATCAGACATTTGTCCTGACAGGGGAGGACACAATAGGGCATTTTCAATTTTAACTCATTCCGCCCTGCGCCCGACAATTGTCGGGCACCCTAGTGCAGCTACCAGCACCTGCATCCGACAAATTGTTAGGCAGCGACTTCGCTTTACTTTCCTTATCAATCTAGAAACTATTAATGACTAAAATACGTTTATTACGTTTAAAATACATTTATTCTGAAGCTATTTGCGTCAGAATGATCGCTTAACTTGTTGCACGATTTTAAATCATTTGCAAGCACTTCATTGTCGTAATTTGTAATAAAACTAGTACCTCTCTCTCTCTCAGAATGGGCAGTGTGCAAAGGGTTAATAGGTCAATGGCTTATGACCGGGGCCTCGGGACATCACTGGCCTCTAAAATATCTAGAGGCATATTATTTCGTATGCCGATTCTGACCCCTTGATTTGAAAGACAGAATCAACACTGCACACTGACCTTGCACTGCATTCTGCAGCATAATCTGCTGCTGCTGGTTGTAGGGGAACTGCGGCAGGTAGGCCGGGTTGTGCATCGCCCCCGGCAACATCTGCAGCGGCAAAGCCGGCGTTGCCGAGCGCAGAGTGTTGGCAGTGGCCATGATGGGCTGCGGTGTTTGCTGGACCGACACCGGCGACGTCAGAGCTGATGACGCCGCCCGCTGCTGCTGAGGCTGTTGCTGCTGCTGTTGCAGCTGTTGTTGCTGCTGTTGCTGCAGCTGTTGCTGCTGCTGTTGTTGCAGTTGTTGCTGCTGTTGCTGGGCCAACTGCTGCTGAGCTGCAACTTGCTGTTGCTGCTGATGATGATGAGCAATTAAAATCTAATTTAACTCATTCAACACTGGCCGATTGCTTCCCTTTACAAATGTTCAACACGAATGTCACAATTCACAACACAACTACGCGAAGCCATGCAACCCAAACCGGCATAGAAATGTTCCTCTACGGTCCCTTAATAGTTTGCAACCAATGAAATCACTTCCAGTAATTCTTAGTACTGCAATGAATGCAAATGAATCACTACCCCTCTGTTCGTCTTCTTTGTCATGCTTTTTAAAAAATTTGCTAAGGATAAAAATTTTACTATGGAATTATAACATGTATACGCTAACTTTTATTGAGCGCTGAACAGTCTGCCTGCTGACATTGCTGAAGCTCCGAGTGTGAATGCCTTCAAAAACAGATTAGACAGGTTGATGGTAGAGTATATGTGACTCTGTGCCAAAAGGTGGGCATGAAAAGTGGACATAGAGGGTAAAAAATGAAACTATTAATACCATTTAAATACATGCATATTTACAAAGGATATAAATGAGGCAAAACATGTGCAAAGTGGCAGGACAATTTTTCAACCGATTTCTGAGAAAATAGTGATAATGTGGTGTCCTCCACCTGATGACAAACATCAATGATTACATCACAACCATGGTGTTATGTCACAGTATTTTCTCATAGCTCCAGCAAATCTTGTTGTGTTAAGTTGTTTTCATTGTTTGCTATTAGTCTGTGACATTTCCTGTTCAAATTTGTTGTTAGTATGATGATTATTATGGGTCTGTTGAGGTAACAAATGACCTTTGTCATCACTTTACATTTGAAAGTTGTATCAAATACACTAATTCTGTCTTTAAGTACTTAAGATGCCATAAAAAAAACAATTACAACTTAACTGAATATTTTCTACCAAACTATTAATTGATTCATGTCATTGTTTTTGTTTTATTACACAATGTGTGAAAAATGTATGACAAACATCAAAGTTACCTACATCATTTATTTTCCAGTTTCTGGCCAAAATGTCTATGAATAACTGTATTTTTGTCAACTACAGTAAGCAGAATGCTTTAAAGAAAATAATAACTTGCATGAATAAAGTTTTTTTTTTTTAAACTGTTGAATTATTTATCATAATTCACTATTTACACCATAGGACATGTATGACGAACATCATAGTTACATTAATAACTTTCATTAAGCACTATTTTTTCATTTATCTTTCTATGAAGGCTGCAAAGTGCTCTAAATGAATTACTAAACCCACTGAAGTGGTGTTCATTTGTTTATTAGATGGTTAGACCAATAAAACCAGCTAAATTTGATAATTAACATTTTCTTGATGACAAACATCAAGTCCAGTAAAATGATTACATTGAACATTTGGATTAGTGTAGAAGAAAAAAATGAACATGCTGGTGTTAAATAAGGGTAGAGGTCAACTTTATATGACAGTTTAATTGTAAAATAAAAGACTTTTGCATAACCTGTCCAAATTTCAAGTAATTTTACTGGAGTTTGTGTGTTCTAGCACTTGTTGAAATCATGACTATTTGCAATGTCCACTTTTGAAGACCAGATTTTGGGGCTGATTTGACATTCATTGTCACATAACTAAACAACTACTGGTCTTACAAAGCTGATATTGTCTCTAGTGTCTTTTCAGACATTTGTCTACATGTTTATAACATAAGCACAACAGTCAGAAGGTTATGTGACAATTTATTGAGAATGTAAGTACCTGACCCTCTCCGTGCTCACCTTTTGGCACAGAGTCATGTATAGTGTAGAAGAGCCTCCCACCAGAATCTGATCAAAAGATCAGTAGCATAGAAAAGTTTTTAGTGTTATAGTACAGGTCAAAAGACCTGTTATATATATAGTGTTAAGTTTTAAAATGTGATTCAATGTGATGGAGACAGAGGATCGACACAGATCGGCAAAGGCGGAACCGCCTAATCTGGAGCCGAAATACTATACTATGTATACTATACTATACTATTACTATACCGCTTTCATAAACTTATAAGTTGGATTCTCAATGTCTCTAGGTGATAACTCCTCCTCCCAATCAAGACCAGGAAAGTTAAAATCTCCCGTTATAAGACGTGTGCCTAATATACGAAAACGGGCGAAAACAGAAGCGAAAGTGCATATTTGATCGTAAACAAGAACAAAAAATGTTAAATTTGTCTAAACCCTACCAAATTTTGCATAGATTTGATCTTTAATCGACTGTTGATCCATATTTAGATGTAATTTCCGATCTGCATTTTTGTTATAAACCAGCTTCCGCTAGCCATTACTTCCGCCGACTGAACTTTTTTCCACTTCTCACAATTGTACCATACTATTAAATCTTAATGAAACTTGGCAGACAGGTTCCTTAGATGCTGCCCATGGTGTTAAAATTGACGTAATGACCCAAGATCAGCGTAATCCCTTTGAATCAGATTCAGTCTCTTATGTTTTCGCTCGTTTTCGTATATTAGGTAGACCGGTTATAAGTACTTGTGATCTGCCTTCTGTCATGTGGGTCAAAAGTTCATTAATCTTGTCATTATTATCATGTGAACTATTTGGAGAACGGTAAATGTTTCCTATCAATAATCTTTTTGAGTCTTTAAGCAATATTTCACACCATACAGATTCCCTTGCACTAGTGAAGTTTTCATTTAGCTTGACTAGTTGCGCATTCAATACTTTTCTGACCCAAATTGCCACACCACGATGACATTGTGTCTGGTCCAGATTGTATAGTATAGTATCATAGTATAGTAATTAGCATAGTATAGTATAGTATAGTATAGCATAGTATAGTATAGTGTGAGACTGGCTCAAGCCTCAAGCCTAAGACTCGCGGCTTACAGTTACAAACGTCCCTTCATTGACACTGCCTTTTAAAATTATGATTGTAATTCAATCATCATGTTAAAAAAATAGTTGACTTAAATTTTCATCTTCGTATGACATCTAACTCGGAATTATATCCACGGAAATCGTGGAGTTTATTTAATTAGAATTGTTGGGAAATCTTGCCTTCAGCTAACTTTCTCATCGCTATTGAAAACAACCTAGGCCTAAAGTCCTACACTACACAAATGACAAAGTTCACAAGTTGAAGTTCAACAACTCGAACATCGACTCTGAATTTGCTCCAACTCAAGTCCAACATTCATTGGCAACTGCAAGTAAAGTTTTGCTAAACGTCATGCACACAAAATGAAACATACTCACACACAAAAAAAGATGTAGCTAAAAGCATCGAAGCGATAAATAACAGGAAATCCACAATAAATACGCGTATCATTTACTCACGTTCACTACAAGTCCATTGTTCCACCATTCTTCTTCTTATTAGCGGAAGTCAGCTCTCATTGGTCAATTCAGAACATCCGGAAATAGCGGAAAGGGAGATAAATCGAATCATTATTTTTTACAAAAACTTTTTACAACAAAAGAAAGATTTTTAACACTAATCCTTTTTCTTTAGTATTGAATCTTTGGATAGCACAACATAACCAGCATCATTATGACGATATTAGTGACAGTTTTAGCATAAATAAATCTGTTGATTAGCCGATGTGAAACAAATCAGGCCTACATTATGTCAATGACAAACAGACAGTCAGACAGAGATGCACAGGCTCTCGTTTCAGTCTTAAATCAGTTTTGTCAGTTTTTATTGAACTGGAAATACAAATAATATAATTGTTTCATTGTCAAAAGACCAAAAATTTAAACATGAAAACAAAGAACAGTAACTGCGTTGGCTTATACATCAATGACAATATCTGTGTTGTCTCCCTTCAATCGCGTCTAAACGTCTGCTCTCCCTCCCTCCCATCACACACACACACACACACACACACACACACACACATGCTCTTCTGAAATGTTTGCAGACGACACGTCTTTACACTCCTGTAATGGTAACCCCACTAATTTGGTCAGTGATCTCCAGAACAATGTCGATAAATTAATGACATGGACTAAAAAGAACCATATGGCATTAAATGCTACTAAAACAAAATGCATGTATGTCGCTACACGACAAAAAAGACAGAAAATGAGCTCTCCATTCCCACCTTTATACATTCAAGATCAAAAGATAGAAGAAGTGACATCACATAACGTCTTAGGCGTTACTGTCGATAATGATTTATTATGGTCTGATCATATTTGTTATCTTGGCAAACGAATTTCAAAAAGGATATATCAGCTTGCAAAAATAAAAAAGTTTTTGAATCTCCACTCGCGAAAGTTGTTCTTCTATGCTCACATCTGATCTCTTATAAATTATGCATCTACTCTTTGGAACAGTACCAGTGAAACCAACATGAAACACATAAGTCGTTTGCATAAACGAGCTATAAAATTAGTTCTGTTAAAATCCAACACCTTGATGGCTAATGAATACAAAACATTAAATATTTTACCACTAAAAGACAGGCTACATTTTAACAAATGCCTTTGCATGTACAACATGGTGAATGGAGTCGCTCCTAAGAAAATTATTGACAGTTTTACCATCAACCCAAATCGACATACTCATTCACTCTCCTTTCCCAGACCCCGAAATAATTTATACAAGTCTAGTTTTGTTTACTCAGGGGGTACAGCATGGAATAATCTATCCTCTTCTTTAAAATTGTGTCCTTCAAGACAAGCTTTTAAAAAGGCACTTAAAAAAACTATGATTGAAGCCTTGTAAAATAACCAACGCTACTTGTCAAAATAAAGGCCTTGTGGGTCGTATTTACATACTATATTCCATTTATCTGTGATGTTCCTTACTGGCACCCTGTAAACTAATCAATGATGTTTTTCAACATGAGGGCTTTGTGGGTCAATGCTATGTGTTTTGTTTTAGATGTGTTATTTTGCATTTGAAGGGGGGTGAATTCTAGTGATCTGTCTCATTTATGTTTTCGCTTTGCACCTGAGTGGTTTTTCGGGTTCTCTCTGCATTAATTTTGTAAGTTAGATTTTTTGCACGTCCGCGATCTCTCTCTCTCTCTCTCTCTCTCTCTCTCTCTCTCTCTCTCTCTCTCTCTCATACACACTCTATCAGGCTCCTTTTTTCTTCTTCTTCTTCTTCTTCTTTACGATGTCTCTATCAGCGTCTATGTCTCAATCTTTGTTTCTTGTCCCACCTCTTGCTCTCTCCCTTTCAAAGTATGATTGTATTTCTATTTATGTTTTGTACATAATGTATTTGCTAGTCATGATTTATGTATGATTTGTTTTTTTATAATTATTTGTTCATTGTGCTTTGGTTCTGTACGCCAAGTTTCATTGTTGATCTTTACATTTTATTGATTCAGTATGTTTTTTCTTTTCATGACGACAGGATGAAAAAAAGCTTGTAGCTTATTCTTTTATCGTCATTAAAGATAATTTTGACTTGACTTGACTTGACTTGACTTGACTTGACACACACACACTGTGACGAGGTAATGGGTTAAAAGGCTAAGCCTCTAGGGAAGACTTTTAGTGTGTTAAATTTTCAAGTAGAAAATTTGCCTTTAACCCACTTCTCTAGGGTATGGGAGATGAGCAACTTTCCCGGCCCCTTTTCATCTAATAAATTTATATTTGTGCCCGGGTTCTGGCTCGTATGGTTGTAAGAAATACAAGTGGTTGAATTGCTCTAAATGGCAGACAGAGAGAAGTAGGGTTTTACATGAAATTACAAGACTCCCACTCTCATCAGTCTGACCAAAGGGTTCAGGATTATTTGACACTTGTATTTTATTTACTCACAAAATCTGCATAAGATTATGCAACAATAATAATAAAGCAGCTCAATGGCGCCAAAACAAAATGTGAATGAAAAACAATGGAATCCGAAAGGATTTACAAGAC
>CM065698.1:45109962-45114962 GCA_017654935.2 Phymorhynchus buccinoides | reverse complement strand
ATACAGAAGCACAAACGGAGCGAGACAAAATGGCACAGACTAGAAGCACAGATATAGACAAATAATCATTATATATGAACGTAAATCCATCGTCTAGACTTTCTAACGCACGCGAGCAACTGAATACAGTACACGTACTGTACATACGTCTGTTAATGTTCCCCACAGGATGCTGCTGAAAGGGTTGGTAATGACTATTCGTGATGAAGATTAATGCTTGATTCACAAATGGTCAGTTATCATGGTTGACGCTGACCACTCGTGATGCTTGATTAATAATTGGCCAATTCTGCCAGATATTGTTCGCTGCGTATCTTCATCTTATACTCAGTGCGATCATTATTTTTTGCTCTGAAGTTGAGTGACAGAAAAATGTGCTGCTACTGCTGCTTTTTTTTAATTTATGTCTTTCCTCTCAGCATCCGGGCTGCTCCGTCGATCTTGATGTCTTGGGTCGCACACATGAGTCTAACATTGATACCGTGGTCATGAATAAGAACTCGGTCTCTTTGTGGTAACTGATAATAAATGCTATCTTTATTACTCAGAAATGTCTCATATGTGCCTGTTCCAGGCCGGAGGACGTTAAGCAAATTCTTCATTCTTTGTGGCAACTGATCATTTATTCAGTCAAACAAAGACCACAGTCTGACACATAGGACACAGAAAAGAACAATATTCAGTATTATCTAATTCTTTCTTTTCTAGTATAATTGTACCCCAAATGTTATTGAGAAGCATTGGTGTGTGTGTGTGTGTGTGTGTGTGTGTGCGTGTGCGTGCGTGTGCGTGTGCGTGTGCGTGCGTGTGCGTGCGTGTGTGTGCGTGCGCGCGCGCACAAGCAAAATCAAAAGTTTCCCCCCACTCCCCAACAAACAAAGAAAACAAAATATCTAATGACAACTCAGGTAGTTTCACAGTAATGACTTAGCCGTTTTACCCCCTATGCCGTTGTCCCCCCCCCCCTCTCCTCTCTCTCCCCCCCTCTCTCTCTCTCTCTCTCTCTCTCTCTCTCTCTATCCATCCGTGTCAGTCTGGTTTTCGAACGAAACACTCTTGTCAAACAGCTCTTACAACTCTTGTTGATAAATGGCTTACTAATATCAATAATAATGAAATAACTGGTGCTCTAATAGTTGACTTTGTTAAAGCATTTGATGTTGTAGACCATTCTCTTCTGCTTAAAAAACTAACATTATATGGATTGTCTTGTAATACAATAGAACTTATATCATCATTTTTAATGGAGAGGAAACAGGTGGTGGCTGTTAACGGCCACGTGTCTTCATCTAGAACAACAAAGTATGGCATTCCTCAGGGTTCCGTCTTAGGACCTTTGCTTTTCTCCGTTTATATCAACGATTTGCCTCTAGTTCTAAGTACGTTGTGCGATTTGTTTGCTGACAATACAACGTTACACACTAATCACTCTAACTATGAAGTAGTATTACGAAATTTACAGAACAGCATCAACGAACTCATAAACTGGGCAGAATTAAACCACATGAGCCTGCATCCTATAAAAACTAAATTTATGATGGTAACAACTAGACAAAAACGTCAGAATCTTCCTCTCGGCTCTTTAACTCTCTCTATTAATGGTAACATTGTTGAGGAAGTAAGCAGTCATAAAATACTCTTGGCGTTGTCATTGACAATAATCTTTCTTGGTCAGATCATGTATCTAAGGTATGTAAGTCTGTTTCAAAAAAGATCTATCAGTTGTCCAAAATAAAACACTTCCTAAACCTCCACTCGCGTAAGATATTCTTTCACTCGTTTATTGAATCCCACATTAACTATGCTTCAACTATCTGGGATGGTGCAAGTGACAATACTTTAAAACCCCTCTCTAGTCTTCATAGACGGGCATTAAAGTTAGTTCTTCTTAAATCTTTTACATTAACAGCTAATGATTACAAAGCCTTGGACATACTACCTTTCAAGTTAAAACTAAAATTCAACAAAGCTGTTTTCATGTTCAAAATTTTATCAGGCAATGCCCCACCATCACTTACCAACAGGTTTGTTGTCAATGATCAACGCCATGTTCACAAACTCATGCTGCCTTTGCCTAGAATCGACCTTTTCAAAACATGTTTAGCTTATTCGGGCGGGGCCTTGTGGAATGCCATATTGGGCAATCTCGCAATTGAAACAAGCTTTAATTCTTTCAAAAAAAACCTATCGAACATTTCTAATGACCGAATTTTATAATTCAATTCTATAACATGTTGTTCATATTATTAAACCTTCTCCCAGATTCCACCACCTGTTTCCTCAAGATACCCGATGTGAATGTAACTTTGCTTTTGTCCCTTTTACTTCTTGACAGGAATTTGCGCGTGCGCGCGCGCGCGCGCGCGTGTGTGTGTGTATGTGTGTAAAAGAGAGAGACAGAGAGGGAGGGAGGGGAGGGAGGGAGAGAGAGAGAGAGGGAGAGAGATATAAAATGTGTGTGTGTGTGTGTGTGTGTGTGTGTGTGTGTGCGTGTGCGTGTGCGTGTGTGTGCGTGCGTGCGTGCGAGCGTGTGTGTGCGTGTGCGTGCATGCATTTGTAACGTACGTACGTGTGTGTGTGCGTGCTTCTAATGGGTAACTTTAATTTCAATGTGTTTGATGTTTTTTCATGGTTATTTGATAAGTATGAATTTTGTATGTGCATGCTTTTTCACTTTCATTCTTTTTTTAAATGTTCCATTTATTGTTAATGGTGGTTATTGTTTTTTCTTCTCCTTTTTCATTTTTTGTGAGGGCTGGATGTAAACAAGCCTGTATAGTGCTTAGTCTTTTCCCTCAATAAAAAAGGTTCGTTCGTTCGTTCGTTCGTTCGTTCTCTCTCTCTCTCTCTGTCTCTCTCTCTCTCTCTCTCTCTCTCTCTGTTTCTGTTTCTCTCTCTGTCTCTGTCTGTCTGTCTGTCTCTCTCTGTCTGTCTGTCTGTCTGTCTGTCTCTCTCTCTCTCTCTCTCTTGTCTCTATGTCTGTCTCTCTGTGTGTGTCTGTCTCTCTCTCTCTCTCTCTCTCTCTCTCTCTCTCTCTCTCTCTCTCTCTCTCTCTCCATCTCTCTCGTGTACATATCAATGCGCACACACTGTCAACCAGGAAGTTAATCCTTAAACAGTAAAGAGCTCCACGGAAAGGAATTTACATGAGCTTAATCAATTAATTTATCAGTCCAACAATGCAAAAATTTATAACGTATTAGTACAAGGATGCATACTATTATAAACAATTAGTAGTTGCAGTTTGAACTCTCCACACTGGGCAGAATCAACGAGAGTGACAGATTAGAGGAAATCACAAGCACAGAACTTCCAGAAGGTGGGGCAACTATTTGTTTGAAAGACACCGCCCCCCTCCCCCCAGTATCATCACAGGTGGAAAGCCATTTCAGCAAAACAAGCACACACACATGCGTGCGCACACACAGACATACACACACACACTGGATCTACTTAGTTTTTGCTTTGTGCTGACAGCTTCTTTATAATCATGGGCCATGTAGACTTTTTTTTTAAAATTATCAGGCATTAGACTACTTTCAGTTTTGTGATGGATTGAGGTTTTACAAACAATAAATTATTATTTAATTACGAAATGATCGTGGGCCCCAAAGAGAAGAAGATTGTTGACTTTGGAACGGGATCTAGATCTATATTTCTTAATCTTATCATATTCAACACAAGACCACATTGTATTGACAAATGGGCTAAACTATTTGTATCTACACAGGGCTCCCAACCGTCCCGCAAAACAAGGGATCCCAGGGACTCCTTCACTAACAGTACTTAGGGATAGAGGGTCCCAATGACATTGTGAATGCTAAAACGAATTTTTATAGTGCATCCCTGGGACCCCCTGCATTCTTTAAGAGGGTCCCTTAGAATTCTAGTACTTCATAGACCCCTAAACGGCAAATGGGGGTCCCTGGGAGCCCTGTCTACAGGACTATTTCTAGCAATGTCGATCACACACGCTGTACTAGACCATAGACCACAGACTAGACCAGGCAGAGAAGACCGATTGATAACATATTCTTCTTCTTCTTATTCAGTGGGGATGTTTATCCTGCCCCACGACCAACGCCTTCATTTAGACTGCAACTGGCGCACAGGATGCATGCTATGTGAGTTCGTGTCATCCATCCCACCGGCACAACATGGCCTACTCCTACCGATTAGTGGAATGGGCTTTAACGTGTGGCGCAAGATCTTCGTGCATGCGTTCGCACATGGGACCTCGGTTTTAAGTCTCATCCGAAGGACTTTTCCCCCAACTGACCGGCGTCAGGTACCCATTTTACACCTGGGTGGAGTGAGGAAAATAGGAGTAAAGTGCCTTTCCCAAGGACACACCACTGCGACCCCAGCTGGGTTCGAACCCACACACTCGCAAACCTGACGGATTACGAGCCAGCGACTCTTCTTTCCTTTTCAGTTGGGGATGTTTATCCTGCCCCGCACTCACCGGTCTTCATTCAGACCATTAATAGCGCACAGGATGCGCGCTATGTGAATTCGTGTCATCCATCCCACCGGCACACACGGCCTACTTGTACCGAATAGTGGAATGGGCTTTAACGTGCGCGCAAGATCTTGTGCGTGCGTTCGCACACGGGACCTCGGTTTAGGTCTCATCCGAAGGACCAGGAAATAGGAGTAAAGTATCTTTCCCAAGGATACAACACCGTCACCAGCCGGGTTCGAACCCACCGCACCCGCAAACCTGTTGGATTACGAGCGGCGACTCTAAACCAACCAGCCACGGCGCCTCCCAGCGACTGACTCTTACCAACTGCGCTACACAACGGCTCCTAGTATAGACTAGTCTAGTGCCTGCAGTCTTTCTGCCTGACAGAAGTCCCCCTTTAGTACAACAATAGAAGCATGAAAAAGATTATGGTGGTTGTTCAAAGAAATAAGGAGAAGACGCCCTGCCTCCTGTTGCTGACAGTGACACTGTCACACTGTTATTAGTAAACTTACTTGTTAGATCTAGACTG
>CM065698.1:45092462-45104962 GCA_017654935.2 Phymorhynchus buccinoides | reverse complement strand
TGGGAGAAAAAGTAAATCAGCACAATTTATATAACTTTTTAATTTTTTTTAATTTTTAATTTTATTTTTTGAACACGAACATTACTCAAAGTTAACATTAACTGGTTTTGTTTCTGAGGTTCACAAATAAAGACATTGGACACAGAAAAGCTTTATCAAAGCAAACTATATATATATATATATATATATATCTCTCTGTTTGTCTCTTTGTCTTTCTCTCTCTCTCTTCTGTCTGTCTGTTTCTCTCTCTCTCTGTCTCTGTCTGTCTCTCTCTCTCTCTCTCTCTCTCTCTCTCTCTCTCTCTCTCTCTCTCTCTCTCTCTCTCTGTCTCTATGTGTCTGTCTCTCCGACTCTGTCCTCTCTCTGTGTGTCTGTGTCTGTCTCTGTGTCTCTCTCTCTCTCTCTCTCTCTCTCTCTCTCTCTCTCTCTCTCCTCTCTCTCTCTCTCTCATCTCTCTCTCTCTCTCTCGCCACATGCATCCGCCACATATTTAGCAAATGAGGTCAGAATATCTTCTCTCTCACATGACAAAATAACAGTAAGATTATGGGTTTGACCAAAGTGAGAATTGAAAACAACACAATCATTTCTAAATTTACTGTACTCTTGACATCGGAATATAAAATGATGTTCATCTTCAGTTTCTTTGGAACACACTGGGCAAATCAAGTCCACTTCAGAGTTTAGAAACCATCTTTTATTGGCATTGAGGCCCATACTTCTAGTTCGAAATCGAGCAAATAAATCTCTATGCCGCTTACATGTTATTATTTTAAGATAGTGCTCAGCTTGAAAAAGATCTTTAAAAGAGTGGTAGAAATCATATTTATTACTCTCTTCTAGATTACTGTGCCAATTCTGCATGTGTGATGCAATCAGTCTATCTTTAAATTCTGCTAGAAAAGAAGACTCAACCCCAACATTTTGTGTCATCCACACAATGCCAAAGCCATTTACAGAGAGTACTTTTTTAACCTCGAATGCCCAATTTTGACGGCCACGATCTAACTGATTTAGTGTCATACAATACGCTTGTTTATTTACTCTTGTAATTGGTAACCGTAGCAGCCTGAGCCAGTATTTTAAACATTTAACTACAGTTATGATATATAATGGAAAGCGACCGGTTTCACCATGACACATTTTATTAGATGCATGTAGAGGCACATTCAAAAAACGCTTTATGGCAAAATTATGTACATTTTCCATCTGCTCATTTACATAGATACCCCAAACTTCTGCACCATATGTTAAAATAGGCTGGATTTGTGAATCAAACAGTTTCCAAAACAATGAAGGATCAATTGAATTTAGTTTCCTCATGCAACGACATATTTCAATCACACCCCTTTTCCCTTTTCGACACATTTCTGACCACCCTATACTTAAACTCAATTTGGTAGTAAATATGATTCCAAGATATTTGTACGAATTTGTAACTGTAATTTCATTAGCTCCGTACCACCATTTCTCACGTGCAGACAAATAGCCACCCTTCCTAAAAACCATTACATTTGTTTTGTCTAAATTAACTTTTAGGTCTAATCTATCTGCTTCCTGTTTTAATAGATTTATCTGATGTTGCAATCCCACCACAGAATCAGAAAAAAAGGATAACGTCGTCGGCAAAAATCAGTAGAAAGAACTCAATAGCACCCGAAATAAATTGTACCCCATGTTTCCCCTTTTTAGATATCTCTATGGCTAGTTCATTTATAAAGAACGAGAATAGTTTGGGGACTGAGAATGCATCCTTAAATAAATATGTGGCGGATGCATTTCATTGTAGAGAGAAAAAACTTGAAACATTAACTTAAAATGTTATCGTGAAAATTATGTTTGATAAGAAAAGTATTAATTTAATTGTAATTGTTGGATGGATGGTCGCATTTCTTATAAGTTTTCTCTATATTAATTGTTTTGTTACCTTATTGTTTACAATGTATTTAGTTTTTGTGTGTTAACTCTATTATATTGTGCTTCTTAGTTTATCTACATTATTGCGCATGTACCCCCTTGGCAAAAGGGTTGTAAAACTATTGTCAATAAATAATTGTCATTGTCATTGTCATTGTCATTGTCTTTGTCATTGTCTCTCTCTCTCTCTCTCTCTCTCTCTCTCTCTCTCTCTCTCTCTCTCTCTCTCTCTCTCTCTCTCTCTCTCTCTCTCTCTCTCTCTCTCTCTCCCTCTCTCTCGTGTACATATCTATGTGCACACACTGTCAACCAGGAAGTTAATCCTTAAACAGTAAAGAGCTCCACTGAAAGGAATGTAATAGTACGGTACATGGGGTTGGGTATTCACCAAATTATTATAATAAGATTTGTTTTTGTACTCCCAGCTTTTGAACGGAAGTACGTTGAAATGGAAACGAGCACCTGTGTGTTTCTCTGTCTGTCCGTGAGTCCGTGTCCGTGCATGTAGGCATGCATGTATAAGGAACAAAAATATATTCCATTTCACAGCGCCTAAACCACTGAACAGATCTTTACGAAAATTTGTTAGAATGGGCCCTCGGGTATTTTATGGTTGCGGCCTATATGCATTAAGTTCAGATTAGCCAAATGGCAAGCCATAAGAACGTAATTTCAGTGAATCTGAGTTTGAATGCTACGAAGGTACTGATTATATGAATTATACGAATGGATTTAATCTTAAATTATCTCTCTTTGAGTTATATCTGTGTGTCTTAAGTCAAGGGATATCATTTGAAAATTAACAACTTAACATTTAATTTCCATTTATATTTCTGTTATAAAATATGAAATGTACAATATATTCATTATATGAAATGTATAAGATATTAATATATATATGAAATTGGATACAATATATTCATTATATGAGTTGTACAATACATCAATATATAAATATGAAATCGTTTTGATGTTTTTTACTTTTATTTTCAATATTTACGTTGAACTGAGAGTACAGTATGTATGGCTAGGCCATCTTGTATAGTTCCTCTCCATTGCGAAGAGAAGCTCACAGAAGCTGTGTTAGTAAGGCAGAACAGTGGAACAGGCGAAGTGCTAACTCGTGTGTGATTGATCATTGTCTCGCCATACCACATCTTTGAAAGGTAAAGAATCTGCTTTTTTTTAAAGCCACAAAGTTTTGTGTCGGCATTGCTTTGCCTACAATGTTTTCCTGATTTTTGAAAATTGAGAGTGATTTCCCAAGTTCTTCTTTATTTCTCTGTCTCCTTCTCTGTCTTTTTCTGTGCGTGCGTGTGCATGATTGCACACGCTTATGTGTGTATATGTAGTAGTAGTAGTAGTAGTAGTAGTAGTAGTAGTAGTAGTAGTAGTAGTAGTAGTAGTAGTAGTAGTAGTAGTAACAGTAGTAGTAGTAGTAGTAGTAGTAGTAGTTGTTCAGGGCAAGAAGTGGGCCTCGCGGCCCTTTTACGCCCTTTCTTGTTTGCTACATTGCTGTTTTCGTGGTGGTTGCTACTTAAGCTTATGTGTGTGTGTGTGTGTGTGTGTGTGCGTGTGCGTGTGCGTGTGCGTGCGTGCGTGCGTGCGTGCGCGCGCGTGCGTGTGTGTTTGTTTGCGCGTGTGTGCATGTGCGTGTGTGTCTAAAAGTGTTGTTGTTGTTGTTGTTGTTGTTAGTGTGTGTGTGTGTGTGTGTGTGTGTGTGTGTGTGTGTGTGTGTGTGTGTGTGTGTGTGTGTGTGTGTGTGTGTGTGTGTGCGTGTGTGTGTGTGTGTGTGTGTGTGTGCGTGTGCGTGGCGTGTGCGTCACAGTGTGTGCGCGCGCGTGTGTATGTGAGTGGGCGCACGCGCATGTATGTGGGTTTGTGTGTGTGTGCTTTTGTTTATGTTGCGAAAAGGACATGTTCGCTTTTGAACCTTCTTGTAAAATCCTCATTTTCGCCCGTAAGAGAAGATAACCTGATGACGGAAAGAACCCACCTGTTTTGCTCTTTTCTGTCATCAAATGATCTCCCTTACGGGCGAAAATATGGTAATAGCCAATCTTCGATGTTTCTTCTTTCAACAGGTAAACGTCACTGAGTGCGAAATGCTATCACCCACGGCAGCTGTAGCAACCCTGACCTTGACATGCTTGGTGACCTTCTGTGAGCCCAAGGTCGTGGTGGTCATCCCGTTCCCTTACACCAGTCACACCAGGTATCACACTAACGCCGCACGTGCTCTGTCCAGAAAAGGTCACCAAGTGTGGGTCACCATCCCGACCTACCTGTTGGAGAAAGGCTACCTGGACACTTCTGGCATCAAGGTGATACCATACGAGGCCATACCCAACCTCGAGGAGCGAACTAGAGATATCTTGGCTCGAATGTATTTCGAAGGAAGACAGGACGATTTCTTCGAGTTTCTGAGAATATCCGATACCATAAGCGATACTCTGTTGAAGAACAAATCGTTCATTGAAGTTATTGAACAAAAGCATCCTAAACTGATTTTGATCGACAATCTCGCCAATTTTTACACCATGAGTGTTCTTCCTTATAAACTGGGCGTGCCTTTCGCTTTCTTGGGTTCGGTGTATTACCCGCCCATGTTGAAAATACCGTTCTCCCCAGCTGAGGTCCCTATACCCATTTTCCCCTACACCAACCACATGACCTTCTTCCAAAGGCTTCACAACACTCTCTACTACATGCTGTTTTCTGTATACAACCCCTCTTTCTCAGTGGACGCTGTGGCCAGATACGCGCCAGAAACGGTCTACAAGCCTTTGAATGACGTCGTGCTACAGGCGGAGGTGTTTCTGGTGGAACAGGACCATGTGCTGGATTACCCCAAACCCACACTGCCCAATGTCAAGCTGATCGGCGGAACAGCCACGGGACCGGCCAAAGCCCTGCCCCCTGAGTTCCAGTCCTTCATGGACGGTGCAGCGGAGGAAGGGGTAGTGATTGTCTCCTTTGGCAGCTACGTTCTCGGACTTCCTAAGCCCATCAGCGACAAGATCCTCCACGTTTTATCGGAGCTGCCCATGAAGTCGGTGTTCAGGTCCAACCTGACCTCGCCGGACCCTGAAAAGATCCTGACATCATCGTGGATACCTCAGAACGACCTGCTGGGTCACCCCCGCACCAAGGTGTTCGTCAGTCACTGCGGGAAGAACGGGCAGTACGAGGCTCTGTACCACGCCGTTCCTATCGTAGCCACCCCGCTCTTCATCGACCAACCCTTCAACGCTGAACGGGCCCGGGTGAAGGGCTTTGCCGAGGTTCTGGATCTCAACGGTTGTTCGGCTGATGAGCTCAAGTCCGCAATTCTGACGGTGGCGAATGAGCCGAGGTACAAACGGGCGGTTGTTAAACGTTCCCGTCTGTTCAAAGAGCTGTACGGCGTTCCCATGGAGACGGCGGCCTACTGGTTGGATCACGTGATGGAATATGGCGGCGACTACATGCGTTCTGCCGGGCAACAGATGCCGTTCTATCAGTTCGTGCTGCTGGATGTCATTCTTTTTATTGCGTGTGTGTTGGCCCTCACTGTTGGCCTGTTGTGTGTGGTCATCAAGGCCTCATGTTCGTGCTTGAGAAAGAGAAAGATAAAAGTACATTGACTGGCGTTTTATATTCATGGTGAACCTTTGAGTAGGCCTACAACAACGGTAACAACAGCTAAAGCCGAAGGGGCAAAGCCTGCAACGATTCACTCATAGTGAGCAGAAAAGAGGTGAAATGTTGACTTGCTTTTTACACAATTAGATCTGTATCTGTTAATTCCTCACAACTAACAACAAACTCAGTCTGCTGACTTATTTATAACAAACCCAAACAGAAACTCATACAGTAACTGAATAAGTCTTCATGGCATTTATCATCGAGCAAAGTTTGGTTGTGTTACAATTCATATGTCTGAGAAAATACACAATGTTAACCTTATGTGGGTTTTTTTCTGTTTGAATATTGACTGCAATCACTTTGACGCTTAATTAACACGCTATTGTATACTTTGGTAATAACATGTTAATTTGTAATATGTCGCCCAATCACTTATATCGTGGAAATCATAATTTCTTACTGTTGCCAAAACTCACTTCTTCAATAATAATTATATTTCAGATAGGCAAGAAATACATATCTGGTAGAAGATGGATTGCGAAAGGGGTTAGCAATATATTACATTTTGTTCTTCAGAATGGGTCATTCATTTCATATGAGGAATTTAAAGAAAGCTATAGCGTGAATATGAATTTCCTTACTTTCTCAGGGTTGAAAATGGCAATAACAGAATACATACAAAAAACAAATGTAACGATTCACAATAATAAATGCCTTGATATGCCTAATTGTTTAAAGAAGATAATGTCTATTTTTAAAGGGTCAAAATTATATTATGATATATTTTTGGGAAATAGTGCATTGCCAAAATGTTGTTTAAAGTGGGACGAAAAAATGAATGTTCAAAATGATTGGAAAAAATGGTTTTTCTACGTTCACAAGACAACAGATACAAAACTTAAGTGGCTGCAGCTCAGAATAATACACAGATGTCTAGGCACAAATGTAATTCTTAAACAAATGGGTATTATAAACAATGATCTGTGTGGCTTCTGTAACACAGAAAAAAACAGTATCACCCACATGTTTTGGCAATGCAGTGTTGTCCAATGTTTTTGGAATCAATTAGCAGATGTATGTGCCTGTACTGCAAGGTTTTATAAATAAGATAAAATACAGATATATTGTTGAAGAGTATATTGCCCGTAAATATTTGATGCATAATGAGTTTGTTGCCAAATGGGCCTCTTATGTGCCTGCCTTTGAAATCTCAGGCTAAAACAACTGTTTGTATCTGTGTGTGTCCCTCCTCTCGATATCCTCCTCCTCTCTCTCTCTCTCTCTCTCTCTCTACTATTTGCCACAATTTTGTGTGCTTATCATGGATTTAATCAGACCCAGTGTAAATGTAGTTGTTGGTTAAATTATCAATTTGGTTGACAGCTTGTCTTTTGATGCGCAGCTCACTTCTGTTTTCATGCGCTCGTGATATACCTCTTTGTTCAATGGGCGTGTGTGTGCGCGCACGCACGCGCGTGTACGTGTAAGTAATTTTGATTCATCTTCCTGATTAATGTGAATTTGCTTGACTTGTATATTTGTATGTAGATTTTGTGCATCTGTGAAATTTCTCTCGTTGTCACATACACCAGAGGATGTTCTTATTTGTATTTTTAGTTTTGTTTTCTGTTTGTCGTGTGCTTGTCCTTTATTTTGTTTATGTGTGTCTATTTTGTCCTGTCGGCTACGTTGGTTTTTCCCCCCTCCTTTTTTCTTTCGTTCCCTCCTTTCATTATTGCAACAAAAAAGCAATACATTAATGCATGTGAGAAACTGATGATGTGTATGTGTGTACATTATGTATTGTAAAAATAAAGTTAATAAAAAAAACCTCACTTCTGTGTTGCCTAGCTTGTAGAAATGGTGTACACATTTTGTAAGACAGGAACCCTTTCAGCTGATACAAATACCCTCTATTATTTCTGTAGTCTAACCACTACAAAATTATATACCAGCGGTGCTCGTCTTACTGAATGAGCCCGTTCACATGTGCACGGCAGAACATACACGTATACACACACACACACACACACACACACACACAACACACACACACACACACACACACACACACACACACACACACACACACACACACACGGATACACTAACACAGAGAGATTTGCCCACACACGTATGTGCTCACACAAATGTACACACACACATATATGCACACACAGACACACACAGACACAGACACAGACACACACACACACACACACACACGTACACGTGCACACACACGTACACACACCGTACACACACACCACACACACTCACACACACACACACACACACACACACACACACACACACACACACACACACACACACACACACACACACACACACACACAGGAGGGCAGGATGAAAAAAAGCTTTGTTAGCTTATTCTTTAACCCTCAATAAAGATGATTTTGACTTGACTTGACTTGACTTGACACACAGTCA
The DNA here is from genome assembly GCA_017654935.2 of Phymorhynchus buccinoides. Classification (NCBI taxonomy): domain Eukaryota; kingdom Metazoa; phylum Mollusca; class Gastropoda; order Neogastropoda; family Raphitomidae; genus Phymorhynchus; species Phymorhynchus buccinoides. The sequence goes on along the minus strand of CM065698.1, from coordinate 45,096,967 downwards.
GTCAGGTGTGTGTATCTGTGTCTCTGTGTGCGTACGTGCTTGCGTGCGTGTCGGGTAGTTATCTGTTAAAGATTCAGTCTCTCCGTCTCTGTCTGACTGTCTCACTGTGCATATGCGCGTGCATGCGTGCGTGCGCGTGTGTGTAAATGTGCGTGCATGTTTTGTGTTTGTGCATGTATATTTGTATGAATGTGTACACAGACACAGGTCTACACCTGCGCGCGCATACGTGTATACGTATGTGCATGTGTGATGTGTGTGCGCACACGTAGGCATGTGTGTGCGTTACCCTTCGGTCATTACGTGTGATGGTTTCGTCTAGCAAATCGCCCGGGGCTTTAGGATCCGTCAATAAAAGGGATATTTGTCATATCAATAAAGAAGTAAATCTCTCTGTTTTTGCGTCTCTCTCTCTGTCTGTCTGTCTGTCTCTCTCTCTCTCTGTCTCTCTCTCTCTCTCTGTCTCTGTCTCTCTGTCTCTCTCTCTCTATCTCTCTCACTCTCTCTCTGTCTTTCTTCTTGTGTGTGCTCTGTCTCTGTCTTTGTCTGTCTCTCTGTCTCTCTCTCTCTCTCTCTCTCTCTCTCTCTGCTCTCTCTCTCTCTCTCTCTCTCTCTCTCTCTCTCTCTCTCTCTGTGTGTGCAATAAATTCGTTCATTGTTGTTCATTGTTTTCTCTGTCTCTCTGTCTCTCCCTCTCTCTGTGTGTCTCTGTCTCTGTCTCTGATGGTCTCTGTCTCTGTCTCTGTCTCTCTCTCTCTAGTCTCTCTCTCTCCTCTGTGCAATAAATTCGTTCATTGTTGTTCATTGTTTTCTCTGTCTCTCCTTCTCTCTCTCTCTATTCCTCTGTCTCATGTCACTCTCTCTCTCTCTCTCTCTCTCTCTCTCTCTCTCTCTCTCTCCTCTCTCTCTCTCTCTACCACTCTCTCTCTCTCGACAGACTCTCTCTCTCTCTCTCTCTCCTCTCTCTCAGTCTCTCTCTCTCTCTCTCTCTCTCTCTCTCTCTCTCACCTGGTGTTCGTTTTTCGTTGCCGTCTGTCTTATGTTTATGTTTCTGGCAAATTGATTGTTTAACCATCTGTTTCATCGACCCAATATCTAATTGGATTATTTGTTGTTGTATTTCTCTCTTTAATTTACATATTTATTTATATGTTTATTTATTTACTTACTAATTTGTTTATTTTTGCTTAACTGTTTAAATCCACAAGAATTTGTGTTATTTTCTAGTTTTTGATGCAAATGTTATGTGTCATTTTAACCCCCTCCCCCAGCCTCCCTATGATACGGGCAGAAGGCCTAGTCATTAAAATTGTTTGAATTTGAATATCTCTCTCTCTCTCTCTCTCTCTCTCTCTCTCTCTCATTCTCTCTCTCTCTCTCTCTCTCTCTCTCCTCTCTCTCTCTCTCTCTCTCTCTCTCTGTGTGTGTCCCCACCCCCCCCTCTCTCTCTCCCTCTCTCTCTCTCTCTCTCTCTCTCTCTCATTCTCTCTCTCTCTCTCTCTCTCTCTCTCTCTCTCTCTCTCTTTTCTCTCCTCTCTCTATCTGTTTTGTTCTCTCTCTCTCTCTCTCTCTCTCTCTCTCTCGATCTCTCTCTCTCTCTCTCTCGATCTCTCTCTCTCTCTCTGTCTCTCTCTCTCTCTCATCTCTCTCTCTCTCTCTATCTGTTTTGTTCTCTCTCTCTCTCTCTCTCTCTCTCTCTCTCTCTCTCTCTCTCTTCTCTCTCCTCTCTCTCTCTCTCTCTCTCTCCCCCCCCTCTCTCTCTCTCTCTCTCTCTCTCTCTCTCTCTCTCTCTCTCTCTTTTCTTTGTCTCTCTCTCTCTCTCTCCCTCTCTGGACGCGTATGGCGACTTCTCTCTCTGTTTCTGTCTGTCTATGATTCATTCTATCTTTTTGAAGCTGTATGCTGAGATCTTTTTCTGTCTCGGTCTTTGTCTGTCTGTCTGTTTGTCTCTGTCCTTGTGCATGGATTTATGAGTTGGCCTTGTAGTAATTATAACATTAATACGTGTAAAGCAGTAAACAATTCTTACATTTACTGATTTTCGATTGAACTTCTGATTTTGACGAGTGTTATATTACAAAATCGCGGTTTTGTGTATGCTTGTTGTTTATCTAGTAGTTTGATTTACTTTTTTCTCTTGAACTAACTGTTGTGTTCTTTAAAAAACAAATCGCGGTATTTTTGTATGATAATTGCTTATCTAGCATCCCAACAGCCGAAGCACTTGAACACTATGGTACAAATGCACCAGCTAGGGATGAGAACATTACGTGTGCGACCGTTTTTGATTACCCCGCCACGTGAACAGCCACACTCCGACTTCGGAGGATTTTGGATACTGATGATGTTATGCTAGGAGCTTGTTATGGCTAAAGACAATCCACGCATAACTATGCAGAGCATAACAACATTTTGATGTAGCCTTGGTGTTCTTGCCTATGTCAATTGATCTGGCACAGCTTTAAGCCAAGGCGAGCTTGTTAAGTATCTTCCCACGTCTGGTTCAGTGCAATTACTCCAGATTTCCAGGAATATATACACACACGCGCGCGTGTGTGTATGTGCTCGCGCGCGCGCGCGCGTGTGTGTATGTTTGCATGAAATTGTATGCATATATGTTTTATAATGTGTGTGTCTTTTTCTCCGTCGATATGTTAACTCTCGCGGGAACGATGCTCAAGATGTTGGCCCATAGCAGTGATTGCAAAATATCGAAACATTCTTCCTTCAAGCATGAACGTAACGTGGATGATTTTTGCCAATTAAATTCACCCGAGGGTTTAGGGTGTTCTTTCTCATTGCTTCATCGTCTTAGATGGTGTAGCAGTAAGTGTTGTAGGCCTAATGGTAATACGTGTGTCGCAGAGCGGCAGACATGTCCATCACCTCGTTTCGCCATGCACTTGCGACACCTGCAGCATAATTTATGTACACATAGCTTCTACCTTACACACACACACACACACACACACACACACACACACACACACACACACACACACACACACACACACACACACACACACACACACACACACGCACACACACTTTCAAGTCTACATACTTGCTAAATGTGAAGCCTGAAGCTACACAAATGTGAAAGATATGGCTAAAACATTAATTTGACACCTCCGAGACCTAGGTCCTTGACCCTGACCTTAATAACTTATTAGTACTCACCATTCGGACTCACCATAAGCCACTGCACCTATGTACCAAATTTGAACACGGTAAATCCTTAGATGCCAAATCTAGTAAACTTTAGCGAAAGAGACTATACAAGCCCATGTCAGACTGGCTACAACACCCTTTACTCAAACAACTTTTATCACTCACTGGTTGACATTAGCCTGTAGTAAAGGGCCAACAGGCAACAGGCAATCAGAGCTGTACAATAAATGATTTTCAACAGTACTGGAATATGATGATGCAGCTTAGTCCTTTGTGGAAGACAATGACTCTCAAACTAGGGGTTTCAAACCTAGGGGTGGGGGGTGGGGAGCATTTGCATTGGCTGCAGCTAAAGGGGTTGGTTAGCCTTTTGAGGGGGAACCTTCCGCAAAGCCACCTGTCCTCAAATCCCTTTGGCCGAGAGAGTGGGGATGAACCCTAGGCGAGGCTTTTCAACGATAAGCAAACTTCTGCCCAGCCCGCCAGAATAGCAGCTGCCCTTTCTGCTATCTGGAATCGAGGCAGACCATTGGGCACCTGGAGGAGGACTGTGGAGGAGGCCGAGATGAAGGCAGTGGGAAAGACCTGGGATGAGCTGGGCTGACTCTCTCAAGACCGTCATGGTTGGAGCCTAAGGCCGTGTACACACATAAGCGGAGATTCCGTGCGGAGACGCGTGCGCAATCCATAAATAAGTGAAACAAAGAAGGGAAAAGAATTGCGCACGTGTCCGAATTTCCCCTATAATGCGTACACTTTTATTCTTCTTTCTTCCACTTATTTATGGTTTTCCGTACGGAACGTACGCGTCTAATGTGAACCCGGCCTTTTGCTCTATCGGGAGCTAAGAGGATTAACGTAACGTCTCTGATATCTGGCTGTCATAGTCGGAAACGACAGACAGGCATACTTACTTACATACATACCAAACGTCATCACGAAACGCTACAAGATTGCATTGCCGTGAAACTCAACCCTAGGGCAGTCTGTTCTCACCTCAGTGCAGAGAGTACGAGTAATGGTTGCCATACGCGGTGTTATTTTTCACTCTTTCCCCATGGCAACACAGTGACAAGCTAGTAATATGATTACCGTGTTACCACGGGGAAAGGGTGGAAAATAACAGCGTGCGTTTTCGACCGTAAACGACTCGTATTGACCACCGTGACAATGCCTTCGTGGTGGAATCAGTGCAACGAGATGTTCCACCGAGAATACAGCCGCCGCTATCATCAGACTGTCGACTGTACCCACCATGACTGTGTGACCTTTCCTACCACGATGACTGGCTGCGAACTCACTTTGGGAATAGGGAATTGTTAGTTAGTCGCGAA
>CM065698.1:45062462-45064962 GCA_017654935.2 Phymorhynchus buccinoides | reverse complement strand
TCTTAAACGAATCGCTTCAAAATTGCTGTACTCAGCGTTACCAGTACTTGGCGTTACCGTTCCTAGGCGTTACCGTTACTAGGGAGAGCGCGTCACTCTCAGAGCAGAGCCACCGGGAAACGGGGCCTTATAACTCTGCCGTTTCTTAACCGAATCGCTTCAAATTTGCTGTTCTCAGCGTTACCAGTACTTGGCGTTACCGTTACTAGGTGTTACCGTTACTAGGCGTTACTTGTACTCAGCGTTGCGCTAGTTTTATATTATTTGCAGTCGTTTTTAATACAAGTTCTTAGTTTTTGCAATAACATCAATAATAAGTCAATGGACTATCTAAAGATAGTCCGTTTTGACTCTAAGCCATTGTCATCATCAGGGACAGACCAACCCTCTCACCAAAGGGCCAGCCATACGGCGTACGAATCGCATCTGAATGCGATGCGATTTTGACGATGTGAGTCATGATTCGCGTGAAATTAATGTATTGGGTCTACTTTGAGCACAGTGAGCGAAAATGGCAGAATTATTTGAAGACGGAAGTATTTCACGTGAATCATGACTCGCGTGTGTAGAGTGGCACCGTGGTAGCGCGTTCGCCTCGTGTCAAGTAAACCCGAGTTCGAACCTGTGTACAGGGGATTTTTCCTCTCATTTTGCACTAGGCCTTACGGTCTGAACGTGGAGTCTTTCGGATGAGACTATAAACCGAGGTCCCGTGTGCCCATGCACTTAGCATACGTTAAACCCAGTGGCAACGAAACAGTTGTCATTTGGTCAAAATTTAACACCCATTTTCCTTCCTCATCAGTCACAAAAATCGCATGCAAAAAAAAAAAAAAAATGGGTGGCGCGCCTCTTGCTGCGAGGCGCTCTCCAGGTGGGAGCAACCCGAATTTCACAGAGACGCCTCTGTGACTATAAAGTACCTAATAATAATCATAATAATCTTAGAGGACTAAACGTGGACTCTGTGGACATCAAACAACCAGCGTCCATCAAAATCTCTAGGGTGAACGTTGTTGTTGACGTACCCTGGCTAAACGACTCCAGGGATCACCCCCAACAGCTTAAAGCACTTGAACACTATGGAACAAAATGCATCAGCTAGGGATGAGAGCATTACGTGTGTGACAGGTTTTTGACTACCCCGCCACATGAGCAGCCAAACTCCGTCTTCGGGGGATTTTGGAGACTTATGCTAGTATAGGAGTTTGTCGTGGCTACAGACAATCCCCGCATAACTATGCATAGCGTAACAACATTTTCATGTAGCCTTGGTGTTCTAGCCTATGTCAATCGATGGTCTGACACAGCCTTAAGCCAAGGCGAATCTTGGGTGAAAGGATGCATTGCAGGGTGTGTGCTCATGAGTCTGTCTTAGACAGTCAACACGGGTATGTAAATTAGGCTAAACAGCCCATCGTTTTGGGGGAGTTTAGTCTAGTTTACATACCACTACCCGTTTTTGACGGTCTAAGACACACTCATGACTACACGCCCTGGTCAATGGAAACCGACACTGCGATAAGACGACAGACAGATAGAAAGATAGACAAGCAGATAGACAGGCAGACAGATAGACAGTCAGATAGACGTGACCTAGTATTGTTTTGTCGATGTCCCGTCCATCATGAATGACAGACGGTATAGTACGCTTCCATCATCTGTATCTGAAAGGGGAAAGGGGAAGTGATCCATTTCCCACCTCGACACTGGACTTAAAGACCCACATTTCTCGGTTAATTGTATTTTTCCGTTATTGCCTTTCTTACCATGCATAAAGCTGTATTTTAGGAACATTGTTTAGCTAATAACCTTTTGGGAATACTAACCCTATCCCTAACCCTAGCCCCAAGCCTAACCCTACCCCCCACCCTATAAGACGGATAAACACACGCAACGAACCACAACTGTGACAAATCGCGGTGTACTGCAGTACATAGTGGGGGGTAGGGTTAGGTTTAGGGCTAGGGTTAGAGATAGGGTTAGTATTCCAAAAAGGTTATTAGCTAAAAATGTTCCTAAAATACAGCTTTATGTATGGTAAGAAAGGCAAGAACGGAAAAATAGAATTAACCGAGAAATGCAGGGGGTGGTGGCACATGTTTACCTTTACCGAAATCTTATTTCGACCAGGTTTGACTCCCATGCAAATTCCCCCTACATGAAAACGAGACACCACTTTAAAGAGCATCCTCGATTGTGTATGGGGGAACTTGTATGTGGGTCACACCTACCCAGAAAACCCCCCAAAGGGAGTTAATTTTGCTGGGTCAGTGGGTCTTTAAACGTCCATCAATTTGATTGGAAATGAAAATCCATCAGGAATATCTTGTGTTTGTCTCTTTCTCCCCCTCCAGCTCCTCTCTCTCTCTCTCTCTCATCAATCTCTCTCTCTCTCTCTCTCTCTCTCTCTCTCTCTCTCTCTCTCTCTCTCTCTCTCTCTCTCTCTCTCTCTCTCTCTCTCTCTCTCTCTCTCTCTCTCTCTGGCTGGCTGGCTATC
>CM065698.1:45017462-45022462 GCA_017654935.2 Phymorhynchus buccinoides | reverse complement strand
AAACCACGCATTTCTCCATTTGCTCTTCGATCGTAACCAAAGTCCACAAACACCAATACAAACACAGATGACCGTTCAACAACCTCTTTTCTTCTAAGGGTCCTCCCCCACCAGACTGTCCAGCTTAGTTGAGCGAAACGGGTTGTTATTTTCCTCACATGAACTTCTGCTGCACACGTTTCTACACGGTGTCCATAAAGTCATGCATCAGTTACAGCCAACCACCTCTCTCTCTCTCTCTCTCTCTCTCTCTCTCTCTCTCTCTCTCTCTCTCTCTCTCTCTCTCTCTCTCTCTCTCTCTCTCTCTCTCTCTCTCTCTCTCTCAGTTTAAGTTTAACGTCCTCCCCGTCCAACTGGACACATTTGGGACATTACTGTCTATGAAACTACGAGGTAGATATATCACTTCGAATGAATAAAAATGGTGTTTTACGTCCTCTCGGTCTGGAACAGACACATATGGGACATTTGTAGATTCAAAGATGGTGGGAACAATACTGGAGGCAATGCCCGGAGGCAGTGCAACGCCAGTAAAGTCCCGATATTTTAACAATTCAGATAGGTGTAGCAGTAACCACGCCTCGGTTAAACCTCATCGGCTATGGTACCGCCACAGTTACTGATATGTCACTTCGAGAGAGAGAGAGAAAATGGAGTTTTACGTCCTCTTGGTCTGAATCAGACACATATGGGACATTTGTAAATACAAATATGGTTAGAACAATACTGGAGGCAATGCCCGGAGGCAGTACGAAACCAGTAAAGTCCCATTTTTTTTAATAATACAGATAGCTGTAGCGGTGACCACGCCTCGGTTAAACCTCATCGGCTATGGCACCGCCACAGTTACTGATATGTCACTTCGTTTATTGTTTCCCTTCTTGTTGTCTGTTATTGATATTATAATTACCGGTAGCATTATATCATTATTCATCCACATGTTTAGTTTCTTTTGAGTATATATACCGCTTGAATAATGTCTTGAGTATTTTTCCGTGTTGTATAATTATGTATGTATGATTTTTGTTGTGTTTGTTTTTCTTTATACACAAAAGACTAATGCACAAAAAAATTAAATAAAATATACTAAAAAGTCATGCATCAAAGGGAAGTAATCCGCGTATGCAAATCATGGTATAGTCTTCAAAGTGTTTCAAAGAGGCTTCTGTTGAGTATTTTGCCTACACCATAGCTGAAGGCGATTGACCATGTTCCCCAGAATGGGGGTCACATGGTTCATTCGGGGACAGGGAAAAAACGTTGAACAGTACATTTAAATTTTCCCATTTGATACGTGACATTTGGGACACCCTTTAGAAAACGTGCACTTGAGTGAAATCCACAACCTGTTTTGCTGGACTGAGATCAAATCAAATCAATCAAACTCACTTTATTATCTCCCAAGGAGAAATGTTGTTCACGTGCCAGAATAACAAAGACATCGACATTCAGCATGCATGGATATGAGCACATTTTGACTTTAACAGTCACATGAGTATAAATTTTTAAAAAAGGACAGCCTTAGAGGACCCAAACCACTTCCCTGTCCCAAAGAAACTAAAGGTCTGTGTACACGTTAACAAAAGGGACACATTTTAGAAAACGTTCACTTGAGTGGAATCCACAACCTGTTTTGCTGGACTGAAGTGGACAGCCTTAGAGGACTCAAACCACTTCCCTGTCCCAAAGAATCTAAAGGTCTGTGTACACGTCAACAAAATTCACAAAATATCACTATTTCCCCATGGCAACACAGCGAGTTGTAAGTCATATCATGGTATCGGTACACGTTAACATTATTCACGGGATATTTCTATTCCCCCATGGCAACACAGTGAGTTGCAAGTCATACTATGAGTGGCCTAACACTGTGTTTGCCATGGGGAAATAGAAATAGAAATATCCCGCGAATAATGTTAACGTGTACCGAGACCTTAAAATGAATGGCCCAACACTGTGCTGCCATGGGGAAATAGAGATATTTTGCGAATAATGTTAACGTGTACAGAGACCATTACCACTGGCTTCACTGAAAAGCGTCATGTTACTGTAAATCCAGTTTGTTAGCGTCTGAGACAAATCAGCTAATCCCGCTAGGTGTCTGATACTAAGACTCGCGGACAAGGTGCGGTCAAGCCTACTGGACGGTTGCTAACTGTAGATGACCTCAAGGTCGATTGGCGTTGGAGAGGGTGGTGGGGTGGAGGGGGTGGGGGTGAGGAGGGGTCGTAGTCACAATCAGTTTGGACTAATCATCTGGCTCTGTAATCATGAGTGCGAATTACACAGTCAACACAGGTAATAGTACGTAAATTAGACTATTCTCTCTCTATGTCTTCCTCCATCTCAGTCTCTCCCTGTCTCTCTCTCTTTCTCTCTCCTCTTCTCTCTCTCTCTCTCTCTCTCTCTCTCTCTCTCTCTCTCTCTCTCTCTCTCTCTCTCTCTCTCTCAGTCTCTCTCTCTCTCTCTCTCTCTCTTCCTCTCTCTCTCTCTCCTCTCTCTCTCTCTCTCTCTCTCTCTCTCTCTCTCTCTCTCTCTCTCTCTCTCTCTCTCTCTCTCTCTCTCTCTCTCTCTCTCTCTCTCTCTCTCTCTCTCTCTCTCTCTCTCTCTGTGTCTCACTCCCCAAACGATTGGTTGTTTTAGCCTAATTTATATACTAATCCCCGTTTTGAATGGCTAAGACGCACTCATGACTACAAGGGCTGCTGGACGCTGGTTAGGGAGGAAGGTATGTGGATGGTTAAGGTGTTCGCCGGCCAATTAATGCCTGATTAACTTGGTGTTCGAATCCCAGCCCTTGCCCTTTCTGTCCAATACAATGGGGGAAAATCGAACCGAACGCCTTACCCGTGGGGATACCGGGGGGGGGGGGGGGGTTCTTTCATAAAAAATAGTTTCCCCACCTTCTGGAAGTTCAGTGCTTCTAACTTCCTCTATCTGCCACTCTCTTTGACTCTTCCTTTCCTTTTGCTTTCTATCATCTACTATCTTTCTGACTTATTGGCCAATTCTCCTGCCTTTGTTTCCCAAAAATATCTTTCAAATAATATTTCTCCTTTGAGCTCCTCCGAAATCGGAATGTGTCGGCTGTATGCAGCGGGGAGACCAGTGAAAACTGAAAACCGGACACATGTGTACCTTAACCATTGTGGCCATATATCCTGGGAACACAGAAGAAGAAGAAGAAGAACTGAACGCCGAGTCCTTCGGAGTTGGACTTACTTTTTATACAGCAGGACTAACATTAGAAGGTATTTATTTAGTAACAGAGTCACCAAATACTGGACTTCTATTTTCGGCACACATCAAGTTGGCACCTAATCTTAATCAAGTCGAAAACCTCCTCGATAAATTTAAAGACCCCAAGCTTCAACAATTAAACTACGAATTTGATGAACACTTATAAAAGCGTCCCAGTCATGCCTATCATGAAAAAGAATAGAACAAAATCAGTAAGGACACATTAAGAGGCCGCGAGGCCTAATTTAAAGACACCAAGCTTCAACAATTAAACTACGAATTTGATGAACACATGAAAAAGCGTCCCAGGCATGCCAATCATGAAAGAGAATAGAAACAAAATCAGAAATGACACATTAACAGGCCGCGAGGCCTAGTTGTCCTCATTTCTCTGACCTGACCTGACCTAGAGCAAGTCTGACCCATGCGCTGTACACTCGTAAAACAACACACGGCAGACAGGTAAAAAGGGTTGGTTAATCGCGTTGGCTGGTTTTGTTAGCTAGATGTTCAGAGTCAACCCACTCCCCATGTCTTACCCCTCACACACACACACACACACACACACACACCCCGGCCATTCTGAAAATCATATAAACGTACCTCCTTATATTTACACATGTTCTGGGAGTGGAATATTATAGCTTTTCATATTGTTTTGTAATTAAAAAAAACACCTGTTTATATTACGTTTCAGCGTAGTTTGAATTATGTTGCCATTTTTGTTCTGTCAGCGACTCTGCCACCACCACCCACCCTATTTTCCTCCCGCATTTCTCTCTGTCTCTCTTTCCTCACCCACCCACCCTCTCATTCTCAATTACCTCCCATTACCCTCTGTCTTGGTGGGGTTTTGTTTTAATAATGAAACATTTGAAAGAAAAAGTGCTCGAGTTTTCTGGTTATGGCCTGCGGTATCAAACTAACAACCTAAATATGGTGTCGGCGTTGGGAAATGGTGGGGGTGGAGGTGGAGTTGTGGGGTGGGTGGGGGTGCGGGTTGGAAACGGCGTGGAGAGGGGGTGGAGTGGAGTGGGAAGCAGAAACCCCCGGGGCTTCAAGTATGTCGATGTTATTGTTGTCGTTGCTGTTGTTAACCCTTTAAGCTGGAGACAGACTATGCGACTGCCTCATATGACTCGATCAGGTCGTGACGTAGACCAAATTTTGTTTCCCGCACAGAAGAGGTCACAAGTCATCTGACTCGATCAGTGAAATTCAGAACCCGCCCTATTCGGCCCTGTCACCTGACTGGGCCCGACTGAGTCAGACTGATCGAGCAGCATGGTATGCAAATGAGGTGAAACGTCACGACCTGATCGAGTCACATGAGGCAGTCACATAGTCTGTCGCCATCTTTAGGGACACACGTATCATACATATGATACACAGGGCCTGAAGAAAAGTGTGTCAGACGCTTGAACATTCGCTGCAAACTAGAACACGGGCGTGTGTGTTCTTTATTGTCTTGTATAATAAATGATACATAGCATATGATGATGATGATGGCATACCCTTCGCATGCGAGGATCGGTGGGAAGTCTCTATCTCCAAGCTCTCTGGAAGCTGAAGAGGCCAATACGGGGAAATCAAGTTCTACTGCCAGAGCAGACAAAAGCTGGAGCCGTTGGAGTCTGGGCTGTGGGCTTTTCGTTACGTCTCAGACTTGTTCTCATTGACAGTGCATATAAAGGGGTAATTGCCTAGACGTGTTATCATAAGAGGAATAAAGAAGGGTGATAAAACATTTAGGCATGCAC
>CM065698.1:45004962-45012462 GCA_017654935.2 Phymorhynchus buccinoides | reverse complement strand
CTCTCTCTCTCTCTCTCTCTCTCTCTCTCTCTCTCTCTCTCTAGTATGTGTTACGTGTGTGTGTGTGTGTGCGTGTGCGCTGTGTGTGTGTGTGTGTGTGTGTGTGTGTGTGTGTGTGTGTGTGTGTGTGTGTGTGTGTGTGTGTGTGTGGTGTGTGTGTGTGTGTGTGTGTGTGTGTGTGTGTGTGTGTGTGTGTGTGTGTGTGTGGTTGTGTGTGTGTGAACAGAACAGAACAGAACAGAACAGAACAGAACAGCTGTTTATTGCCTTAGAAGTCAAAAACAACAGACTTATTTGGCACAAAACAATATCAATTTAAACTAACAGGATTGCTTCTTATATTTTCAGATGTAAAAGAGGAAAACATGTCTATAGCCATGATCTTTGTTTAGTAGGTCTATTGTTTTGCTCTTTCTTTAAAACAATCGTAAATGAATTTTGATATTTCTTTTTGGTAGCACTTATAATTAATTAAATCACTTATATTTTTATCAATTGAATAATCCAAAATGTATTTTAATTGTATAACAAGATTCTTTCTTAATTCATCATATTTAGTGCAGTCATTTAAAAAATGAAATTCATCTTCGATCTTAGTGCAGGTTACGCATTTTCTATTTTCCCTCGTTAGGTTTTGGTATCTTCCTTTTTCAATCATAAGATCATAGGAACTTGTACGTAAATTGGTGAAAAGAATTCGATGTTTTTTGTTTGTATTTCTTACTAAGTATTGTTCCATACCATAATCTTTTGTTATAGCATTATAGAAAATTAGCTTAGATGTCTCTTGTTTTTCTTTTTTCCAGAACTGAATATATAGATCTTCCAACTTCTTTTGCATTGCATAACATAACCGTTTAATATTTAATGTATTCTGATTGTCCCAAATGTGTTTGAAGCCTAGTGTCCTAAAAATATTTTGAACTGTTGTTATCCATTTGTCTTTATCACCATTTTTATAAGTATGGTCGTAAAGTAATTTAATGTAAGAATTCTGATTTGAGTTAATTATATGGAACCAAAATGTTATCACCTGATGTCCTGATAATCATAAACATGATCGGGAATCTGCCTAGTTCTCCTAAAGTAGGCAATATTAACGCTTTTTTATGCGCACCTAAAACCTGTCTACAGAACTTTGTATGCATATTTTCAAATGTAAAAGAACCTGATAAGCATTTCGTAAACACTTCATTTATATCCAAATTATCCTGCCAGTTAAATGTTACTGGAAGCCATACTTCAGCACCATAAGTTAAAACTGGCTGTATCATTCTATCAAACAATTGTAATGTTATATTAGGCTTCATGTCTTGCCCATGTATTGCTTTTCTAATAGCATGAATAGCTTTATTACTTTGTTTCGATAAGTGAGCTTGTGCCGAATGAAACTTTCCACTTTGGTGAAAAATTACCCCAAGATATTTGTATTGCTCAATTGTTTCAATTATATTATCACCACAATAAAAGAAAAAATCAGTTTTAGGGACTGATTTAATAAAAATCACCACCTTCGTTTTATTAATATTTATTTTTAATCCCCATTGTACGCAGTATTTATGCAATTTATCTAACGTAGCTTGTAAACCAATCTTTGTTGTTGAGAGCAATGCCAAATCATCAGCATATAGGAGACATGGTATTTTGTCTGTTGTAGTTATGTATGGTGAGTCTGTATTTCCTATATATTCAACAATATCATTCACATAAACATTAAATAGGGTTGGACTTAAGGTGCTGCCTTGGTGAACTCCTTTCTTTATAAGTATTTCGTCTGAATAATTATTGTTGTGCTTTGTACAAATTGTTGCATTTTCATACATAGTTTGAATAACTTTAAACACTTTACCCCTTATTCCAATTTTGTTAAGTTTTACAAATAGAGCGTCATGCCACACATTATCAAACGCTTTCTGGAAATCTACAAAACAACAATAAAGTCTCGAGTTCTTTGTGTTTATAGCATTTTCAACAAGTTTAGTTAGTACGTATATGTGATCTGTTGTTCTACAATTTTTTCTGAAACCAGCTTGTTCTTTAATAAGACTATATGTCTTCCAAGTAATCTGATATTCTCAGATTTAATATTTGACAAAACAATTTTCCCACGGAATTAGTTAGTGTGATTCCTCTATAGTTTTCTGGGTTAAATGATGATCCGTTCTTATATATATGCCAGTATCTAAAACCGTGTTAAAAATATGCTTTAATATTTCAATTAGTTCGGGAGTGGCACACTTTATCATTTCATTTAAAATTCCATCTTTTCCAGGCGATTTCTTGTTCTTTAATCTTTTAATTGCTTTTCCAATTTCTGCTATTGTAATTGGTTTGTTTAATATTTGATTTTCAGTGTGAGATAAACTATCATGCAGGTTCTGTATTTCTTCTTTTCTTTTTTCGTTTATATCAGGTTCTGTTCCAATAAGATTTCTTAAGTGTTCTAGCCATTTAATATAACTAAGATTATTTATGCTTTTTGATTGTGCATCTTCACATTCACTTAACTGCTTTAACGTTTTCCATAATAAATTTGGGTCCTCGTCTATCATATCGTGTAATTTTGATACCAATGCATTTTTAAATGTTCTCTTTTTACGTTTAATATATTTGTTGTATGTTTTGCTTTTTGAAAAATATTTTTGTTGCAAACCACGCTTAAATGGATTTCGATTGACTGCATTTAATAAAGATTTTACTTCTTTTCTCATTTGAAAGCACTCTAAATTAAACCATTTCTTATCTCGTTTTCTTTTGGTTCGTGTTTTCACTGGCTTAGCTTTTAGGCTTAACTTTGCCGTTTCAGTAAAAAGCGATGACATGTCCTCTATGCATTTATTGAGATCACCTTGTGTGTGTGAGTGAGTGAGAGTTTGCATCTTTGAAGGTGAGGATATGCGTGCATGTGCATTTGCAAGTGTGAGAGTTTATGCATGCATGTATGAATGTTGTGCAAAAAGCATGTATATATGTAAATAGTTATGTATGTATGTAAATAGTTATGTATTTGTGTTAATGTGTATGTCTTGAAGTAGCTTTTATTTATTTATTTATTTATTTATTTGATTTTGTATTCATGGATTGTTTATTCATTTGACTATTTGTCATGTTATTCTTGCCATGTCATGGTAAGGGCTGTGGGCCTAAATCATTAAAACATTTCGGAGTTCGGAGTTCTCTCTCTCTCTCTCTCTCTCTCTCTCTCTCTCTCTCTCTCTCTCTCTCTCTCTCTCTCTCTCTCTCTCTCTCTCTCTCTCTCTCTCTCTTTTGTTCTATTTCTGGTTCTTACCCTACATTCTATGAAATCATCATTAATTTCAAATCAGGTTTCACCATGATCCAGTCCTCAGGCTTTAGCCCTGCAGTAATAACTTGAAATAACACCAAGTAAATCAAACAAAATCAAATAAACATATCAAATGAAAAATGAAATAAAACGATATGATAGGAAGTAATAAAACGAACTAAAATGTCTAAATCCGTGACCTGCGTGTGTAGGCTTCAAATACCTTCTGGGCGTTCTGTCATTTTTGTATGCATTTGTTTTGTTTTGTTTGATGTTGTTTTTAATTTGCTTTCTACTTTTAATTCTTTGGTTTGCAGAGTTATCGACATAGCTAAGTCAGCTTCTACATTTCATGTTTTTAGATAGGTTTTTATAACATATTGCTGTCTATTCCATCATATCTTACATCTTTCAATTTTCATTTTTGTTTCTTATTTTCAGGGTGTGTGTGGGTGGGGGTGGGGTGGTGGTGGACCAGGTATCCAGGTATTATGTTGTTTTTGTTTACAAGTTTTCTTCTTCCCCTCTGAATCTGAATACATTTTTTCTATCTTGCTTCAACTTATCGACACCCCCTCCCCTCTCTCTCTCCCTCTCTCTCTCTCTCTCTCTCTCTCTCTCTCTCTCTCTCTCTCTCTCTCTCTCTCTCTCTCTCTCTCTCTCTCTCTCTCTCTCCCTCTCTCTCTCTCTCTCTCTCTCTCCTCTCTCTCTCTCTCTCTCTCTCTCTCTCTCTCTCTCTCTCTCTCTCTCTCTCTCTCTCTCTCTCTCTCTCTCTCTCTCTCTCTCTCTCTCTCTCTGTGCACAACTCTATATTCTTTTATCTAGTCTGTCTTTAATTCATTCACATACGCGCAAACACCACATACACGCACAAATGCGCGCGCGCACACGTTCACACACAGACACACGCACGCAAGCACGCACGCACGATCGCACACACACACTCTCACACACACACACACACACACACACACACACGCACGCACACACACACGCACACACGCACGCACACGCACACGCACGCACACACACACACACACACACACACACACACACACACACACACACACACACACACACACACACACAACACACACACACACACACACACACACACACACACACACACACACACACACACACACAACACACACACACACACACTTTATTGCTACTGCTTCTTCTGTCATCCAAAAGCACGCAAATCTTTAGAGGTTTAAAGTATTAAAAAAAATACATGATATTTATCTCCTAACCGAAATTTAAAAAAAGTATGGATTGGAAAATTTAAATGCTTTTTTTTCTTCAGAAGGCCACTTTGTTAGAAAAGATGTACGATATGATTTACAAACTCTCCTTTCAATCAGTATGTTTTTCTATTTAAAAATATATTATTTTACATGGGTTTTATTATTTTGTATTTGTATTGCTTTTACCTTCATTCCTCGCCACACTGCATACGATTTGACCCCAATACGATACGATTGTGACGATAACTGTGAGTCATGATTCTCGCGAAATACTTCCGTCTAAAAACAACTCTACTGTTTTTCTTCACTATGCTCATGTAGACCGCAATACATGAATCAAACTTCGATAATATTTGTTTTATTATATTAGATTCGTATACGGGCGACTACAAATATAGTGAACATAACTAGGGGAAGACGGGGTAAAAAGCGCATGGGCGGGTAAGAAGCCCACCCCAATTATCTCATGAAATAAAGTAAATTTCAGTCAAATTTGCCCATGAGACGAATGCTAGACATTAACGCTCGTCTCATGGGCAAAATGAGACTGAAATTGGCTTCATTTCATGACATAATTGGGGTGGGCTTCTTACCCGCCCATGCGCTTTCTACCCCGTCTTCCCCTATAAGTAGGATTTCATCAGATTTTATTTAGACGGTAGAATTTCACGTCAATCATGCAATACAGATGTCAAAAATCGGATCGAAGTGAATCGAATCGTGTGCAGTGTAGCCGGCCCTTTATATTATCTGGGCATTGTGTGAAACGTCATGGCCCCTACAATTGGACATCACGTGTTTTAACGCAGAAGTAAAGCCTCGTTTTATGCTTGCACGTGCAATCCTAATGCAGCGGGCTAAAGAGTTTACAGCGTGCGTGATTGGAAAGAAAACAGGCTAGATTCTGAACAGGCAACTCTTTGACCTTAGCTTTTTATTTGGTTCCTTTCTTTGTTCTGCTTTCTGCTACTCTGTCTCCCTCTGTCTCTGTCTCTCTGTCTCTCTCTCTGTCTCTCTGTCTCTCTCTCTCTCTCTCTCTCTCTCTCTCTCTCTCTCTCTCTCTCTCTCTCTCTCTCTCTCTATCTCGTCTATCTCTCTCTCTCTCTCTCTCTCTCTCTCTCTCTCTCTCTCTCTCTCTCTATCTCTCTCTCTCTCTCTCTCTCTCTCTCTCTCTCTCTCTCTCTCTCTCTCTCTCTCTCTCTCTCTCTCTCTCTCTCTCTCTCTCTCTCTCTCTCTCTCTCTCAATGCTGGTTTATAGTATTAGTTATATGTTGCATGCTTAGAATCAAGGACAGAATGGAAGACTAGGCCCAGCCTAAATTCTTATCCTTGTAAAATAAAATTTCTGAAGTCTGAAGTCTGAAATTGTTCTCTCTCTCTCTCTCTCTCTCTCTCTCCCTCTCCCCTCTCCCTCTCCCCCTCCCTCTCTCTCTCTCTCTCTCTCTCTCTCTCTCTCTCTCTCTCTCTCTCTCTCTCTCTCTCTCTCTCTCAAATGTATCTTGATGTAAAATGTCAACACATGGCCTGAATCATTAAGCATTCGCATTCCCACTCTCTCTCTCTCTCTCTCTCTCTCTCTCTCTCTCTCTCTCTCTCTCTCTCTCTCTCTCTCTCTCTCTCTCTCTCTCTCTCTCTCTCTCTCTCTTCCTCTGCCTCCCACATCTCTCTCTCTCTCTTGCAAATGTGCAGATCAACACCCCCTTCCTCCATATCTCGGTTTCTCATTCTTGCCTTTTTCTTACAGCAGATTGAGCACTTAAACCTGTATCGCGTAATATATTTTACGAAATCGCGTCAAATCGGTATACTTAAGCGCGGATTTGTTTTTACAATTTTGAGCACAGATTGCCAACCCCCACCCACCAATTCACCCCACCATTGACATACATTTGAATGTTCAGCTAGATGGACGGGTCCCAGATGAATAGATGTTGATGACAGTCAGGATGTTGATGACAGTCAGGATGTTGATGACAGTCAGGATGTTGATGACAGTCAGGATGTTGATGACAGTCAGGATGTTGATGACAGTCAGGATGTTGATGACAGTCAGGATGTTGATGACAGTCAGGATGTTGATGACAGTCAGGATGTTGATGACAGTCAGGATGTTGATGACAGTCAGGATGTTGATGACAGTCAGGATGTTGATGACAGTCAGGATGTTGATGACAGTCAGGATGTTGATGACAGTCAGGATGTTGATGACAGTCAGGATGTTGATGACAGTCAGGATGTTGATGACAGTCAGGATGTTGATGACAGTCAGGATGTTGATGACAGTCATTGCGATGGTCGATGACAGGATATTGATGACACCCCGTACTGTCTTTGCCCCCCTTCGTTCGCCTCATGTTCTGGTAGGTCGCCTTCCGCGCTTTCGTATCATGGGTTTATACGCGCTTTTGAAACATATCCGGTTCATAAATCTGCCATTTTGAATGTCACCCCCTCATATGGGCACTACAGTATCCAGCATGAAGGCGACAGCACGTTACAGGTCTTCCAGGCTTCCATAGAGTTTCTGGGCCACAGGCACGGGGCTGTGGCCAGGTCCTCTCTCAGGGCTGTTGTTGGGAGAGTTGGCAAGACTGTCTGATGTCTGTGCCGCACGGGCATTTATATAAATTCACTAATGTGAAGTTTGGTGAACAGGTGGTGCTTCAAACAAAATATGCGCTCAGTAATAGCAGAGGATAAAGGCAAGAAGGGAAAAACGTGATGAACCAAGACTGTGACAAAGGGGTGTTGATCTGCATTTTTACCCCCCCCCCACACACACACTCCCTCTCTTTATTTATTTATCTATTTGTTTACCACTTATTCATTTAAATTTTTTTTAATTGCTTGGTTCAATACAATTGATTGATGTTTCAAAAAACCTATTTCATTGAGTTATAAATTATTTGTGTTATTCATATGTATTGTTATCTTTTAGTCTTCCCTATTGTAATCCCCATCCCC
>CM065698.1:44969962-44984962 GCA_017654935.2 Phymorhynchus buccinoides | reverse complement strand
ACAAAAATTAAAAGAAATCAAGATGAAATTGTTCCAAATTAAAATCATACATCTGATTTTGGGTACAAATATTGTTTTATGTAAAATGAACGTTAACAATGACGAATTATGCAGTTTTTGCCACGCTGAAACAGAGAGCATTGAACACTTAATCTG
Source organism: Phymorhynchus buccinoides (assembly GCA_017654935.2). Classification (NCBI taxonomy): domain Eukaryota; kingdom Metazoa; phylum Mollusca; class Gastropoda; order Neogastropoda; family Raphitomidae; genus Phymorhynchus; species Phymorhynchus buccinoides. Next base: position 44,984,806 of record CM065698.1, on the reverse strand, counting down.
GCTTTGTGAACATTCTATACTTTTTTGGAGACAACTCGAAAATCTTTTGAAAGACAAATGTGAACATGTTGTGGCACTTAGATTTTCACTACCGTTAGTACTATTTGGATATACTGAACATTTTAAGTCCGATACAGTTTTTGATCTTGTTCTCATACTTGCTAAGGTTTTTATTTATCAATGCAAATATGGACAAAAGCTACCAAATCTATGCAGTTTTCTGTATTACTTAAAGAAAAGATTTCAAATTGAAAAATAGATTGCATATATGAATATGGAATACCAAGCGTTCTCTGAGAAGTGGTGGTTATATCTGCCATTAATGGATTTATAGTTAATATAAAACAAAATACTGCTTCTTTGTTCCTTTTCTGGGGGGAAAGCTTTGGGAATATAAAATGCTTTTTTCTGTGACAAACCTATATATCCTCTGCCTTAATTATTTGTTTACTGAGGTTACTCTTTCATTAATAATTTCATATATTCATATTCATATACTGTTTCTTAATATTCCTTTGTTAAAGCAACATTCTATTCATATGTCGAGGAATATATAAAGATGTACAATGTGTACATTATTGTTTATTGACATGTTGCTGTCTTATTACCATGTCTCAAACTCTGTATTTGTTGAATTATGCAATGTTCCTTGGGACAAAAACATTGTAAAAAAAGTGCCTCAGAGATGGTCAGTGCACTTATTGAAGGGAGCTGTCTGCACCAGAGACGTCTCTGTTCTGATGGGATAAATTAGCAGTATCTGGTCACAACGTGACCAGAATCTATCAGCCAATCTCTCTGTCTCTGCCCATCTCTCTCTCTTCTCTCTCTCTCTCTCATCTCTCTTCCTCTCTCTCTCTCGTCTCTCTCTCTCTCTCTCTCTCTCTTCTCTCTCTCTCTCTCTCGTCTCTCTCTCTCTCTGTCTCAATGAAAGAGGCCTAAGAACTAATCAAAACATTTCAGAGTTCTGTGTTCTCTTCTCCTCTCTCTGTCTCTCTCTCTCTCTCTCTCTCTCTCTGTCTCAATGGAATAGAGGCCTAAGAACCTAATCAAACATTCAGAGTTCTGTTTTTCCTCTCCTCTTCCCCCCCTCCTCTCCTCTCTTCCCCCCCCCTCCCTCCCCTCCCCCCCCCTCCCCCTCTCCCCCCCACCCCCCTTTCTCCTTCTTTCCCTCTCCCCCCCTCCTCTCCTCCTCTCTCCCTCTTCTCTCTCTCTCTCTCTCCCCCTTCCTCCCTCTCTCTCCCTCTCTCCCTTCTCTCTCTCTCCCTCCCTCCCTCCCCTCCTTCCCCCCTCCTCCTCTCTCTCCCCTCTCTCCTCTCCTCCTCTCTCCTCCCCCTCTCTCCTCTCTCCTCCTTCTCTCCCTCCTCTCTCTTCTCTCTCGCTCTCTCTCTCTTCTCTCTCCTCTCTCCTCTCTCTCTCACTCTCTCACTCCTCTCTCTCTCTCTCTGTGTCTGTCTCTCTCCCTCTCTCTCGCTCTCCCCTCTCCCCCCTCCTCCCCTCTCCCCCTCCCTCCGTCTCTCTCTCTCTCCTCTCTACTCTCTCTCTCTCTGTGATTATAATTATAATAAATATATTGGTGATTTATATTGTGATAATAATTATAAAAGATATAAGTAAATAAAGTATGTAATATATGGTATATTAAAGATATATTTCAGTATTTAGTTATTTTTTTGTAAATTTATGTTTGTTCATAACCTTTTTGTTGTATTGTAATGTAACACTATTTAACCTTTGTGTAAACCCATTTTTTTTTGTATTAACCATTATTGTTTGTTTAACCCTATTTGTTTTCGGTTTTTGGTATTCAGTGTAAAACCATACTTGTTTGGTGTTGTAACCATTTTGTTATTCTTCTCATTTGTAATTTTAATTTTTGTTGTTGTTGTGTTGGGTTGTGTTGTGGTTATTATTGTTAGTTGTTATTACTTTCTTGTACAAACAAAGGTATTGCAAGACAAGTGGCTGTTTTTGTTTTCTGTTTCTTTGTTTTTTTACTCCTTCTAAAGCTTTGCAGCGTTATAGGTTAGGCAATTATGCTAATAGTGTTTTGTAAAATGACCAAGGTTAAGTTTAATAATTGTAATGGCACTTTACTGTTTTGGTTGCTGTCTCCCAACTCACTCCATTTTGTAATGGGCCATCATGACCCCCATAACAATACAATGTTGAGTTTTAGACCTCCCTTTGTGTCTCTCTCTCTCTCTCTCTCTCTCCTCCCTCCTCTCTCTCTCTCTCTCCTCTCTCTCCTCTCTCTCCTCTATCTCTCTCTCTCTCTCTCTCCTTCTCTCTCTCTTCTCTTCAGTTGTGTTTAACCTGCGCGTTCACAGGCCTCCCGGGCACCCTCCAGGGTTCGGTTTTTTTCGGGGGTCCTCCTGTGGGGGGAGAAGAATCAGAATCCAACAGATGGCCCCACAGACCACACAGAACACCAGCACAGACACAGCCACAGAGAGCCTCTTCTCTCTCCTCTCTTCCCTCTCTCTCTCTCTCTCTCCTCTCTCTCTCTATCTTTCCTTCTCCCCACTCCCCCTCCCTCCGTCTCTCTCTCTGCTACCTCTCTTCTTCTCTGCTTCTGTCTTCCTCCTCTCCCGTCTTTCTCCTCTCTCTGTCCTCTCTCACCCCACTCTCCTCTCATCTTCTCTCGTGTCTCCTCTCTGCGTCATCACCTGTTCCTCTTCTGCCCTCTCCCTGTCTCTCTCACTCTCTCTGCTCTCAAATCTCTCTGGTCCTCGTCCTCCTCCTGTCCTCTCCTGTTCCTCGTCTCTCTCCCTGTTCTTCCTCTCTATCTCTTGTCTCCCCTACCCTCTCCTCCCTCCCCCTCCGTCGTTCTATCTGTCTGTCTCGATCTCTTCTCGCTCTGTCTCCCTCCTACTCTCTCGGTTCTCTCCCTCTCGTGTGTCTCCCCCTCTCCTCTCATGTCTGTCCCTCCCCTCTCTTTCTCTCCTCCTCTCATCGCTGTTCTATCCTGTCTCCTCTCTCTGTCCCTCTCTCGTGTCCCTCTCCACGTCTCATCTGGTCTCACCTCTCTCCTTTCCTCCATCTCACACGCTTTTATCTCTCTCTGGTGTTCTTCCGGGTGTCCCCGTCCTGTGTCCTCTCCCCTACGGGGTTCAATCTCACCTCTGTGTCCCCCCTCATCCCACTATAGGACTCTTCTCATGTCTCCCCCTCTCGATTCTCTGTCTCTCCTCCCTCCTCTCTCTCTCTGTCCTTCTCTGGTCTCTCTCTGTCTCATTCCTCTCGTCTCTCGTCTCCCCCTCTCCTCCTCCCCCCTCTCCTCTCTGTCTCTCTCTCTCTCTAGGTCCTCTCTCTCTCTGTCTCCGTCTCGCCTCTCATCTGTCCGGGTCTCTCCCCCTCTCACTCTCTCTCTCTCTTCCTCTCTCGCTCCGTCTCTGTCTGTCTGGCTGTCTCCTCATCCTCCTGGTCTCCCCCACTCCTCCCTCGCTCTCTGTCCTCCCCCTACCCCTGTCTGTCTTCCCCACCGTCTCCCGATCTCTGGGTGTCTCCTGTCTCCCAATCTGCTGGGTGTCCTCCTGTCTCCACTCCCCTCATCACTCTCTGCTCTGAACTTTCCTCTCTCTTCTCAACTCTCTCTCTCGTCCCTTCAGTGTTCTCCTCTCCCGGTCTCCCCCCTCTCTCCTCTGTCTCCCGTCTCTCTCTGTCTCTCCCTGTCTCCCCCTCCTCTCTCTGTCTCTCCTCTCTTCGTCTGTCTTCTCTGTCCTCTGGTCAATCCCTCTGTCACTCTGTCTCCCGTTTCCTCTTGTCTCTCCCCCCTTCCCTGTCTTGTCTCGCTGCTACTCTCTCTGTCTCGTCTCCCCCTCTCAGCATCTCATGTCGTTTCCTCCACTCTCCTCGCTCTCTCTCATCTCTCTCTCGGTCTCCCTGTCCCCTCCCTCTCCCTTCCCTCCTCTCTGTCTCCTCCGTCTCTCTGTCTCGTCTCCCTCTCCTTTCTGCTCATTCTCCTCCTGGGTCCCTCTCCCTCTCGTGTCTCCCTCTCCTCCTCTCTTCTCTCTGGCTTGTCTCCCGTCTCCCCTCCCTCTTCTCTGTCTCCTCACTGTCTCTCCCTTCTCTCCCCTGTCTGCCCCCCTCATCTCTCGCTCCGTCGGTCTCGCTCTCTCACCGCCCTCGTCACTCTCTCAGGTCGTCCCTCCTTCCCTCCTCTAACTCTCTCTCTGTCCGTCCCCCTCTCCTCGTCTCGCCATCCCCCAGTCTCCCCCCCCTCCTCCCCACCCCTCCGTCGCTACATCCTACTTTCTCTCCCTCTCTCCTCTCTCGGGAAGGAATCTTTCAAACTCTACTTGTCTTTCTTATCCCTCTCCCTCATCCCTCTCCTTTATACTCTCCTCTGACACCTCGTCCCACTCTCTTCCTCCGCCATCTCTTCTCGCTGGTCCCCTGTCAATCCCGTCTCTCGTCATCATGTGTTACTCTCCCCTCCTCCTCCCCTCCTTGGGCCGATCTCATGGCTTGTGGTCTGGGCGGTTTGAGACAAAGAGAGGGCGGTCGAAGTTAATAATTAAAAAGTGACAGGATCATGACGCGAAGTTCCAGTACCAATGCCAGTAGCAAACTGCAGACAATGTGTTTGATAGTGCTTGACCGAACGGATGGAATGTCAACGAACTTCATGCCTCTTTGTCCATCACTCTGTCAACTCGATATCCTCTACATGTCTCCTGGCTGCACCCTCTCTCTGTCTCTGTCTCTGTCTCTGTCTCTGTCTCTCTCTCTCTCTCTCTCTCTCTCTCTCTCTCTCTCTCTCTCTCTCTCTCTCTCCTCTCTCTCTTTCACACACACACACACACACACACACACACACACACACACACACACACACACACACCACACACACACACACACACACACACACACACACACACACACACACAGACACACACACACACACACACACACACACACACACACACACACACACACACACACACACACACACACACACACACACACACACACACACACACACACACACACACACACAAACACACTTTTATAACATCGCGTAGTGATCCTGAGCTGGTTTGCTGGTGCTAAGGGCCTGCTATACTACATACGATTCGGATCTGAATGCGATGTGATTGCGACGATGCGAGTCATGATTCACGTGAAATTCGTGTATTGGGTCTTGGAGTATTATAGTGAGCGAAAATTAGCAGAATTATTTTTTAAACGGAAGTATTTCACGCGAATCATGACTCAACGTGGCCCAATCGGATCGCGTTCCCTTACGACTTTACGCGGTGTTGCATAAAATATGTTACCCATAACATAAATACTATTTTCCTCATTCAAATTGTTTGCTGTTTGGGAACGCTTCGCCCCTAAATGCGCCTTGTGGCTTGCAGGAAGAACAGAAGATTCATCATTAACTATTGAGAAGGCAGGGATATTTTTTTCTAATATTTATTATTATTTATTTTTGTTTGCACGGATGGTTGTTTATATCGTCCGCCATTTTGGAAGATACGAAGCTAAGTGACATGGCTTTGTATGTCGATTTATCGGCAAAAATGTAGATTTACACCCTCCCGCTCTATTTCTTCTTGGTTCTTTCCGTGTAGATTGAGCACTTAAATATCAATATTTTAAATAATAGTTGACTTATTTATCACATGAAAGAAGAATGGTTTTAGTGCGCTTTTGAAGGGTATGTATTTCACGGTAGGTACTTATTTCTCATGACACCGGCTTTACTGCGTTGTCTAGGGACAAGTACATCCACTGTGGGACTTCAGGTCATCAGGACATCAGGTCATCTTTGGCAGTGTTTTCTCAATATGATTTATTTCGTTCGTCGGAATAGGTAGCCATAATAATCAGTATAAACTTACACTGTTGTTAGGAAATAGGAATTGTTCGGAAATAATTAAGGGGAGTAATTTCATGGTGTGTAGGAGTTATCTCGCCTAATTCAATCGGTCAAACCGGGGAAGTTACTCTGCCATCAGGTAAATCCCCAGCCCTCGCTTCTTGTGTTTGAGGAGACACACAGCATGTAGAACGCAGTGCGTCATTCTAAAATTGATGTCACTTATATTTTTACGTCACAGTTTGCAGGTTCTATCACTTTGCAGCAACTGGTTACCCCTTATTTTTCTACAAAATGTTTGCAAGTCGCTGACTCGCATCCTAAGCTTTCAAGCTTCGACGCCATTGTTGCATTTCGCTATGGTATTTGACCGAGTAATGGAGGTAAGCAACTCTAATTTTCACAAAGTGCTCTCCCCTAGGGTTTTTTCCTTCCGAAAATCGTCTATGGCTTGTACCCACGTGTCGTCATATCCGGCCACAAGGAGCGTGCCATATTATGGGAGACCGCCATCTTAGTCAGTAACTTTGTTTGAAAAATGCCAGATCGATGCTGTTTACACACAAATCTGACTAAGATGGCGACACTTCCGTTGGAAGGGTCGAGATGCGCACGCAGGTGGGGGGAGCCATTGCAGAAACTGTATGAGTTGTGTATTCGCCATTGCGTCTTTCGTTACTGTTCATACACCAAGCAATGCAACACCATATTTGTATTTTGTTGATTGTTAATAGTAGTATTATGTGTGCGCGTGTGAGTGAGTCGTTGGTTTGTTGTTGTCGTCGTACCCCGGCTTAAAGACTCCAGGGATCATCCCAACAGCCGAAGCACTTGGACACACTATGGTGCAATATACACCAGCTAGGGATGAGAACATAACGTGTGTGTGACCGTTTTTATTACCCCGCCACGTGGGCAGCCACACTCCGACTTCACAGAGTCACAGGGAAAGAGATTCGGATTCGGATTCGGATTCAGAAGGTTTAATGATCCAGGCCATGAATCCCATGTCATGTGGATGGGGATTACAATAGGGATGAATAAAAGATAGCAATAAATATGAATAACACACATAAATGATAACTCAATTAAATACTTTAAACAAAATCAATCAATTATGCTGAACCAAGCAATTAAAAGAGAAACAAATAATGAATGAGTGGTAAATAAATAAATAAATAAACAAATAAATAAATAGTACCTAACTAACTAACTAACTAAATAAATAAAAATAATAATTTAATTAATTGAAATTAAATCAATGAAATCAATCAACCAACTGATCAATACATAAAACACTCAATCAAAGCAGTTTTCTTATTGAACAGAGAGAGAGAGAGAGAGAGAGAGAGAGAGAGAGAGAGAGAGAGAGAGAGAGAGAGAGAGAGAGAGAGAGAGAGAGAGAGCGAGAGAGAGAGAGAGAGAGAGAGAGAGAGAGAGAAAGACAGAGAGAGAGAGAGAGAGAGAGAGAGAGAGAGAGAGAGAGAGAGAGAGAGAGAGCAGAAAGACACACAGACATATAAACAGACATACATATAGACAGGCGTACATACAGACAGACAGACAAATAGACAGAGACGATAATTGAAGGGAAGCAAACAACCAAACAAATTGCATTAGAACAAAATTCGGGGATGCTTAGTTTAGTTTAGTTTAGTTAGGATGGACCTCTGTTTCTCTCAATGTATTTAAAATTGCCATCCACGTTTGCGTTCCATAACTCAATAACGAACTGGGCCTAATATAATGGATATTCTGCCCGACACTTTCGTCTACACTTTACAGGTGGACCCTGATGGATGAGTTTTTGCAAGAAACGCATCGAGATCACCAGAAAGGCAGCCTTTTCAAGGATCGGAACACCCACTTTGCTCTGGTTTCCTAGAAATTAAACCGTCAAAACGGAGATGCCGGAGAGAGTAGCCATTTTGGATGGGGTGGGTGGAGGTCACTCATTGTGGTTGAAGCGTTTTCTTTTTTTGTAGTGAAGTAAAAACAAAAATTGGAGCTATTTCATTTGTTGTGATCGAAACTCCTTTAGATAAACTGCATAAAATAAATAAAATAAAATAAAAAATAAAAAGGCTTGTATTGCGAACATTTCGTGCAAACGATTTGGCGGCCATTAGAAAAGAGACGGTACGGTACACACCTTCTCTTTGGGTGAAATAATTTGACTTTCAGCACCTCTGCCAAGGAGGAATCGCCGATTTGACAGTTTGATTTCTAGGAAACCAGAGCAAAGTGAGTGTTGCAATCTCTGTAAAGGGTGTTTTCCTGGTGATCTCGACGTGTTTCTTACAAAACCTCATCCGTCAGGGTGCCCCATTAAGCCACCGACAAACGAACTGAATTAAGCAAAGGTCAACACATCTTCTGCTCGTGTCTTTGCATTTGAGGTGCTTCGGTAGTCATTGACAAACCAAAAATCAGTTTGGGACATTGAAACTCGTGACATTCTACAGATATTAGTCTTTCATACGGCTTCATTGTTTTGGAATATGATCTCTTTGTAATTGCGGCAAAAGCGCTGTCTTGTTAAGCTGGGCATAAAATCAACATAAACTAGAGATGTTTTGATGTGCAAAAAATAAGAGAGAGAGAGCAGGAGACAGAGACAGAGAGACAGACGGACACAGAGATTTATATCTACATAATAAATAAAAATATGGAGAGAGAGAGAGAGAGGGGGGGTGGAGAGAGAGAGAGAGAGAGAGGGAGAGAGAGAGAGAGAGAGAGAGAGAGAGAGAGAGAGAGAGAGAGAGAGAGAGAGAGAGAGAGAGAGAGAGAGAGAGAGAGAGAGAGAGAGAGAGAGAAAGTGAGATTTAGATTTAAAGAAAATATAGACACGTTTCGTTAAAGGGCCTGCTACACTATATACGATTCGATTCACTACGATTTTGACATTCGTGAGGCATAATTGACGTGAAATTCTACCGTCTAAGGAAATATGATATAACCCTACTAGTTATGTTCACTCTATTTGTAGTCTCCCGTACACGAATCTGATAAAATATCTTATAATTATATGTATCGGACATTTAATGCGATTCGTGTATTGCGGTCTACATGAATATTGTGAACAAAAATAGTAGAGTTTATTGTTAGACGGAAATATTTCACGTGAATCATGATTTACAGATATGGTCACAACCGTATTGTATTGGGGTCAAACCGCATGCAATGTGACTGGCCCTTAACCCTTTCACCGCCAGCCATATTTCAGCCAAAAAATGTCCATTAAATTTACCTGGGTAGAGAACAAAATCCATCTGCAGTATTGGGATTCTCCTGTGACATATAAGGTCTATCCTTAATTCCCAAAACTGAGACAATAGGGTCTTTGGATAATAGACCCTAACTTGATGCCTTTTAGTGACATAGGTGTTAAGTCACTGTGGTGCTGAAATGCAACTTTGGCGGTGAAAGGGTTAAAGGGCTAAAGCCTTTGTGATAGGCATTCATCACTTGTAATCCAGCGTTGTCTTATTGCTAGTCTGTCCACTCATTGGTTCTTCTGCGCCAGTGTCAGTGTCTGATTAAGGGCCAGCCACACGTCCACTAAAATCGCACACCTGTACGATGCGATTCGATCACGTGATCTCGACGCGCCAGTCACATTTGTTCTTGGAGCGTCAGATGCACAGACATGTAGTGCCTCAACACAGCGAAGACATGACATCATGCTGACACAAAAGTGTCAAAAGCTTTTGACGCCTAGTTCGCCTTAAGCTTCTGTGAGTTTACAAGCCACCCCTCTTATTTATTCATTCATTTACGTTTAAAATTCTGTTAGCTGAAGAGCCATTACGAAAACCATTTCTTATTAAAGGTGCATGTGTGCTTCTTAAGGAGAGAGGGAGACAGAGAGAGACACACACACACAGAAAGAGAGAGAGAGAGAGAGAGAGAGAGAGAGAGAGAGAGAGAGAGAGAGAGAGAGAGAGAGAGAGAGAGAGAAAGAGACAGAGAGAGAGAGAGAGAGAGAGAGAGAGAGAGAGAGAGAGAGAGAGAGAGAGAGAGAGAGAGAGAGAGAGAGAGAGAGAGAGAGAGAGTTAATCACCAGAAAGTATCAAACTTCGTTGACGTTTTGCCTGACAAAATAAGGCGTTTGTTAAGAAGCTAAATTTGTGTAGATTTTCTTCTCTTCTTAGATTGGTTGCATGGGGGAGACATAACGGCAACATAATTAAACAATTTTTTGCTACATTTTGCATCAGTCTGCGTGAAAATAAATCAACTGGTTTTGAAATATGTTGTTTGTATGTCCGTTACCTTCCACTGCCCTATTGACTATCTAAGTTCATTCTAATTTCAGATTGTGTCCTTGATGCGTTCGTACTTTTATAATATATAAGTAACCGGATTTTTAGAGTTTATTAGAGTTGTCTTTGGGCTGACAAAGTGGTTTTGTCGAAGATTTATTGGCTTGTTAATTATGTCGTTTTAGCCTTTTTTTTATTTAATCGGAAAGTAAGTTTAAAGTCGGTGCCTTACGTGTCTTTCATCCCCATAACATTGGCGAAGTAATTCAGAAGCATCGTAGTGCATGTTAGATTAAACAGATTAGCATTCTTTAATAACAAGTTTGATATTAACGCCACGCTGAGTATATAGTAGAGCCTACAAACCCTGTAGATGAGATAGAAAGACACTACATCACATTAATGACTGATAATACCCAGTCAAGAGGCTACAGATAACCGCCTCTATAATGTTGACATACTGCACATCTATTAGCAGTAAAGAATGCTGATGATATTCTTGTACGAGGAAGAAAACTTCGACTTCATAAACACCGTACCCCTCATTTTCTGTCAATGCAACCGGCCCAGTAGTCATGAGTGCGTATTCGACATACAAAACGGAGACTAGTATGAATCCCCGTTTTGACTGTCTAATTACTGGAACAGTTTACACACCCCATGCCATACGGGGAAGCAAAAAAGCAATTGTTCGTGGTCACTTCAGAACAAAATGGAGGGAGTGTCTGCAGCTTGACTCTGGAGAGGACAGCATCCACCAGCTGGACCGTGCCCAGCAGGTCGCCATCTTCAGACTAAGAACTGGGCACTGTCGGCTCCTCTCCCATCTCTACCGTCTGAAGATCTCCCACACGGATGAATGTCCGTGTGGCACAGGAGTACAGACACCAGACTACATTTTGCAGGACTGCCCTACCTTCTGAGATGTGAGATCTGGCCGGTTGCATAGAAGATCCTAAATCCTTATCCTAAGTCGGTTTCCTTAAACCCAAAGAAATCTTAGTAAAGATTTTCTTAAGGCAAATCCACCCAGCTGTTGCATGGGTCCAGGCAATCTATTGTTAGCAGAGAATGGATAACCTACCCAGCTTTTGTACACGTCACCACAAAGAAAGAAGCGGACCAATGAAGTTAGCTGTGGTCAGTAGCCCCAGGCAGAAGTCTATTTCAAACACCCTCCAAAGTGAACTGAAGCGTGACGTATTCTAAAGGATTTCAAGCCATGTAGACATGTGTGAATGAGACAGTGTGACTGTTATTTTAGTCGTGTGTGTGTGTGTGGTGTGTTGTGTGTGTGTGTGTGTGTGTGTGCGCGTGGCGTGCGTGCGTTGTGCGTGCGTGTGGCGTGTGTGTGTGGGTTGTAGTAATACGAAGCAAAACCACAGAAATATATATTTTTTTTCAATCAGTTAGTGAAATGAATCTTTCAAAGTGAAAACTACGAAGCAAGCCATTTTCTCTTCCAAACTTAATTTACTTTAAAATAATGACAATTCCAACATGAACAACTTCTTACGTAGACCTATAGCTTTTATTATATACAAAACTCATACAGACTTTATGACATTTTGTATCATCTCTATCTACTCTCTCCTCTCTGCTCTCTCCTCGCTCCTCTCTCTCTCTCTCTCTCTCTCTCTCTCCTCTCTCTCTCTCTCTTCTCTCTAATCTGAATATAACACTGCTTCAAAAGAGTTTTTTAAATAAGTATCTTTAAAAACCCCTTTTGCAACAGCTTTTCACCATGCAACATGCTAAAACAGTGTGAATTCGCGTGTGAGAAGGCGAACTGTAGCTAAGATCGCATTTAGGCAGAGTGGGGAGCAGTCCTAACTTTAGGAAATTTTTTAAGATCTTTAGCGCAGGCAAGACCGAGCAACCAGGTTCCTGTGAACGACAAATTTAAGAAAATATTAGTGTTAAGCAAACTTAAGATCCATAAGCAAGCCCATGCAACCGGAAATACTGGCCTGTGGAATCCGTAACAAGCTGTGGGGGTACTACTGAGGCGCCGCTGTTGACCGCGGCCTTCACACCCATACCACGGACTATCTGCACGTGAGCATCAATGATATGGTGGGAACAAAGAAGAAGAGAAGAAGAAGAAGATTGTCTATAGTACTCATACTACAGGGCCCCGCGATTCAATTTCTGAGTTAGTACGCTGTGTCATGCTAAATCGTCGTAGACCTTGCAGTAATCCTCGGTCGAGGCTGTTATTGACTGACTTTTATTGGAGAGTTAGTGTGCAAGTTTTCTTTCCGATGATAGGGATTGCGTGCACGGGGAGGTGCTTTGTGTGGCCGTGTGGAGTGTGTGTGTGTGTGTGTGTGTGTGTGTGTGTGTGTGTGTGTGTGTGTGTGTGTGTGTGTGCGTGTGGTGTGTGAGTATGTAGTACTGTGTCGTGTGTGTGTATGCTGTGTTGTGTAATGTGTGTGTCGTGTGTGCGGTGCGTGGCGCGCGTGTGCGATGTGGGGTGTGGGTGTGTGTGTGTGCGTGTGCTCTGTGCGTGTGTGTGTGTGGGTGTGTGTGTGTGAGTATGTGTACTGTGTTACTGTAATAAACACCACACACACACACCACACACACCACACACACAAACACACACACAAAACCATACACAACAAACACACACAAACACTATACATTTAAGTTGCAACCTATGTTTTCCTCTCTTTCTTTCCTGCACTATAATATGGTTGGTTTTATTTTGGCAGCGATTTAATGCTCCAAAAAATAGATAATTTTGACAAAAAAACACATGCTTTGGCAAGAGAAAAGACCATTCTAACCTAACCCTTATCCCTATCCCTAACCCGAACCCTATCCCTTAACACGGAAAGAAAACAAGAAATAGAGCAGGAGGGTGTAAATCTAATATAAGTTGCGAGAAATCCGTGTACAAAGCCATGCACTTATCACTATTTTTTTGCTGAACCATTCTTTTTGGGTTGATAAAATTTAAGTCTTTAGTTTCTTTCAGTAATTTGTCATCCTTTCTTTTCCTTTCTATCCTACTTCCCTCTTTCATCATGCCTTCTATGTTATGTTTCCTCTTCTTTTGTGATTCTCCCTTACCCCCTTTCATCCCTTTACTTTTACTTGCCACTGTCCATTTATTCTTTTCTCTTCCTCTTGCATCTTTAGAAACTCCCATTTCAAGTGTTGTCTTACACCTCCACCATACCATACGATTTGACGATGTATGTTGAGTCATGATTCACGGAAAAACTCTAAACGTCTAAAAAGAAATACTTTTTTTTCGTTTCACTGATACAAAAATGAAATATTGGCTGCAGGATTCGTGCTACGGGAGACTACAAACATAGTGACATAACTAGAAGAGAATTCATTTCAGATTCATTTAATAGTCGAATTTTACGTTCATATGCCATTGACAAATGTCAAAATCGAATCGCACGGAATCGAACCGTATGTATTGTGCTGTCCCTTAAGTAAAAGCAAAGTTGCGACCGAGACGAGACATGAAATCTGGACGAAGGAATTAACAAATAAACACATGCGTGTGTGCGTTTGCATAATCAACAATAGGGGAAGACGGGGTAAAAGCGCATGGGAGGGTAAGAAGCCCACCCCAATTATCTTCATGAAATAAAGAAAATTCAGTCAAATTTGCCCATGAGACGAATTGCTCAGCCATTTACGCTAGTCTCATGGGCAAAATGAGACAGGAAATTGCTTAATCATGAGATAATGGGGTGGGCTTCTTACCCGCCCATGCCGCTTTTTTTAACCCCGTCTTGCCATAGCTATGTATGCGGTAATGTATGTATGTATGTGTCGTGTGCTCAATTAACCCTTTCACGCCAACCATTTTTTCAGCCAAAAATACCATATAAATGTAACCGGGTAGAGAAAAAAAGATCTGCACAGGGGAATTCCTTCTGGGAAAATATATAACATTAAGCATATCCTTGCCTCCATTAAATAAAGAAAATAGGGTCTCTGATAGATGGGCCTGATTTGATGCCTTTTAGTGATATGGTGCATTGCGTGCATAAATGCGAAATTGGCGGTGAAAGGGTTCAGATATAATGTGGGTGTGGTGTGATTTTTAAGTGTGGTAGGTCAAACTACTCATGCGTTTGTGGTGTATAATGTGTATGAAAGAATACGAATACACATGGTTATGCGAGTTTTTCCAGGCTCTCTTGAAGCGAAAACAGACCCAGCTAGGATATAACTAGTGAGACAACGTGGAGAGATAATAATGCGACGTAAGGGAAATTTCTTCTCTAGAATTAACTCCCTTCCCAAAGTTTTTCCCGGCCACCAATTCGCCTAAGCAAAGCATAAGGAACAGCCACATGCAGGAAAGATGATGGACCTGGGTCTGTGTCAATGTGGCTGTTGATGATGATTAGGTATTACAGTCGAACCGTTATAAGAAACCCGCTCTATAAGAACACGCTTATAAAAAGCATGTTTTTTGCCCAGCGCGAACTCCTTTTTTCTTGTGTATTATTCAAAACTCGGATATAAGGAAAACCGGTTATAAGAAAACCAGTTCTAAAGAAGCAAAATTCGTTCCCCCATCCGCGATGTAAACCGGATATAAGAAAATGATTCGTACAAGGGAGTTGGTTTGCCCCCAGTTCATTTATAAGCGGTTGATTTTCTTATAAGCGATTTGTAAAAATTAGGGCAGAAAACTGAAAGGATGTTCAAAAAAGTGCAGTGTTCCAACAACACAACAAAGAGGAACATTTATCAGACGCAGCTACTGAG
>CM065698.1:44961013-44969462 GCA_017654935.2 Phymorhynchus buccinoides | reverse complement strand
GTAGTCTTTAGTTATAGAGAACGAACACTCGTGGACCAAACGCCCCTATGTGTCAAACAAGTTTGGAAGAATGTGCTTGAAAGTTATAGATTATTTGAATTGAAAACTCAGCCATGTACATCAGAAGAAATTATATCAGAAAACATAATCTACAATGAAAACATAAAAGTAAATAACACAAGCATATTTTATAATAGCTTATTTAAAAAAAGATATTCATGCCATTGGACATCTAATGAGAGACGATGGAACTTATGTTGTCATATGAAGAGCTTAGAATTGAGTATAATGCAAGATAAATGCTGTTAAAATGTTCATTCGGAAAACTGCAGTCACGATACAAAATAATACCGCAAAAACCTCCACAACATGGAAACTAATTCAGTCTGTGCATAAAGGTTGCAAGGGTATACTATGACATACTTACATCTTCAAATGTAACCCCGCTTTATTGTACGAAGTGGAATGATAAACTAACGCTAGAATTAGATTGGAAAAACTATTTTCCAAAAGGTACAAAAATTAAAAGAAATCAAGATGAAATTGTTCCAAATTAAAATCATACATCTGATTTTGGGTACAAATATTGTTTTATGTAAAATGAATGTTAACAATGATGAATTATGCAGTTTTTGCCACGCTGAAAGAGAGAGCATTGAACACTTAATTAATGTGGTTTTGTGAACATTCTATACTTTTTTGGAGACAACTCGAAAATCTTTTGAAAGACAAATGTGAACATGTTGTGGCACTTAGATTTTCACTACAGTTAGTACTATTTGGATATATTGAACATTTTAAGCTCCACGCGAATGCAGTTTTTTTGAATCTTAGTTCTCGATACTTTCTAAGGTTTTTATTTATCAATGCAAATATGGACAAAAGCTACCAAATCTATGCAGTTTTCTGTATTACTTAAAGAAAAGATTTCAAATTGAAAAATAGATTGCATATATGAATATGGAATACCAAGCGTTCTTCTGAGAAGTGGTTGGTTATATCTGCCATTAATGGATTTATAGGTTAATCTATAAAAACACAATACTGCTTCTTTGTTCCTTTTCTGGGGGGAAAGCTTTGGGAATATAAAATGCTTTTTTCTGTGACAAACCTATATATCCTCTGCCTTAATTATTTGTTTACTGAGGTTATTCTTTCATTAATAATTTCATATATTCATATTCATATACTGTTTCTTAATATTCCTTTGTTAAAGCAACATTCTATTCATATGTCGAGGAATATATAAAGATATACAATGTGTACATTATTGTTTATTGACATGTTGCTGTCTTATTACCATGTCTCAAACTCTGTATTTGTTGAATTATGCTATGTTCCTTGGAACAAAAAATAAATTAAAAAAAAGTGCCTCAGAGATGGTCGGTGCACTTATTGATGGGAGCTGTCTGCACCAGAGACGTCTCTGTTCTGATGGGATAAATTAGCAGTATCTGGTCACAACGTGACCAGAATCTATCAGCCAATCTCTCTGTCTCTGCCCATCTCTCTCTCTCTCTCTCTCTCTCTCTCTCTCTCTCTCTCTCTCTCTCTCTCTCTCTCTCTCTCTCTCTCTCTCTCTCTCTCTCTCTCAGTACTTCTGTCTCTTTCTGTCTGTCTGCCTGTCTGTCTGTCTCTCTCCCTGTGTCTCCTCCCTCTCTTTCTCTGTCTCTCTCTACCTCTGTGTTCTCTACCTCTACCTCTCTCTCTCTCTCTCTCTCTCTCTCTCTCCTCTCTCTCTCTCTCATCTCTCTCTCTCTCTATCTCTGCCCCCCCTCTCTACACTCTCGTCTCTCTCTCTCTCCTCCTGTCTCTCTGCAGTGACGGTTTGCAGAGGGCGGTCGAGTATATTAACACAAGCGGGAACAGTAACAAACGTACTGTCTTTAATTTAATTAAGAGTCTACGACTATCAAGTCGTTAAACCAACAATCTCATCATCATCACCAGTCAAACGTTCAGAAGTAGTAGCTGTCTCATGAAGGATACAGACGGTCATCAGGGAACTCTGGCACTCAGTGACAGGATCATGACGCGAAGTTCCAGTGCCAGTGCCAGTAGCAAACTGCAGACAATATGTTTGATAGTGCTTGACCGAACGGATGGAATGTCAACGAACTTCATGCCTCTTTGTCCATCACTCTGTCAACTCGATATCCTCTACATGTCTCCTGGCTGCACCCTCTCTCTGTCTCTGTCTCTGTCTCTGTCTCTCTCTCTCTCTGTGTGTCTCTCTCTCTCTCTCTCTGTCTCTCTGTCTGTCTGTCTCTCTCTCTCTCTCTCTCTCTCTCTCTCTCTCTCTCTCTCTCTCTCTCTCTCTCTCTCTCTCTCTATCTCTGTCTCACACTCACACACCACACATGCATGCGCGCGCGCACACACGCACGCACACGCACGCACACGCACGCACACACGCACACACACACACACACACACACACACACCTTTATAGCATCGCGTAGTGATCCTGAGCTGGTTTGCTGGTGCTAAGGGCCTGCTACACTACATACGATTCGGATCTGAATGCGATGCGATTGCGACGATGCGAGTCATGATTCACGTGAAATTCGTGTATTAGGTCTACTGGAGTATATAGTGAGCGAAAATTAGCAGAATTATTTTTTAAACGGAAGTATTTCACGCGAATTATGACTCAACGTGGCCCATTTGGACCGTGTTCCCTTACGACTTTACGCGGTGTTGCATAAAATATGTTACCCATAACACAAATACTATTTTCCTCATTCAAATTGTTTGCTGTTTGGGAAAGATTGGCCCCTGCAGATGTGGCTTTGGCAGGAAGAACAGAAGATTCATCATTAAATATTGAGAAGCCAGGGATATTTTTATTTTGTGTTTGCACGGATGGTTGTTTATATCGTCCGCCATTTTGGAAAATTCGAAACTAAGTGACATGACTTTGTATATCGATTTATCGGCAAAAAGTTTAGATTTACACCCTCCCGCTCTATTAAGCCTTCTTGGTTCTTTCCGTGTAGATTGAGCACTTAAATATCAATATACCGATCTCCAAACATGAGAAAGAAGGCCCAGCCGAGTGCCACCAAGACACTTATTGTAACATCTAATTATCGCATTAACTCCTTGTTTTGTGAGTTTTTGTGCAATAATACATAATGAATATCATTAGGTCCGTGCATTCAAACATAATTAATATCATTAGAATGTATTTACCGTTTGTCAACACCAACACATATTTACAGCTGTTATCTATTTTTGTTGGTAATCATTAGCTTCTGACACTTTGATGTACAAATTTCGACTGGATTTCCACCGGAGCGTTCGTGGCGCTTTTGTTATGAAGAAAGCCAAAAGATCTTGTCATGCTTACTCACACGTCAGCACCACATTTACGTCATCAAACAAAAAAATGCGTCATTGGGTGATGACAATTTTCTGGGCGACAAAAGTAGGGGATATCAGGGCTTGTCAGACCCCGCGACAGGTTCCTCATTTCACTTTTATTGCTAAGTCGCTGCTGTATAATTATTTTGATCTTGTGACAGCCTCATGCTGTCCTCCTGCCGTGTCCTGTGTAAGATTGGAAATTGTGTCCATTAATTTGAGAAAAGTTGAGAGCAAAAAAAGTCTAGCAATTTTTGCTATTATTTGTAACGAATGAATCTCAATCAACTGAATTTTCTATAAACGTATGTTGTCGACATGTCCATACATTTACTCAACATGTGGTCTAAAAATGAGCTTCTACTTCAGTTGGCCTTACCTTTTATGGCGATAAAAGCTAAAAAGTAGGTTAACCAGCCACGTTCTCCCTTAATTTTCAATGCAGTAAGTTTACTTTACCCCGAAACTGATCCGGTTCAAGCAATGGTCTTAATCTGTGCAATAAGAGTTTTAAACACTAAATATTATTCGGGACATGACAATTGCTATTGCGAAGATTTTTGCTCAATTTGCATTAAAATAGCTCTCAACCTTGTAAACTGCGGACTATATTCTTTGTGGATTAATGGATTTTGCTATGTTGGTGCAGCGGTTGCTATGATTCAGATCTACATGGAGGCGCATCTCGCCTCTTCAATGCATTGTGATTTTCTGCTGTTTTTATATAAATGGTAAGATCGGTATATATACGTTTATTTGGATTTGGGCATGGTACATGACATTTGTGATGTCTCGACACCGTGTTCTTTAGCATACGAGAGCTTCAGCTCTCGTATGCTAAAGAACAAGGTCTCGACATCACAAAAGTCATGTACCATGCCCAAATCCAAATAACTTATAATATTCTAAACAATAGTTGACTTATTTATCACATGAAAGAAGAATGGTTCTAGTGCGCTTTTGAAGGGTACTTATTTCACAGGTAGGTACTTATTTCTCATGACACCGGCTTTACTGCGTTGTCTAGGGACAAGTACATCCACTGTGGGACATCAGGTCATCTTTGGCCGTGTTTTCTCAATATGATTTATTTCGTTCGTCGGAATAGGTAGCCATAATAATCAGTATAAACTTACACTGTTGTCAGGAAATAGGAATTGTTCGGAAATAATTAAGGGGAGTAATTTCATGGTGTGTAGGAGTTATCTCGCCTAATTCAATCGGTCAAACCGGGGAAGTTACTCTGCCATCAGGTAAATTCCCAGCCCTCGCTTCTTGTGTTTGAGGAGACACACAGCATGTAGAACGCAGTGCGTCATTCTAAAAAATTGATGTCATTTATATTTTTACGTCACAGTTTGCAGGGTTCATTTTCACTTTCACTTTGTAGCAACTGGTTACCCCTTATTTTTCTACAAAATGTTTGCAAGTCGCTGACTCGCATCCTGCGCTTTCAAGCTTCGACGCCATTGTTGCATTTTGCTATGGTATTTGACCGAGTAATGGAGGTAAGCAACTCTAATTTTCACGAAGTGCTCTCCCCTAGGGTTTTTTGGCCTTCCGAAAATCGTCTATGGCTTGTACCCACGTGTCGTCATATCCGGCCACAAGGAGCGTGCCATATTATGGGAGACCGCCATCTTAGTCAGTAACTTTGTTTGAAAAATGCCAGATCGATGCTGTTTACACACACAAATCTGACTAAGATGGCGACACTTCCGTTGGAAGGGTCGAGATGCGCACGCAGGTGGGGGGAGGGAGCCATTGCAGAAACTGTATGAGTTTGTGTATTCGCCATTGCGTCTTTCGTTAGCTGTTCATACACCAAGCAACGCAACAACATATTTGTATTTTATTATGTTAATAGTAGTATTATGTGTGCGCGTGTGAGTGAGTTGTTGTTTTGTTGTTGTCGTCGTACCCTGGCTTAAAGACTCCAGGGATCATCCCAACAGCCGAAGCACTTGGACACACTATGGTGCAATATACACCAGCTAGGGATGAGAACATTAATCGTGTGTGACCGTTTTTGAGGATCTATTACCCCGCAACGTGCCGCAGTGGGCAGCCACACTCCGACTTCACAGAGTCACAGGGAAAGAGATTCGGATTCGGATTCGGATTCAGAAGGTTTTAATGATCCAGGCCATGAATCCCATGTCATGTGGATGGGGATTACAATAGGGAAGAATAAAATATAGCAATAACTATGAATAACACACATAAATGATAACTCAATTAAATACTTTAAACAAAATCAATCAATTATGTTGAACCAACCAAGCAATTAAAAGAGAAACAAATAATGAGTGGTAAATAAATAAATAAATAAACAAATAAATAAATAGTACCTAACTAACTAACTAACTAAATAAATAATTAAAATAATAATTTAATTAATTGAAATCAAATCAATGAATTCAATCAACCAACTGATCAATACATAAAACACTCAATCAAAGCAGTTTTTTTATTGAACAGAGAGAGAGAGAGAGAGAGAGAGAGGGAGAGAGAGAGAGAGAGAGAGAGAGAGAGAGAGAGAGAGCAGAAAGACACACAGACATATAGACAGACAGACATACAGACAGGCGTACATACATACAGACAGACAAATAGACAGAGACGAGAATTGAAGGGAAGCAAACAACCAAACAAATTGCATTAGAACAAGATTCGGGGATGTTTAGTTTAGTTTAGTTTAGTTTAGTTAGGATGGACCTCTGTTTCTCTCAATGTATTTAAAATTGCCATCCACGTTTGCGTTCCATAACTCAATAACGAACTGTTAGGGGCATTGGGCCTAATATAATGGTTATTCTGCCCGACACTTTCGTCTACACGTTAAAGGTGGACCCTGACGGATGGGTTTTTGCAAGAAACGCATCGAGATCACCAGAAAGGCAGCCTTTTCACAGATCGGAACACTCACTTTGCTCTGGTTTCCTAGAAATTAAACCGTCAAAACGGCGATTCCTCCTTGGCGGAGATGCCGGAGAGAGTAGCCATTTTGGATGGGGTGGGTGGAGGTCACTCATTGTGGTTGAAGCGTTTTCTTTTTTTGTAGTGAAGTAAAAACAAAAATTGGAGCTATTTCCTTTGTTGTGATCGAAACTCCTTTAGATAAACTGTATAAAAAAAGTAAAACAAAATTAAAAAGGCTTGTTTTGCGAAAATTTCGTACAAACGATTTGGCGGCCATTAGAAAAGAGACGGTACACACCTTCTCTTTGGGTAAAATAATTTGACTTTCAGCACCTCTGCCAAGGAGGAATCGCCGATTTGACAGTTTGTTTTCTAGGAAACCAGAGCAAAGTGAGTGTTGCAATCTCTGTAAAGGGTGTTTTCCTGGTGATCTCGACGTGTTTCTTACAAAACCTCATCCGTCAGGGTGCCCCATTAAGCCAGCGACAAACGAACTGAATTAAGCAAAGGTCAACACATCTTTTGCTCGTGTATTTGCATTTGAGGTGTTTCGGTAGTCACTGACAAACCAAAAATCAGTTTGGGACATTGAAACTCGTTACATTCTACAGATATTAGTCTTTCATACGGCTTAATTGTTTTGGAATATGATCTCTTTGTAATTGTGGCAAAAGCGCTGTCTTGTTAAGCTGGGTATCAAATCAACATAAACTAGAGATGTTTTGATGTGCAAAAAATAAGAGAGAGAGAGCAGGAAACAGAGACAGAGAGACAGACGGACACAGAGATTTATATCTACATAATTAATAAAAATATGGAGAGAGAGAGAGAGAGAGAGAGGGGGGTGGAAGAGTGAGAGAGAGAGAGAGGGAGAGAGAGAGAGAGAGGAGAGAGAGAGAGAGAGAGAGAGAGAGAGAAAGAGAGAGAGAGAGAGAGAGAGAGAGAGAGAGAGAGAGAGAGAGAGAAGATTTAAAGAAAATATAGACACGTTTCGTTAAAGGGCCTGCTACACTATATACGATTCGATTCACTACGATTTTGACATTCGTGAGGCATAATTGACGTGAAATTCTACCGTCTAAGGAAATATGATATAACCCTACTAGTTATGTTCACTCTATTTGTAGTCTCCCGTACACGAATCTGATAAAATATATTATAATTATATGTATCGGACATTTAATGCGATTCGTGTATTGCGGTCTACATGAATATAGTGAACAAAAATAGTAGAGTTTATTGTTTAGACGGAAATATTTCACGTGAATCATGATTTACAGATATGGTCACAACCGTATTGTATTGGGGTCAAACCGCATGCAATGTGACTGGCCCTTAACCCTTTCACCGCCAGCCATATTTTCAGCCAAACCAGTCCATTAAATTGACCTGGGTAGAGAACAAAATCCATCTGCAGTATTGGGATTCTCCTGTGACATATAAGGTCTATCCTTAATTCCCAAAACTGAGACAATAGGGTCTTTGGATAATAGACCCTAACTTGATGCCTTTTAGTGACATAGGTGTTAAGTCACTGTGGTGCTGAAATGCAACTTTGGCGGTGAAAGGGTTAAAGGGCTAAAGCCTTTGTGATAGGCATTCATCACTTGTAATCCAGCGTTGTCTTATTGCTAGTCTGTCCACTCATTGGTTCTTCTGCGCCAGTGTCAGTGTCTGATTAAGGGCCAGCCACACGTCCACTAAAATCGCACGACTGTACGATGCGATTCGATCACGTGATCTCGACGCGCCAGTCACATTTGTTCTTGGAGCGTCAGATGCACAGACATGTAGTGCCTCAACACAGCGAAGACATGACATCATGCTGACACAAAAGTGTCAAAAGCTTTTGACGCCTAGTTCGCCTTAAGCTTCTGTGAGTTTACAAGCCACCCCTCTTATTTATTCATTCATTTACGTTTAAAATTCTGTTAGCTGAAGAGCCATTACGAAAACCATTTCTTATTAAAGGTGCATGTGTGCTTCTTAAGGAGAGAGGGAGACAGAGAGAGACACAGAGAGAGAGAGAGAGAGAGAGAGAGAGAGAGAGAGAGAGAGAGAGAGAGAGAGAGAGAGAGAGAGAGAGAGAGAGAGAGAGAGAGAGAGAGAGAGAGAGAGAGAGAGAGAGAGAGAGAGAGAGAGAGAGAGAGAGAGAGAGAGA
>CM065698.1:44953513-44956013 GCA_017654935.2 Phymorhynchus buccinoides | reverse complement strand
GAGTTGGTTTGCAGTTCATTTTCTTATAAGCGGTTTGATTTTCTTATAAGCGATTTGTTAAAAATTAGGGCATGAACTGAAAGGATGTTCCAAAAAGTGCAGTGTTCCAACAAAACAAACAAAGGAGGAACATTTACGTCAGAGCAGCTATGTCACAGACACTCTAACCTTAACATAGAAATATACAGCCGAATCCGCTTACAAGAAACTCGCTTATAAGAAAACTTTCTTATAATGAAGCAAAAACATTTCCCTGCCGAACTTCTTCTTTCTTATCTATGATCAAAACTCAGATATAAGAAACTCGCTTATAAGAAAACTCGATTATTTAGCAAGCAAATTCCTTCTCCCATCTGCAATGGAAACTTGGACATAAGAAAAGCATGTCATACAAGAGAGTTGGTTTGCAGTTCATTTTTTTTATAAGCGAGCTCTATTTTCTTATAAGCGAATTACCATTGAAAACATTTTCTTAAAGACCCACCAGATCACGTGTCAAAATCATGGTTTCCACATGTTTTCCCTCTTATAGCTGGTAAGAAATCTTGTTTTGACCAGGTTTGACTCCCATACAAATGAACCCAAATTCAAAGCGAAACATTTAAAGAGCAGCCTCAATTTGAAGTTGGGGAATTTGTATGTGGGTCACAGCTACCCAGAAAAAACAAGAGACTTAATCGTGTTGGGTCAGTGTGTCTTTAAAAGTGAGTTGGACCTGAACTGAAAGGATGTTCCGAGAAAATTGAAGTCATTCCAATAAGGGAAAGTTTACCTCATACCAGTTGCAAGTTTACCTCATACCAGTTGTGTCACAGACAGTCTAAACAGTACAGGCACTTGATTGCAAGACTAGTTGAGTTGTTTTTGTTCCTTTATTCCATACTTTCCTTCAGTATTCTGTGCAAAATAAATGTTGAGCAGAAGAAAAAAAAAAAATATGAGTGCCTGTACTTTTGTGTTGGTGGTAGAGAGACTGTCCAGCCTTTTATTTTCAGCAGCAATGGCAGAGAGGAAAAGGCAATCCATT
The DNA here is from genome assembly GCA_017654935.2 of Phymorhynchus buccinoides. Taxonomy (NCBI): domain Eukaryota; kingdom Metazoa; phylum Mollusca; class Gastropoda; order Neogastropoda; family Raphitomidae; genus Phymorhynchus; species Phymorhynchus buccinoides. Next base: position 44,954,986 of record CM065698.1, on the reverse strand, counting down.
TCTTTAAGAAGATAAATACAAATAACTGAATATGTGGATGAAAATCCACATAAACAAAAGCAAGACATAGTTCAGTACAAGATAGGTTAATGGGTACGTATTTGATAACAGTAAAAAGAAAAAAAAAGCTTGTTAGTTTGAGTGGTTGTAGGCACCTTTAAATCTTCTTCTTAGTAGATGATTTTGATTTTATGATGTAAGAAATGCATCAAATTAGGAAAAAGGATTTTCTCTTCGTTTTGTTTTTCTGTCCTTCTTTTCTTTTCTTTTCTCTTTTCTCTTTTCCCTTTTCCCCATTCAATTTGGTTATCAGGAAAAAAACTTCAAAATGTTTTCTTATGTCCGAGTTTCGGATATAAGAAAACTTGGATCGCACTAAGCAAAAAAAAAGCAAAAAAATGATCTCCCTTCGATTTTCTTATAACCGAGTTTTGCTGTATTTTGATTTTATGATGTAAAACATGAGTCATAGGTCGCAAATTTCTTTATTGTCCATTGGCATTGTACAAACGCAAATACAAAATTGTCTTCCACTGTGTAAAATGAGTTATACATCCAAATTAGAATATTGATTAAAAACAAGAAACAGAAATTTACATTTAAACAAATATGTTACTCCTACACGACACCCACTCATTCATCTGCTCTCCGCTATCTTGCTCACTCATCATGCAACTCACACCACATCTGCCTTCATTTTTGTTTTTAATTTTCTGCTTCTGTTCTTTCTTTTTTTCCTCCTTTGTTTTGCATTTTTTCCTTTTATTCATGCACCAAATTAGGTAAAAGCATTTTCTCTTTGTTTTACGTTTCTGTTTGTCTTTTATTTTATTTTTTCTCCTTTTCTCTTTAATTTTTTTCCCTTTTTTCCCATTCAAATCGGTTATAAGAAAATAAATTCAAAAAGTTTTCTTATATCCGATTATCGGATATAAGAAAACAAAAAATTATCTCCCTTCGATGTCCTTATAACCGGGTTCCACTGTATATACTTTATAGTCACAGAGGCGTCTCTGTGAAATCCGGGTTGCTCCCACCTTTGCTAGGACATGGGCCCGGTTAAGTTGAAAAACACGAATTTTGTTTAGGTGGAAGTCGAATATATTTGTTTATATTTTAATTTTGTATTTTATTCTGTGTCTGTCTGTCTGTCTGTCTGTCTCTCTCTCTCTCTCTCTCTCTCTATTCTCTGTCTCTCTCTCTCTCTGTGTCTCTCTCTCTCTCTCTCTGTCTCTCTCTCTCTCTCTCTCTCTCTCTGTGTCTCTCTCTCTCTCTCTCTCTCTCTCTCTCTCTTCTGTCTCTCTCTCTCTCTCTCTCTCTCTCTCTCTCTCTCTCTCTCTCTCTCTCTCTCTCTCTCTCTCTCTCTCTCTCTCTCTCTCTCTCTCTCTCTCTCTCTCTCTCTCTCTCTCTCTCTCTCTCTCTCTCTCTCTCTCTCTCTCCTCTCTCTCTCTCTCTCTCTCTTATCTTTTTATT
>CM065698.1:44946013-44948513 GCA_017654935.2 Phymorhynchus buccinoides | reverse complement strand
GCTTTGCATGTCCTGCTCTCATGGTGACCTCAATTTCGGTTTCCGATCCAGTCTATGCCTTGATGCATCAGTGTGTTCTGAGGTGGACGGTCGTGGTGGCGCCCTCGGAGGAGGACCTCACTCACGCTGGCTCCGCGACTAAGAGAATAGTGTCGTCAGTATAGGGGGGCTTAATAGGTGGTGTCCAGAACAGGCTCTACTGAACTCCACCGAAGTGACTCAGCAGCAGTGCAGTGTCTCCTCGGTTGGTTGCCTCCTGACGGTCTAACATACATTCGCTCCCCTTGGACTGATTGGCTCGGATTCTGCTACCTGAACGTGCGGAGGTGTGGCTGCGAATTGGGATTCGGAATGAGCGGCGTGTACGGCCCAGAAGATGGGACAGCAAACGCACAGTGGTTTTAAAGGTTTCGACAACAGTGGCTAGGTTCGTAAAAGTGGTTTAACAGATTTCGACAAAAGTGATTAGGTTCGACAAACGTGGTATTAAAGGTTTCGACCAAAGTGGTTACAAAGGATTCGACAAAAGTGTTTAGATTCGACAAAAGTCTGTTCAAACGTTTTGTCAACAGTGGTTAGGTTCAACAAAAGTGCTATTAAATGTTTCGACAAAAGTGGTTAACTTTGACAAAAGTGGTTAGTTCGAGTAAAGTGATTCCAAAGGTTTCGACATAAGTGGTTTCAAAGATTTCGAAAACAAAGTGGTTAGATTCGACTAAAGTGGTTAGTTCGAGAAAGGTGGTTCCAAAGGGTTCGACAAAAGTGGTTAGGTTTGACAAAAGTGGTTAGGTTTGACAAAAGTGGTTTGTTCGACAAAAGTGGTTACAAAGGTTACGAAAAAAGTGGTTAGGTTTTGACAAACGTTTAGTTACAAAAGTTTCGAGATACAAATGTGATTGGTCGACAAAAGTGCTTTCAGGTTTCGACAAAAGTGATTAGGTTCGACAAAAGTGGTATCAAAGGTTTCGACAAAAGTGGTTAGGTTTCACAAAAGTGGTTAGGTTCGACAAAAGTGGTTAGGTTTCGACAAAAGTGGTTAGGGTCGACAAAAGCGGTTAGGTTTAACAAAAGTGGTTAGGTTCGACAAAGTTGAGAGGTTTGACAAGAGTAGTTAGGTTCGACAAAAGTGGATCCAAAGGTTTCGAGAAAAGTGGTTAGGTTTGACAAAAAGGTTAGGTTTGAGAAAGAGAGTCAGGTTTGACAAAAGTGGTTAGGTTGGAGAATAGTGGTTAGACAAGTGGTTAGGTTTTTTCTTCTTCTTTATTCGTTCACAAAAGTGGTTAGGTTTGACAAAAGTGGTTAGGTGCGACAAAAGTGGTTAGGTTCAACAAAAGTGGTTCCAAAGGTTTCGCCAAAAGTGGTTAGGTTTTGACAAACGTTGTTACAAATGTTTCGAGATAAAGTGATTGGTCGACAAAAGTGCTTTCAAAGGTTTCGACAAAAGTGGTTAGATTCGACATAAATTGTTTCAAAGGTTTCAACAAAAATGGTTAGGTTTCACAAAGGTCGTTAGGTTCGACAAAAGTGTTCGGGTTTCGACAAATGTAAGATCTACACTCGCGCGGGCGCCCGACATTGAAAGAAAGAGAAAAGACCCCACCGAGAGAGAGAGAGAGAGAGAGCTTTCCAGAGAGAGAGAGAGAGAGAAGGAGAGAAAGAAGAGAGAGAGAGAGAGAGAGAGAGAGAGAGAGAGAGAGAGATGCTTTTTTCTTCTTCTTCTTCGTTCACTCAGACAGTTTCCTGTCACATGAGCGTATATGCACTATGCTGCCGTTATGCGCCTAACTAAAACATAGTTAGGCCCAGCATGTCCGAGTTCAGCTGAAGAAATCTTTGTAAATATTTATAGAAAAAAGGCAGGAGAATGGACCGGTAAGGCAGAAAGACAGCAGATGACAGTAAGCAAAGGGAAAAGTCAGAGTCAAAGAGGGTGACAGATTAGAAGAAGTTACAAGCACAGAACTTCCAGAAGGTGGGGGAACTATTTCTACGAAAGACCCCCCGGTATCCCCACGGGTCGGGGGACAACATGCTTTCCAATGGTACGCCACCTGGTGTCCATGGTTAAAGGCCAGAACTCCACCTACATCGCTAGTTTCCCCTAGGGTAGGATTACACCGTGTGTTTATTAGTTGGAGGACTCGGGTAGGGTCGTTCATCATGTTGAACTTTACGAAACTCCCTGGACGCCTCGTTGTGCTTTAATTGCATGGTCTATCGTCGTGTTCTCTCTGTCACTTTGTCTCTGTGTGTCTGTATGTGTGTCTGTCTCTCTGTGCGTGCTTGGTTGTCTGTGTCTCTTTGTCTCTGTCTCTGTCTCTCTTTATCTCTCCATCTCTGGCTCCATAGACCTATCTGTCTCAAAATCGGCGTCTCTCTCTTTGTCTCTGTCTCTGTGTCTCTGTCTCTGTGTCTCTGTCTCTGTGTCTCTGTCTCTGTGTCTCTGTCTCTGTCTCTGTCTCTCTCTCTCTGTCTCTCTCTCTCTCTCTCTCTCTCTCTC
>CM065698.1:44938513-44941013 GCA_017654935.2 Phymorhynchus buccinoides | reverse complement strand
AAATAGAGAAGTCTGAAGTCAATTACTGAGACATAGTCAAAGAGAGACAAGGAGAAATCAATCTATGCCTCCCTTGAAGATAGAGAAGTCTGAAGCCAAGGACTGAGACATAGTCAAAGAGAGACAAGGAGAAATGCTCTTGCTAAAAAAAAGATACTGTTTCAAATCATGCAATTTCAAATGTGTTTTTTTTAACCCTTTCACCGCCAAAGTCGCATTTTAGCACCACAGTGATTCAACACCTATGTCACTAAAAGGCATCAAATTGGGGTCTAGTATCCAAAGACCCCATTGTTTTAGTTTTGGGAAGTAAGGATAGACCTTATTTTATATATGTCACAGAAGAATCCCCAATACTGCAGATGGATTTTGTTCTCTACCCAGGTAAATGTAATGGACATTTGTGGCTGAAATATGGCTGGCGGTGAAAGGCGGGAGGGGGGAGGTAAGAAGTTTTAGGGTTAATGTTTAGAGGGGGAGGTAAGACAGTTAGGGGGAGGTAAGACAGTTAGGGGGAGGTAAGACAGTTAGGGGGAGGTAAGACAGTTAGGGGGAGGTAAGACAGTTAGGGGGAGGTAAGACAGTTAGGGGGAGGTAAGACAGTTAGGGGGAGGTAAGACAGTTAGGGGGAGGTAAGACAGTTAGGGGGAGGTAAGACAGTTAGGGGGAGGTAAGACAGTTAGGGGGAGGTAAGACAGTTAGGGGGAGGTAAGACAGTTAGGGGGAAGGGGGCTTTGGGGTAAATGATGACTGGAAAATATTTTCAACATTTAAAAAAAATATTTTCTGTTGTTTAAAAAAAAAAAATCCCCTTCCACAGCGACAAAAAACCCAACACCAACGAACTTACTCGTATAATGTTCTTTTCACTTTTCCTGTGTTGAATAGTTAAGCAACTTATTATGGGTACTTAAAAAAAAAATAATGACGCATAGACAAAGCACACCAGCCTCGATGAAGGTCTAAGAGTTGTTTTAGTTATTACAATCTTTGTCACTCAGCTCAACGTTGATGAGTTTTGCATGTGTTGTGGACTCCATTGTACTAGTAAGCAATATTTAATGAAACATTAAGAGTAACGAAAAAGATCAAGATTGAAAAAGATCAAGATTGAAAAAGATCAAGATTGAAAAAGATCAAGATTGAAAAAGATCAAGATTGAAAAAGACTGAAGATCTATGTATAGACATAGTGCACAATTGTATATAAATTTATTTAATAAAAGTTGCTGCGTGGATATTCTCAACAACAAAATATCACTAACTACTGGTGGTGCTGCTGCTGATACTACAACCACCACTATCACCTCTACTACTACTATTTCATTGCTGTTGCTACAACTATTGCCTATTGCCACCACCACGATCACCGTCACTAGTAGAGAGAGAGAGATAAATGAAGAGAGAGAGAGAGAGAGAGAGAGAGAGAGAGAGAGAGAGAGAGAGAGAGAGAGAGAGAGAGAGAGAGAGAGAGAAAGAGAGAGAGAGAGGGGGAGATGAGAGAGAGAGAGAGAGAGAGAGAGGTGGGGGAGAGAGACACTGGACACTGGTCAAGCTTAATGTCATCAACCACAAACAGGTCCTAATGACATGGAGGCACTGCAAGGGTTAATTTAGCATGAAATTCATAATAAAGCAAACGAATAATAAACAATTAAGTATAGACAACAACAAGGAAAGAGAGAAGAGAGAGAGAGAGAGAGAGAGAGAGAGAGAGAGAGAGAGAGAGAGAGAGAGAGAGAGAGAGAGAGAGAGAGAGAGAGAGAGAGATACTTTCACCTACACTACAGATGGGGATCATTGTGAACTCACTCACTGCCTACAACACTAACACTTCCCACCTTCCACCTTTTCACCTTCCAGGTGGGAAGTGAGAAAGTCAGCTTCATCCTTTGCAAGGATGGTAGGCTGCGAAGTTATCACTCTTTGTTAACATTTAGGCTTTTTGGTAGAATTGGCGACGAAGCGGTCGATGTTCGTTGAGCAGAGTCTGGGATGGAGTTGGGAGGAAGGGGAGGGGGGAAGTTGGGCACCGTCTTCCAGCAAAAGAACAGAGACGAACTGTTAATAAACAGACAAACAGACAGACAAACATAGTCAGTCAGGTACACAGACAGACGGACGGACAGACAGACAGGCAGACAGACAGAAGCCACAAGTCCATGATGCAGAAACAGTTGCCATCCTGTCCCACTGCGTGTCAAGAAGATGCGATGCTTTTGTACAAATAAGATCACTTTCTGGGACTCTCTTCTGAGGCATATAAGTCCGTTAGACGAGAGCCTGTGGCTTTGTCAGGGATGCACTGGCCTCGCCTGTCCACTTTGGGGGCTGTTGGGTGCGTTCTGGTTTCTGGGTGGGTGTCTTTTGCCGGTGGGCTCTGCAGTCATGAAAAATGGACCCATGGGGACATTTCGCAAGGACTCCTTTGTATCGTATCCGATGGTCACAAAGCCGGGAGTAGGTATGTGCCTTGTATACTTAATGGAATATCCCGTGTG
>CM065698.1:44931013-44933513 GCA_017654935.2 Phymorhynchus buccinoides | reverse complement strand
GTTCATATCGATCATTTTTCTGCCGATGTTACTCAGTATCACTGCAGCTGAACTGCATGTTGGGTTCCTTCTTCTTCTTCTTCTTCATCGATCCTTCAGACAGATGCGTCATACTGCCGTTATGCGCTTATAACCGAGAGAGAAAAAATAGTAAGACAATCTCGCAGTCCGTCTTCGGCTGGGGAACATTGTTTTTGCAAAAAATGTATTATTTCTAGAACAAAGGCAGGAGAATGGACTAGTAAGGCAGAAAGATAGCAGCTGACCATAAAGAATGAGAACAGGCAGAGTAAAAAAGAGTGACAGATTACAGGAAGTTACGAGCACAGAACTTCAGTAGGTGGGGGAACTATTTATACGAAAGACCCCCCGGTATCCCCACGACGGGGAGGGGGGGGGGGGTGTTCACAAAATTTAGTGTACAAGGGAAACACCCTACAATGATGATACAGCTTTAGTTGACCTTTCTAACTCAGACAGTACTTACTTTGAGCAGGTTGAAAAGTTTGTGTCCTGGTGTGAGGAAAACTATCTTGACCTCAACGTTACAAAAACAACAGAAATGGTAGTCGACTTTAGGAAATCCCCGGCACCAATGCCAGATCTCTCAATCAAAGGTGTGACAGTCGAAAGGGTAGATGAATACAAGTATCTGGGAACAATCATAGACAATAAGTTTACTTTTAGTTCTCATGTTGATCATGTTTCCAAAAAATGCCAGACAAGGATGTACTGCCTGAGAAAGCTCAGATCTTTCAATGTTAGCACAGATCTTCTCCAAAGCTTTTATCGTTGTTTTCTTGAATCTATTATAACATTTTCGTTCATGTGTTGGTACGGTGGCTTGAATGTAAAACCCAAAGGTGTTTTGAATAAGATTGTGAATGTTGGTAGCAAGATCGTGGGTAGTAACCAAAACAGTTTGTGTTTGTTGTATGAAAAACGTGTAGTTCGAAAAGCCAGGGAGATCGCTAATGATCAAAGTCATGTTCTATCGCAGTGCTATGAACTATTGCCATCTGATAGACGGTTCCGCTCTATTCGTTGTAGAACAATTAGAAACTCAGCTAGTTTTGTCCCTAAGTCAGTCGAACTTCTGAACAAGATCTCTGCTAAGACCAAATAATGAGGAATTATACATTAGCTTAGGCCTAGAGGTATATCTGGTCAATCTGTACAGTAGTGTGTGTCTGTGTGTGTGTGCATGTGTGTGTGAGCGTGCGTGCATACGTGTGTGCGTGTGTGTGTGTGTGTGTCCGTATGTCTCTATGCCTGTGTGTGTATGTGTGTGCGTGAAATGTTGGGAACGGGAAGGGACCCAAAATATAAGCTTTGGGTGACTTGGGGAGGGGGGGGGGGGGTTTGGGGGTAGGGGGGAGGGTGAACAAATGAATACGATAATAGAAATGGTGGGAAAGAGGGCAGTTCTTATTGTTTTGATAGTCGCTTGTATCGACCCTAACTATGTTCAATTGTTTTTGCGAAGCATGATTTGTCATTCATTTTTCCTTAGTTGTGTTTCTTTGATTGTATTGTGCTTGTACGAGACCACACTGTAATTTCACCTAACGTGATAATAAAGTATTTTTGACTTTTGACTTTGACTTTTTTGACTTTGACAAACAAATAGGCTACGCAGGTAATGAGCCACGCTATCTTATTAAAGGTGGACTCTGGCGGATGAGCTTTTGCAAGGAACACGTCGAGATCACTAGAAAGACAGCTTTTTCAAGGATCGGAACACTCACTTTGCTCTGGTTTCTTATAAATCAAACCGTCAAAACGGCGATTCCTCCTTTGCGGAGATGCCGGAGAAAGAAGCCATTTTGGATGGAGTGACTGGGAGCCAAACCCATTGTGGTTCAAGCTTCTGTTTTTTGTAGTGCAGTGAAAAACAATTGAAGCTATTTCCTTTGTTGTGAGTGAAACTCTTTTAAATAAACTGCATAACATCTTTTAAAAAGATAAATAAAAAGGCTTGTATTGCGAACAAATCGTGCAAACAATTTGGTCGCCATTACAAAAGAGACGGCACACGACTTCTCTTTCAGTGAAATAATTTGACTTCCAGCACCTCCGCCAAGGATGAATAGCCGAATTGACGGTTTGATTTCTAGGAAACCAGAGCAAAGTGAGTGTTGCGATCTCTGTAAATAGTGTTTTCATGGCGATCTCGATGTGTTTCTTGCAAAAACTCATCCGTTAGGGTGCCCCTGTAGCAAAAGACAAAGCAAGAGAATGTTGTGATGTTTCGACAAATAAATCTTTATCAAACATACAACATAAAAACAACAACAAACAAAAACAAACAAACAACCACAACAACAAAATAAAACAATACAAGCCCTCATCACATCATTTCCGCATAAACAATGGAGATGGACAATGGGAATCTAAGACTCTCTCTGAATGAATTAATCTTTAATTTATTGTCTTTTTACACAAATTATGATTTTAGACAATATGCAAAAATTGAACCAATTAAAAAATATACATGCAA
>CM065698.1:44898513-44906013 GCA_017654935.2 Phymorhynchus buccinoides | reverse complement strand
TACGGAGAAGAAGAAACAGAAAGACAAGAGAATGGACAGACAACCTTGTTTCTTACTAACGCCATTTCTTAAGCGTTGATCACAAACAAAATCAAATGGTTAAAAACGAGGACGGTTTTCATAATGTCTTTTTTTCTGAACTGTATCTAGACAATAACACGAAAGGTCAATTTGTTGTACAGACAGTCAGGCCCCCCAGTAGTCTCATAGTCGTCTGTTAGTATTAGTTTCATTCAAAATAAACATTATTGGATTATTTCAAAAATCATATTATTCATTCTGCTTAATTCGAAGTTGTTGCGGTTTTTTGTATTTTTGTTTTTTTACTCTTGTTTTATTTTGTAATGTGTATGAAATTGGTTGTTTATTTTGGGGGACATACACACACGCACGCACGCGCGCGCGCACGCACAAGCACACACACACACACACACACACACACACACACACACACACACACACACACACACACACACACACACACACACACACACACACACACACAGACACACATACACACACGCGCGCGCGCGCACGCACGCACGCACGCACGCACACACACACACACACACACACACACACACACACACACACACACACACACACACACACACACACACACACACACACACACACACACACACACACACACACCTGTCAACAAGGTGTGAATGTTTTTAGCCCTCTTGATTGATTAATAGGCACATTTTAAATATTAAAACAAAATCGCACAGTTGAAAAAGTGTGCACTTATGAACAATACAACTGTTTGCCTTCATCTACATGAATAACAACACTTTTGTATTTGACGTTACTATAGAAATCATTTGCATTTATGCTCCTTGATGCTATTTTGCAGAACATATTATGATTGCTATTTTAAGGTTTTCGTTGCATGTGTTAAATAAATGGAGTTTTGATACTTTATGATATTGTCATCGTATTAAGCATTCTGTGTTTCTCAAGTTGTGTCCTATTAACTCTAGACATCAAAGGAAGCGATCGCTATTCAGGAAGTCTGGCCCCGTAGTCACGGTTGCGTATTAAACAGTTAACCACAGGTTTGAAAATGTAGATTAGCAAAATTCTTGATCCGATTGGCAGTTAAGTCTAATTTACATTTTACATCCTGGATTAAGTGTTTTAGATGCACTCGTGATTACATGTGGACAAACGTTCAAAAAGCGAAGTATGGCCCGCGTACAATACCCACTCTTACTTAACCATGGAGCATACAGGTGTAGAGTGGCACAGAGGTAACGCGTTCGCCTCGTATAAAATAAACCCGAGTTCGAATCTAGGTACAGGGGATTTTTTTTCTTTCACTCTGTACTAGGCCTTACGGTCTGAACGTGGAGTTTTTCGGATGAGACGATAAACCGAGGTCCCGTGTGTCCATTCACTTAGCACACGTGAAACCCAGTGGCAACGGAAAAGTTGTCATTTGGTCAAACTTTACCACCATCATTTCCTTCCTCATCCATCACACAAAAATCGCATGCAAGAAAAACAAATGGGTGGCGCGCCTCTGGCTGCGACGCGCTCTCCAGGTGGGAGCAACCCCAATTTCACAGAGACGCCTCTGTGACTATGAAGTGCTAAATACCAAATACCAAAACAAAAATGTTATGAGTTAAGAAAAAAAGAAAGATCCACACTCCACATACGAATAACGCGATTGTTTTGACTTTGTTACATCTGATAACTTAATGTCTGGATTTGTTCTGAAAGGTAAGCATGAAAATCGGTACCGTGCAATGGTTCTGAAATTGGAAATAAAGCGTAGGCCAAAGTATGAAGAGCCGATTGAAACCTCTGCCACGGACATTGATTAATTAGACAGAGAGTAGAGGGCAGTTACCGGTAATTAAGCTAATGGACAGATGGCCTTATCTCCTCGTGACTGAGCTGAATGGATGGACAGAGGGTCAGCTGGAGGTTAATCAATCATTGGGACAGATTGTTGAAGCCATGGATCTGGACTCAGGTGCTCTATGCCTTAGGGCACAATTGGACGACCCAAATAGCGGTGCTATGAAACATAATGACATCTCATCATATACTGTCGCCAGCGACAAAATTTAATGAACGGGCTGGTTTTGGTTGTTTTGTTTTCAATATGAAAACATTTTGATCGTCAGAAACTAGGTTTTTGTTGCAAAATAACAAACTGCTGTTACGAGAAGATTCACACTATCATACCCTAGCTCTCTCCGTCTCTATGTCTTTTTATGTCTCTGTCTCTGTCTCCTTCAGCCACTTTCTGTCTCTACGTCTGCATATCATTCAATGTTTCTGTTCAGAAAACCATGTCTATTTTGTCACCGGCAACATTATAAAAAAAAAAAGTCTGAGGCAACATTTTCGTGCATAACTCAACAGTGATAACTACCTCGGCCCAACGCTGTTAGAAACTGTAGGAGATGATGATGGGCCGTTGTCGTTCATATGCACCAAATGCTCAGAAAACCAAGACAATATTGTCACCGGTGACAAAATGTATCGGAGGCAACATTTTCGTGCGTAACTCAACAGTGATAACTACCTCGGCCCAACGCTGTTAGAAACTGTAGGAGATGATGATGGGCCGTTGTCGTTCATATGCACCAAATGCTCAGAAAACCAAGACAATATTGTCACCGGTGACAAAATGTATCGGAGGCAACATTTTCGTGCGTAACTCAACAGTGATAACTACCTCGGCCCAACGCTGTTAGAAACTGTAGGAGATGATGATGGGCCATGGTCGTTCATATGCACCAAATGCTCAGAAAACCAAGACAATATTGTCACCGGCGACACAATTTATCGGAGGCAACATGTTCGCCGTGGATAACTCAACAGTGATAACTACCTCGGCCCAACGCTGTTAGAAACTGTAGGAGATGATGATGGGCCGTTGCCAGGGACACGGGGACACTGGTAGTAAGGACTGGACTGGTCGGATCAAATCGATGTGCCAACGTCTCTGTGCCCTGTCTCCATGTGTCTTCGTCTGTAAGTGTAATGCAACCCCGTTTATGCATTGGCGTAGGAACGGGGGGGGGGGGGGGGGGGGGGGGGGGGGGGGGGGCAGCTGCCCCCCTTGGCTTCGAGGAGGGGGAGCAGACGTATCTATCTGCCCCCCAAAAATGTATAGCAGAAAAACAAACAAACACAGAAAGGACACAAGGAAACGAAAGAGTTAATAGTCTCAGCCCATTCACTACACATTGCTGTCATGGACTTGATACTGCATCAAAGATGGAATTGAGGGGGTTACAGGGGTTCCACCCCCTCAGACAAAAAATGGAAAGAAAAAGAGGAAAACAAATTGTAGTTCCATGCTACGGTTATTCTCTCACGAGAAGCCTTGATTGCATCTTTTACATTCAAATTATCATCAGCTTCTGGGAGGCAATCCCCCCAGACCCATCACCCCACCCCAACTGACCACTCGGAGCTACCCCCTCCCCTTTTCCATGACTGGCTGATCCGCCCCAAACATGGTTGTATTTTTATGCTTTTTTGTTGTCTCCTTTTAATTCACATCATGTTTTATTTCATTCATAGATTTGTTTATATCATTGATTATGATTATGTTTAAAAATAACAATAATAAAATATTTTTGTAGGATTTACTAAGTCATGTAATTTAACCTATTCATCCATTCGTCTTGTCCGTGCGCTTGCGCCCCCCCCCCCCCCCCACCCCTGTTTGCTGGCAATCCTGCCCCCCCTGGCTTGAAAACGTTCCTACGCCACTGTTATGTGTGTGTCCCCGGTCTCTATGTGTCCCGGGCACTGTGTATCCTCCATCTTTATGTGTCTCTGTCTCTATGTGTCCCCCGTATCTATGTGTCCCCCGTCTCTATGTGTCCCGGGCACTGTGTATCCTCCATCTTTATGTGTCTCTGTCTCTATGTGTCCCCCGTCTCTATGTGTCCCCCGTCTCTATGTGTCCCCCGTCTCTATGTGTCCCCCGTCTCTATGTGTCCCCCGTCTCTATGTGTCCCGGGCACTGTGCATCCTCCATCTTTATGTGTCTCTGTCTCTATGTGTCTATGTCCTGTTTCTGCGTGTCCCTGTCTGTATGTGTCCCCAGTCTCTATGTGTCCTCCGTCTCTATGTGTCTCCCGTCTCTGTGTGTCCCCGTTTATAAGTGTCCCCGTCTCTATGTGTCCCCGTCTCTGTGTGTCCCCCCTCTCTATGTATGTTCCCGTTTCTATATGTCTCCCGTCCCTGTGTGTCCTCCGTCTTTATGTGTCTTCTGTCTCTATGTGTCCACATCCCTACTTATTCCAGTCTCTATGTGTCCACATCCCTACTTATTCCAGTCTCTATGTGTCCACATCCCTACTTGTTCCAGTCTCTATGTGTCCACATCCTACTTATTCCAGTCTATATGTGTCCACATCCTACTTATTCCAGTCTCTATGTGTCCACATCCCTACTTATTCCAGTCTTTATGTGTCCACATCCCTACTTATTCCAGTCTCTATGTGTCCACATCCCTACTTATTCCAGTCTCTATGTGTCCACATCCCTACTTATTCCAGTCTCTATGTGTCCACATCCCTACTTATTCCAGTCTCTATGTGTCCACATCCCTACTTATTCCAGTCTCTATGTGTCCACATCCCTACTTATTCCAGTCTCTATGTGTCCACATCCCTACTTATTCCAGTCTCTATGTGTCCACATCCCTACTTATTCCAGTCTCTATGTGTCCACATCCCTACTTATTCCAGTCTCTATGTGTCCACATCCCTACTTATTCCAGTCTCTATGTGTCCACATCCCTACTTATTCCAGTCTCTATGTGTCCACATCCCTACTTATTCCAGTCTCTATGTGTCCACATCCCTACTTATTCCAGTCTCTATGTGTTCACGTCTCTATGTGCCCCAGTCTCTATGTATCTACGTCTCTTTTTCTCCCCGTGTGGCACTCTCATTGTGCCCTCGTCTCTATGTGTTCCCGTCTCTAGGTACGACTGTTTCCATAATGCTCCCCCGTCTCTATGTGTCCTTTGTATGTATGTGTCCGCATCTACAAGTTCCCCCTCGGGTAAGGGAAGGGGTTGGGGGTAGGCTAGGGGGAGAAGTTAGGGGTTAGGGTTAGACTAGGGATTGGGGTTATGGTTTGGGTTAGGAGTTAGGGTACGTACACATACATGCGGAGATTCCGCGCGGAAACCCGTGCGCGATCCGTAAATAAGTAAAAGAAAGAAGGGAACAGATTTGCGCACGTGACCGAATTTTCCCTAATCCGTACATTTTTACCCTTCTTTCTTTTACTTATTTACGGTTTGCGCATGGGATTTCCGCATGAACTGTGTACGAGGCATTTAGGGTATGTGTTTGGATTAGAGTTTGAAATAAGGTGAGGGTTAGAGCTTAGAGAAATATTATACAGACTGAGAAAGGTAAGACTCGAGGACACATAGACCACAGGGACATAACGTAACTCTTATACAAAGAGGTGGGGACATACAACTTGGTGACTCATAGAGATGGGGACACATAGAGACGAAACTGGTGACACATAGAGATAGGGACACATAGAGACACAGTTGGTAACCGATGGATATCTGCAACATAGAGATACAGGGTCACGTATACGCAAAATAATAATATGACCCATAGAGACGGGGACATACAAAGACGAGAATGGTGACGGGGTCATGTATATTAATATTATGGGGTCACACAGTGACACATAGGCCCGTGCCCAGACTATCGACTTACTACTACCTGATGATGTCAAAACAAATGGGCTGTGATAAAAAATTTAAAAAGATGAAAACAAAGGAATATTCGAGACAGTTGGTGGCCTGTTTCCGGGTGTCTAAGTTGAGTACTGCATATAAGCATCGCTTGTTGTAGGCCTACTTTAACTCATTCCGGACGACTTCCGAGTATACTCAGAACAGGAGAACGTCAGTCAGGGCCTTATTCCGAGTATTCTCGGAACAACGATTTCTGAGCCTAAAACTTGTCTGAATCCATGTTTTCTCTGTCCAAACCAGGTTTTTCGAGTTACTTATCTTCGTCACTCTTCCCGCATTCGTTTCATTTATGTGTAGCACTTTCTTTTAATTTATTAATGTTAAAAATGTCCACAAATCGGCCCTATGCAAGCCTCACAAAATCCCACAAGTTTTCATTCATAGTGATAGGCATAGGGAGACTAATATTAGTAATAATTCTGATTTTAATGCAAGTGATCACGATTTCAAAGTGAAAATTAAACTCGGATCAACCAGTAATGTTGTTGAAAATGAATTACAGATAGGGGCTAGTTTTGTTGCTATTTTTTTATTTTTTATTATATATTTTTCTAGGCAACCCCAGGCCAGTAATGATGTTTGCATCAGGCAGCAAAGTCCCGAAGGGGGTTAATACTGTATTGTGTCATTTTTTAATACATTCTAATTTAACCCTTTCACCGCCAATGTCGCATTTTTGCACCACAATGATCCAAAACCCATGTCATTAAAATCCTTGAAATCAGGGTCTGTCATTCAATGATATTGTGTTCCTAAATGTGGGCAGTAAGGATTGACCGTATTCTAAATGTCACAGATATATCCCACAATATTGCAGACGAAAGTTTTCCTGTAGCCAAGTAAGCTTAGTGGACATTTGTGGCTCAAAGGTGGCTGGCGGTGAAAGGGTTAAGCCAATACATAGAGGCGAAGAGGTGACACAATAGAGACGGGGACACAACGCTGTATCATCAGGCAGGCAAAAGCTTAAGGGCCAGCCACACGTCCACTAAAATCGCACGACTGTACGATACGATTCGATCACACGGTCTCCAAGAACAATATGTGATTCGCGCTTCAATATCGCGTGATCGAATCGTATCGTACAGTTGTGCGATTTTAGTGGACGTGTTGCTGGCCCTTCAGTGCTTCCAGTCGTAATTGCTTTTGCCGCGGCTTGGATGGGACCTGCGCTCTATTATTAGGAAGGGGGAAAGGTTTGGGGTTTATGGGGGCGTGGGAGGGTGGGGGAGGATAGGGAGTGGTTGAGATAGGAGTGTAGGGGGTAGTACGTCAGTGGGAGGGGGGAGGGGTGTGTGTGTAAAAACAGGTTGATGATCGATCAACTTCTGAAGTATTTTTTGACTGCTTAAAAAAAAAAGGTTTCTTTCATATTATATTGTTGATTGGTTTGTTGCTTGATGTAGTTATTCGCTTGTATTTTGTTGTTGTTAGTTTGTGTGATTGCTTGTTTAGTCTCTTACATTTTATTGAGTTTTGCAACTTTATTTGATCGCTT
This sequence comes from Phymorhynchus buccinoides, assembly GCA_017654935.2. NCBI lineage: Eukaryota > Metazoa > Mollusca > Gastropoda > Neogastropoda > Raphitomidae > Phymorhynchus > Phymorhynchus buccinoides. Next base: position 44,898,745 of record CM065698.1, on the reverse strand, counting down.
TTAATTTCCACCCGGTCCTGGGAAAACGAGAGAGAGAGAGAGAGAGAGAGAGAGAGAGAGAGAGAGAGAGAGAGAGAGAGAGAGAGAGAGAGAGAGAGAGAGAGAGAGAGAGAGAGAGAGAGAAGGAGAGAGAGAGAGAGAGAGAGAGATGAAGGATAGAAAGAGAGAGAGAGAGAGAGAGGAGGGAGATGAGAGATGAGACAGAGAGAGAGAGAGAGAGAGAGAGAGAGAT
>CM065698.1:44891013-44896013 GCA_017654935.2 Phymorhynchus buccinoides | reverse complement strand
AATGTCAATCTTCAAGTGGCTATAAAATCACAACTAGACAAGATATTTGAATTCTGTTGTGGGTTTTTTGTGTGTGTCGGTATCAATAATTACGATTCTGAATGATTTAATCTTGGTTTGTAATTACTTCCCCTTGTTTTCATCAAAAGGCCTAAACGTCGCGGGGCATCACAGCTGCCAGAATCACGGCTGTCAGATGAACGACTGTCAGAATCACGGCTGTCAGAATCACGGCTGTCAGATTCACGGCTCTCAGGATCACGGCTGTCAGTATCACGGCTCTCTTATGAACGGCTGTCAGAGCCACGGCTCTCAGATGAACGGCTCTCAGATGAACGGCTGTCAGAATCACGGCTCTCAGATGAACGGCTGTCAGAATCACGGCTCTCAGATGAACGACTGTCAGATTCACGGCTGTCAGAATCACGACTGTCAGATGAACGACTGTCAGAATAACGGCTCTCAGATGAACGACTGTCAGATGAATGGCTGACAGATGAACGACTGTCAGAATCACGGCTCTCAGAATCACGGCTCTCAGACGAACGGCTGTCAGAATGACGACTCTCAGATGAACGGCTGCAACTAGCTTCAATCATGGTATATGAAATACTGTTTTGATTATTTATTTTCTTTTGCCGTGAACAGCAGCATCAGAAATGGTTGGCATAACGTCTAATTAGGCGCAGCCTCTTATAGACAGGGAAAACAACCTGAACTGAGGGCATTCCTACAGCTTATATGGCTTTGTCATGTTGTTGTTTTATGCCGATGGGTATTATAACGTGTATTAAATGTTCATGTTATTGGATGTTTTAACAAAATAATGCCTGGTTCTTCGCTGGCTGGGTTATTAGCTCTGTAATCATTTCGTTAGTTTTCTTCTTCTGGGTTTTTTTTGTGTTCTACAAAATAAACACAAGTAATATATAAATCATAGCATTGGCAAAAGAAATAAAATACCTATTGGAAGTGTAAATGATTGATTCCGCCTACAGGACATAGTTCCATTTTGTTAAAGAAAATAAATACACACGGTTGGGGAGAGAGAGAGAGAGAGAGAGAGAGAGAGAGAGAGAGGGGAGAGAGAGAGAGAGAGAGAGAGAGAGAGAGAGAGAGAGAGAGAGAGAGAGAGAGAGAGAGAGAGAGAGAGAGAGAGAGAGAGAGAGAGAGAGAGAGAGAGAGAGAGAGAGAGAGAGAGAAGGAGAGAGGAGAGAGAGAGAGATGGAGAGAGAGAGATAGAGAGAGGAGAGAGAGAGAGAGAGAGAGAGAGTTTCTTTAGAGAATGGAGAGAGAGAGAGAGAAGAGGGAGAGAGAGGTTAGAAGAGGAGAGTAGAGAGGATTGAGAGAGAGAGAGAGAGAGAGAGAGAGAGGGAGGAATCGAGAGAGAGAGAGAGAGAGAGAGAGAGAGAGAGAGAGGGAGAGGGAGAGAGAGAGAGAAGAGAGAGAGAGAGAGAGAGAGAGAGAGAGAGAGAGAGAGGGAGAGAGAGAGAGAGAGAGAGAGAGAGAGAGAGAGAGAGAGAGAGAGAGAGAGAGAGAGAGAGAGATTGAGAGAGAGAGAGAGAGAGAGAGAGAGAGAGAGAGAGAGAGAGAGGAGAGAGAGAGAGAGAGAGAGAGAGAGAGAGAGGGAGAGAGAGAGAGAGAGAGAGAGAGAGAGAGAGAGAGAGAGAGAGAGAGAGAGGAGAGAGAGAGAGAGAGAGAAGAGAGAGAGAATCGTTAAAGACCCACGAGATCACGTGTCAAAACCACTGTTTTCCCTGTTATAGCTGGTAAGAAATCTTGTTTTGACCAGGTTTGACTCTCATACAAATGCACCCAATTTCAAAACTAAGCATAATTTTAAAGAGCAGCCTCAATTTAAAGTTGGAGGCATTTGTATGTGGGTCACAGCTACCCAGCAAAAAAGCAACAAGGGACTTAATCGTGGTGGGTCAGTGGGTCTTTAAAGATAACAAAAGAAAAATCATAAAAAGGAATACACAAAAATTCCGTTGAGAATTGTTTTTATACCTGACTTTTCTTTTTTGACAGCTTGCAAGAATTTGGGATAAATAAATATATAATACGTTAATGGATGCGCTAGAAATGAAAGTAAAATAAATACACAACTAAAAAAACAAATGATGCATAAATAGTAAATAAATCGCGCGGGGGCTCCCTCTTCCACTTTGCGAGAAGGGAAGACAATCCAGGGTAGAGTTTCTCTAGACGACGGTCGCCGCGCCCATAACTGTTACGCAAAAAGGGGTCTAAGAAACACATTAGAAAACGTTTGCGGAAGAATATTACAAGCTCTTGTCTGATTGGTAACACACAAAAAAGTATTATTTTAACTAAACTTTAATGAACCAATCAACAACAAGAAAGGTATTCACCCCCTACTAGTTCCGGATAGTTCTGATCGCTTCCTCGGTGTTTGGAAAGAACAAAACGTCACGCGAACTGTCAGCAAACGAAGGGTGTTTCTTAGACCGTTTTTGCCGAGTTGAGCGAGTGCAACGTAACGTTAGCCCTTGTGAGACGAGCCCTTAGACTCACTCTGAATCTCACTGCATTGCATAGCTCTAAGGTAAGCCAAAGCTATGAGGACAACGGACACATTAACGGGATCTGTGATTCCATGTTACGAGTCCCTTGAATTGCATTTTATCTCCCCCCCCGTGGGGATACCGGGGGGTCTTTCGTACAAATAGTTCCCCCACCTTCTGGAACTTTCTGTGCTTGTAACTTCCTCTAATCTGTCTCTCTCTTTGACTCTCTCTTTTTCCTTGCTTTGTGTCATCTACTATCTTTCTGACTTTTGGCCCATTCTCCTGCCTTTTATCCCAAAAAATCTTCCATATAATGTTCTCCTTTGAGCTCCTCCGAAATCGGAATGTGTCAGCTGAGTGCAGCGAGGACAGCAGTGAAAACTGGAAAATGGACACATACGTATCCATTGTGGCCTTATGGCCCAGGAACGCAGAAGAAGAAGAAGAAGAAGCATTTTATCTACTGGGAATGCTTGTGTGACACATTTATCTCCTTATTTAAGGCAGATTGTATTTGTTTGTTTGTCTATTTTGTGTTGTTTTGTGTGGGTGTTTTTAAAAAAGCTAAACTACGTTGTGTGTTTGTTGTTCTGCTTCACAAAAAAGCCATTTATTAAAATGTTGCTGTTCGTGGTGTGTGTGTGTGTGTTAGTGTACGTATGTGTGTGTACACTGTATGCTTCTGTGTGCGTGCGTGCTTGAACGGGCGCGCGCGCACGTGTCTGTGTGTGTGTGTGTGTGTGTGTGTGTGTGTGTGTGTGTGTGTGTGTGTGTGTGTGTGTGTGTGTGTGTGCGTGCGTGCGTGCGTGTCTGTGTGTGTGTTTTAAAATGTGTAACATAGTCTTTCTAAAAGTTACTTGTGTCGTGTCAAAGTCAGTTACTTGTAAATATTCATGCCAGGCAGAGATTGTCTTTGCTTTGTGCATGGACGCTATATATAGCGTACTGTCCATTTTTTGTGTTAACCCTTTCACCACCAGCCATATTTCAGCCAAACGTTTCCATTAAACTTACCATGGTAGAGAAAGACAATTCCATCTGCAGTATTGGGGATTCTCCTGTGACATATATAAAATAAGGTCTATCCTTACTTCCCAAAACTAAGACTATAGGGTCTTTGGATAATACACCCCAATTTGATGCCTTTTAGTGGCATAGGTGTTATATCACTGTGGTGCTAAAATGCGACTTTGGCGGTGAAAGGGTTAAAACAATACAATGACTGCCTACCAAGGCAAACAAGCTCCATTTACCCTTGTCAGTGAGTTGTAAGCACATTTTTGATTATTTAATTAATCAATAATAACATTGCTGAACTCATTTGAACTGGATCTTAAGAGCCAGCCACACGTCCACTAAAATCGTACGACTGTGCGATGCGATTCGATCACGTGGTCTCGAGGAACAAATGTGATTCGCGCTTCCAGACCGGCGTGATCGAATCGCATCGCACAGTTGTGCGATTTAAGTGGACGTGTGGCTGGCCCTATAGTGATCCAGCCAATGGGAGCAGGTTACCTTTGAAGGCCTTGCGCAATGCTAACTTCCCTACTCTTTAACGGCAACGAAAGTAGGGGATGGGGGTAGTGGTGTGGGTGGGGGTGGGGGTGTAACCAGACCAACGTTTCTATAATTATTATAAGAAATATTTCAATCCAGCCTTCGAGTGGTCTCTCTCTCTCTCTCTCTCTCTCTCTCTCTCTCTCTCTCTCTCTCTCCTCTCTCTCTCTCTCTCTCTCTCTCTCTCTCTCTCTCTCTCTCTCTCTCTCTCTCTCTCTCTCTCTCTCTCTCTCTCTCTCTTCTCTCTCTCTTCTCTCTTTTCTCTGTCTCTGTCTCTGTCTCTCTCTGTCTCTGTCTCCTCTCTGTCTCTGTCTCTCTGTTTCTGTCTCTCTTTCTCTGTCTCTCTCTCTCTCTCCCCCCCCCTCTCTATCTCTCTCTCTGTCTCTTTCTCTGTCTCTGTCTCTCTCTATTTGCTCTCTCTCTCTCTCTCTCTCTCTCTCTCTCTCTCTCTCTCTCTCTCTCTCTCTCTCTCTCTCTCTTTCTCTCTCTCTCTCTCTCTCCTCTCTCTCTCTCTCTCTCTCTCTCTCTCTCTCTCTCTCTCTCTCTCTCTCTCTCTCTCTCTCTCTCTCTCTCTCTCTCTCTTCGCTCTCTCTCTCTCTCTCTCTCTCTCAGAGATTGAGAGATTGGAAGAATGGGCCCGACCCAAAATCTTAATCCTTATGTAATAATGTGTTTTCAGTCTTCAGTCTTCAGTCTCTCTCTGTCTCTCTCTCTCTGTCTCTCTCTCTGTCTCTCTCTCTGTCTCTCTCTGTGTCCGTCTCTCTCTCTCTCTCTCTCTCTCTCTCTCTCTCTCTCTCTCTCTCTCTCTCTCTCTCTCTCTCTCTCTCTCTCTCTCCTCTCTCTCTCTCTCTCTCTCTCTCTCTCTCTCTCTCTCTCTCTCTCGCTCTCTCTCTCTCTAAAATACGAGTT
>CM065698.1:44880202-44885513 GCA_017654935.2 Phymorhynchus buccinoides | reverse complement strand
TCCACAAACCCTCTTGACATAATCTATATAATATTTTATAATATTCTGCTCATCTCTCTATCGATATATCTTATCTCCAGTCTTCTCTCCTATCTCTATATTTCTTTACTTCTCTATCTTCTCTCTCCTCCGCTCTCTCTCCTCTCCTCTCTCCCATATATCCTCTCTCTCATCTCTCTCTCTCTCTCTCTCTCTCTCTCTCTCTCTATCTCTACGTCTCCTCTTCTCGCATCATCTCTCCCGACTCTATGACCATCGACTACTATATAGCGTATCTCATTCTCTTCTCTCTTCTCTATATCTCTATCTATGCTCCTCGTCTCATCTATCTTCTTTTTCATTTACTACCACTATTGTGATTGTGCACCCCCCCAAAAATGAGTGTCAAATACCAATTTTCTTATTTAGGGCATTTCACGTCTATTTTTACTTATTTCCCTACGCATTATTCCCAACATAATATAATAATACTAATAATAATATAATAATAATTAATATAGTAATATTAATAATAATAATATAATAATACTAATATAATAATAATACATAATATTAAATACTAATACTAATAATAATAGATAATAATAATATTACTGCATATTGCATTTATAACTGCGCCTAATCCTTTAAAAAAGCCCTAAGCGCTTACAATAGATAAATGAATAAAACCGCAAGCAATATAAATAAAGAAACAACCAAAATTATTATACAGCACAAACGCCCCGCGCACACACGCGCGCGCACTAAGCACAGACCACGGGCGCCGCACTAAAACAGACACCACACAACAATCACCACAACGACGCACCACCCACGCACACGCACCAACGCAACACACGCACACTCCATGCCGCACACGCACAGCCACACCACAACACACCACACACTCACACACAACACCACACACACCACACACCACACGCAGACTCACTCCGCAACACACACGCCACAAACCCGCTGCACGCAAACACAAACTTGGATGAAGGGGCACAGTACTTTGAAAAGAATATAGCAGGCTAGGATTTGACAAGAAGTATTTTTGGAGAGACTTAAATGAAAGGCGAGGAGTTGGCAGAACGGAGAGGTAAAGCGAGTCCTATTCCAAGAGGAGGGGACCTGTAAAGAGCAGAGCGTTCCCAAGGGTCTTTGGTGGGTAACGAGGATCTGGAGGAGAAGTGTTCAGAAGACAATTTTGAAATTACTTTCTTTGTTTTTTTTGGATTTTTAAAAAAATTCAATTCAATTAGAAACAAGAGGCAAAATGCTGTCTTTTCCTGATGTCTCCGATTTCTGCAAAATGGTCCATCTCGCTCGAATGTCAATCTCAAGGTGGCTATAAAAAGCACAAACTAGACAAGAGATTTGAATTCTGTTGTGGGTTTTTTTGTGGTGTGTCGGTATCAATAATTACGAGATTCCTGATGAATTTATCTTGGTTTGTAATTACCTTCCCCTTGTTTTCATCAAAAGGCCCTAAACGGGGTCGCGGGGCAATCAACGCTGCTCAGAATCAACGGCTGTCAGATGAAACGAACTTTCAGAATCAACACGGCTTGTCAGAAATCACGGCTGTCAGATTCACGGCTGCTCGAGGATCCACGGCTGTCAGTATCACGGCTCTTTATTATGAACGGGCATGTCAAGACCACGGCTCTCAGATGAACGGCTCTCAGAATTAACGGCTGTCAGAATCAACGTCTCTCAGGATGACGGGGCTGTCAGAATCAACGGCTCTCAGATGAACGACTTTCAGATTCACACCGGCTGTAGAATCACGGACTGTCAGATGAACGACCTGTCCAAGAATAGGACGGAGCGGCTCTCCAATGAACGACTGTCCAATGAATGGCTGACAGATGAAACGAGCTGTCAGGAATCAAGGCTCTCAGAATCAACGGCTCGTCAGACGAAACGGCTGTCAGAATGACGGACTCTCCCAGATGACGGCTGCAACTAACTACTTCAATCATAGGTAATATGAAATACGTGTTTTGATTATTTATTTCTTTTTGTTGCCGTGAACAGCAGCATCACAAAATGGTTGGCCATTAGACGTCTAATTAGGCGCACTTCCTCTTATTACAGTTTAACACAACCTGAACTGAGTGCCGATTCCCGACAAGCTTATATGGCTTGTGTCATGTGTGTTGTTTTATATGCCGATTGGGGTATTATTAACTTGTATTAAAATGTTCATGTTATTGGATGTTTTACACAATAATGCCTGGTTCTTCGCCTGGCTTGGGTTATTAGCTCTGTAATCCTTTCGTTAGTGTTTCCTTATCCGTGGGTTTTTTTTTTTGTGTTCTTTCCTAAACAAAATAACACAAGTAATATAATAAGTCATAAGCATTTTGGCAAAAGAAATAAAAAATACCTATTGGGAAGTGTAATTATTGAATTCCGTTTCCTTCGCGCCTACAGTACATACATAGTTCCATTTTGTTAAAGAAATAAATACACACTGTTTTGGGGGAGAGAGAGATGAGAGAGAGAGAGAGGAGAGAGAGGGAGGAGAGAAAGAGAGAGTAGAGGAGAGAGAGAGAAGAGAGAGATAAGAGCGAGAGGAGAGGAGAGAGAGAGAGAGGAAGAGAGAGAGAGAGAGAGAGAGAGAGGATAGAAAGAGAGAGAAAGAGAGAGAGAGAGAGGATGGAGAGGGGGAGAGGGGGAGGAGAGGGAAGAGGGAGAGGAAGAGGAGAGGAGGGGAGGGAGAAAGAGAGAGAGAGATGGGGAGAGAGGGAGAGAGAGAATGAGAGAGAGAGAGAGAGAGAGAGGAGGGAGGGAGAGAGGAGAGATGAGAGAGAGGGAGAGGGTAGAGAGATGGGAGAGGGGAGAGAAGAGGGGAGAGGAGAGAGATGGGAGAGAGAGAGAGGAGAGAGTAGAGAGAGAGGGAAGGGGCGAGGGGGGGGGGGGGGGGTTGGGAGCAGGGAGAGAGAGAGAGAGAGAGAGATAGAGAGGGAGGGGGAGGAAGGAGGATGAGGGAGATGAGAGAGAGAGGGAGAGAGAGAGGAGGGAGAGTGGAGAGAGAGAGGGAGACAAGAGAGATAGAGAGAGAGAGAGGAGAGAGGAGGAAGAGAGGGAAGAAGAGAGAGAGAGAGAGGGTAGCGAGAGAGAGAGGAGAAAGGCGATAGTGAGCAAACTCGTTTCCAGAAAGGCCACCTTCCCTACCCCCCCCGACATCACGTTGTCACACCCACTGTTTTTCCCATCCCCTTTTATAGGCTGGAGTAAGAATCTCCTTGGTTTTAGACGCAGGGTTTTGATCTCATGGAGCAAATGAAAATAATGCAACCGCAGCCACAATTTCAAAACTAAAGCATAGAGATTTTTAAAAGAGGCCAGGCTCAAATATTTAAAGTTGAGAGGCATTTGTATGTGGGGTGCAACAGAGCTAAACCCAGCAAAAAAAGCAACAAGAGGAGCCGTAATCCGTGTGGGGTCAGGCGGGTGTTTAAAGATAACAAAAGAAAAATCAATAAAAAGGAATACACAAAAATGTCCGTTGAGAATTGTTTTTTTATTATACCTCATGACTTTTCTTTTTTTGACAGGTTGCAAGAATTAATTTTGGATAATAAATATATAATACGTTAAATGGATGCGCTAGAAATGCAAGTAAAAAAAAAATACACAACCTAAAAAAACAAATGATTCATAAATAGTAAATAAAAAATCGCGGGATGGGTGGGCTCCCCTTGCCACTTTTTGCGAGAAGGGAAGACAATCCAGGTAGAAGTTTCTCTAGACTATGACGGGTGCGCCGGCCCATAAATGTTACTTAACTGGTTACGACCAAAAAGGGGTCTAGAAAACACATTAGAAAACGTTTGCGGAAGAATATTAACAAGAACTCTTGTCCTGATTGGTACACACACAAAAAAAGTATTATTTTAACAAACTAAGCTTTAATGGAAGCCAATCAACAACAAGAAAGGTTTTCACCCCCTACTATTTCCGGATAGTTCTGATCGCTTCCTCGGTGTTTGGAAAGAACAAAACGAACTCAAGCGCGAACTGTGTCGGCAAACGAAGGGTGTTTCTAGTATATACCGTTTTTGTTTTCGTTTTTTTTTTTTGTTTTTGCCGAGTTTGAGGCGAGTGCAACGTAACTTTAGCCCTGTTGAGACGAGCCCTTAGACTCACATCTGAATCTCAACTGCATTTTTTGCATAGCTCTAAGGTAGAGCCAAAGCTATGAGGACAACGGCACATTAACGGGATCTGTGATTCCAGGTTACGAGTCCGCCTTGAATTGCATTTTATCCTCTGCCCCCCCGTTGGGAACCGGGGGGGGGTCTTTTCCTTTTCCCGTACAAATAGTTTCCGTTTCCCCCCCGACCTTTCTGGAAATTTCTGTGCTTGTAGCTTTCCTCTAATCTGTCTCTCTCTCTCTCCTTTGACTCTCCCCCTCTCATTTTTCCCTTGCTTTGTGTCATCATACTATCTTCTTCTTTCGACTTTTGGCCACATTCTGCCTGCCTTTTATATCATTTCCCAAAACATCTTCCATAATGATATGATTCTCCCTCCTTTGCTCTCCTCCGAAATCGGAATGTGTACAGCTGAGTGCATGCGGTCGAGACAGCAGTGAAACTGGAAATGGACGCATACGTATCCATTGTGGCCACTTTAATTGCCCAGGAACTTGTCAGGAAGAGAAGAAGGAAGAAGCTTTTTTATCCTACTGGGAATGCCTTGTGTGCACATTTATCTCCTTATTTAAGGCAGATTGTTTGTTTGTTTGTCTATTTTGTGTTTGTTTTGTGTGGGTGTTTTTATTATAAAAAAGCTAAACTACGTTGTTTGTTATGTTGTTCTGCTTCAAACAAAAAAGCCATTTATTAAAATGTTGCTGTTCGTGGTGTGTGTGTGTGTGTTATTGTACGTATGTGTGTGTACACTACACTAGTTATGCTTCTGTTGACGTGCGTGCTTGAACGGGGGGGCGCGCGCGCGTACGGGGGTGTCTGTGTGTGTGTGTGTGGGTGGTGTGTGTGTTTGTGTGTGTGTTGTGTTGTTTGGTTGTGTGTGTGCCGTGCGTATGGCGTTGCGTGTCTGTGTGTTGGTGTTTTAATAATTGTAAACATAGGTCTTTGCTAAAAGTTACTTGTGTCGTGTCAAGTCGAGTTACCTTGTAAGATATCATCCAGTCAAAGATTGTCTTTTGCTTTGTGCATGACGCTATATCTAGCGTACTGTCCATTTTTTTGTGTTAACTACACCCCCTTTCACGCACCAGTCCATGATTTCAGCCAAAAAACGTTTTCCATTAAAAACTTACCATGGTAAGAAAGACTTCCCATCTGCAGTA
>CM065698.1:44862702-44865202 GCA_017654935.2 Phymorhynchus buccinoides | reverse complement strand
AAGATTGAACTCGCAAGGCTAAATACTCAACAGTGAACAACTTAAACATTCTATGCGTAGGGTAAGACGGGGTAAAAACCCATGGGCGGGTAAGAAGCCCATGCCAATTATCTCATGAAATAAATAAACTTTCAGTCACATTAAAAAGCCCATGGGCGGGTAAGAAGCCCATGCCAATTATCTCATGAAATAAAGAAACTTTCGGTCACATTTTGTCCATGAGACGAATCTTAGCCCATGGGCGGGTAAGAAGCCCATGCCAATTATCTCATGAAATAAAGAAACTTTCAGTTCTCATGAAATAAAGAAACTTTCAGTCACATTTTGCCCATGAGACGAGTGTTAATGTTTAGCATTCGTCTCATGGGCAAATTTGACTGAAATGTTCTTTATCTCATGAGATAATTGGCATGGGCTTCTTACCCGCCCATGGGCTTTTTACCCCGTCTTACCCTACGCATATAATTTGCATTATCTCATGAAATAAAGAAACTTTCAGTCACATTTTGCCCATGAGACGAGTCTTAATGTTTAGCATTCGTCTCATGGGCAAATTTGACTGAAATGTTCTTTATCTCATGAGATAATTGGCATGGGCTTCTTACCCGCCCATGGGCTTTTTACCCCGTCTTCCCCTATGACGTTGAACTATCAATACTGAACATGCAACATCGAACACAACTGAACAGCCGTGACAGTTTCTGGAGTTTCTGATTGAACACTGAACAAAATGTCAACACCACATGCTCAACACTTGCGGGAACTATGAAAATGTTTTACTTTTCGGATTGACCACTCAACGCTGAACATTTAACACCGAAAATACAACACTCATCCTCCAACTTTGAACACAGAAAACTTGCAGCAGCCATGACAGTTATCTGACGGTTGTTGTTTTTTTCTGTCGGAAATTGCAGCGTGTGACCTCTCTTCTTCTGTGTTCCCGGCTCATGCTTAAATCTTCGGAGCAGTCCGTCCTGAGGGCGAAGTCTGCTGTCTTCATCAGCGCCTCGGTGGTCACAAGAGCTTGTCTTGAAGCACCATCCCCTCCGGCCAGGTTTCACAGCAAAAGTCACGGTAGGAGGGACAATCTTGGAGGATGTTCGCTGGGGTCTGTATTCCTGTGCCACAATTTAGGGCACTTACTGGTGTGAGACAGTTTAATCCTGTGGAGGTGTAGGAGTTGACAGTTCGCAGTGTGATGAGTGGCATGGGTCTTCTTATGTCCGCCTTCTTACCCGCCCATGGGCTTTTTACCCCGTCTCCACCTATCATCTGCTGGTGACGACAAAGACCTTGGAGATCATCTTTGTCATTGGAGATCCCGAGGCGATTCTTCCATGTTTCTTCAAGCTTGGTATTCAGCGCAGTCTTTGCTTCCTTGCATGACACAGGATGATCTGGATGATCTAGGTGGCTATCTTGTTTTGACAGTTTGTCTGCCTGTTCGTTGCCAGCTATGTCACAATGAGACGGCGACCACTGCAACACCAATGCGGTAGGTTTTTTGTGCTTCAGACAGCTGAGTTCCTCTTTGATATCCTGCAGAAGTCGTTCCTGCTCTTAATTTTTCAGTCTCTAACAGAGACTTGCAGTCTGTAAGGAAGACTGCATGAGAAGAGTGGACTTCTGGTCGAAATGTGGTGGATATATTTCCTGTTGTGATGGACGTGAAAGATCGTCTTTTATCTGGGAACTTGATGCAGACACCTCCTCCTCCATTTCTTACTGCTTTCTCTGAAGAGCAATTGGTGAACACTTGGGTCCATGCGTCTTCCAGGTATTTCCTGTCTAAGACCTCGAATGTAATGTTAGCCCTTTCAACGCCAGCCATTCTTCAGCCAAAATTTACCATTCACCGTACCTGGGTAGAGAACAGATTTTGTCTGCAATATTGGGGATTCCTCTGTGACATACATAAAATAGGGTCTATCCTTACCTCCCAAAAATTATGAACATAAGGTCATTGGTTGACAGACCATCATTTGATGCCTTTTAGTGACATGCATGTTAGATACTTGTGGTGCCAAGTGGCGACAGTGGCGATGAAAGGGTTTTAAGCTCCATTTCTGAGTGGTCGTATTTTCTACCCACCCCAGAAATCTCCATCTCAATGAGCAGGTCAATGTCCTCCAGTATTCAAAGTCTTGAAGTAGCTCGACTGGCTGGCTTGGTGAAGCAAGATCGGAATACTGACGCTGAAGGCCTTTCTGGGCATGATTCATGCTCTGTCTCTTCAGACGGTTTGTCGTCATATCGTGGAGCTTGGAATGAAGAGGGTGCGATATAAGTCTCCTTAGTTTCTTGGCCTGCTTTAATAATTTCTTGTCTCTCCTCTCTTCCAAGGAATGAAAGCCTGTAGTCTACTCAAGGGCGGCTATGGGCGTTGTTTTCATTCCTCTGGTGATCAGACGGAGGCCAGCATTTTGCACTTTGCAACTTTCACAACTTGTGACGATTTCCCGCGCTAGCCACGGAAACGGAAATGACTAAAAAGAAA
>CM065698.1:44852702-44860202 GCA_017654935.2 Phymorhynchus buccinoides | reverse complement strand
CATTTTATTTCATTTCATCTCTCTCTCTCTCTCTCTCTCTCTCTCTCTCTCTCTCTCTCTCTCTCTCTCTCTCTCTCTCTCTCTCTCTCTCTCTCTCTCTCTCTCTCTCTCTCTCTCTCTCTCTCTCTTCTCTCTCTCTCTCTCTCTCTCTCTCTCTCTCTCTTCTCTCTCTCTCTCTTCTCTTCTCTTTTTCTCATAATAGTGTTTTTTTTTAATATTGTTGTCATATGCTCTATTGCTGAATTTTTTTAATTTTTTTTTTATACTATGGATGATTATGCTTCATTTGTGTGTGTGTTCATCTGTTTATTAACGTACCTTCATATGATTATGTGTTTTAAGACTATATATATTTTTTTTATTATTAGTATCAGTTCGCTTTAACGTTTCATCTATTTGTTTGTGTATGTTAACGGCAAGTATGAAAAATGGCTACTGTATGCCAATACTTTTACCGTTGTAAAATAAAGGTTCAATTCAATTCAATTCAATTCAATTCTCTCTCTCTCTCTCTCTCTCTCTCTCTCTCTCTCTCTCTCTCTCTCTCTCTCTCTCTCTCTCTCTCTCTCTCTCTCTCTCTCTCTCTCCCTCTCTCTCCCCTTTACTCTTTGTGTAAATATATGCCTATCTGTTTATCTGTCTTTTCTTGTCTGTCTCTGTCTGTCTCTCTGTCTCTCGCTCTCTCTCCCCCCTCCTCTCCCTCTCTCCTTTATTCTTTGTGTAAATATGTGCCTCTCTGTGTGTTTATATGCCTATTCCTCTCAGTCTCTGTCTGTCTGTCTGTCTGCCCGTCTCTCTCTCTCTCTCTCTCTCTCTCTCTCTCTCTCTCTCTCTCTCTCTCTCTCTCTCTCTCTCTCTCTCTCTCTCTCTCTCTCTCTCTCTCTCTCTCTTGTATGCACGTATGCGAGTATTAAACATTATGCAACTTTTATAGTCCCATATTTCAGCCTATCTATGTTTCATAATATCAACTGCTTTGCTACCTTTGTATTCAGCTCTGTATACGTAATAGTATGCCTTGTCATGTTTGTGTTTTGTGTTAGTATATATGTATCAAGGACAGATTGGAAGAATAGGCGTTGCCTAAAATCTATATCCTTGGAAAATAAAGTTTAAGTTTTCAAGTTTTCAAGTTCTCTCTCTCTCTCTCTCTCTCTCTCTCTCTCTCTCTCTCTCTCTCTCTCTCTCTCTCTCTCTCTCTCTCTCTCTCTCTCTCTCTCTCTCTCTCTCTCTCTCTCTCTCTCCTTCCAAATATCTTCTCCTCCCCAAGACACGTTCAGTGGCTCTTGATCCTAGACCACAGGAGGTTCGAGTAGTCTTAAGATGATCGGTAAAGGGACGGGTTCGTAGATGAGGGGGTGGTGGTGGTGGTGGTGAAGAAACATGAATAGCGGTGGTGGAGATGGGTGGGGTGGGGGTGATGGGGTGAGGGTTCTAGAGTGGCAGTTACTTTTGACTCATTATTAATTGACATTGGTGACTGAAAAGGGGACTGGCACCAAAAATTGAATACATAAGCAACGAAGCTAAAATTGTGTATGTGGGTGGTGGTTTTGTTTTTACCTTTATGGGCATGATGTTATCACTTCCAAAGCAAGAGATGGACTTTGTTTTCAAGAAATGCATGGGTTTAGCACTGTATTATAAACTTGCGTCACTCACATCACATGCCTGTTTTGTGCATGGTACATCATCATTTTGCTTTGCTTTCACGCGTCTGGTTAGAATCATGTTATAAGACACAATATGATCAGATTATACGTGCCCAAAACTTAAAGTTCAGAGCATCATTGATTTACAGTTTGCGATAGTTGTTTCATAAAACAATAAAGCAAAAAATAGCGTCACTCACATCACAGCATTACACCGTACACAAAATTGAACAGTACTGGGAATGTAAACACATGAAACACTGAGGGTCTTAAAAAAAGAGAAGAAAGAAAAGAAAAAAAAACCAACCATAAAACACAGGACATTCAGGTAGTATTTGGTCCTTTTATTGAGGCTCAACATACAGACGTTTCGTATGATACATACGTTATCAATGAGCCTAAATAAAAGGACCACATAATACCTTATTGTCTTGTGTTTCATGTGTCCTAGTGTTCATCTAATTATTTTCAAGTATTTACTAGGAATGTAATCATCACAAATGTTTCTAACATGTCTATAACAAGTACTTCACGTGACGTTTCTCTCCGTGTTCACATTTTTCAAAAGTGTTTTCTTCAAAGCCTGGGATTTACTTTGGAAACCGTCATCAAGGCATTACACCGCCTACGAGGCAAGCTGCGCATTTTTTGACAGTTGATAGCACAAACGTTTGATGACTCTGACTTATTTTCTTTATAGCGTCTGTTTTCATAAAGTATTTGTGTTCATATTTAAAAACAAAGCAAAAAAACAGATTAAGCGTTGCTTCAAATTCAATAACACCAACTCGTTTTATATGAGTACTAAAGCCAGTCCCATCTTATTGCTATTTTTAGCAGTTTCTGGATTTTTCAACATGTTAATCTATTATCACCATACTATCCATGCCTGTCAAGCTTCTTTGGCCATTTATCTTTCATTTTCACAAAATTACAGTTGGTCTTTGCAATCGGGATAATTATTAATTATTGGTCTTGAAAGAGAATAACCTTCCGGCGTTGTCACGAATACTAAAGCCGCAGTCTTTTTGTCTTTACATCCACGCTATTCCTACCCCACACCCTTTGTGTGTCTCTCTGTCTCTGTCTGTCTGTCTGTCTCTCTGTCTGCCTACCTATCTGTCTGCTCTCTCTTTCTCTCTCTCTTTCTCTCTCTCTCCTTCTCTCTCTCTCTGCCTCTCTCTGTCTGTCTCTCTGTCTGTCTGTCTGTCTCTCTCTCTCTCTCTCTCTCTCTCTCTCTCTCTCTCTCTCTCTCTCTCTCTCTCTCTCTCTCTCTCCCTCTCTCTCTGCCTCTCTCTGTCTGTCTCTATCTCTGTCTCACTCTGTCCCTTTCTCTCTCTCTCTCCGCTCTCTCTCTCTCTCTCTCTCTCTCTCTCTCTCTCTCTCTCTCTCTCTCTCTCTCTCTCTCTCTCTCTCTCTCTGTCTCTATCTGTATCTCTCTCTCTCTGTCTCTCTCTCTCTCTCTCTCTCTCTCTCTCTCTCTCCGCTCTCTCTCTCTCTCTCTCTCTCTCTCTCTCTCTCTCTCTCTGCCTCTCTATGTCTCTCTCTCTCTCTGTCCCTCTCATACCCGGCCCCTCTCTCTCTCTCGTCAATTCTGTATCTACCCTTAGGACATGTCTTCTATAATCATCTAGTATCTTTTGATTCCAGACCACTTCAGACTCCGATCAGCTGAAAAAGGAAGGGCTGTGAAAATAGCTGTGTAGCGGGAGGAGGGTGTCCTAGAAATATGTTAGCTTGATCAGATAGCGTCAGAGAGAATGATAGCATCCTCTTCTGGTACGCCTACTGTTTTACTATCACAATCCTTATCTGCGTGTGTACGTGTCTCTCTCTCTCTCTCTCTCTCTCTCTCTCTCTCTCTCTCTCTCTCTCTCTCTCTCTCTCTCTCTCTCTCTCTCTCTCTCTCTCTCTCTCTCTCTCTCTCTCTCTCTCTCTCTCTCTCTCTCTCTCTCTCTCTCTCTCTCTCTCTCTCCACGAAAATTCAGAATTCAACCAAGAAGATATCACCGAAGCAGTTTTCACGACCCTTCTAAGATTAACTATTTCCTGATATTGAAAAATTAAAAGTCACAATCTACGACATAACATCATACAAAACTTTGCTACTGAAAAGTTTGGGGAAAAAATGAAATGTTTGAAACAGGGATTATTAACGTTTATAACAAACCCAGGTTTTCGAACTCGTTAAGCAATATTAACAAAGGGGGTAGAACTCGTGCTGGCAGAACTGGAGAGGCAGGGAGCCAACTGGAACAGCATTGAGAGAGTTGCCCAGAACAGAGTGAGATGGCGGAGTGTCGTCGACGGCCTATGCTGCACTGAGGGCAACGGGACTACGTAAAGGCGGCGACAGACTATGTGGCTGCCTCATATGACTTGATCAGGTCGTGACGTTTCACCTCATTTGCATACCATCTAACTCGATCAATCTGACTCAGTGGGGCCCAGTCAAGTGACAGGGCCGAATAGGGCGGGTTCTAAATTTCACTGATCGAGTCTGATCGAGTCAGGTGGCTTGTGACCTCTTCTGTGCGGGAAGCAAAATTTGGTCTACGTCACGACCTGATCGAGTCATATGAGGCAGCCGCATAGTCTGTCGCCGCCTTAACCCTTTTACCGCCATCCATATTTCAGCCCAAAATGTTCATTAAATGTACCTGTGTATAGAACAAAATCCATCTGCAGTATTGGGGATTCTTCTGCGAAATATATAAAATAACTACCCTTACTTCCCAAAACTAAGACAATGAGGTCTTTGGATAATAGACCCCAATTTGATGCCTTTTAGTGACATAGGCGTTAAATCATCGTGGTGCTAAAATGCGACTTTGGCGGTGAAAGGGTTAAAAGAACAGAAACCAAACAAAATGTGAAACCAAAGATTAATATCGTTAAATTAAAGCAAAATTAATGATAATTTATTGACTTATTGAACAATATCACAATGATAACCTTAACCCTTTCATCGCCAAAGTAGCATTGTAGCACCACGGTGACACCTATTTAACTAAAAGGCATCAATTGGGGGTCTATTATCCAAGACCCTATTGTATTAGTTTTGGGAAATAAGGATAGACCTTATTTTATGTATTTCACAGAAGAATCCCCAATGCTGCATAATGGAATTTGTTTTCTATCCAGGTAAATGTAATGGCCATTTTTGGCTGAAATATGGCTGGCAGTGAAAGGGTTAAAGTAGCCGAACATTTATTCCAGTTTTGAAACGTCTCAGTGGTATGCTTTGAGTTAAGTGTGGTACGAAAACAACTGTATAAAGAGACGCAAAAATATGGGCTTGCCATAGCCAATCCGATTATCCGCAGACATGTCACTGTCTGGAATTACAAGAAGAAAGACTATTTAAAGACCCAGCAGATCGCGTGTCAAAATCACGGGTTTCACGTGTTTTCCCTCTTATAGCTGATAGGAAATCTTGTTTTGACCAGGTTTGACTCCCATACAAATGCCCCCAAATAGAAAACGAAACATCATTTTAAAGAACAGCCTCAATTTCAAGTTGGGGGGGGGGGGGGCATTTGTATATGGGTCACAGCTACCCAGAAAAAAATCAAGGAACTTAATCGTGGTGGGCCAGTGTGTCTTTAAGCTAAAGTAGAGAACAGTTTGAAATGTTCGTAAAACCTGAAGTTTGTTTTCTTGAAACTTTTCCACTTCTTCTTTGCTCCTTCCACTTATACTGAGAAAGTCTTCTGGGAAGATGGAGTTGACGGTCTCTCGAGGGACGGAAGGCCTTATACTGAGGCATGCCATTATAGGCAATGTGTGTCTTCTCTATGCACGGGGTTAACTTATGTTGTTTCACGCAACTGAAATCAGGGGATTTAAGCAATTTGGAAGGGATAGAATAGAAAACCTAGTACATTCGTTTATCTGCGAGGAAAGAGTTCTTAAGACTCAAAGGGAAAACCTCTGATCCCTTATATTAGATAACAGTTAGATAGAGGCCCACTTTACATCAACAGGCTTTTGCGTGCTCCAACTAAGTTAGTGGTTCTTCTTCTTCTTCTTCTTCTTCTTCTTCTTCTTCTTCTTCTTCTTCTTCTTCTTCGTTCGCTCAGACAGTTTCCTGTCACATGAGCGTAGATGCGTCATGCTGTCGTTATGCGTCTAACTAAGAAATAGTTAGGCCCAGTATTTCCGACTTCGGCTGAAGAAATCTTTGTAAGAATGCATAGAGAAAAAAAAGGTAGGAGAATGGACCAGTAAGATAGAAAGATAGCAGATGACAGTAGGCAAAGGGAAAAGGCAGAGTCAAGGAGAGCGACAGATTAGAGGAAGTTACAAGCACAAAACTTCCAGAAAGTGGGGGAACTATTGTACGAAAGACCCCCCGGTATCCCCACGGGGGGGGGGGGGGTAGTGGTTTAAAAGGTTACAGGATAACATGAGCTAGATTAGCCAGATGACCAGAATGTTCTAAGTTCTGAACGTAAAGTAAGAAAACGTGCTCGCCCCCCTTTTAATTTACAGTTTTCAGTGGGGGGTTTTGTCGTTTTTTCTTCTTTTGTTTTAGGTTTGGTGGGGGTGGGGTTTTGGGGTATGGTTTTCGGGATGCGCGGAAGGCAAGATAAACATTTCTCAAACTTTCAGACATAAGAAAAAGTTTGACCGGTATAACGGAATCTGGAATGGAAATGGATGTATGTCGTCCTCTCCACCATTGTTGATGTGTACTGTGTGGGTGGAGGGTCATAAAGGCGAGCTTGGCACATTCTTTTTTAAGAATGATGCTTTGCTTGTCTCACTTTGGTTCTGACCCACGCACTGCTAGGTGAATGGTATCGTAATCAACTTTGGTGGAGGGGAGTTCATTAGAAAAAGAGAGTAATTACCCTTTATTCAATTTCGGAGGCCTAATAATTATTGTCTTTCTGAACAGAGATATAAAAGACAGAAAAGAAAAATGAAAATACATTAACCCTTTCACCGTCTGCCATCTTTGAACCGAAATTGTCCATAAAATGTATTAGGTTACAGAAAATATTTCATCTGCAATATTGTGGGATTTCTCTGTGACACATTTAGAATAGGGTCAATCCTTACTACCCGAATTTAGGAACACAATATTGTTTTCATAATAGACCCTGATTCAAGAGTTTTAATGACACGAGTGTTTTATCATTGTGGTACAAAAATGCGACATTGGCGGTGGAAGGGTTAAGAAGACAAACACTAAATTACTTGCTTTGGTTTAAACAAATGTTTTATTGACACACTTTTGCAACAACACAATATATATGTAGACAAGAGTACAACAAGCCGAGGCTTATAAAAGTACTTGCTTGCTAAAAGTAATTACTTGCTTTCTCTCTCTTGTGCCCATACATACGGTATAGATTATGCTTCAGTTCAGAGATAAGTTAATTATGACAAAAAAACCAATGTATGTATGTAAGAATCAGCATGACCTACTGGTCTAATTATTTCTTAACTGAAAGTCAGTTTCACGTCCTCCGACCTAATACAGCCACATGCGGGACATTCTCTCTCTCTCTCTCTCTCTCTCTCTCTCTCTCTCTCTCTCTCTCTCTCTATATATATATATATATATATATATATATATATATATATATATATATATATATATATATATATATAGACGGAAAATAAACAGCAAACAAACTCGAGGATTTCTCCACTTTATTTTGTCCAACGTTTCGCCCTGGCGGGCTTTCTCGGGGACTGAAAAACCACAAACGGACTATATTTAAAATCAACCAACAAGACATAATATTAGAAGTCCTCATTAAAACTACGTGCGCGCACACTCATACACCCACCCACCCACACACACATACACACACACGCACACACACATATACAT
>CM065698.1:44842702-44847702 GCA_017654935.2 Phymorhynchus buccinoides | reverse complement strand
CTAAGATAATTACAGGGAAATATAGACCCAGTATGGCAACCCGTTAGGGGTAGACACACTACATACGATACGATCCGATTGCAGTCCGATGTCTGTGAGTCATGGTTCACGTGCAATATTTCCGTCCAAAATTAATTCGGTAAAGTCCAAGATGTGCCCCCCACCGCCCCCTACATTTCTCAGCTCTCCCCGCATTTTCACACTTGCCTTTCTTACCAAACATTAAGCTGTATTTTATGAACCTTTTCAGCTAATTATCTTTGTTGAATAATTAATCGCAGTCATGATAAAGGACATTATCTAATAGGACACCCCCCCCCCCCCCCCTATGTAGTGCAGTACACACAACAGCCGCGGAGCATTTGTCACAGTCCTGTGATTGTATTCACGTTGAGATAGCATGAGACTTAGCATCATGCTAACTTAGAAGCTCTTCCAAAAGTCCTATTAAATCCTATAGGACATTGGAAGAGCTTCTAAGTTAGCATCATGCTAAGTCTCATGCTATCTCAACGTGAATACAGGCCCTGGTTCATTGCGTGTTTCCCGTCTTGCCTTTATCTTCTACTATTATTGAATGCATGTGTTTAATGATGTAAATGGATGAAAATTAGTGTGAAATATAGCAAACGATAGAGGATGAAGTACTCAATCTGCAGTAAGAAAGGCAAGAACGAAACAATGGAAACAACCGAGAACTGGAGGAGGCGGGGGGGAGGGGGGGCGAGGCGCATCTTTACGCATGGGGGCCGGGACTACAAAACTCGAATGATTTCATCAGATTCATTTAGACAGTAGAATTTCACGAGAATCATGCCTCACAAACGTCACAGTCGGATCGCATCGTACTCAGTGTGTCTGTCCCTTTATTCTCTGGCAAGACTTGATATATCGGTCTCGTGCTGATTCGTAGATACCAAAATGAGATGTTTAGGTGGACGTATGGGTTTTAGCCCTTGACCCCAACCTGGTGGCGTTCCATTTCAAGTCAGTTTCTTAGAAACAGCAAACTCACTCGTTATCGCTGTGTCTCTGTGTATGTATGTCTGTTTGTCTCTCTCTCTCTCTCTCTCTCTCTCTCTCTCTCTCTCTCTCTCTCTCTCTCTCTCTCTCTCTCTCTCTCTCTCTCTCTCTCTCTCTCTCTCTCTCTCTCTCTCTGTTCCTCTCTTGTATAAGGGCCCATGGCCAAAGTACAACAATATCAGTGTTCAGTGTTCAGTGTCCAGTGTCTCTCTCTGCTCTCTGCCTGTGCCCTCGCTCTCTCTCTCTCTCTCTCTCTCTCTCTCTCTCTCTCTCTCTCTCTCTCTCTCTCTCTCTCTCTCTCTCTCTCTCTCTCTCTCTCTGCCTCTCTCTCTCTCTCTCTCTCTCTCTCTCTCTCTCTCTCTCTCTCTCTCTCTCTCTCTCTTGTATAAGGGCCCATGGCCAAAGTACAATAAACAATTTCAGTGTTCAGTGTTCAGTGTCCAGTGTTCTCTCTGCCTCTCTCTCTCTCTCTCTCTCTCTCTCTCTCTCTCTCTCTCTCTCTCTCTCTCTCTCTCTCTCTCTCTCTCTCTCTCTCCAGGGCTGGGTGTAAAAAAGTATGTATACTTATCTCATTACCCTGTATAAATAAAATTTCGTTCGTTCGTTCGTTCAGCGACACAAAACAGATTCTGCCGTCTATTTGACTAAGCAACAGTAAAACAAGCCACTAGAAGTATCTCCCGTCGTCACACCAGAAGCGCTCAATAGGCCTACTAGGTGGTAGAATAATGATGGTTACGTAAACCTAATAACCCTTGGTACTGGCTACCTACTTGGCTTGCAATACAACAAATACCGATGTCCTGAAAAATTCCTCTCGCGTGTATTTCTTCCCGTTTCCTCATTGCGCATGCTCACTAAGCCATGACGTCATCAGC
Source organism: Phymorhynchus buccinoides (assembly GCA_017654935.2). NCBI lineage: Eukaryota > Metazoa > Mollusca > Gastropoda > Neogastropoda > Raphitomidae > Phymorhynchus > Phymorhynchus buccinoides. Next base: position 44,845,801 of record CM065698.1, on the reverse strand, counting down.
TTGTGAGATTTAGTGCTTTAGCATCTATACATCGATTTCTCAGCAAAGATGTAGATTGATACCCTCCTGCTCAGTTCCTGGGTTCTTACAGGGCCGGACCTAAGTTTTTAAGGGGTGGGGTCTAATTCATCGAAGTGAGAAGCACAAAAGACCCCTAGTGGTCCGGGGGGATGCTCCCCCGGAAATTGTTTAAATCCGAGAAGCAAAATAGTGCAATCTGGTACAATCTGGGCATGAAATAAAGGACTAATGCCATTACTGTTCATACCCCTATTGAAACATGTTTTGAACCATTAAGTACACATCATGCTCCTTCCACACTGCTAGGTATAGCCCGCGAGGAAATTTAGCTGCCGCTCGGCGACATGAATTGTTTGGGGATTTTTTAGGAAAAAGGGTGGGGGCTGCAGCCCCCTAAGCTCCCTCCTGTGTGCCCGGCCCTGGGTTGAGCATTTTAAACCTATATTTTCTTTTTAAAAATAATGAATGTTTCTGTTGTGGCGCGCATGCGTATTACGGTAATCGGGACTTATTCTAACACTAGGAATTTTGTTTTTTCGTGATACCGGTACACAAACTACCCGAGCCAGAAATCCTAGAGGCACTAGCCAACAAGGAAGAAAGGTGGCAGAGAGAGTAAGACGTTCGCCTGCCAAAGCCAATGCGTGAATGCAGCGTGAGTGACCCGGTGTTCGAATCCCGGCCTCGTGCCCTTTCTTTCTAGCGAGAAGTCGAAACACCAAGGCGAGCACGCGTGTGACGAGACCTTACTCCCCTTTTTCGGGAGTTACATAATTATTCAATAATGTGTCCCAATGTGTTTGTGTGTCCCCGTCTGTATGCGTCACTCTCATTGTGTTCCCGTCTCTTTGTGTCCCCGTCTCTATGTTTTATTCTGATTGTGTCCCCGACTATGCTACGTCCGCGAGTCTGTGTGTCCCCATCTCTACGTGTTTGGTTTAAACAAATCTTTCATATTTCAAAACAACACAATTGGGGTATTAGGTACTTTATAGTCACAGAGGCATCTCTGTGAAAATCGCGTTGCTCCCACCTGGAGAGCGCGTCGCAGCCAGAGGCGCGCCACTTTTTTTTTTTGCATGCGATTTTTGTGTGTGATTGATGAGGAAGGAAATGAGGGGGGGGGGGGGGGGGTAAATTTTGACAAAATGACAACTTTTTCGTTGCCACTATGTTTAACGTGTGCTAAGTGCATGGGGGTGGGGGGGTCCGGCAACCCTGTAACCCCCACCCACCCCCAGATCCGCACCTGGAGGAGATGCCTTACCCAGGGTACATCCCAACTCTCTCGTCCAAAAGGATCGGAGGACAGCTGGCATAGGGGGGAGGTCCCCAAAGTCCAACCAATCCCTTTGGCTACAGCACTGAATGTCATCCCCTAAAGTTTGACAGTCATAGTCTGCTACACAAAGGCAGCCGTGCCATGATTTTACATTACTACAGAAAATCATTTAATGTGCAGGTGTCATTTTACCATTGCCCCCCCCCCCCCCCCACACACCACCCCACCCCCACACACAAAGCTAATAGTGTCCACTAAGAGCCATTGGAATAAAGGGTCGAACGAGGAGAAATAAAGGAGCATTCAACAACAGCAATCGAAAGCAGTAAGCATCAGTAGCAGCAACGATCGCAGAATCCAGCGGGCCTCTCGGCGCTTCAAGCAGAGCGAGAACTCTCGCTCGCACAAAGCAAGCCATCTTTTCCGTACCAGCACAGAAAGATTGTGACAACTGACCAAGTTCTTGTCTCCTCCTATACTAGCAGAGAGAATACTGCTAGTATAGGACAGCCACACACACACACACACACACACACTCATCCCTCTATCCCACTCCTCCTTTCCTCCCCTCTCTTTCTCTCTGTTTCTATCTTTCATACTCTGATTCTTCTTCTCTTTTTCAATCTCGTTCCAGAGTTGATCAGTTGTCGTTAGGGGGACGGACATTATTGCAAGGTAGCTATCTCTCTCTCCCTCTCTCTTGACTGACAGTGATACCCATTGGTATGATGTCGATTGCTTGCAGCTGCTGATAAAATCCAATCGACGGTGTAGTTTATATGGGCTTTTAAAAAAAAAGAAGAGATTATAGGGTAGACAGTTGCAAAACAGTTTTGTTTTATTTTTAATTCGTAGAAGTGGTTGTCCACAATACCACGTTTAATCAAGAAAAAAATTAAAGAATTAATAACAAACAATCTTCCAAGTAATTGTTGAAATAGACATAGACAGTCACTCGAGGGCTGGTGCGTAATAGTTAATTTTAAGCCAACGTTATTTTTTTTCTAGAGTTGCCAAGCAAAGTATTAGTCATAGAGATGTTTCTGTATAGGTCATATTTATGACAGTGTGTTTGGAGTCTATATAAACATGAATAAGATTAAGATTAAGATTAAAATTATAGCCCCGTCAACTAAGGCCATGTCAGGGCTTTCACCGCGTTAAATATATGAGCATGATAACATTCAATTGATAACTATACCAAGGCTTCTTTTTAACAAGCATTCACAAGACTTCACCTGCATTTTCTTTCTTTATTTATTTTTAACCCTTTCGCCGCCAGCCATTTTTCAGCCAAAAAATACCATTAAACTTAACTGGGTAGAGAAAATAAAATATCTGCAATATTGGGAATTCCTTTGTAACATGCATAACATTAGGCCTATCCTTACCTCCCAAAATTAAGAAAATAGGGTCTTTGGATAACAGGCCCTGATTTGAGGCCTTTTAGTGACATGGGTGTTAAACCATTGTGGTGCTAAAATGTGACATTGGCGGTGAAAGGGTTCATGTATTTGTGTTAGCTGAAGCACTGAAACGCATAATAAATTACCGCAGATAAAATATCTGTTCATGTTAATCAAAGAATTATTTTCTTTAAAGGAATATTGACGTTTGACTTTTCTGTGAGATATTAATTTCTCTCCTCCGTTTCACTAAAGCGAGCGGTCAAAAAAAGAACAGATTAATAAAATATATTAAAAACACTTCGCGTTAACGAAACACAAACACGTGAAAACACTGGGCAGGAACAGTTTCAAAGATGGTGGACACACCGGAAGCTAGAAACATTTACT
>CM065698.1:44812702-44840202 GCA_017654935.2 Phymorhynchus buccinoides | reverse complement strand
AAGATTTAATTTTTGATGGTGTTTGTCTGGTTTGAACGTTTTTATTGTCTTTACATAACAAACATACACAGCAACAAAACTGAAACAACAACAAGCTAGACTTATGGCGTGCTCAGTATAAGAAAAAGTGCATATCAGACAATATAGACGGATTTAAATAACTATATGCTTCAATCAAAATAAACAAAAGACACAAAGCCGAGGGTGTTTGTCTAATGTTTGTATATGTTACTATTGTGCTATTGCATTTACCACGTACTCAGTGTGAGGTACTTTGTTCTGTGCTTATGTATATGTTAAATGTAGATTATGTAAAGCGCAAAGAGCTCCAGTTAACTGAGAGGTGTTGCGCTATACAAGCGACCTTGATGATGATGATGATGATGATGATTATTATTAATATTATTATTATTATTATTATTATTATTATTATTATTATTATTATTATTATTATTATTGTTGTTATTATTGTTGTTATTATTATTATTATTATTATTATTATTATTATTATTATTATTATTATTATTATTATTAGTAGTAGTAGTAGTAGTAGTAGTAGTAGTAGTAGTAGTAGTATTATTATTATTATTATTATTATTATTATTATTATTATTATTATTAATATTATTATTATTATTATTCATTTTAATTAATATTACTTTGAGTTCTGTTCTCATGCAAGATGCTTAAAGACCCACCAGATCACGTGTCAAAATCACGGGTTTCACGGGCTTGCCCTCTTATAGGGTTGCGTTGACTTTTATGATGTTCATATTCTGATCGCTTCTCGGCCTTTTGGCTAAGACAGTGATTCAGGAACATAAATTTTTGTTTATACCCTGGTTGGTTTGTTCAGCCCGTCGTACATGGCGAAAGCCGATACGCCACGTTAAACTGAACTTCCATAGCTGGTAAGACATCTTGTTTGGGTTGACTCTCATACAAATGCCCCCAAATTGAAAACGAAACATCATTTTAAAGAGTAGCCTCAATTTGAAGTTGGGGTCATTTGTATGTGGGTCACAGCTACCCAGACAAAAAACCAAGGGACTTAATCGTGGTGGGTCAGTGTATCTTTAAACTGCAATGTGATCATGTCTTTAAAACTTGCAAACATGTGTCATGGTTTTGTGCCGTAAGGAGGGGAAGCTGGATTCACTTCTGTCACAACCTGCGCTGTCTTCCGCAACTGACCCCCCCTCCCCCCCCAAAAAAAAAAAAAAATTTTTTTTTTTTTAAAAATCTTCTCTTTTTCCTTTGTGTTTTTCACAAAGTTTGGATTTATCTTTTTTCTTATTATCATTGGTTTCCTGATGTATATTTCACGAAGGATTTGAAATGTACCTTTCTTTCATAATGTTTAAATCAGTCTGTTTAGCCTTGTGCTTGCCAGCCGCCATTCAGACATTCATGCATTGCACGTTGGCACAGTATAAGCGTTAAGCTTGTTGTTGCCGTTATGCTTTCTTAATATGTGTGTAAATTGTGCTTTTTGTTAAATAAAAATCATTTAAACCAAACAAATAGAAGTAAGCAAACAAAAACAAACAAAAGACATTTCGTAGCTAATAAGGTGGAAAACCTGAGTTATCCGACACAAACAGACAATGTATTTATTTATTTAGTTAGTTAGTTAGTTAGTTAGTTAGTTATGAAGACAATTTATTTAGACAATTTATATAGCGATCATACTTAAAGCTCCAAGCTTTGACTAAAATGATAAATATTTTTTATTAAAAATGAACCTTTACACATTCCCAATCCTCACCCCGCAACCACTTAAAAAAAATGAAAACATGAACTGTTTCTGTAAACACCATGGCTTAATGACACACATACAAATCATGCACACACACCCACCACACACCCACCCATCACACACACAATCACGCTTAAGCTGACAAATTTAAGAACCCGCCATAATTCAGCGTAGAAAATAATAATTATATAATAATAATAATAATAATAATAATAATAATAATAATAATAATAAATAAAGCTTCTATAGCGCTCTTCGATGATCAAAAATCATCCTCAGAGCGCTTTACAATATTACGAGAGGGGGAAAAAAAACACCAAAAAAACATTGTTAGTATAAAAACATCATACTCGTTAGCAATACAATTTACAATCATTGCATAAATAATACATTAAAAGTAAAATATTCTTGTAAGATTTTGAATTAGCGCCTTCCCTGAATTATCAGTCCATCATTCAAAGCTCACACGATGCTGTTATCATAATAATTATTATTATTTTCTACGTTTCTCGTTTCAACCCCGTTAGCACAGAAGCAGTGTTTTAAGTTCAACACGACACGCAACACTAGAAAACTGCAGCTTTTCTGTTTCACTTTCACACCATTGATGCGAGGTAGTGTTGTCATTCGGTCTTTGCACGCTGTCCAATCCATCTTTATTTTGGTGTGTTTGCTGTTTTATTATTGTTGTTGTTGCTACTCTGATCTTTCCGCTCTCTCCTTCTCTTCTTCTAATGTCGGCTCTAATGGACATTTTACGTGCACGCTTTCAGTTTTCAAGCAGTTTCCGGACGCCAATTTTTGTCACCATCCCATTTCCAATCGAGTTCAATTTTTGCTCTCTAATCTTCGAGTTGTATTTAAATCAGCGATTTAAAGTCATTACAGAAAACGTTGTTGTTGGGTGTTTTTTTTCGCTGTTGTTTACAAGTAGGGTAAGACGGGGTAAAAAGCCCATGGGCGGGTGAGAAGCCCATGCCAATTATCTCATGAAACAAAGCGAATTTCAGTCACATTTTGCCCATGAGACGAGTGTTAATGTTTAGCATTCGTCTCACGGGCAAATTGGACTGCAGTTTTCTTTATTTCATGAAATAATTGGCATGGGCTTTTTACCCGCCCATGGGCTTTTTACCCCGTCTTCCCCTATGTTTCTTTTTATTTATTTTATGTTGTCTGAATCACAGTTAAAAGGCGTGAAGCTTTGGAGAACATGTCTAGGGACTAAGAGCTAATGTAGCCGTCGTGTCTTTCATCTGCTGAAAAATTTTGCACGAGGTTCAGAAAGAATAGTTTGTAAAACGCTTAATTTGTATGAGCATTAAAGACCCACCACGTCACGTGTCAAGATCACGGTTTTCACGTGTTTTCCCTCTTATAGCTGGTAAGACATCTTATGAATGTGACACGTGTGACATGTGACACGTGACGTGGGGGGTCTTTAAGCCCATGCCTTTGCACTCGGACATTACATCAAATGCGTCAACGAAAGATTGTTTCACTTCTAGTATTGTTGCTGTTTACCAGCCGCGAACGAAGAGAGCGAAGCTGGTAATGTTTTCAGTGGATTTTGAAGCCAACTACAGTACTGACTGACTGACTATTGGACTATCTTAACACGATGACGTTTGAACGGAGGGACCTAGGGCGCTTAAAGTTTGCATGCCGATAGGTACTAAGAATATCTAGGCCGCGTGCGACAAGGAAGGTCATAGATAAAAGGTCAAGGTCACTGGAGAAGAAAATGCTGCCGAACACCTGGCACGATAATGGAGGGACCTAGGACGCTCAAGTTTGCATGCTGATAGGTGCTAAATATATCTAGACCAAGTAAAAAACGAAGGTCATAGGTCAAAGGTCAAGGTCACTAGCGCCGAAAATGCTGCCGAGCACTGGCACGATAACGATTGAACGGAGGGACCTAGGACGCTCAAGTTTCGCATGCGGATAGGTACTAAACTATCTGGGCAAAATTCAAAGATAAAGGTCATAAGTCACAGGTCAAGGTTACTGGAGCCGAAAATGGTGCTTAACACCTGGCACGATAACGGAGGGACACAGGACGCTCAGAGTTTGCATGCGGATAAGTACTAAAGGTATCTAGACCAAGTTCAAAATGAAGGTCATAGGTCAAAGGTCAAGGTAACTGGCGCCAAAAATGCTGCGGCGCGGCTGGTGATCTAGCGTCTTAGCGCTCTAGTGTTGTTTGTATATCTGAAAAAAGTAAACTACGTTTCAAGAATGAAGACCTTTCACACTTGCGCCTCATAAAGACATTGTCAACACTTGTTTTTAAATACAAGATAAGAAGAAAGCAAAGAAGAGTCCATTTGGTATACAAATAACAATGTGAAATATGACAAGAAAGGATAATTGGAACCTTTTAAATATTTGTTAAAGCTGTTATTGTTATCTACCAATAAGGCCGAAAAGCCAAAAGTAACCCTGATTTGGGGGGTGAATTGATTGTTTTATTTACATGTTTAAAGAAAGTTCATATCAAAATATTACATTCTTCTTATTAAAAAAATCATAATTCAGAAGTTGTTGAGTCTAAAGTGTCTTTCTTTTGCTAATTCACTTTGCCGTAATGATCCTCAAGGAAACCGTCTCCATAAAGTATTAAAGTAAAAATGTTGGTCAAGTGGGCGGCGGCCATCTTGAATTTGAGGGTGAAAATCATGTCATATTGTTAAAAGGATGTCAGAATCGCAATCCTCATGCTCAATTTACCCTAGAAAATATCTTTGTACATGATTCTATGTGCTTTGGTTCAAAACTTCTATTTTAAGGTTCGCACCGGCGGCCATTTTGGATTTTGGTCTCTAGCAAAAAATGCCAGCATTTTTCAGAGGGATATGGGGGCTAAATCTTTTATTAAAGGCCCAAAGAGGTCAAATCAATCGTCAAACCTTACTAGCCACAGAATCTAGGTTTTAGACTCAACTAAAGGTGTCAATACTAGCATTTAATAGTGGTGGTGGGTTTTTTTTTCGTTCTGTGTCATATTTTCAAAAGACGTAATAAGACAATCTTGGGAGGGCTGGGCAGCGGACGGTCTTTAAGAGAAGAATCTTAGGTTAAGTAGTTCGTTCCAGAACACCTTACACAGTCTTTATAACAGGTGATGAGTCAACTGACATTCTTCACAGCTGTTCCGGGAGGAAAGTTTAGTTTATCTATATTTTCAGGATTTTGTTTCAAGCCAATTTTACATAAGTAGCTTTTCATAAACAACAGTCAAGAATAATGTTAGGCCTATAGCATGTAAGAAAATTAGTTATATTCAGTAAAGAGTGTCAGATTTTCACTCATGAGCATTTTTATTTACGTTTGCGATAATAAGTGTATTTCTTAAGAACATTTTCTACTAAATAGGCCACATTTGCATGGTACTGTTCAACAAAAATATTTTTTGCCATAAATCTGATAGAAGAAGAAATATTAAAACTACTACGAAAATAACCAAAATATTTTAAAGAAGAAATGCTTGGTTGTAGTTTTTATCTAAGATTTCTAGATTCAGTCATTTAGCTAAATAGCTCAAATGTGTGCATCTGAACAGCTGTGCCTTAAGCTTTCTTAAAAAAAGTAAAACAATAAATAAAATAAATAAAGAAACACCTGGCAAACTATTATCAAAATATGCCATTACAAGCACTCACGCCTTGGCAAAATGTTACAATAACTAACAGAGAAGTCAAGTGCACAGTAACCTGGGCCTGTATTCACGTTGAGATAGCATGAGACTTAGCATCATGCTAACTTAGAAGCTCTTCCAAAAGTCCTATTAAATGCTATAGGACATTGGAAGAGCTTCTAAGTTAGCATCATGCTAAGTCTCATGCTATCTCAACGTGAATACAGGCCCAGAGAAGAAAAGGATTTCAACTTCCTTAGTTACATCAAAACATATTATTCACCATCATCATCCTTCTCTTTATCCTCACCCTCATTATAGTAGTAGTAGTACTAGTAGCAGCAGCAGCAGCAGCAGCAGCAGCAGCAGCAGTAGTAGTAGTAGTAGTAGTAGTAGTAGTAGTAGTAGTAGTAGTAGTAGTTGCTAAATCGAAATCCTATTCATCCTCATCCTCATCTTTCTGTTCATCCTCAACCTCATTCTACTACTACTACTACTACTGCATCTACTACTGCTACTGCTACTACTACTACTACTACTACTACTTATTCGACCCCATCCCATCTCCCACCTTCTCTTCCTCCTCCTTATCTAAATCCCTCCTCTTCCTCCTCCTTGTCTAAATCATCATCATCATCGCCTTTACCGGTTTTATCATCATTGTCGTCATCATTGTTTTAGGCAGGTTGTCAACATCGTCATCGTTGCCGTCAATCATCTATCATCTACAGCGAGGGAGGTCATTGACATTTAGAATTAGGAGTAACATTTGATTTCACACACACACACACACACACACACACACACACACACACACACACACACACACACACGCACGCACGCACACGCACACGCACACGCACACACGCACGCACACACACACACACACACACACACACACACACACACACACACACACACACACACACACACACACACACACACGCGCGCGCGCGCGCGCACACAACAACAAGTAAACAGGAAAACAGTGATAGGTTTAACAAAGTTGGCATTTTGTCCAACAACGGGCTCTCAGTCTTAAGGAGTGCTCAGGAAAATGTCACCGTTGTTGACATTTAGAGAGGCTTCATTCAGCATGGAACAAGATTGCAACCAACCACAACAAAAAATACCCTCGGTAATTACATATCTTAAAAAAAAGACAAACGCATAGCGTACTCCTACGCATTCTATATTTTTTTTAAAGGCGAACCTCTGTGATCCTTTTCAAAGAATCCGAACAATCTGACCTTTCGTACTAATGGCTAACCTTTCCAAACATGGCGGTCTACACTACTTAGAGATACACTGACCCACCACGATTAAGTCCCTTGTTGTTGTTTTTTCTGGGTAGCTGTGACCCACATGCAAATGTCCCCAACTTCAAATTGAGGCTGCTCTTTAAAATGATGTTTCGTTTCGAATTTGGGGGCATTTGTATGGGAGTCAAACCTGGTCAAAACAAGATTACTTACCAGCTATAAGAGGGAGAACACGTGAAACCCGTGTTGTTGACACGTGATCTGGTTGGTCTTTAAAGATGGCTTCAGAGTGACGTCATTGCTTAAGAACAAACTGAAAGTAGTGCTTAAACAAAATGTCAGCAACATTAGTGCTTCGAAACTAAACTCACCAGTAAACACGCAGAAATTCAACTTTAAAATATGCCTATTTGTTTTTGTCCCACCTTCTTAAATATAATACCCGCTACACCTATCTACTCAGACTACTAATATACTTAGGCCTACCTACTACATATTAGCTCAGATAGTGATGCCATTGTTCTTCCGTAGTACGCTTGATCACTTAACATTTCTCTAAAACAATTTCTCTTTTAGTCCATGAGGTGAAAATATCAATAGATTGTTTTAAAAAATTTGTTGATCATGTCGATTTATTGAACATTATTGTATGTACAAACCCAACATCATCTTTCCTAGGCAAACGACGTCTTTCTAAATTTGTTTTCATAAATTTGTCAGTGAATATTTTTTTTTAAAAACATATATGCATATGGCGTGTATGTTTGTGTGTATGTGCATCTGGGATTTCATGCGCACGTGTGTGTCCATGCGTGTTTAATACGCTTCTGAGAACATGCATTTGCGTGTGTGATGTGTGCGTGGCGTATGAGTAGTATGTGCGTGTGGTGTGTGTGTGTGTGAAGGTGTGCGTGCGCGCGTGCGTGTGTGTGTATGTGTGAAAAACAACAACAAACAACAAACAAAAAACAAAAACCAACACAATGTTAAACAACAACACAAAAAACAACATCATAACACACCTAATAGTAATAATGTGTGCGTGCGTGCGTGCGTGTGTAACGCCATTATGTATATGGATTTGTTTAGGTGTGTGTGTGTGTGTTTGCTCGCGCGCGCGCATACTATGTGGTGTGTGTGTGTGGGCTCGTGCGCGTTGGCATATATATGTGCACTATGTGTGTATAATTATGCTTGCATGTATGCATGTACGAACGCTTTGTGTGTGTGTGTGTGTATTTGCTCAGCGCAGCGCGCATACTATGTGGTGTGTGTGTGTGTGGGCTCGTGCGTGTTGGCATATACATGTGCACTACGTGTGTATAGTCATGCTTGTGTATGCATGTACGATCGCACACACAAATCTAATATCATCCCATCACGTATTCACGCGCCATACAGTAAATACCTTACAAATTGAGACAACATTACAGAAAGTAGCTGCGTTCCACCTTCCCTTAATACTTTGCTGGAGGGTTAAATAGCCTTCTATCAGTAGCTAAATGGGTCCGTCCATTTGATGAGTTGAATAATTTAGCACTCTGCGTGCTTGCTGCTCACTGGACTAAGAGCCGACCCACGCGCCCGAGTTCAATCGTACGACTTATCCAAATGTGACGCCATAACTATATGAGGCACGCTTCTCACGAAATACTACTGTCATCTACATTGATCCGATGAAATCATTCTACTGTGTTTATGCAGACCCCAATACACGAACACCACAAAATGTCTGATACACAAATATACATTAAAAATGTTTGTTATTATTTAACCTTTTTGTGTAATACATTTTTTTGTATATAAAAAAAAATGAGGGGGAAAAAACAAACACAACAAAACATCATACTTACATAACATAACATAGAAAAGTAATCAAGACAATATTAAGGCATATAGACTCACAAGAAAATAAACATGCGGATGAGCAATAATATCGTAATAATTATGCTATCAATGACATACAAGGAAATAAGTGAAGTTGATGAAAAGAGAGAGAGAGAGAGAGAGAGAGAGAGAGAGAGAGAGAGAGAGAGAGAGAGAGAGAGAGAGAGAGAGAGAGAGAGCGAGAGAGAGAGAGAAATATACGAAATACGAATGTTTTATTGAGGGTAAAAAGTATAAGCTACAATAGCTTCTTTACACCTTGCCCTCTCACTCATACATTCATGCCATGCATCAAGCAAAGACAATTTGACATAAAACAATCAAGTGAACAACAGAGAGAGACACAGAGAGAGAGAGACAGAGAGAGAGAGACAGAGAGAGAGAGAGAGAGAGAGAGAGAGAGAGAGAGAGAAAGAGAGAGAGAGAGAGAGAGAGAAAGATTTTAGGCAACGTGGTTGGTTGTAACTCAGTCCTTGAGACGGCAATACAAAGTTGTGTCTGCATAGCACAAACCATACTCGAACTTTGAATGCATAAACACACAAAAAAGAAGCAAACATAGAGGACTGGACCCTGAGAGAGAGAAAGAGAAAAGTGCAATACAAAGTTGTTGTCTCTAGCATACTCCTTTGAATGCATAAACACACATACTCCTTGAAAAAGTGTGTTAATCCCCTTTTCCATTCCTTGATGACAAACATATAATTCATGAGAATTGTGTATTATGGGGGAACTAGAAACAATAGTGAACATAACTGGAAGGATTTCATCGGGTTCATTTAACTGATAATCATACTTTTTTTTAAATGTCATAGTTGGACGGTCGTATTATTGAAATCGCACCTGTTGGTCAGCACCCTTTAAAAGCGAGTTGCGTTGAAGGACTGGGAATTACTAGCTGTGGGGCTCTTTAGCTCACTTCAATCTCTGCTGTATGAATAAACGATTGGTCATCTCTGGCATCAAAGAGTGGGAGGCATGACGTTATCCAAGTGGAGTGCTTTCAAAGCCCATCTCCAAAACATAATTATGCAAATATGCTCCACATAATGTTGATTCCCCGAGAGGTCCAAAAGTAAGGGGTGTTGTCATTTCCTCCAAATCAACTCATCAAAATGTCGCAACAGTTTAGATATTGACTAGTGTAATTAGTGTGATTAGGCTCTGTTGTTGGTGTTACTTGTTTAATCTGGATTCGTTTAAAAGTAGATTACTCGTGTAGTTTAAGTGTCCTCCAGTTAGAAAAGGTAATGTTATGGGTTCAATCTCTCAAACGCATTCTCGATGATAGTGGTGGCGGTGGCGATGATGATGATGATGATGATTATGATGATGCTAAGGAGGAGGAGGACGACGACGACTATCGATGATAGTGGTGGCAGTGGCGATGATGAGGATGAGGATGATGATGATGATGATGACGACGACGATGATGATGATAATGATAATGACGATAATGATGAATATGACGACGACGACGATGATAATAAGGAGGAGGAGGAGGAGAATGATCATGATTATGACGACGACGACGACGATGATGATGATGATAAGGAGGAGGAGGAGGACGACGACGACGATGATGATGACGACCAAGATGATGATGATAAACAACCGATCCAAACACTTCAGTACCAGGTGTGATAAGAAGGGGGAGGAGGAGGACGACGATGATGATGATGATGATAAGGATGATGAGGAGGAGAATGAGGAGGAGGACGACGACGACGGCGATGATGTGCGGATTAAACGAAACACATGAACCCGAGGTACCCCAAAGTAGCTAGAACACAGCCCGACGCCATAAAATACAATACAATAAGATACAGGTGTAGAGTGACACAGAGGTAAAGCGTTCGCCTCGTGTACAATTAACCCGAGTTCGAACCTGGCTACAGGTGGTTTTTTCCCTCTCACTCTGCATTAGGCCTTACGGTTTGAGCGTGGAGTCTTTCGGATGAGATGATAACACGAGGTCCCATGTGCCCATGCACTTAGCACACGTTAAACCCAGTGGCAACGAAAAAGTTGTAATTGGGTCAAGATTTCACCCACCCTCCTCCCCTCATCAGTCACACAAAAATCGCATGCAATTTTTTTTTTTAATGGGTGGCGCGCCTCTGGCTGCAACGCCCTCTCCAGTTGGGATCAACCCAAATTTCACAGTGACAATAACGTAATAATAATAATAATAATACTGGTTATTTATAGAGCGCTTAACTCCCTTTGCAGGGTGCTCAAAGCGCTGAACAAAGGCCTAAGCACTAACATACAGATAAACATACACATTAAAGACAAGCCAAGAATAATCAAAGCTACAAAACTTTTAAAGTCAACTCCAGGGCACAGAAATCCTTCATCCCCAGATCCATCCACCTCCTAAACTCATGATCCTTTTAGGTTTAAATGTGTGTTCATCGTGTTAAAAGAAACTATGCATGCTTATCCTTAGACGTGTATGTATCCACATATAATGTGTATCTTTAAGTGTGTATTATGTGTAACTTTTGCTCCTATTCATGCATGCTGAATGTCAATGTCTTTGTTATTCTGGCACCTGAACAAAATTTCTCCTTGGGAGATAATAAAGTGAATTTGATTTGATTTGATTATCAACATGAAGACAAGTATCAATGAATATAAACATTAACAATAAGTGAGACTGTTCATACAAAATACATGTATTAATCTCTCTCGCCCTCCCCCCCCCCCCTCCTCCCCCTCCCCCCCCCCCCCCCCCCCCCCCCCCACACGCACGCACGCACGCACACATACTGCAGGGTAATATCATCAAGGACTACGTGGATTAGAGGTGAGAGTATGAGGTTTCAAAAAGATGAGTTTTCAGAGAAGTTTTGAAAGACTGAACAGAGGAAGAGTGGCGAACACTGTGTGGTAAGCTATTCCAGACCGAGGGAGCAGAGTACGAGAAAGAAGATTCACCGAAGGATTTAGTTTTAATACGGGGAGTGGAGAGCAGGCATGAGTCGGAGGAAGATCTGAGATGTCGGGTGGGAGTGTAGGTTTGTACAATGTCAGTGAGATACTGAGGGGCAGTTCCATTAATAGAGTTGAAGGTGAGGCATGCGACCTTGTACTGAATTCGAGCAGAAATTGGAAGCCAGTGAAGAGTGTGAAGTAGCGGGGTGATATGCTGTGTCTTTTTTGCTTTGAAAATCAATCTTGCAGCTGCGTTCTGAACTTTCTGGATTGAGGACTGCGGGCAACCAAATAACAGAGAGTTACAGTAGTCTAGCCTAGACAAGACGAGAGAACAGACGAGAGTTTGTGTTGCCTGAGTGGTAAGGAGGTGGCGAATAGAACTTATCTTACGAATCTGTAGATAGGCTATTTTGCAGACATAAATACCACAAATACCAAAGCAACACACTACAAAACCAAAACGCAACACAAAACAGTACAACGAAATACAATTATTTAAGCAGTGCATGATAAGAGTTTCGCTCAAGTCAAAGGAGCTTGCTTCGAACATAGCTCAATACAATAGACCTACCTGTCAATACAAATAAACATACATTACGATGATATTAGGTACTTTATAGTCACATAGGCGTCTCTGTGAAATTCGGGTTGCTCCCACCTGGAGAGCGCGTCGCAGCCAGAGGCGCGCCACCCGAATGTTTGTTTTGCATGCAATTTTTATGTGACTGCTGAGGAAGGAAAGGGTGGGTGGTGGGGGGTAAATTTTGACAACGTTTTCGTTGCCACTGGGTTTAGCGTGTGCTAAGTGCATGGGCACGCGGGTCCTCGGTTTATCGTCTCATCCGAAAGACTCCTCGTTCAGACCGTAAGGCCTAGCGCAAACTGAGATTTAAAAAAAAAATCCCCTGTACCGAGGTTCGAACTCGGGTTTACTTGACACAAAGGCGAACGCGTTACCTCTGTGCCACTCTACACCTGTTCACTCGTTACATCATTACCGATTCACTCTCTACGAGAGAAGCAGACCTACACAAACCTTGCCTATCGTATTCCCTAGTGCGTTCCTGCACTTAAAAGGGGAGAAAAAGCTGATTTATTTACGCCTTTTTTTATATTGTTGACAACAGTACAGAAAAGGGATTGGAGTTTTATAATGGCAGATACCAATTATTTTGTTTGTTGCTTCCCGTGCTCGTAGAGATAATGAAAATTAAATAATGCATGAACGCCATTAGTAGATATTGCGTTGGAATCATGCACGCATGCACGCACGCGCGCACACACACACGCATGCATGCATGCGCGCGCGCACACACGCATGCGCACACTGAGAGAGAGAGGGAGGGAAGGAGGGAGAGAGAGATAAGCAGTGACTAATGTAAGAGTGCCGTTAGTAGATATAGCCAGTACAAAATATTGGACGCTCGCACGCGCGCGCGCGCGCACACACACATGCACACACACAGACACGCACGCGCGCGCGCGCGCACACACACACACAACACAGCACAACACATCAACACACACACAACATAAGAACACACACACACACAACAGAACAACACACACAACACACACACACACCACACATACACATACACACACACAACAGAACAACAACACACACACACACACACAAACAGAACAACACAACGCACACATACACAACAGAACAACACACTCACAGAGAGAGAGAGAGAGAGAGAGAGAGAGAGAGAGAGAGAGAGAGAGAGAGAGAGAGAGAGAGAGAGAGAGAGAGAGAGAGAGAGAGTTTTACATTTCCTATCATATTTTATTTCGCACTTGCTGGCATCACAGTGTCCATTTTGATATTGAAAGGACCTGCTACACTGCACACGATTCGATTCACTACGATCCGATTTCGACATTTGTGAGGCATGATTGACGTGAAATTCTACTGTCTAAATAAATCTGATAAAAAAAAATCCTACTAGTTTGTGTTCACTATATTTGTGACCCAGCACCACGAATTGGACATTAAGTCGCTTGGCTTGTTTCTCACAGCTGGCTTGCAAAGTCAACAATGTCATTTTGGGGTCAATTTTGAGTTATGTGTATTTTCGTATTCTCCAACATTACCTTTTCTTTCATATTTATAAAGGATAATCTTTGGCATGGTCTCTAAATGCTCTTATAAGTGCTTTAAAATGAGTAGGTCAATGCATTTTATTCCGCTAGGCTAAACTTTAGACTGTGTTTTCTCAAAATGGCCGACGCTCACCCTACTAACTTTAAATGCTCATAACTCTGGAATGGAAAAAGATACAAGAATGGTTCTTGTATTATTAGAAAGAGAATTGTCTGAAGTTTTCAAATGTATAATAATTTCAGACAGGTCAGTTTGACACTTAATGTCCCTTTCGTGGCGCTAGGTCACATTTGTAGTCTCCCGTACACGAATCTGATAAAAACAAATATCTTATTTTTGTATCGAATATTTTATTTGATTCTTGTTTTGTGGTCTGCAGTGAACGAAAATAATAGTTATTTTTAGACGGAAGTATTTTCACGTGATTCATGACTCACAGACATTGTCACAATCGCATCGTATTGGGGTCAAATCGTATGCAGTGTGGCTAGGCCTGGACAGAACAAAAAGAGTCTTTCAAAGCCAATCTCGCTCAGTTTCAGCATTTTTATTGTTTTGCGCCATTATGAGCTGCGCGATGCTATTGAGTCGCGCAGGTTCCATTGACAATAAACGAGCTTTGATATGCATGCAGATTAACCAATCAAAACGCACGAATCAACTGTCACTTCGTCTATTACTTTTTCTACCCCCCCCTTTTAAGTGTACCCCCCTCCCCTTCTCTCTCTCCCTCATTATTAATGTCTTCTAGAAACAGCGAAACTGTTAGAAAATTGTCCGATACGAAATTTTCATTTTTATATACCAAGCTTTCTAAAGGCAAGAAAAATTGCTTTGTCATAAATTAATTATTTTGCTATAAATGGTGCATGAAATGACACTTTGTTTTTATTAATTATGTTGTACCCCCCTTCCAAAGGGGGCTTTTGCTTTTATGAAATTGGAATAAATATTTTTGATTTTTTCATTTCATTTCATCCAAAGGGGGCCCTTATGGAATAAATTTTCTTTCATTTCAGATTGGATTGGAAGAATGGCTGTTGCCTAAAATCGATATCCCTGGAAAATAAAGTTTAAGTTTCTCTCTCTCTTTCTCGGTCTCTCCCCATCTCTCTCTCTCTCAGATTGGAAGAATAGGCGTTGCCTAAAATCTATATCCTTGGAAAATAAAGTTTAATCTCTCTCTCTCTCTCTGCACGATACAATTTTGGGATGTGACATCACGCACAGAACACTTAAAGGGGTTTTGTCTGCTTGCTGTCGTTGTTGTTGTCTTTTGTGTTGGTGTTGGTGTTTTTGTTGTATTTGTTGCTGCTGCTGCTGCCGCTACATAACTTTTAAACTGAAATCCAGGGCCCAGAAATCTTTTATCCCTTCCTCTATCCATTTCTTAAACCCATCATGAATCTTTCAAAATTGTTGGCTCTTACTGATCGCCAGCATGTGTGTTTAAGTAAAGTGTGAGTGTATGGGAGGGGAGGGGGGGGGGGGACGAAATAGAGTGTGTACCCTGAAGGTGTGCAATACGTTTATGACTGTGATTTTGGTCTTTGTTCAATTAGGTATACATTTCTTTGCATTTTAAATTGTGCTTGTAAATATGATAATGCATGTGTGCTCTATACCTTTAATCTTCTATGCCATATTATAACCGTTCAATGTATTTTATTGTATGTTTAATGTCAATGTCTATGTTATAATCGTGGCACCTGGACGCAATTTCTCTTTTCAGAGATGATAAAGATGTTTTGATTTTTGATTTTGTTGTTTTTAAGGTTTCATAGCAATGTAACAAATGGTTATCATGACATAGTAAGTACCCCTGAACAAAAGCTAAATTAAGGACTATGTCTCCAAAAATGGTGTTGTTTGTTGAGGCAATGGTTCAAAGCTAATCAATTGAATGCTGTGAAGCTTGAAAGTAGTTATTGATCAATACTCATTGGATAAGACAGCCTTAGAATATGATATGATTCCATTGAATCGTCCATAGGCCTATTGTGGGTGCGTCTCGAAGGAATTGTATGCTTTATTATATCAATTTTCGTTACGAAATACAACTTACTGTATTAAGCGGGATTTTGGACCGTGAAATTAAAACTTTTTAACAGCTTTAAGCTGTTGTGGTGAATGTGACGAATTTCCTCCTAGCTTTCGTATTTATACTAACTAGGCCTACTATTTGGTTTTCTTTCACATATTGTTCTTGCAACAAAATCAACAACAAAACAAGTTTTTTGAATGGCCAATGTGTCTTCCTCCGCTCACAACTCCCCCCCCCCCCCCTACCCCCTCCTAAAATTATTCATTTGATGCATTACTCTTTCCCTCCACTCTCAGAGAGAGAGAGAGAGAGAGAGGAGGAGAGAGAGAGAGAGAGAGGGAGAGGGAGGGAGGGAGAGAGGGCGGGAGAGAGGGAGGGAGAGGGGAGAGAGAGGGAGGGGAGGAGAGGGGAGAGAGAGAGAGAGAGAGAGGAGAGGGAGAGAGGGAGAGAGAGAGAGGGAGAGAGAGAGAGAGAGAGAGGAGAGAGGGAGAGAGGGAGAGAGAGAGAGAGAGGGAGGAGAGAGAGAGAGAGAGAGGGAGAGAGAGAGAGAGAGAGGGAGAGAGAGAGAGAGAGAAAATCCGACAGACAGACCAAGCACCCTAGCTCACCTCCTCTCTTCCACAAACACTCATAGACAGGAACTTTTATTCACATGTACTACGTATGAGCACGCGCGCACGTGCTTCGTCGTAATTGCAGAATGGCTCTACACCAATTACCCCCACCTTTAATTGTTACTTTATTGCTTTATCAACAGATTCGTCCTCGTTTTCCACCAGACCTGCTGCAATTTAGCAGTTGTTTTACGTGTAGCGTAGGGTTACGAGTTTTCTTGGAAGAAGTTCGCGCTTCTACTTCTTTTGCGTTCTCAGGCCATAAGTCCATAATGGATAAGGTACGTATGTGTCCGGTTTTCAGTTTTCACTGGACTTCTTATGCGTTCTCAGGCCATAATGGGTAAGGTACGTATGTGTCCGGTTTTCAGTGTTCACTGGTCTCCATGCTGCATAGAACTGTCACGTTTCGATTTCGGAGGAGCTTAAAGCAGAGCATTATTTACAAGATTATTTTGTTGGAAACTGGCAGAGAAAACGGGCTACTAAGCATGGTAGTTAGAAAAGGCGGATTCAAAGAGAGTGATTTATTATTAAAGGAATTTGCTAGCACAGAACTTCCAGAAGGTGGGGGAACTACTTGTACTGAAAGACCACCACGTGAGACTCGTGGAGGGGGCGGGGATCGTCGAGACAAGACTGCATATGATCATCTCCAAGCATGGAAAGTGACGTCATTCGCGCAATAATGTCGGTTTTCGGCTAAAGTTTAGAATTTGTATATTTTAACCTTTCAATCTGAAGTGAAACTGACCCTAACCCTAATCCAAACCATAAGCCGTCGTATCATTTAACCTTTCAATCTGAAATTAAACTGACCCTAACCCTAAACCGTCAAATACACAAAAAGTATATAAATGTATATAATTATGATAAATGTCAGTAATTGCCGATACACGGCAGGTGGACATTACTGGAAGAAGAAGAAGAAGACTTTACTAAAATGTGGAGTGTTCCATATTTGGAGATGATCATATTGTGCATTTTTGAACGCCTTGTGTCGTCGAGCTCCCCGCATGGAGGCACGAGGCATCCAAAACATTGCCCCAATTGCATGAAGATTCACTTTGTTTTTCTTTACTTCTTGGATGAAGAAAAAGTATAAAAATGAAATATTTATACGTGTATATAATTATGTTGAAAAAATGGGTTTTCGGGCTTGCTACATTGCGTCTGTGCGACTCTTTTTGTTTATCTTTGCGCGGTGAACTGAAATTGAGAAGACTTCAATGACGAAAAATGCAGTCTTTTTGGGGATGCTTTAAACAATTACTAAATAAGAAAACCTACAATTGAAATATTAACGATTTAAACCGATACCACACAAATAGTTTCCTTGACAAATTTGAATATCATTTTGTTTAAAAAAAAGCATTTAAATGTACAGGCAGGTCTACATTCACATAATATACATTCTTGCATTTCTGTTTTCTTTGTATCGCTGCCCTTCTCCCCCTCATTATCTCAACAAAAAAGAACCCCCGCACTGAAGCATAGGCCCTATTCAATAACATCTGAAGTCGTCAGAGTGAAGACCACCTTTAATGGTACAACGTTTGCATCGTGTTTGTACTGCATTGCTCCGATGCTGTTCCGTCTTGTTAAAATGCCAGCACGGGATGTCTCGGTGCAAACGATGTGTGCGAGCTTTCGTTTCCTGGAACAAATTACATAACAATTCGCTGCTGTTAAGTGCTGCCGAGCTCTTTATCTTCTCTTCTGGGTTTATCAGTAGTGTGTGTGTGTGTGTGTTTGTGTATGTGTGTGTACGCGTCTGTGTCTGTGTGTTTGCATGTGTATGTGTGGCCTGTGTGTGTGTGTGCGCGCGTGTGCGTTGAGTATGTGCGTATGCATGTGCATGCATGCATGCGTGTGTGGATGTGCGATTGCATACAGGCATGTGTGTGTGCGCGTGAGTATGTGAATCATCCAGAAGCAGACATAAATGCACGTACTTTATGACATCCGTCATCACTGTCTTTGTTGGTCGGTCTCTACATGTATTTCTATATTTCTGCTTGGGGTAAAAGCCAAAAGGAACTTGCAGCCTATTTTTTTTTTAATTGTTTTTGTCTGGTCCGTCCGTCCGGTGTCCGTCCGTCCGTCCGGCTATTCGTCCGTTTTTCTCAAAAGCTATTCAGTCTATCATCATCAAATTTGGTATACTAGTTTGCCAAGATGCAAGCTATCCACTGATGTATTTAGTTTTACATTAAGGTCAAGGTCGCGCCAGTTACGGGGTTCAAACCCCGAAACACATAATCGCTAATATCTCGCGAAGTTTTGCATGTATTTTAATGCAGTTTTTTTTACATTTCTTGATGAATGGTCATGAATTTTTCTGTGCGCGCGCGTTCGCATGATCGCGTGCGCTCAAATCACGGGTCCGAACCCCAAGGCTATATATAAAAAAAACTATTCAGTTACGTGCTGTTGTGATGCCTTTTTATGTAGTTCCGTGCTGTTTTTATGTATGTGTACAGCCGACACATTCCGATTTCGGAGTACCTCGGCGATGCTGCGAGGGGACTTTGCAGCCGCTAGGCGTTGTACTTGTTTTTATTCCATTCACGATACTACTACATGTACACCCTGGCACGTATCTCGAATTTTCTCTCGTGTGTGTGTGTGTGTGTGTGTGTGTGTGCGTGCGTTACTAACGATATTCATTGTCCTGAGGAGTATGAATTCATTCGTGTATTTTTTTTGTTTGTTTGTTCGTTCGTTGTCCTTTGCCGATTTACGATCGCAAAGGAGTATGAATTCGTTCGCGATCTACTATTTTTTTTTTTTGTCCTTTGCGGATCTACTATCGCAAAGCAGTCCGTTTTCGTTCGTTCGTTGTCCTTTGCCGATCTACTATCGCAAAGCAGTCCGTTTTCGTTCGTTCGTTGTCCTTTGCCGATCTACTATCGCAAAGCAGTCCGTTTTCGTTCGTGAATTTCTTTAGTCCTTTGCCGATCTACGATCGCATTCCCCCTGCCATTCGTCTGTACAATCAGAATGCAGACTGACCGGTAAATGTGCATGGGGGTGTGAGAGTGCGTGAGTGTAAGCGTGCGTGTGGGGGGAGGGGGATTCAGGTGAGGGGGACGGGATGTTGTTTTAATCATAAATTAAGTTTTTCCTTTTAATTATCTGACACTGGTGTATGCTTTTGCTTTATAGATTCCTTTGTGATGTTCGATTTATGTATACTGCTTCTTAATATCTTATCTTTTGTATTTGTGATCTTAATATTTTATATGTAAATTGAATTTATATTTACATTTTATTCATTGGACGATGTTAATGTATTTACTGTTTTCCTCTGTCCTAATAACTTATATGTAAATTTAATCAATGTCTATATTTTATTCATTGGACGATGTTAAATGTTTTTGCGGTTTCCCTCTGTGATGTTTGAGTTATATATAATGTATGTTTTAGTATTGTTTGTTTATCGAGCCTGTGAATGTGCTTTGTAAGGGATCATTAAAGTTATCGATTGATTGAACTGAATTATTCCGTGTATGTTCCTTTGTTTTGTTCTGTCTGTCCCAAGGATATCTCCCGAACCTTGACAGAATCGCTTAAGGGCTTCGCACACTAGCATCAGGCGTCAATTGTTTCTCAGAGCAACGCCTTGACGTTGAATTCACAGCACACATTGTAGCGAGGCAGTGGTGTATCTTGTCGCTTCGCCTCTTGTCTGCGAACTTCCTTATTTGGAAAGCAAGGAAAGATTACTCAAACCTCCTCTTAGAAACAACAGTCCCATTTGTTTTCTTCAATCCGAGTTATGGTCCTTCTCCGTTGTGATTGGCTAGTTTCACGAACTGCGATCGAGCATCAAAATTAGAATCTATTCTCGCTTAAAAAACACACAAGCGGCGCATTGCGCCTTGCAGCAAAAAATCGTTGGATCTCGAGGTCTTGTGTGCGAAGCCCTTTACAAATTTGTGTGGTGGTGGTGTCACCATGAGGAAGGCATCCACGCATAAATTATCGCCGCCGTGACCTTGAAAACCGAAAATATTTAAGGCGCCATAACTTCCACACCGTTGGTCTTTAAGAGTGTTCAAACTTGGCATGTGGGTACTTTGGCGTATGGCCGTTCTGATGATAGCATACCGATCAAGGTCACGGTCAAGGAGATCGGTAGGCCTTGAAAGTGGTAGGGGTCTAAACATTGGGTTTTAAACCATATTTTCCACATTATTACTTGACAGAATCGCTTCAGATTGGGCGTGGTACCGTATAACCTAGAGTAGAAAACATCCTAGCATAAATTAATGCCATGCTGACCTTGAAAACTGACATTTCTTTCTTTGCGCTATATATTTCTTGTCCAAGCTTTATCTCGTGAACCAGAAGACAGAATCACTTCACATTTTGTGTGAGGATGTGCGACTAACAGTGTAACATATCCATACATAAATTATCTATCGGAAATCCAATGTCGCCGAGCGGCAGACATGCTTCCGTTTTTCTTCACCCTCCTATATCTCGTGAAATACTGCATAGAATCACTCCAAATTGTGTATGGGGGTGTAACAAGAAGAAGACATTGCAGTACAAATCATACCACGTGTGATTTCATTTCCAGTTGATCTTTTCTTATTGAGCCTTGTCCTACTTTACCTATTCCCAGTTCGTTTTCTGTCATTTTGCCTCGTCCTGATTTCCCACTTGTCCTATTCCACGTTAGCCTTCTCCCAGTTCGATTTCTGTCTTTTGTTTGCCTCGTCCCGTTTTCCCACTTCTCCCATTTCGTCTTTTCCTATTGGGGAAATTCGGGCACGTGCGCAAATCTTTTCCCCTTCTTTGTTTCACTTATTTATGGATTGCGCACGGGTTTCCGCACGGAATATCCGCTTGTGTGTGTACACGGCCTAAGGGTTATGTTTACGGTTAGAGATCGTGTTGGGGGAAGGGATAGGCTTTATTTTTTAGGGGGGGGGGTCATCAACACGTGGGCATAACGAAACGACATTAGGGAGCACAGCAACACGGGAACACGACACGTGAACACAATGGCACGCAGTCCTAGGGTTTCCCCGAGTAAGTAATTACCTCACTGCTACAACCGGGCATGCATACTCAACAGGATAGCGTACATGTTTTTTAGTTTTTTAATCTACCAGCACTGAAATGACAAAATTTGAAGTGGTTCTGTGCAGCGGTTTGCAAAATACCGCGCACGCTTAAACGACTGCATGCCCCGTGGGGGGGGGGGATCTTTTTCATACAAATAGTTCCCCCACCCTCTGGAGGTTCTGTGCTAATGGCTTCCACTAATGTATTACTCTTCGCTGCCTTTTCATATTCTTGCTCATTGTTTTTTTTGCATCGTCGGTCCATTCTCCTGCCTTTTCCCCCCTAAAAATATTCCAAATATTTGTCTCCTTTGAACTCCACAATTCGAATGTGGCATATGAATGCAGCAGGGAGACCTCTGAAAACCGGACACATACACATAGGTGTAGAGTGGCACAGAGGTGACGCGTTCGCCTTGTGTCAAAAAAACCCGAGTTCGAACCTGGGTACAGGGGATTTTTCCTCTCACTTTGCACTAGGCCTCACAGTCTGAACGTCCGGATGATACGATAAACCGATGTCCCGTGTGCCCATGCACTTAGCACACATTAATCCAAGTGGCAACGAAAAAGTTGTCATTTGGTCAAAATTACCCCCCCCCCCCCTTCCTTCCTCATCAGTCACACAAAAATCGCATACATAAACAAAATTGAATGGTGCTCCTCTGGTTGTGACGCTCTCTCCAGGTTGGAACCCGAATATCACAGACGCATATGCGACTATAAAGTACCTGTCTTACGCATTATGGTCATATGGCCCGCGGACGCTGAAGAAAAAGGATTGCAAATCCCTCCGCTTCACATGGAGACAAAAGGCTACTTAGATCTCCAATGAACTAGACTAGTGGCAAGGGTACAGGTTCTGTGTACACGGGCATGTGCGCTTTGCGATTGTGTCAATATTTCTTCTATTTTATGCTTTTAAAGAAATCTCGATAAATTGCAGAAAATTCAAAACAATGCTGCTCGCCTTGTACTGAGGTGTTCCAAATTCTCTCACTCCACCCCAATGCTTGAATCTCTTCACTGGCTTCCTGTCGGAAGGCGTATCGAATACAAGCTCTCTCTGCTCTGCTACAAATCCCTGAATGGTCTGGCTCCTTATCTCGCTGATCTTCTGAACCTTTACACACCTCTTAGACAGTTACGCTCCTCTTCTGACACTTCTCTCCTCCAGATCCCTCGTTACCGCACCAAGACCCTTGGCGAACGCTCCTTCTCTTTCCAGGCCCCCTCCTCTTGGAATAGACTCCCTTTACCTCTCCGTTCTGCCAACTCCCTTTCTTCATTTAAGTCTTCTCTCAAAACTACTCGTTTCAAATCATAGCCTGTTATATTTCTTTTCAAGGTGCTGTGCCCCTTACATCCGCGTGTGTTTGTGTGCATGCGTGTGTTTGTGCGTGTGTAGTTTATGTGCGTGTGCGCGCGCGCGCGTGTGTAGTGCGTGTGTGTCCGTGTTTAGTGCGTGCGCACGCGCGTGTGTGTAATATATGTGACGAAAATTGTATGTGTTTAGTGCGTGCGTAAGCGCACACTGTCCGCGTTTACTAACTATGGTTGCGTGTGCGCACGCAGTAAAGGATTTTTCAAAATTAATAAAGATAGGTGTAGCGTGTGTAAACCACACGCCTCGGCTATATTTTTGTCATTTCTTTATTTATATTGCTTGCTGGTTTATTCATTTATTATTGTAAGCGCTTAGGGCTTTTTTAAGATTAGGCTCTATGAATGCTTATTATTATTATTATTATAAAAAAATCACACACGCGCGCGCGCACAGGCAGGCATTAATATCCACTCACGCACGTGCGCACTTACAATCATACGCACACAAATAAGTCAACACATCAACAGAGAGAGAGAGAGAGAGAGATGAGAGAGGGAGAAGAGAGAGAGAGAGAGAGAGAGAGAGAGAGAGAGAGAGACAGAGAGAGAGAGAGAGAGAGAGAGAGAGAGAGTGAGAGAGAGAGAGAGAGAGAGAGAGAGAGAGAGAGAGAGTCATTTTAATGCGAATTCGGCCAATACATCATGAATGAAAACGATGAACTTTCCACATGTCGTCGAGTGTAAACAACAAAAAGTGTATCAAAAAAAATTATATGGGAAGTGTTGGCATGTTTAAAACATCGACTAGGAACTTCACTACATTAAAACACCGAGTTCAGAAATACAAGAACAAACATTTAGACATTATTTGGCCATACATGTACCCAACTAAATGCAGAATCAACATAGTCGTCCCCAGCGCATTTTGACAAAGAAGCCGAAAACAAAACTTAAAACATTCAACCAAGGGTTATTTTCTATAATTTGATGTTAAAATTCTCTTCCTGGAAATCTGATCTCGATATTTTTTTTACAGTTTTTTGCTTGCCATTCGGACATAAAAAACACATTTTGCTTGCTCTTTCTGGAATAATAAAAATTTGATTTTGATATTCGCTTGCGCTTCCTGGAATTAAAGAAATCTTATCTCGATTTTTTACTTAAAAAAAAAATATTCATCGTCGTTCCAACGCCTCAAGTTGCCACCAGTCAAAGCTACCTTGTTCCAGGCCAGAGGAAGGAACCAACCTTGGAGTGATCAAACCAGCGCATACTCAACTTTCCTGAATCTTTGTGCCATTATAGGCAACCACATTTCCTTGGACATACCACACCGCAGCAAACAGTGCCAGAAGGCCATGCCACATGAACATTTCCCAGGGTTCCAGAAGGGATGCAACCGCACATGCATCAACCACATTTCCCAAGCAGGAAGTGGGATAAGGCCATGCCACATCAACCACATTTCCTTGGACATACCACACCGCAGCAAGCATGCCAGAAGGCCAGGCCACATCAACCACATTTCATACCACACCGCAGCAAGCACAGTTCCAGGGCCATGCCACATGAACCACATTTTGGAAATCCCACACCGCAGCAAGCACCCACTGCCACATCAACCACTTTTCAGCCAAGGCCAAAGGGATGTGCCACACGGCATCAACACACATGTCCTAGAGGAAGGGGGTTTATTTATTTAAAAAAATTCCATTATAGTCCCGTCAAACAGCTAATGGTCATCTCAGTACTGTCACCATTTCCCGTAAAGTGTCGCATCAACCACGTATATACAAAACAGCTATGGTCATCCCATCAACGCAATCGATCAATGTATCTTACCAACGTTCAACAACCTGTAAAACAACAAAACATACAGTACAATTCATAACATGACGCCTTCATCATTGTACCCTATAGCTCATAAGTCCACACAGTGCTAGAAACGTTGAGCCACTCTACTCTATTTATCGGATCCAGGGCCTGTATTCACGTTGAGATAGCACGAGATTTAGCATGATGCTAACTTAGAAGCTCTTACAAAAGTTCTATTAAATCCTAAAGGACATTGGAAGAGCTTCTAAGTTAGCATCATGCTAAGTCTCATGCTATCTCAACGTGAATACAGGCCCTGGATCCGATAGAGTAGAGTGGCTCGCGTGCCAGTCAATCGTCTCCAACTATGATCTCAAGATAGCAAAAGGAGGCAACAATTGGCTATCTTAGAAAGATGGGCTGGAATTAGTTCAACAATGGATGGAAGAAAGTAAGAGGGAACGTGGGTAGTATTGGAAGGAGTGGATGCGAACCGGTTTGTGGATGCAGGTGTGTCTACAGCACAATCAGAGGAAACAGAATGTAAGGTTAAAAAAGGTACATTTATACACATTACGAAATGCAGACAAGTGTTGTATTTCGAATTCGTGTTCGTTTGAAATGTCCTGTTAATGTTCTTGTAATGCACTTTGTATTCAGTTCGCAAAACAGAGGCTTAGGAAATGTTATCCGTACAAAAATTGAGACAGAAGCTGTAGAAATACAGCATGCGTTTAGAGAGGGGCAGAGAGGAGGAGAGGAGGAGGGGGAGAGAGAGAGGGGATGAAATACTTACACAGAGAGAGAGAGAGAGAACAGAGAGAGAGAGAGAGCGAGAGAGAGAGAGAGAGAGAGAGAGAGAGAGAGAGAG
Organism: Phymorhynchus buccinoides; assembly: GCA_017654935.2. NCBI lineage: Eukaryota > Metazoa > Mollusca > Gastropoda > Neogastropoda > Raphitomidae > Phymorhynchus > Phymorhynchus buccinoides. The sequence continues at coordinate 44,814,853 of CM065698.1, read as the reverse complement.
AGAGAGAGAGAGAGAGAGAGAGAGAGAGAGAGAGAGAGTGAGAGATGACGAGAGATGTTGGAGAGAGAGGGAGACGGAAAGTCGGAGAGAGAAAGAGATATGAGAAGGGTGAGGAGAGGAGAGAGAGAGAGAGAGAGAGAGAGACGAGAGAGAGAGAGAGAGAGAGAGAGAGAGCGAGAGAGAGAGAGCGAGAGAGAGAGAGGGAGGAGACTGAGAAGGAGAGAGAGAGAGAGAGAGGAGAAAGTAGAGAGAGAGAGATAAAAAAAAAAAAAAAAAAAAAAAGGAGAGAGAGAGAGAGAGAGCAGAGAGACGAGATGAGAAAGATGAGAGAGAGAGAGTTCGGAAGCGGGAAAGAGAGAGAGAAGAGGAGAGAGAGAGAGACGAAGAGAGATGGGAGAGAGTCGAAGAAGAGAGATGAGGAAAAAAAGAGAGAGAGGGAAAAAGGAGAGAGAGAGAGGGCAGATACTTTGATGTTTTTTGAGAGAAAGAGAGGACACAGAAAGCGGCGAAGGGATATGGACAGGCTGACACTATAGATGTCGATGTTGCTGCTTTTTTTCACTGAAGAGATCTTGGTTTCTTCACTGAAGAGAGATGCTTGATGATGTCGGTTTCAGAATGCCCAATGATGTCGGTCTCTTCTCAGAAAGAGATGTCGATTTCTTAACTGAAGATATATCGATTTAAGATGTCGGGATTCTTCACTGAAAATATGTCGATTTCTTAACTGAAAAAAAGAAATGTGATGATGTCGGCTTCAGATGTCTATTTCTTAAAGGAAGAGATGAGTGATGCTGGTTTCAGATGTCGGATTTCTTAACTGAAGAGATGTCGATGATGTCGGTTTCAAATGTCCGATTCTTCACTGAAGAGATGCTGATGTCGGTTTCAGACAGTGTCGATTTCTTCACCGAACAGATCTCGATTATGTTGGTTTAGTCATTAAAAAGATGCCGATGATGTCGGTTTCTTCACTGAACAGATCTCGATTATGCTGGTTTAGTCATTGAAACGGATGCCGATGATGTCGGTTTCTTCACAGTAGAATCGTTATTGTCGCTGCTGGTTTCTTCTCTGCAAACTGTCTTCTGTGATGGCTGTTCTGCAAGCTGTTTGTTCAGGTGGCTCGCGTCTTTTTTCGCTGTAGTCCTCGTTTCCTGTAAAGTAAGTTAAATCAGAATAAAAAAAGTAAAGATACTATGACTAGTGAGAAAAAAAAATGAAGAAACGCATTTTCTCAAGCGCACAAAATAAAGATGGCTGATTCCAATAATCTCACACTTGGAAGATGATTAATTCAATTAGTCGAGTACTAAAATCTCAAGTTTGATTGTTTTCGTGGGATTTCAATAGCTCAACAAAACAATGCATCCCCAATTGTGAAAATCACAAATGTGTGGCTGCTCAAAATGTGCCAAAATGGGACGTGTCAACTGTTGTTGGCAAGGCAAACACATTTAAACGATTTTTCATTAACCCCCTAATTTGTCAAAGAAGCCCGGAGGAATTGCTGATTACCATCTAAAGCTTATTGCTACTTGAATGTGCACACCCATTTTGAAACGTTTTGAGTAGTCATGCTTTGTGACTTTAACTTATAGTGGTGAGGTTAATACTCGTGCTATTTCTTTCAAAACTTAGGAGACGCTAATGAAGCTCTAGGACAAGAAGTAGTACGGATAATTGAAGTTAATATGCAAAAAAATTGAAAAGATTTTAATTCAAATTTTTAAAAAAAACTTCATTGTCTAATAAATAAGTTTAAAATGGGAAGAAGTGTTCTTTTGCAACACGTGCAGCAGATTAAAATAAATTAAATTAAAATTCAAATATAAATAAAGAAAATAAACACAAAGAACACAACAATGCCCAAAGATCAAAGGTTACACAACATAATTTGTCACTGCCCATCCATTCTCCAACACAGTTTTACGCACACACAACTTCCCTCATAGACAAACAAATTCACACACAACACACACAAAAACAGTGGACTGGAACAATTAAATTTTATTGTCAGATTAACTATAAAAGCTGTAAACAATTGAAAAAAAAAAGTAAAACAAAAACGATGAAATTCAAAAGATAAAGAAATTAAAAAAAAATGCAAAAGCACCCCCCCCAAAAAAAAAAGAAAAGAAAAACAAAAAA
>CM065698.1:44802418-44812202 GCA_017654935.2 Phymorhynchus buccinoides | reverse complement strand
ACTAGTTGGAAGAATAAGAAGAAACCCTGTTAGCATCAGATCCGTTGTATTGGCTAAATTCGTAAATACCTATCGGACGAAGCCACAGCTATATTTATTATTTCCCTCATCCTATCTTGTCTTGACTTTGTAATGCTATTCTTTCCGCCTTACCCGTTTCTGTTCTCTCTTTGTCTACAGCACATTCAAAATGCAACAGCTCGTCTTGTCCTTAGGAAGAAAAGGTTTGATCGTGTTAGCTCTACGCTCTCTGCACTTGTCTGTTAAAGATAGAATTGAATACAAACTTAACACTCCCTGCTATAAATATCATGCTGTTCTCCTACCGCTTCGTCAGTATTACCATGTACCTGTCCGTTCGCCTGTTACGTTCAGTTTCAGACCCTTTTCCCTTCAGATCCCTAGACCTGTATAAACTTTCAACTGCTGGTCGAAGCTCTTTTGCTGTATTTTTTTTAGGACCAACCGCATAGAACAAAACAACAGGGCGTTGAATGGAACGCCCTACTTCCAGAAACCATTCAGGCCCCTTCTGCTAAGACCTTCAGAAGGCTGCTGGCAGAGCACTAAAGCTTCAGACCCAAGGGTAGGCAGTGGTTGGGCCGGCATCATGCTGGGTACCGCTGAACGGTCCTTGTCTGGCCGGTTGTCTGGCTGTCTACCCACCAAAACCCCCCCCCCCCTCCTCTCTCAATCTCTCTCTCCTCTCTCTCTCTCTCTCTCTCTCTCTCTCTCTTCTCTCCTCTCTCTCCCGCTCTCTCTCGCCCTCCTCTCTCTCTCTCTCTCTCTCTCATCTCTCTGTCTCTTGTGTTTCTTTCCCTTTGACCTCTTCGCCCGTTTCATTTGTAATAATGGTCAAAAATGACTTTAACTAGTTGGAAGAATAAGAAGAAACCCTGTTAGCATCAGATCCGTTGTATTGGCTAAATTCGTAAATACTTATCGGACGAAGCCACAGCTATATTTATTATTTCCCTCATCCTATCTTGTCTTGACTTTGTGATGCTGTTCTTTCCGCCTTACCCGTTTCTGTTCTCTCTTTGTCTACAGCGCATTCAAAATGCAACAGCTCGTCTTGTCCTTAGGAAGAAAAGGAATGATCGTGTTAGCTCTCCTCCTCTCTGCACTTGTCTGTTAAAGGATAGAATTGAATACAAACTTAACACTCCCTGCTATAAATATCATGCTGTTCTCCTACCGTTTCGTCAGTATTACCATGTACCAGTCAGTTCGCCTGTTACGTTCAGTTTCAGACCCTTTTCCCTTCAGATCCCTAGACCTGTATAAACTTTCAACTGCTGGTCGAAGCTCTTTTGCTGTATTTTGTTTTAGGACCAACCGCATAGAACAAAACAACAGGGCGTTGGAATGGAACGCCCTACTTCCAGAAACCATTCAGGCCCCTTCTGCTAAGATCTCTTCAGAAGGCTGCTGGCAGAAGCACTAAAGCTTCAGACCCAAGGGTAGGCAGTGGTTGGGCCGGCATCATGCTGGGTACCGCTGAACGGTCCTTGTCTGGCCGGTTGTCTGGCTGTCTACCCACTCCCCCCCCCCTCTCTCTCTCTCTGTCTCTCTCTCTCTCTCTCTCTCTCTCTCTCTCTCTCCCTTTTCATTTGTAATAATGGTCAAAAATGACTTAACTAGTTGGAAGAATAAGAAGAAACCCTGTTAGCATCAGATCCGTTGTATTGGCTAAATTCGTAAATACCTATCGGACGAAGCCACAGCTATATTTATTATTTCCCTCATCCTATCTTGTCTTGACTTTGTGATGCTGTTCTTTCCGCCTTACCCGTTTCTGTTCTCTCTTTGTCTACATCGCATTCAAAATGCAACAGCTCGTCTTGTCCTTAGGAAGAAAAGGATTGATCGTGTTAGCTCTCCCCTCTCTGCACTTGTCTGTTAAAGATAGAATTGAACACAAACTTAACACTCCCTGCTATAAATATCATGCTGTTCTGCTACTACTTCGTCAGTATTACCATGTACCTGTCAGTTCGCCTGTTACGTTCAGTTTCAGACCCTTTTCCCTTCAGATCCCTAGACCTGTATAAACTTTCAACTGCTGGTCGACGCTCTTTTGCTGTATTTTTTTAGGACCAACCGCATAGAACAAAACAACAGGGCGTTGAATGGAACGCCCTACTTCCAGAAATCATTCAGGCCCCTTCTGCTAAGACCTTCTTCAGAAGGCTGCTGGCAGAGCACTAAAGCTTCAGACCCAAGGGTAGGCAGTGGTTGGGCCGGCATCAATGCTGGGTACCGCTGAACGGTCCTTGTCTGGCCGGTTGTCTGGCTGTCTACCCCCCCCCCCCCTCTCTCTCTCTCTCTCCTGTCTCTCTCTCCAAGTCCCTCCCATCCCCTCCCCTCCTCTCTCTCTCTCTCTCTCTCTCTCTCTCTCTCTCTGTCTCTCTCTCTCTCTCTCTCCTCTCTCGTCTCTCCAGCCTCTCTCTCTCACATCCTCTCTCTCTCTCTCTCTCTCTCTCTCTTTCCTTTGACCTCTTCGCCCTTTTCATTTGTAATAATGGTCAAAAATGACTTTAACTAGTTGGAAGAATAAGAAGAAACCCTGTTAGCATCAGATCCGTTGTATTGACTAAATTCGTAAATACCTATCGGACGAAGCCACAGATATATTTATTATTTCCCTCATCCTATCTTGTCTTGACTTTGTGATGCTGTTCTTTCCACCTTACCCGTTTCTGTTCTCTCTTTGTCTACAGCACATTCAAAATGCAACAGCTCGTCTTGTCCTTAGGAAGAAAAGGTTTGATCGTGTTAGCTCTCCCCTCTCTGCACTTATTGTCTGTTAAAGGTAGAATTGAACACAAACTTCCCCCTGCTATAAATATCATGCTGTTCTCCTACTACTTCGTCAGTATTACCATGTACCTGTCCGTTCGCCTGTTACTTTCAGTTTCAGACCTTTTTCCCTTCGGATCCCTAGACCTGTATAAACTTTCAACTGCTGGTCGACGCTCTTTTGCTGTATTTTTTTAGGACCAACCGCATAGAACAAAACAACAGGGCGTTGAATGGAACGCCCTACTTCCAGAAACCATTCAGGCCCCTTCTGCTAAGACCTTCTTCAGAAGGCTGCTGGCAGAGCACTAAAGCTTCAGACCCAAGGGTAGGCAGTGGTTGGGCCGGCATCATGCTGGGTACCGCTGAACGGTCCTTGTCTGGCCGGTTGTCTGGCTGTCTACCCACACTCAAAACTCTCACCTGCTCCCCTCTCACCCCCTCGTCTCTCTGCTCCTCTCTCTGACCTCTCTCTTCTCTCTCTCTCTCTCTCCCTCTCTCCCCTCTCCCCTCTTTCTTTCCCTTTTTCTTCGACCTCTTCGCCCTTTTTCTGTAATAATGGTCAAAAATGACCTTGTCAACAGTTGGAAGAAGGAGAAGACAAACTGTTTCTGTCCCTCCGTTAGCAACCAACCCTCTCCGCCTTCAAAACGAACACTAAAAATCCATCAATGAAGCACACACTTTTTCTCTTGTTTTAGGTTTGTTTCTTTTCGCATGTTTCTTTATAAACTTTCATCTGTTGGTCGGCATTCTTTTGATTTTTCAGGATGTACTGCCTCTAAAAACCACTTCTCCTCTCCCCCCCGTCATCAACCCACCCTCTCTATCTTAAAAAATAAACCTGAAAACCCACCTGTTCCCCTGTGATTGCAATCTGCAATATCTCCTTTTCCCCTCTGAGTGCTGCTTGGTGTTTTGTTTTGAAAGCACTTTGATTTGATTTCATCTAGATGGTATGTTGTTGCTAAAGGCTGATTTATTTTTTATTTTTCAAGGATTGAGATTTTAGGCCAAGCCTATTCTTCCAATCTGTCCGAGGGAGAGGGAGAGGGAGAGGGAGAGAGAGAGAGAGAGACATGCGACATGAGACATGAGAGAGAGAGACAGACAGAAAGAGACAGAGAGAGAGAGAGAGAGAGAGAGAGAGATTTCGCCATCCTTTGACGCGGCATCGTGTCTGAGCCGAGAACAAGTTGTGGCTGGCTGGGTCATGTGTGTGAGTGTGTGTGTGTATGATGTGTGTGTGCGTGTGCGTGTGCGTGCGCGCGCGTGTAAATGCGTGTGTGCGAGCGCGCGCGTGTGTGCGTACGTCATTCTGTATGGGCCACTCTGTATGTGTGTGCGTGTGTGTGTGACTCTGTGTTAGTGTGTGTGTGTGGAGGGGTGTGTGTGTGCGGAAGGAAGAGAGAGCAGATTTCAGACGATAAAACGCTTGGGCTGTTCATTTGTTTATTTATTCATTGCAATAATGAGGGGGGGTGAGGGTGGGGGGTTGTGGAAGCTGATACAAAAGGAAAGTTCAAAGTGCAAATAAATACAAAAACAAATCCCTCTTCATGGAAACAAAATCCCTTCGTGTGCATTGAATTGTCATGACACTATAAACTTTTGGCGCAGATAGACAGAGAGGGAAGGGGGGGGGGGGTTGGAATCAGCACCCATTGACGCAGCATCACGTCAGAACCCACTGAACGGGTTCTGACTGGCTGGGTCACTGTGTGTGCGCGCGTGCGTGAGCGCGCGTACATGCCCGCGTGCGTGCGTACGTGTGCTTGCTTGCTGACATGGCATCATGTTGGAATAGGGTGGGTGGGGTCTGCACCGTCCATAAGGGTCTCTGACCGATTGGACGTTAATCTCATCACCATCCGTGGGGTCTGTCTCACCCATTATATGGAAACGAAAGCGTGTTTCACAGAAAGTTGTGACTAAATCTTCGATTGTGCCGGAATTTCCGTAAAGTGATGTTCCATTATTCGTTAGGCCTGCTTTCTGTTGTTTTCTGAGGAATACGTAGTTCAAATTTCTTCCTTTTTGTCGGAGTGTTAAACAGGATGCACTCGTGAAAGGAATGAGTGGTCCTTGGTTTGCGAGCAGGACATTTTGTCTTGCAAAGAGTCTCTCTTTATCTCAATTGTTTTCCATTTTATTATGCTCTCTCTTTTCTCTCTCTTCCTAGGTGTCCTTTGGTAAAGAGGATGCACGTGAAAGGAATGTCTCTTGGTTTGCGAGCAGGACATCTCTCTCTCTCTCTCTGCTCAGTGGACATGGCTCAAAATAATAACCCTCCCTCGCCGCCCCCTCCCCCCCCCCCCCCCCTCCCCCGTCAAAATGAAGAAAATAATGTCAAATTAAAATTAATAAGGTAATAAATGAAGAATGAACTGGGAAGATCAGTAACCTGGGCTTACCATGATATAATGCAAACTGAAAATGACCTGAAGGAATTTTAGTAGCACGGACGAGGCACTATGGATGTGCAAAACTGGAACGACCACAGGCTTCATTTCTGACTGAAGGCAAGTAAAAGGAAAGAAAGGAACAGAGAGAGAGAGAGAGGGTAGAGAGAGCCCTCTGGACAGAATACATATAGAGAAGTAGAAAATGGAGAGAGAGAGACAGAGAGAGAGAGAGAGATTTGATACAGTTTAATTGTAAAAAGGTGAAATTAACTCTAGGCGCCATGTATTTTTTGACATTCTTGTTTGCCCGTTGCATCTCAACCAACAAGATGGGAGTAACTATATTTTCGAGGGCGCATGCGTTTTAGCTTAACTTGTACAGTGAAGCACCGGACACCATTTTAAAGAAGCACACATTTTTGACTTTAATGTCTTTTTGAAAAACACAACTTAACAAATGGCTGGAAATATTGCACCTTTAATGAATCACACAGACAGAGCAGACACACGCGCGCACACACACACACACGCACGCACACGCACACAATACACACACACAGAGGCACACACACCACAGACACACGCACGCAACACACAGTACACACACACACACACACACACACACACACACACACACACACACACACACACACACACACACATTGTTACGACACGCACCGCCCGCACGCACATACAGAGTTAAATCTGCTACATCAAAACACATGCTTACATACCTTTTAAAGAAGCACAAATTTTTAACTATGCAGTTTTCGTCTAGGTGCTACAGACAAGACTGACGATAAACAGGACTTTAAAATAAAACAAATTGAATTTTGAGCATAGATCACTCAGACTGTAAAACAGTTGAGTTAAAACTGTTCACGGGTTGTGGGTTGGGGTGTAAGAAGGGAAGAGGTTGACTGAAAAAACAGTGTGAAAACTTATGTTCAAGCCTAAGAGGGTGGGGACTGCTTGATGCGCCTTAGGTAAATTTCCACTAGACACTGATACTGGCTCGCATACACGTTAAGGAAGGGAGTTGATGGGAGAGAGAAGGAATGTCAGGGGCAAGTGGGTAGCTTTTCAGGACTAATCCCAAACATTGAGGCCATCTGGGTAATTTGTCCTCAGTTTATACCTCCAGAATCTTTCCCGCTGACGGCGGACTGTAACTGCTGTGGTCCCCTCCTCCTTGATTTTCTCTATGACAGTGACCCTCAGGTCCTCCACACTGTGGTCAGCCTTGGAGAAATGCTTGGCGACCAGTGTCTCCACACGCCTGTCATTGGCCTGGCTGCTGGCAGTTCCAGTGCTGCCGCTGTTCTTAATGCAGGAACGGTTGGAACCGGCGTTGTACCACTTGACTAGTTTCTCCCACGTATTGGACTTCCTTGCACTGGGCGCAGTCAATCAGATACACTACGTTGGAGCTTCTGCAGCCTAGGTTGTCCCTGGATGTCTGTCCAGTTCTCATGCTGGCAAATGTCATGGTTTCCACTAGGTGAGTGTGACATAGAACACGCCTCTTGGCCTTGCAGCTGTGGCATCCCAAGGGCTCCTGACTTGCTGTGGAAGAAGGGGGACGTGAGGGCATCAACATTTTCCGCAGGTTGTTTGCAACGCATTTTCCAACGATTGGGGGATGGGGCATGGCCTTTTCCATCCGTCTGCTGCTGTGCAGGGTGGTCAACTGGGTCTTCAGCCAGCGGGCAAGAGGGGGATGGGAGGGATTGTGGGTCACCACGAAGGGCACCCGCTCTGGAGTTTGAGTTTGCTGTTTGTGCTGCAGGGCTGCAGTCATGCGTGGTTCTGGAGGCACGAGTCAAGGCATCCTTAGGTCAGGTCAGGTCAGGTAGTTAGGACATTAGGCCTCGCGGCCTCTTCACTGTCCTGTCATTTTTGTTTGAACTTTTGCACAGCTGAGAGGTTTTTATATTTTGTTTTCGGCAAATCTGCCTTTTAGTCATGCTCATATTGTAGTTTTGATATGTTGGTGTATCCACCAAGGAGGTTTTTAAATTGTGTTAGATTCTGTGCTCGTTTAATATGTGCAGGAAGAGCAGTCGGGCAGTTTTAGTTTAACGTAAGAAACGGTGACATAAGCTTTTAAAATGGACGAACATAATGTCAGGGTGCTTGGCAGTGAGTGTCTTTGCATTTGGTAGAAGTGTGGAGTGATGTCATGAGCGAATACATTCGCCCACGGTGCTAGAAGAGTTAAGAAATGAAGAGAAGAAACCAGCTATGGTTGTAACAAAATATATATTAGTGTTCCTGCGCACTTATCAACATTTTGTGCATCGATGAAAATAATATGAAGAAAATGAGCAAGCAAATGAGCCAGACTGTAAAAGTACAAAGCGTAAGCAAAAAAGCATCTTTCAAATTGTCATTAGACAGCGCATAGAATAAGTACAAAAGCGGAAACTTGAAGTTAAATCCACAACAGACGCTTACCCACAAGTTTAAATGAATGAAAGGATTTACATGTTTCAATTGAAATTATTTCATCGTCTCTTAAATTAAATTAACAATTTCCTCTTATTTAAAAACAAAGATTCCTATTCTTTTTGAAAAAGAATACAACGAAACTATTAAGTGTTTGAACACTATATATAAACATTCTGCATTTGCCATTTTCAGGAAACGACAGTACTCCCTGTCGCAACCGACTGTCGCCCATAAAAGCAGCTTGTTATAAGACAAGCACCACCACACAGAGGCCCATAGACTACACAGGCACACTGCGGGTTTGCCTGGAGATGGTCATAGCTCCTGGGAAGAAGACAGGCACCAGCACACAGAGGCCCACAGACTACACAGGCACAGTGCGGGTTTGCCTGGAGATGGTCATAGCTCCTGGGAAGAAGCTACACAGGAGGCCACTGGAGGCACAGGATGGAAAACAAAACACCCGAAGGTGCCGATGGGACCTAGAGACTCGCTGACTTCCACCTGCCCTACCAACACAAGAGCAGTCCCCCACACCTGCTGAGGCCGTTGGAGGCACGGGAGCTGAGGCAGTAGCGGAAAGGCGGAGCCAGAACCATCCCTTAGTCTGGCTGAGCTGTGGATTTCCTGACAGCTGTTGACATAGGTGGGTCTGTTTGTAATGAATAAAGAACCTGCCGACATTGTAGGGTACTGAGTCTGGCTGAGCTGTGGATTTCCTGACAGCTGTTCACATAGGTGGGTCTGTTTGTAATGAATAAAGAACCTGCCGACATTGTAGGGTACTGAGTCTGGCTGAGCTGTGGATTTCCTGACAGCTGTTGACATAGGTGGGTCTGTTTGTAATGAATAAAGAACCTGCCGACATTGTAGGGTACTGAGTCTGGCTGAGCTGTGGATTTCCTGACCAGCTGTTGACATAGGTGGGTCTGTTTGTAATGAATAAAGAACCTGCCGACACTGTAGGGTACTGAGTCTGGCTGAGCTGTGGATTTCCTGACAGCTGTTGACATAGGTGGGTCTGTTTGTAATGAATAAAGAACCTGCCGACATTGTAGGGTACTGAGTCTGGCTGAACTGTGGATTTCCTGACAGCTGTTCACATAGGTGGGTCTGTTTGTAATGAATAAAGAACCTGCCGACACTGTAGGGTACTGAGTCTGGCTGAGCTGTGGATTTCCTTACCAGCTGTTGACATAGGTGGGTCTGTTTGTAATGAATAAAGAACCTGTCGACACTGTATGGTACTGAGTGTGGCTGAGCTGTGGATTTCCTTACCAGCTGTTGACATAAGTGGGTCTGTATTAAATAATCTACCGTACTTTTTGTGCAGTGTAGTTATGACATGAACGTTGGTAGGAGGACACATTGATGTGTGTTTGTTATGGCATGAACGTTGGTAGGAGGATACATTGGTGTGTGCTTGCTATGCGCGGTTTTGAACCTTAAAGCCGCCTCACACTATCCAACATTTTTATTTGGAAGAAATTTCATTTGTGAAATCTACTTCAGCTGCTTGTGGCCGTATGCCGTCGTCATTATCAGCAAGCATTGGCTGTATTCCCACAACTGCCTGAGTGAGTTGGAAATAAATGGTGGTCGCCAATTCCTTCCGTCCAGCGGGAAGGGTTTCATCCGACCAAACTTTGCATAATTTGTGATTTCTACTGTCATAAAAAGGGAACACTGTAGAAAGAACCATTTTCACCCGAACTTGGTTGGATAGTTTGAGGCAGCATTTTTTTTTTTAACGTGGTGACAGTTTTGAGATTACCCATACAGGACTATAAACGACTAACTGGCCGACCTTTCATTGGAAATTATAATCAATTTGGATTGAGTATTTATTATTCTTGTAGGGCAAAGCTTTATATTAACTGTTCGACCCTTATAAGTAAGCTTAAATAGTCTTGTCCTGAATCAGACTATGGGACATTTGCGTAGTTTTTATGGTGTGGAACAATGTGGAGTGCAATGCCCGGAGGCAGTACGAAACCGCGCGCGTCGTGTGTTTTGTGTAATTGAGATAGCTGTAATTTAGAGTTCGTCATTTTAAGTAAGATTGAGAAATTCGTTAATTTTTTTTCCTTTTGAGAGAGAGAAGAGGAGGGTGTGTGTGTGTAGTG
>CM065698.1:44792418-44797418 GCA_017654935.2 Phymorhynchus buccinoides | reverse complement strand
GCAGATTATTTTTTTCTCTACCTAGTTAAATGTAATGGCATTATTTGGCTGAAAAATAGCTGGCGGTGAAACCCTTTCACCGCCAATGTCGCATTTTTGCACCACAATGGTTTAACACCCATGTCACTGTCAAATCAGGGCCTGGCAACTGAAGAACCTATTTTCAAACTTTTGGGCATTGGGCGAAGCCCCCGGAACAATTTTGCAATTTAGGGATTATTTAGGCAAAAATCAGGGACGGTATTCATGTCGAGATAGCATGAGACTTAGCATGATGCTAACTTAGAAGCTCTTCCAAAAGTCCTATTAAATCCTATAGGACATTGGAAGAGCTTCTAAGTTAGCATCATGCTAAGTCTCATGCTATCTCGACATGAATACCGTCCCTGAGCCATTTTCTTACTTTAAATGTATAAAGCTTGGGGCTTTTTAATTACATATGTACCAGCCCAGGCCGAGAGGACGTAAAACAATATTTTCTGTTTTACTTGCATAATCTGTATTATTATTAATAAATACATACGTATTGTTAAAAATTCGGGACTTTCCTGGTGTTGCACTGCCTCCGGGCATTGCCTCCAGGATCGTTACCACCATCTTTATATCTTCTAATGTCCCACATGTGTCTGTTCCAGACTGGAGGAAGTTAAGCAGAATTTCATCATATTTGGGTTTTTTCCTCCAGTTATACATCTGTATTGTTACTAAATCGGGACTTTCCTGGTGTTGCACTGCCTCCGGGCATTGCCTCCGGGATCGTTCCCACCATCTTTATATCTACTAATCTCCCATAGGTTATGTGTCTGTTCCAGACTGGAGGACGTTAAGCAGAATTTCATCATATTTGTTTTCTTCTTCAGTTATATATCTGTATTGTTACTAATTCGGGACTTTCCTGGTGCTGCGCTGCCTCCGGGCATTGCCTCCAGGATCGTTCCCACCATCTTTATATCTACTAATCTCCCAAAGGCTATGTGTCCCGGACTGGAGGATGTTAAGCAGAATTTCATCATCATATTTGTTTTCTTCTTCAGTTATACATCTGTATTGTTACTAATTCGGGACTTTCCTGGTGTTGCACTGCCTCCGGACATTGCGACCAGGATCGTTCCCGCCATCTTTATATCTTCTAATGTCCCACATGTGTCTGTTCCAGACCGGATGACGTTAAGCAGAATTTCATCATACATATCTGTCTTCATTACACATCTGTTTTGTTACAAATCGGGACTTTCCTGGTGTTGCACTGCCTCCGGGCATTGCCTCCAGGATCGTTCCCACCATGTTCATACCTAATAATGTCCCAATTTGTGTCTGTTCCAGACCGGAGGACGTTAAACAGATTTTCATTCGGGTCCAGCCAAACATCGATCATCATCATTATGCATTGTTAAAAGTGCGGGACTTTACTGGTGTTGCACTGCCTCCGGGAAATTGTCTCCAGGATCGTTCCCACCATCTTTATATCTACTAATGTCCCATATGTGTCCGTTCCAGACCGGAGGACGTTAAACATATTTTCACACGCGCGGGGTCCAGCAAAGACTAGCCCCCTCCCTCCCCACCCCCCACCTCCACCTAGATCCGGCCCAAAGAATGAGAGACTTAGTGCGCTTTTTCTCACGCCAGAGGGCATGACGCTCGTGTGGGGCTAATCCTCTCTATATTATTAGTTGTGGATAAAGAAAGAGAGACGGTGAGTGGTCCTACCATCACTCTCTCTCACTACGCCCAAGTAAGAAAATAGCGTGATAAGCCCCTAGTGCATTGACTGCCCTCTGGCGTGAAAAATATCGTCATAGCTTGACCATTACAAACTTCCAACCTACCCTTTCGCTACCCCCCCCCCCCCCTCTCCCTACCTCATAACTACAATAGAAAGGTGACGAGAGTGGCTAAGACGTTCGCCTGCCAAATGTAATGCGTGACTGCAACGTGAGTGACCCGGGGTTTTGAATCCCAGCCTTCTCGCCCTTTCTTTCTAGTTTGTTCGACAGGAAAATCGAACTGAACGTCGGAGTCCTTCGGATGGGGACTTAAAGCTAGTCTGACCCGTGCGCTTCACGCACGTAAAAACCCAACGGCAGTTGAAAGTCGGTAAGCGCAGGGAGAAATCCCGCTGCCTGGTATGATCACATTGATAGCTAGGTTTTTCAAGAGTGCCCACTCCCCCTCACCCTGTGCCCTCCCCCTCCCACCAATAAAAAAAAAGAAAGAAAAGGGTAGTCGCTGCACTTGCGGCGACGCTCTCTCCTGCGGGGGAGAGCAGCCCGAATTTCTCAGAGATAAGTGTGACTAGAATATTAAATAAAAACACCTGGACCCAGAGATGCACCAGCCACGCCCGCCCTATCAACGCGAGAGCAGCCCTGCGTGCCTTGGAAGTCAGTGTTGTGTTACTGGGGAGCAGGCACACGGGGACATTCCATTAAGTATACAAGGCACACAGCTACTCGCGGCTTGGTGACCATCGGATACGATACAAAGGAGTCCTTGCGAAATGTCCCCATGGGTGTACCAGTCCGTTTTTCATGACTGCAGAGCCCACCGGCAAAAGCCACCCACTCGGAAACCTGAACGCATCCAACAGCCCCTAAAAGGACAGGCGTGGCCAGTGCATCCCTAGACAAAGCCACAGGCTCTCGCCTTACGGATTTGTATGCCTCGGAAGAGAGTCCCAGAATGTGATCTTATTTCTTATTTCTTACCATAAATACCAATATCCTAAAAGCATACAATAACAACCACTAAAAAAGAAAGAAAAGGGGGCGAGAACAAGTAAAAGTTGGATACAAAAGCTCATTAGCATATGTGCACACTGCACGCGAAGCCTCATGCGCAGTCTTATTTAATAAGCAGATGGGGGACAAGCGCACGTGATTCTGCGCGTGCTTAATTAAGTATCCCATCCGCTTATGTTTAACTTTCTGTTACGTATTTGCGGATAGGGTTTTCCGCGTGTAATGCGCACACAGACTAACAATAATAGGTGAAGACGGGGTAAAAAGCCCATGGGCGGTTAAGAAGCCCATGCCAATTATTTCACGAAATAAAGCAAATTTCAGTGACATTTTGCCCATGAGACAAGTGTCTCATGGGCAAATTTGACTGACATTTGCTTTATTTAATGAGATCATTGGCATGGGCTAATTACCCGGGCTTTTTACCCCGTTTTTCTCTAGTGGTACAGTGGCTCAGGAACACATTAGACACAAAAGTTACGCGCGTAAACCCATAAATAGGGTAAGACGGGGTAAAAAGCCCATGACAATTATTTTACGAAATTTCAGTCACATTTTGGCCATGAGACGAGTGTAAATGTTTCGATGGCTTGGAGTCAAGTCCTTTGACATATTGGATTTATTGCAAAAACTAATAACTTGTATCAAACAATGACTGAAATATACAAAGGGGGTTTTGCTTTTTATATTTCAGCAGTCTTTTTTTTTTTATACAAGTTATAAGTTTTCGTAATAAGTTCAATAGTATGTCAATGGACTATCTAAAGATAGTCCGCTTTGACTCCAAACCATCGGTTTAGCATTCGTCTCATGGGCAAATGTGACTGAAATTTGCTTTATTTCATGAAATAATTGGCATGGGCTTCTTACCCGCCCATGGGCTTTTTACCCCCGTCTTACCCTAGTGGTACAGTGGCTCAGGAACACATTAGACACAGAAGTTACGCGCGTAAACCCATAAATAAGTAAAATTAAAAAAATATAGGCCTACGGAGTAGCGTAAATACGGACATATGAGCTTTTTCTCTTCCTTTCTTTTCCTTATTTACGGTTTGCGCACGGGATTTCCGCGTCCCCTACTGTGTACACGGCCTTAGACTGACCGGGTTCACATTAGACGCGTAAGTTTCCGGTACGGAAAACCCTAAATAAGTGGAAGAAAGAAGGATAAAAGTTTACCCATACATATATAGGCCTTTGCAACTAGGGTTAATAACGCCCTTGACAGTGAGAGTAATTGCTCTTGCTGGTCAGTACTGACAAGGACATTCACTTTTGCGAAAGGCAGCCATTTAGTGGCATCAAATAGGGGTTATTGGCGAGAGTTATCCCCCTGTCTGGTCAGTACTGAACCATCTTCCCCCCACCCTCCAAGGGCATTCACTCTTGCAAAAGGTGTTCGTTGCAGACCCCAATAGGGGAAATTCGGACACGTGCGCAAATATTTTCCCTTCTTTGTTTCACTTAGGCCTATATGGATTGCGCACGAGTTTCCGCACGGAATATCCGCTTATGTGTGTACACGGCCTTATTTATGGATTGCGCATGGGATTTCCGCGTCTATACTGTGTGTACACGGCCTTGAAAGTCTGAAAGGTTTTAGCTAATACCTAATACTTTTTTTTTAATTGATTGCGCAATGGGATTTCCGCGTCTATACTATGTGTATGTTACGCCCAATCCGTGAAATTGCCTATTTCATGAAATGGGCAAAATGCTTTGCCCAATTTATGAAATGGTCAATGTATATCACATTTTTGAATCCCCATTCACACAGGTATTGATTAAGATTGATTCAATGGTATCACACTTTTCTACATTGTATTTGCACCCCCCAACTCGACCAGATGCTAAGCTGGGGCGTGCCTGAGCCACATGTTGAATCAAACGTTTGATCGAATTAAGTCTGAATAAAATAATTTGAACTCATCTACAGATGATATTTCTCATTCATTTGAACCAATTCTTAATCTATGTGCTAATGAAGGAAAACTATTTTTCATTCATATTGCTTTTCTCAATTGCAAGTTATAAATCGGCTATTTCACGAACTGGGCAAACCATTTTGCTCATTTCATGAAATGGGCAATTTTATGGATTGGGTGTAAACATGTACACGGCCTTAGGCCCTTCGCACACTAGCGTCAACATCATGACGTGCGTCAGTGATGCAAGCATGTTTGACGTACGACGCACGCGTTGACACGAGTCGCGCACTTGGCGTCATCTGCATTTAATGAACCAATAAAAGGGTTAACT
>CM065698.1:44776606-44791918 GCA_017654935.2 Phymorhynchus buccinoides | reverse complement strand
GGATATGGACAGGCTGACACTATAGATGTCGATGTTGCTGCTTTTTTTCACTGAAGAGATCTTGGTTTCTTCACTGAACAGATGCTGATGATGTCGGTTTCAGATGCCAATGATGTCGGTCTCTTCACAGAAGAGATGTCGATTTCTTAACTGAAGAGATATCGATTTAAGATGTCGGGATTCTTCACTGAAAATATGTCGATTTCTTAACTGAAGAAATGATGATGATGTCGGCTTCAGATGTCTATTTCTTCAAGGAAGAGATGCTGATGCTGGTTTCAGATGTCGATTTCTTAACTGAAGAGATGTCGATGATGTCGGTTTCAGATGTCCGATTCTTCACTGAAGAGATGCTGATGTCGGTTTCAGACAGTGTCGATTTCTTCACCGAACAGATCTCGATTATGTTGGTTTAGTCATTGAAAAGATGCCGATGATGTCGGTTTCTTCACTGAACAGATCTCGATTATGCTGGTTTAGTCATTGAAACGATGCCGATGATGTCGGTTTCTTCACAGTAGAATCGTTATTGTCGCTGCTGGTTTCTTCTCTGCAAACTGTCTTCTGTGATGGCTGTTCTGCAAGCTGTTTGTTCAGGTGGCTCGCGTCTTTTTCGCTGTAGTCCTCGTTTCCTGCAAAGTAAGTTAAATCAGAATGAAAAAAGTAAAGATACTAGACTAGTGGGGAAAAAATGAAGAAACGCATTTTCTCAAGCGCACAAAATAAAGATGGCTGATTCCAATAATCTCACACTTGGAAGATGATTAATTCAATTAGTCGAGTACTAAAATCTCAAGTTGTATTGTTTTTGTGGGATCTCAACAAAACAATGCATCCCCAATTGTGAAAATCACAAACGTGTGGCTGCTCAAAATGTGCCAAAATGGGACGTGTCAACTGTTGTTGGCAAGGCAAACACATGTAAACGATTTTTCATTAACACCCTAATTTGTCAAAGAAGCCCGGAGAAATTGCTGATGACCATCTAAAGCTTATTGCTACTTGAATGTGCACACCCATTTTGACACGTTTTGAGTAGTCATGCTTTGTGACTTTAACTTAGGTGGTGTGTTAATACTCGTGCTATTTCTTCAGAACTTAGGAGACGAATGAAGCTCTAGGACAAGAAGTAGTACGGATAATTGAAGTTAATATGCATAAAAATTGAAATGATTTTAATTCAAATTTTAACACAAACTTCATTGTCTAATAAATAAGTTTAAAATGGGAAGTGTTCTTTTGCAACACGTGCAGCAGATTAAAATAAATACATTAAATCAAATATATATATATATATAAACACAAAGACACACAAATGCCCACAGATCAAAGTTACACAACATAATTTTCACTGCATCCATCCTCCAACACAGTTTTACCCACACACTCCCTCATAGATCAAACAAATTCACACACACACACACACACTGGACTGGACTGGAACCAATTTATTGTCAGATTAACTATAAAAGCTGTACTGACAATTGAAAAAAAAGTAAAACAAAAACGATGAAATTCAAAAGATAAAGAAATTATAAAAAAATGCAATTGCAACCCCCCCCCCTCTCTCTCTCCCCCCCCCCTCTCTCTCCCCCCCCCCCCTTTTTTTCTTTCTTTCTTTTTTATCTCTTCATTTATTTCTTTGTTTGGTCGGTTGGTTTTTGTTTTGCTTGTTCTTATTACTGATAGTGATGTTCTGTGTAGTGAAAGAGGTGTTTTCCATTGATTTATTTTGTTTGTTTGTTTATTCGGTTGGTTAGTTTTCTATTCTGTTTGTTTTTATTGCTGATGTTGATGCTCTGCCTACCATGTCGTTGCTATATTACTGTTAATCGTTGTTTCTGTCGGCGAGTTTCCTGTGTCTCAATGTTCATTTATAAGTTATGCATTACATGCTTAGAACCAAGGACAGAATGGAAGACTAGGCCCATCCTAAATTCGTGTCCTTGTAAAATAAAGTTTCTGAAGTCTGAAGTGTGAAGTCAATCTCTCTCTCTCTCTCTCTCTCTCTCTCTCTCTCTCTCTCTCTCTCTCTCTCTCTAACCAACTCGCTTTCATTCACCTTAATCACCCTATCTTTAATCCATAACACATTTGTGCAATTACTTAGGATCTCAATCAAACACAATAACCCTTATCACAATCATGTTGTAAACAAACCTTGTTCTTCGGTCAACATTCTACACCTACACACACCTACACACACGCATATGCACACACGCATATGCACACAACAAATCACGCACACAGTCACGCACACAGTCACGCACACACATACACAAAATACCTACATATTCACAAACTCTCACATTATCTTTCTGCACCGCCACCCCCTCCTCTTTTCGCTCTCAAAAGGAAAACAAAATCATTAACAATTTATTAATCAATAAAATGACGCTCTAAATTAAAAATCAACTACAACACACACACACACACACACACACACACACACACGCATGTACGCACGCACACGCACACGCACGCAAACACACACACACACACACACACACACACATTCACAAGTATAAAAACTACGCAAAAAATGAAACATTCAGGACGAGACTATTCAAACTTACTTATAAGGGTCGAACAGTTAATATAAAGCTTTGCCCTACAAGAATAATATATACTCGATCCAAATTGATTTTAAGGAAATATATGATTAAAAGAAGTAAATTAAAAAAAATCGTCCGATAGGATGTGATTTTACACACACACACACACACACACACACACACACACACACACACACACACACACACACACACTATTATGAACATGAGCACAGTCATCAACATTAATCATTATTAATAGCTTGACCCTCTCCCCTATACACACACTGCAAAAACATTTGATCACAGCATTTCAATATCAACATTAATGTACATTACAGGATTCAGTAAAGCAAAAGGAAAAGGCAGAGTCAAAGAGAATGATATATTGGCACTGAACGTCCAGAAGACGGGGCAAATATTTGTACAAAAGCCCCCCCCCCCCCCTTTCCACCCTCAGTATTCCCTCAGGGGAAATGTAGAAAGGTGAAGAAAGTATTCAAGAGGATCACGAGCCTGGGTGGGTGGCTGGGAGGGACGGGTGGGGGGTGGGGGAGGTTATTTAATCGGCAACTGCCACAGGAAATGTTGATTGACTTCGTTCCCATACTGCGTACTTCACGGGGCAGATTGGGATTGTCCTATATACCCACCACTTCTGTCATCTCCATGAAAAACGACCAATATTTGTTTTCTCTTCAAGGAGTTCTGGCTCTTTTTCCTTATCTTTTAACTTTCTATAATTTCCACTGAAAGGTCGGCCAGTTAGTCGTTTATAGTCCTGTCAACAGCTATGGGTCATCTCAAAACTGTCACCACGTATTAAAAAAAAAAGCCGCCTCAAGCTATCCAACAAGTCGGGTGAAAATGGTTGTTTCCACAGTGTTCCCTTTTTATGACAGAGTGAGTAGA
The DNA here is from genome assembly GCA_017654935.2 of Phymorhynchus buccinoides. NCBI lineage: Eukaryota > Metazoa > Mollusca > Gastropoda > Neogastropoda > Raphitomidae > Phymorhynchus > Phymorhynchus buccinoides. The sequence continues at coordinate 44,788,454 of CM065698.1, read as the reverse complement.
AATCACAAATTATGGTCGGATGAAACCCTTCCCACTGGAAGGAAGGAATTGGCGACCACCATTTATTTCCAACTCACTCAGGCAGTTGTGGGAATACAGCCAATGCTTGCTGATAATGACGACGGCATACGGCCACAAGCAGCTGAATAGAGTTCACAAATGAAATTTCTTCCAAATAAAAAGGTTGGATAGTGTGAGGCGGCTTTAAGGTTCAAAACCGCGCATAGCAAACACACATCAATGTATCCTCCTACCAACGTTCATGTCATAACTACGTTGCACAAAAAGTACGGTAGATTATTTAATACAGACCCACCTATGTTAACAGCTGTAAGGAAATCCACAGCTCAGCCAGACTCAGTACCCTACAGTGTCGACAGGTTCTTTATTCATTACAGACCCACCTATGTCAACAGCTGGTAAGAAAATCCACAGCTCAGCCAGACTCAGTACCCTACAGTGTCGGCAGGTTCTTTATTCATTACAAACAGACCCACCTATGTCAACAGCTGGTAAGTAAATCCACAGCTCAGCCAGACTCAATGTCGACTGGTTCTTTATTCATTACAAACAGACCCACCTATGTCAACAGCTGGTAAGGAAGTCCACAGCTCAGCCAGACTCAGTACCCTACAGTGTCGACAGGTTCTTTATTCATTCATTACAGACCCACCTATGTCAACAGCTGGTAAGGAAATCCACAGCTCAGCCAGACTCAGTACCCTACAGTGTCGACAGGTTCTTTATTCATTACAAACAGACCCACCTATGTCAACAGCTGTCAGGAAATCCACAGCTCAGCCAGACTCAGTACCCTACAGTGTCGACAGGTTCTTTATTCATTAGAGACCCACCTATGTCAACAGATGTCAGGAAATCCACAGCTCAGCCAGACTAAGGGATGGTTCTGGCTCCGCCTTTCCGCTACTGTCTCAGCTCCCGTGCCTTCAAGGCAGGTGTGGGGAGAACTGCTCTTGTGTTGGTAGGGCAGGTGGAAGTCAGCGAGTCTCCTTCGGGTGTTTCGTTTTCCATCCCGTGCCTCCAGTGGCCTGCTGTGTAGCTTCTTCCCAGGAGCTATGACCATCTCCAGGCAAACCTGCAGTGTGCCTGTGTAGTCTATGGGCCTCTGTGTGCTGGTGCTTGTCTTCTAACAAGCTGCTTTGATGGGCGACAGTCGGTTGCGACAGGGAGTACTGTCGTTTCCTGAAAATAGCAAATGCAGAATGTTTATATAATTATAGTGCTCAAACACTTAATAGATTAGTTGTATTCTTCTTCAAAAAGAATGTTGTTGTTTTTTAAATAACAGGAAATTGTTAATTTAATTTAAGGGACGATGAAATAATTTCAATTGAAACATTTAATATTCTTTCATCCGTTTAAAGACCTAGTACGTCACGTGTCAAAATCACGGTTTTCACGTGTTTTCCCTCTTATAGCTGGTAAGAAATCTTATTTTGACCAAGTGTTGCTCCCATACAAATTGAAAACGAGGCATCACTTTAAAGAGCAGCCTCGATCGTATACGAGGTAAGTCTGAATGCGGGCCACATCGACCCAGCAAAAAAAAACAAGGGACTTAATCCAGCTGGCTCTGTGGGTCTTTAAACTTGTGGGTAAGCGTCTGTAATGGATTTAACTTTACGTTTCCGCGTTTGTACTTATTCTGTGCGCTGTCTAATGACTATTTGAACTATGCTTTTCTGCCTATTACGCTTTGCACTTTCACAGTCTTGCTCATTTGCTTGCTCATTTTCTTCATATTATTTTAATCGATGCACAGAATGTTAATTGCACAGGAACACTTTATATTTTGTTACAACCATAACTGGTTTCTTCTCTTCATTTCTTAACTCTTCTAGCACCGTGGGCGAATGTATTCACTCATGACATCACTCTACACTTCTACCAAATGCAAAGACACTCACTGCCAAGCACCCTGCCATATGTTCGTCCATTTTTAAAGCTTATGTCACCGTTTCTTACGTTAAGCTAAAACGCATGCGCCCTCGAAAATATAGTTACTCCCCTCTTGTTGGTTGAGATGCAACGGGCAAACAAGAATGTCAAAACATACATGGCGCTAGAGTTAATTTCAACTTTTTATTAAATAAACTATCAAATCTCTCCCCCCCCCCTCTCTCTCTCTCTCTCTCTCTCTCGCTCTGGTTTCCTTTCTTTCCTTGCCTTCAGTCAGAAGTGAAGCCTGTGGTCGTTCCAGTTTTGCACATCCATAGTGCCTCGTCCGTGTTTCTAAAATTCCTTCAGGTCATTTTCAGTTTGCATATATCATGGTAAGCCCAGGTTACTGATCTTCCCAGTTCATTCTTCAAGTATTACCTTATTGATTTCCCAATTTTCATTTCACATTATTTTCTTCATTTTGACGGAAGAGGGGGGGGGGGGGGGGGGGGGAGCGGCGAGTGAGGGTTACTATTTTGAGCCATGTCCACTGAGCAGAGAGAGAAAAGTCCTGCTCGCAAACCAAGGAACATTCCTTTGACGTGCATCCTCTTTACCAAAGGACACCTAGTAAGAAAAATGCCGCCAGAAAAGACTACGCATAATACAATGGAAAACAATTAACATAAAGTATCTCTGTGAAACTCTTTGCAATACAGAAAATTATCCACCCACCAAGGACCACTCATTATCTGACAAGAGTTATCTGTGTGCAACGCTCCAACAACAAAAAGAAAAGAAAAAAGAACTACGTATTCATCAATAAAACAACAGAAAGCAGGCCTATGAATAACTGGAACGTCACTTTACGGATAATTCCGGCACCTATCGAAGATTTAGTCACAACTTTTACGCCCAGGACACGCTTTTGTTTCCATATAATGGGTGAGACAGACCCCACGGATGGTGATGAGATTAACGTCCAATCGGTCCCTCCCTCTCTCTCTCCCTCTCTCTCTCTCTCTCCCCCCCCCCCCTCTCTCTCTCTCTCTCTCTCTGTCAGCATTCAATGTGTACAATCTCATTACTCTGATGGATATTATTCTTGCTAAAAAAATGATGTAAATCATTTATCTCTATCTCTTTTTGTTTGTTTTTCACTCCCCTCTCTCCATCGCTCAGCTTTCTATGTGCACAATCTTATTATTATTATTTTTATTATTTTTATTATTATTATTCCCAAAAACAATCTTGTCAGACTTTTTCTATCTGACACACACATTAAGGTACATATAAAATAACATATTCAAACAAAAACACTACACACAGAAGAATGGAAAGTAGCCCCCACACATTTGACAAAGAAACATGCGGAAAGAAACAAGCCTAGAACAAGAGAGAAAGTGTGTGCTTCATTGGTGGAGTTTAGTGTTCGTTTTGAAGGCGGAGAGGGTTGGTCGCTAACGAAGGGACAGAAGCAGTTTGATTCCAACTACTGACAAGGTCATTTTTCACCATTGTTACAACTGAAAAGGGCGAAGGGGTCGAAGGAGGGGAAAAGGGGGTGGGAAGAGAGAGAGAAGAGAGAGAGAGAGAGAGAGAGAGAGAGAGAGAGAGAGAGAGAGAGAGAGAGAGAGAGAGAGAGAGAGAGAGAGGGAGAGAGAGAGAGAGAGAGAGAGACGGGGGGGGGGGGTGGGGGTGGGGGGGGGGGGGGGGGGGGTGGTGGGGGGGTTTGGTGGGTAGACAGCCAGACAACCGGCCAGACAAGGACCGTTCAGCGGTACCCAGCATGATGCCGGCCCAACCACTGCCTACCCTTGGGCCTGAAGCATTAGTGCTCTGTCAACAGCCTTCTGAAGATATTAGCAGAAGGGGCCTGAATGGTTTCTGGAAGTAGGGTGTTCCATTCAACGCCCTGTTGTTTTGTTCTATGCGGTTGGTCCTAACAAATACAGCAAACGTTTATGCAGGTCAAAGGATCTGAAGGGAAATGGGTCTGAAACGGAACGCAACAGGCGAACGGACAAGTACATGGTAATACTGACGAAGTAGTAGGAGAACAGCATGATATTTATAGCAGGGAGTGTTAAGTTTGTATTCAATTCTACCTTTAACAGACAAGTGCAGAGAACGTAGAGCTTACACAATCAAACCTTGTCTTCCTAAGTACAAGACGAGCTGTTGCATTGTGAATGTACTGTAGTCAAAGAGAGGACAGAAACGGGTAAGGCGGAAATAACAGCATTACAAAGTCAAGACAAGATAGGATGAGGGAAATAATAAATATAGCTGTGGCTTCGTCTGATAGGTATTTACGAATTTAGCCAATACAACGGATCTGATGCTAACAGGGTTTCTTTTTATTCTTCCAACTAGTTAGTCATTTGTGACCATTATTACAAATGAAAAGGGCGAAGAGGTCAAAGGGGGGAGAGAGAGAGAGAGGGGAGAGAGAGAGAGAGAGAGAGAGAGAGAGAGAGAGAGAGAGAGAGAGAGAGAGAGAGAGAGAGAGAGAGAGAGAAAGATGGGGGGGGGGGGGGGGGGTAGACAGCCAGACAACCGGCCAGACAAGGACCGTTCAGCGGTACCCAGCATGATGCCGGCCCAACCACTGCCTACCCTTGGGTCTGAAGCTTTAGTGCTCTGCCAGCAGCCTTCTGAAGAATGTCTTAGCAGAAGGGGCGTGAATGGTTTCTGGAAGTATGGCGTTCCATTCAATGCCCTGTCGTTTTGTTCTATGCGGTTGGTCCTAAAATAAATACAGTAAAAGAGCTTCGACCAGCAGTTGAAAGTTTATACAGGTCTACGGATCTGAAGGGAAAAGGGTCTGAAACTGAACGTAACAGGTGAACGGACAGGTACATGGTAATACTGACGAAGTAGTAGGAGAACAGCATATTTATAGCAGGGGGTGTTAAGTTTGTATTCAATTCTACCTTTAACAGACAATAAGTGCAGAGAGGGGAGGGCTAACACGATCAATCCCTTTCGTCCTAATAGGACAAGACAAGCTGTTGCATTTTGAATGCGCTGTAGACAAAGAGAGAACAGAAACAGGTAAGGCGGAAAGAATAGCCTTACAAAGTCAAGACAAGATAGGATGAGGGAAATAATAAATATATCTGTGGCTTCGTCCGATAGGTGTTGACGAATGTAGCCAATACGATGGATCTAATGCTAACAGGACCGACAGGTCAGAGTCAGGAGATTATACATAGAAAGTGCGTTCTCCAGAATGACACATAGGTTCTTAACAGAGTCAGGGAGAGTGATGATGCTGCCATGTTGGATTGACTCCACTGAGACAGGGGCTAGTATGTTCGTTGCAACTGAAGTTTATCTTGAATCATCCATTTGTGGATGTCGGAATAATAGCTGCCAATTTCTGGAAGAATGGAATGTTGATCTCCGTTAGTTGTACTGTTCCGCAGTTGTTTCATGTTATGCTGGTCGATAATAATGGCTAGAAGTGATCAATAATGAGGACCTAAAGCAATCGGAAACGTAAGAAAAGCGAGATCTGGTATGTTAATTCCACACATGTGTTCAAGACGAGAGAGAAATATAGGGAGGTCTATGATATCAAAGGCAGTAGACGAATTAAGAAATGCTACAGCTAGTAAAGATATGTTCTGCCACGATTAAAAGCAATGGGAGTTAATTCACTATCTGAACAAGATCTTCAAATAATGTGGTTAACTCTGTAGGCAGACTGATAAGGATGGATATTGTTTGAAGAGAGATGATCGTTCAGTTGTATCATAATAGCTTTCTCCAGAAATAAGTGATGCAGGTCTGTAGTTGTCTTTTTCAGATTATTGGAACCCAGATTAGTGTTTTTTCCCTTCAGAAAGTGCTTCACAAGAGCAAACTTTAACCCTTTCACCGCCAAAGTCGCATTTTAGCACCACAGTGATTTAACACATATGTCACTAAAAGGCATCAAATTGGGGTCTATTATCTAAAGACCCTATTGTCTTAGTTTTGAGAAGTAAAGGTAGATCGTATTTTATATATGTCACAGAAGAATCCCCAATACTGCAGATGGATTTTGTTCTCTAACCAGGTAAAGTTGATGGAATGCTTGGCTGAAATATGGCTGGCGGTGAAAGGGTTAAAGCAGAAGGGAAGACGCCTGACATTAAATAATTGACGATGGTGGTGATTGATGGCAGAAGATGTTAGAAAAGAGAGGGTGGGGTGGGATCCAAATCAAAGCATTTGCAACATTTACTTGAGGACATCAGTTGACTGTCTCTGATACTAGCTGGAAAGAGAGAAGGGAGACACGATTGAACGATTGGTGCGAGACTGGCAGAAGAGCATAGAATCAGTTTTAGCACGCATATCCACACACACACACACACACACACACACACACACACACACACACACACACACACACACACACACACAGTGACCCTCACCCAGCCATAACCCGTTCAACGGGCTCCAACTCTCTCTCTGCGTCAATAATCTCTCTCTCTCTCTCTCCCTCCCTCTCTCCCTACCCCCCTCCCTCCCTGTCTGTCTGTCTGTCTGTCTGTCTGTCTCTCTGTCTCTCTGTCTCTCTCTCTCTCTCTCTCTCTCTCTCTCTCTCTCTCTGTATTATATGTGCTCGATTCGGATTCGATTCACTTGGACATTGTTCTTGTTCTAAATAAATCGATGTTGTCACACGCTACCCTCACCCACCTCAACACCTATGTTTGCAAAAAAGCCAAATTTAAAAAAAAAACTCTTAACACGGGCTCATGCACGCAAACACACACACACACTCAGGTGCGCGCACACGCACATAATCTATTCAGACCTTGTTTTGTTTATTCAGGGAGAACAGCATGGAACAATGTATCATCATCCTTAAAATCATATCCCTCAAACCCAGCCTTTAAAAAAGTTCTTAAAAATAATTACTCTCAAAGCTTAAGACTACCAACATTTTTTCTATAGTTGACTTGTTGATGTGAAATGTTTTCTGTTACTAGGTGTCTGCTGTTTTATTTTCTGATCAATATCCTTGTATTGTTAATTTATCATCTCGTGCTTATCTCTCTAAATGTCTCTTACTTCATTTAACTTCAACTAGAATGTTCCACTATTATTCTCCCTCCTCTAATTACTTTCACACTTGTACTTCTCTCTCTGTCTCTCTCTCTGTCTCTCTGTGTCTCTCTGTCTCTCTCTCTCTCTCTCTCTCTCTCTCTCTCTCTCTCTCTCTCTCTCTCTCTCTCTCTCTCTCTCTCTCTCTCTCTCTCTCTCTCTCTCTCTCTCTCTCTCTCTCTCCCATGTCGATTTTCCACTTAGGGCTGAGCGTAAAAAAGCTGTAAATTGCTCATCTCATTACCTTGGGTAAATAAAATTTCGGTTTGTTTCGTTTCTCTCTCTCTGTCTCTCTCTCTCTCTGTCTCTCTCTCTCTTCTGTTTCTCTGTCCGTCTCTCTGTCCGTCTCTCTGTCTGTCTCTCTGTCTGTCTCTCTCTGTCTCTCTCTGTCTGTCTGTCTGTCTGTCTGTCTGTCTGTCTGTCTCTCTCTCTCTCTCTCTCTCTCTCTCTCTCTCTCTCTCTCTCTCTCTCTCTTCTCCCTCTCTCTCTCTTTCTCTCTCTCTGTCTCTCCCATGTCGATTTTCCATAATGAATGACTAGCGATACTTGGTCGATTCATTTGATTGCCTAATATTTGCTGCGTTCCTCGCAATTAACACAAGGGCATCGCCGAGCGGCAGCAATGCATTGTGACAATGCAAGCCCGGCCAGAATTATGTCCTCTCCACTCCCCACCCCCCAATAAACACACAACTTTCCACCCTTACAGAACGCATAAAATACATAGCCCAAAATTTGAAGCGATTCTGTTCAGTAGTTCACGATACAGCTGAACTTTTATACAAGCTTCATTGCACCATGGTACACCACCACACAAAATTTGAAGCGATTCTGTTCACTAGTTCACGAAATAAAGCTGGGGGAAATTACATATCCCAAAGAAGGAAATTTCGGTTTCCAAGGTCAAACTTCAAGGTCAAGGTCAGCACGGTTTGATTAACGAAAGGAAGCTTCCTTTTCGAGCTGTCTACCCCTCTGCCAATTTTAATCAAAGTCCAAACAGTAGTTGTTAAGATAATCGATACACAGACACACAGACACACAGACACACACACACACACAAACCGATCGCAAAACCCCGGCCTCTGGCCGGGTAAAAATCACCCATAGCATCCATTTTGACAGACCAGAAGACTTCACTCTCAACTGGAACAGCACTGTTTCTTTTTCTTTCTTTTTCTTCCATCATATCACCTAACCCAATATCTTTTACGCAATAGAATAAATTTTGACAAACATCCGCAAACTTTGCGATTTCGCCTTGAACTACATCACCCACAACAACCTGCCCCCATTTCCTCAACACTGCCCCAAACTTCTGCACCCATAAAACAAGTATGAAATAGTGAGGCTAAGAGAGACTATAGTGAAATGAATAAGGGGAAGGAACTTCTCATAATTAACTCCCGTTTGCCAAAGTTATTTATGGAACCTATTCGCCTAGCAAAGTGAAAGTAGTTGCCACAACAATACAGACCCAAGTTCATCCTCATGTATATTGTGTTCAGTGTCTCAACATCTTCAACTATATCCTCCGGTAAAGCAAAAGTTTGCTTACGACCGTAACGTCCAGACCTGTAGCAGAAGAGGCAACTGGTATTCGAGAGAGCTGGGCTGAAATTTTATTTTTAAAACTTGCACAGGGGACATCCCTACTCCTTGAAGTTAAATTCAGATGTTACAGCAAGATCTCAGTGCAGTGAACATGGTCTCATATATGTACAAGGACCAGAGGAGGGAGGGGGGGGGGGGGGGGGGTTAGGTGGAGGGGGAGAATGCAAACGCGTTCAGATAATTTTCAGTTTCAATGACTGGTGAAAATTATTAGCCAAATGTTTTTTATTTTTTAAATTAGGACCTGAAAAAATGTCAAAACACTTCAGCCACACTGTAGACTGGTGTCTGCAAACCAAATAGAAATATTTGCTATTTTTACATTGTCTTAATATATAAGCCATGTCTGGATAGCTAAAAATATTATTATGTTGTCATGGTGTGAAATGATGTGTCCTTTTTAATACAAAAAATCATCAACCACAATTCACTGAAAATGTGCAGCAGTCAAGAATTAAACAAAATAATTGTAAAATTGTAACAGAGAACATGTGCAGCAAGCTAGTCATAATGTGTTTTTACAAAGTAGCTGGTCTAAAAATTGTGTGCAGTCCTACAATACAGTTTTGTGTGTGTGTGTGTGGGGGGGGTTATCATAGCATGTGCGCGCACATTGTATAATGTCCTAAAATCAAGACTTTGTTGCAAATGGCTAACTGGAATTATTCACATTTCTTCTCCATTACTGCTTAACGCAAAAGATTGCATTTTTTGTAAATGAAAATACAGTTTGAAATCTTGATCCCATTGAACTGAAGCGTTCATGGTTGTAACTAAATGTGAATATAACCCGGTTGACTTACCTTGACAGGTGAGAAGTCAGTTAAATGGGCCCGGCCTTTGCTGCAGTGGTGATTCCTGAAGATGATGGGATAATGGGCCATGATGTGGGTCTTCAGCAGTGGATTCCGGTTGATATGGGATGGTGACAGGGCTGGGCCATGGGGGGATGTTGTGGGTCTTCAGCAGTGATGATTCCGGTTGATGATGGGGTGATAGTGACAGGGCTGGGCCATGGGGGACTGTTGAGGGTCTTCAGCAGTGACGATTCCGGTTGCTGGTGGGTTGATGGTGACAGGGCTGGGCCATGCTGTGGGTCTTCAGCAGTGATGATTCCTGAGGATGATGGGTTGATGGTGACAGGGCTGGGCCATGGGGGACTGTTGAGGGTCTTCAGCATGCAGTGACGATTCCTGTTGCTGGTGGATTGATGGTGACAGGGCTGGGCCATGGGGGAATGTTGTGGGTCTTCAGCAGTGACGATTTCTGAGGAAGATGGGTTGAAGGTGACAGGGCTGGGGATGATGGGATGGTGGTGACAGGGCTGGCCCATGGGGGACTGGTGAGAGTCTTTAGCAGTGACGATTCCTGTTGAAGGTGGGATGGTGGTGACAGGGCTGGCCCATGGGGGACTGGTGAGAGTCAGCAGTGACGATTCCTGTTGAAGGTGGGATGGTGGTGACAGGGCTGGCCCATGGGGGACTGGTGAGAGTCTTTAGCAGGACGATTCCTGTTGAAGGTGGGATGGTGGTGACAGGGCTGGCCCATGGGGGACTGGTGAGAGTCTTTAGCAGTGACGATTCCTGTTGAAGGTGGGATGGTGGTGACAGGGCACTGGTGAGAGTCTTTAGCAGTGACGATTCCTGTTGAAGGTGGGATGGTGGTGACAGGGCTGGCCCATGGGGGACTGGTGAGAGTCTTTAGCAGTGACGATTCCTGTTGAAGGTGGGATGGTGGTGACAGGGCTGGCCCATGGGGGACTGGTGAGAGTCTTTAGCAGTGACGATTCCTGTTGAAGGTGGGACGATGGTGACCACATGACTGAGCCAGTCCTTGTTAACGAGAGTCGAACCTAAACATAAAGAGAACATTTTTGGCAATGTTCACAATTACGGCTGCCAAGAACGATAATGTGCAACAGAAAAGAAAATATCCCATTGCTTTTGCAGACATTATCGTTCTTGGCGGGCGTAGTTGTGAATATTGTCAATTTAAAAACAAAATCAAAACAGTCCAATTCTTAAGCAGAACAAACTCTAAAGCTACATTTTTTTTTTTTTTTGAAAACATTTAGATTGCTTAACTCAATCTTTGAAAAGCATTGACCCGATTTATAAAATAAAAAAATAAAAAATTATTAACGGGTAAAGCTAGTTGTAATTTAGACACCCCCTTCATGCTTACGACTCTCATCATTCTCAAAGTCTCGGTTCTTTCAGTTACATGACAATGTCAATAACCTTAGGCTGATCCTAACCCTAGCCCTTTTTCCGAGAACAACAATATGTTGCTTTTCAGTGAAAATTTTCAAAGCAAAAATTTAATACGGGTGTCTAAACTGCAACCCAGCCCAAACTTAGCCAAATTATTGCGCACATTGTTTCTGTCACTGGAGGAATAGTGCGTTTGCCACGAGTGTTCGTTCACTATACTAGACTACTAATTTGCCCGAGCTCGTTCTGCTCGAGTTGCGCTGACCTCTCTAGATCAACTCTCTAAATTCAACTCAGTGAAATTCAAGGTCACCGGCGCGTGGCAAATGCTCTATTAAAAGTAGGCTGCAACTGTCCAGACTGAACGTTAGCAATAATTGCTTAAGCCGGCGCCACACACGCGTAAAGTCGTATAGGGATGCGATCCGACTGGGCCACGTGAGTCATGATTTACGTGAAATATTTCCGTTTAAAAATGATCCTGCTATTTTCGCTCACTATGCATGACCCAATGCATGAACATCGCGTGAATCGTGACTCACATCGTCACAGTCGCATCGCATTCAACTCCGAATCGTATGTAGTGTAGCAGGCCCTTAACAGTGACACCATCAGCTATCACCGCCGGTCGTTTTTCCACACACACAAAATGCTGAAAATTATCTTGTCACTTTGGACCTGTTTACAGTCAGGTCAGTTTGAGTTTTATTGGAGTTAATTTGTTACTCAATTAAGTTTAACTGTTTTCATTTTATTTGTGGTAAAAAAAATTATAAAGCTTAATCTTTTGGGACTCGATGTGTAGGCGCCCGTAGTTTCATGAAAATGCACACTAGAATTTTTTTTTTTTTTTAATCAGAATTCCGGCAGCTCTCGCACTATCATCTGTCCATCTACAATGCTTATGAAGACAATAATATTTTGTCGACGCTTAAGACACACATGGATACACAAACCACTTACCTTTCATTTCAAATGTACAGATGTCAAAAATTCAATATGGCGCAGCAGACGAC
>CM065698.1:44766606-44769106 GCA_017654935.2 Phymorhynchus buccinoides | reverse complement strand
TCTATAGATAGTCCATTGATGTATTACTGAAGCTATTTCTAAAACTAATAACTTGTACCAAAACAAGACTGCTGAAATATAAAAAAAGCATAATCCCTAAAGATAGTCTAAAGATAGTCCGTTTTGACTCTAAGCCATCGATATATGTCTCCCCTATTGTCTGTATTGATTATTTCCGCGCGGAACATCCGGATGTACTGTGTACCAGGCCTTATTCTTGAATGTAGACACCCAGTCTCTGGCATTTAATATTATAAGTGCTTCCCTTCCACAGAGACAAAAACGTTTGTACTCACATGACTATTTCTCCCACATATGGAGGTCTTCTTCAGCATTCTGAGGTTTGTTTGTTGTTGTTGGCAGAAAGATTTGGGTGTGGTGAGTGGATTTGACTTGAATTGGTTTGGTCACAGGTAGGGTGAATCGACAGTCTGTGTAGGCTACCGATACCATAATTGTAGTAGACTGGTGTCAAAGCAATGCCAAGATCTCTCTATTTAGACTTGGTCTTCTCAGTCTAATGTTGATGGCTTCTTTTCTTTCTTTTTATTGACAGGATGTAGTTCTGTTTCAATGATTTGATATTTGGTATATTCTACTCACAAAGACTTATCTCTGTGAAATTCGGGCTGCTCTCCCCCGGAGAACTCGTCACCGCAAGTGCAGCGCCTACCTTTTGTTTTAATTTTTTTTTGGGGGGGCCGCAGGGTGAGGAGGGGGTGTGGGCACACTTGGAAAACCTAGCTATCAATTTGGCCATACCAGGCAGCGGGAGTTCTCCCTGCTCTTGCCGACTTTTAACTGCCGTGGGATTTTTACGTGCGTAAAGCACACGGGTCAGACTAGCTTTAAGTCCCCATCCGAAGGACTCGACGTTCAGTTCGATTTTCCTGTCAAACTAGAAAGAAAGGGCGAGGAGGCCGGTCGGGATTCGAACCCGGGTCACTCACGCTGCAGTCACGCATTATATTTGGCAGGCGAACGTCTTACCTACTCTGCCACCTTTCTCCCTGCTGGAGTTAGTCATGTCAATCGAATGCTGATTACTCTTCTCTGCGTTTTCCATTGTAATTATTCAATCGATGTCCTTGATCACCGCCCATTTCCCACAGAACACAAAACAAAGTGAATGATCAAACATTACAAGATGGGCAAAAAACACGCCATTCCTAAGCATTTCTCTTTAGTAGTGTTTCTACGGGTGAATTCTGGTTGCGATTCTTTGTAAGATGCATTACCATCGTGAGTGGTATTGATGCCTTTGATTACATACACCCCAGTCCCACCCACACAACACACGCCATTCATGCAGGAAATTGCCGGTTTTCAGATGTCCGTTGATCTCCGATTCATCTTCTTCGTTTCTTCTGTTAGTCTTTTCTGTCTTCCTTTGTTTCTGAAGATGTAATCATTCATATCCACAGCTATGTCGATTGCTATCGGTTGTTTTTCATGTTTGGCCAATTTTGGTATAATACAAACATATTTGTTTGTCTGTCTCTTTGACCAGCTCCCGATCACCTCTGTATCTGTCTCGGTCTGTCTGTCTGTCTGTCTGTCTGCCTGCCTGCCTGTATGCCTGTATGCCTGTCTGTCTGTATGTCTGTCTCTGCCAGTTTGTCTCTGTCTCTGTTTCTCCCTGTCTCTCTCGGTCTGTCTGTCTCTCTGTCCTGTCTCTCTCTGTCTCTCTCTCTCCATCTCTCTCTCTCTCTCTCTCTCTCTCTCTCTCTCTCTCTCTCTCTCTCTCTCCTCTCTCTCTCTCTCTCTCTCTCTCTCTCTCTCTCTCTCCTGCACATGCACAGTATTAGGTGCGCGCGGTATGTTTACCAGAGGCATTACAAACGGATCACGTTAGACCTCCCTGAGTGGTTTTCTTTGGGCAAAGCAAACGCATGGCTCTTTGATTCATGCCTTTAAGAATGGAGATATCGCATAATGTAGATTAATACAACATGGCTGATGAAGTAGTAGTGTCAATGCTTCGGGGGGGGGGGGGGGGTGGGTGGGTGGGGGGGGGGGGGGGGGGGGGGGGGGGGGGGGGGGGGGGGGGGGGGGGGGGGGGGGGGGGGGGGGGGGGGGGGGTGAGGGGGGGCTAACGTAAAGTAGCGTGAGCGCAAATCGGCAAAAACGGTACTAAGAAAACGTTTTGTGGCTGCTATCGATGTAGCAAGCGACAAACTATTTGAAGGATCATGGGAAATATCAATGCTTCCGGCTTTTTTTTATATCTCGCGTGACGAGACTTGAACTTTAAAAATGGAAGACCAAAACAACAAGCTTGCCACGGCAAATTTTCTTTACTCTATCGTGAAAAAATACGGGATGATTTTAGCAAATTAAACGAACGCAAGTGTTTTGGAGTGCTCTTTCTTAATTTTTCATCATGTTAGATGGCATAATATAGTGCAAATTTAATTTTCTGCACACAAATAGACGTGGGTGAAATCGAAAACTTTGTACAATCTAACAGAGAGGTATGATTTATTTCCCTTAGGATAGC
>CM065698.1:44751606-44756606 GCA_017654935.2 Phymorhynchus buccinoides | reverse complement strand
CTATGTGTATTGTTAAAAAAATCGGGACTTTACTGGAGTTGCAACTGCCTCCGGGTATGTCCCTTAATGTGTTTGTTCCAGACCGAGAGGACGTAAAACACCATTTTCAGTAGGCCATTTCATTCACAATTCTAATACGTGGCGGTACCATAGCCGATGAGGTTTAACCGAGGCGTGGTTACTGCTACACCTATCTGTATTGTTAAAAAATCTGGACTTTACTGGTGTTGCACTGCCTCCGGGCATTGCCTCAAGTATTGTTCACACCATCTTTGTATCTATGTGTCTGTTCCAGACCGAGAGGACGTAAAACACCATTTTTCATTCATTCACAATTTCGTCATTTCATGCTTACGTCATCTTATCCATAAGTCATCCATTCACTGAAACCCCACATGAGCTACGGAGAAAGAGTTGTGTTTCTTACGACACAGTCAGCGACTATGGGAAAATTAGCGCCACCTGTATCCCGCGTATCCCTTTAAATGCTCATAACTCTGGAACGAAAAAGGATACAAAAATGGTTCTTGTATCATTGGAAAGAAAATTGTCCGAAGTTGGCATATGTATAATTTTCTCAGAATGGTCACTTTGACACTTAATGTCCCTTTCGTGGTGCTGGGTCGCATGTGTCTTCTTTCGGCACCATTTACGACACTAGCTGACTTTGCAGCGGTGGACATGGCGATCGTTGAACGAAGTGTGTTTTCCATTCGTTTATCTGTGTTATCTGATTTTTTCTGTCGTTTTTTTCTTGATAAAAAAAATCGCCCTAAGCTTATACTAAACACTATCCCTTACCCGATTCGATGTGAAACTTGCAGGAAATCGGCGCAAATAATAATGGTGGATGATTTAGGATTTAACCTGGGCCTGTATTCACGTTGAGATAGTATGGGACTTATCAACGTGCTATCTTAGTAGTCCTTTTAACCCTTTCACCGCCAGCCATATTTCAGCCCAAAATGTCCATTAAATTTACCTGGGTAGAGAACAAAATCCATCTGCAGTATTGGGGATTCTTCTGTGACATATATAACATAAGGTCTATCCTTACTTCCCAAAACTAAGACAATAGGGTCTTTGGATAATAGACCCCAATTTGTTGCCTTTTAGTGACATAGGTGTTAAATCACTGTGGTGCTAAAATGCGACTTTGGCGGTGAAAGGGTTAAAAAATAGTAGAATTTAATAGGACTTTAGAAAACCTTCTAAGATATCACGGTGATAAGTCTCATACTATATCAACGTGAATACAGGCCCTGACCAACATAGAATTATAATCTGACCAGATAATGGAACTCGTTTCTAGTGGTCAGGATTCTCCCTTTGGGACACGCATCTGTGGTATCAGACAAATGAATGGTGTACCCTTAGGAAGGCGAGTATGGGGTGCGCTGTTGGCAGTTGACATCAACCGATCAGTGAGAGAGACAGAGACAGAGACAGACAGACAGACATAGACACAGGGACAGAAAGACATAAGAACAGAGAGCTAGAGAGAGAGAGAGAAGTGACAGAGACAGAAAGTCAGACAGGAAGATTGAAACAGAGGCACAGAAAGCAAGCAAGCAAGCAAGCAAGCAAGCAAGCAGCAAGCAAGCAAGCAAGCAAGCAAGCAGCAAGCAAGTTAGTAAGCAAGCAAGCAAGCAAGCAAGCGCGCGCGCGCGCGCGCGCGAGAGAGAGAGAGAGAGAGAGAGAGAGAGAGAGAGAGAGAGAGACGAGAGAGAGAGAAAGAGAGAGAGAGAGGAACTCGACACTCGAATAAAACTCAAATGTTTATTGAGGATAACTGAATAAGCACACAATAAGGCCCTTTTTTCATCAGGAGAGAGAGAGCGAGAGAGAGAGAGAGAGAGAGAGAGAGAGAGAGAGAGAGAGAGAGAGAGAGAGAGAGAGAGAGAGAGAGAGAGAGAGAGGAAGAGAGAGAGAGAGAGAGAGAGAGAGAGAGAGAGAGAGAGAGAGAGAGAGAGAGAGGGAGGGAGAGAGAGGGAGAGAGAGAGAGAGAGAGAGAGAGAGAGAGAGAGGGAGAGAGAGGGAGAGAGAGAGAGAGAGAGAGAGAGAGAGAGAGAGAGAGAGAGAGAGAATACGAATGTTACGAATACGAATGTTTAATGAAGGCAAACGGATAAGCTCAAGCTTCTTTACACCATGCCCTCGAGGGGAAAAAGACGAGCCAAATAACAAGAAAAGGAAAACAAAAAGAAAGTAAAAAATGCATAAAAAGAATAGAAAATAACAACAGGCATGTTCACAGTAAATTGAAGAACATGCGAAAAAAATTCAAGCTCAAACGAACAGCTCGTTCACGTACTCGCACACACACAAAAGCATACAGTATATCCTATAACTATACCAAAACATGCATACCTAGTCTCTTGTGGTGTGTTCGAGCACACAGGGGCAAATACGCTCATGGTCCAATGATAGAATACAATACACTAATAAGCCCACGTTATAGAGAAACATTATATTTACGTAAAGTCATTATTATTTCTAAGCAAACAGCGACTATTTCTAGGAAGTTAATAACTTAAAACTTTTCTAAGAGGTGTTTGTGATATGTTCTTTTAAAGGATGAGACACTTATTAGGTTTTTATTGCAATTTTCCAATTCATTCCATAGTTTGCTACCGGAGTATGTAAGGGAGGTCATAAACAGGTTTGTTCTAGGGCGAGGAATATAAATTATATTTTTGTTACGAATGTTAGTAATAGGAAATCGTTTGCATAGATAGGCCGGTGTCAGTTTATTCAC
The DNA here is from genome assembly GCA_017654935.2 of Phymorhynchus buccinoides. NCBI lineage: Eukaryota > Metazoa > Mollusca > Gastropoda > Neogastropoda > Raphitomidae > Phymorhynchus > Phymorhynchus buccinoides. The sequence continues at coordinate 44,753,848 of CM065698.1, read as the reverse complement.
AATTTTGTACATGAAAATAGCTTTGTTGAGGTAAAACTTGTAGTCTAATGGAAGAATGCCTAGTTCCTTATAATCGCTATTTTGAACTGAAGAAGGCTTAAGAAGAACAATGTTTAGAGCACGTTTGTAGAGTCTTTTCAGTGACTTTAACCCTTTCACCGCCAAAGTCGCATTTTAGCACCACAGTGATTTAACACCTATGTCACTAAAAGGCATCAAATTGGGGTCTATTATCCAAAGACCCTATCGTCTTAGTTTTGGGAAGTAAGGATAGACCTTATTTTATATATGTCACAGAAGAATCCCCAATACTGCAGATGGATTTTGTTCTCTACCCAGGTAAAGTTAATGGAAAATGTTGGCTGAAATATGGCAGGCGATGGAAGGGTTAAGCAGCTGTCGCTAGCAAGATCCCAACATGTAGAAGCATAATCTATTTCAGGCTGAATGTATGCATTACAAAAGAGTTTTCGAGTATGGATGTCAAGGAAGTGCTTTATTCTATTTAGTTGGAATACTTTCTTCGCTATTTTTGTTACAGATGGCAGAAATGTGCTTGGACCATGATAAAGTATTGTCGATAGTTACAGCTAGTAATTTACAGGAATCTATTTCTTCCAGAAATTTATTATAAATTTTGAGTTTGGGTAGGGTATCTTTTAAGTTTTGGCGTTTTTGTCGAGTAGTTATTAACATGAATTTAGATTTACTTGGATGAATTGCCATATTATGTTTTTCTGTCCATGCTGTAAGGTTATCTATGTCATTTTGAAGGAAGGAACAAACCTTATTTGGATTTTTGTCCTTAGTATGAAGGGTTGTGTTGTTTGCAAAGGGTTCACATTGAGACTTTAAGTGAAGGGGTAAATCATTAATATAAATTGAGAATAAGATAGGCCAAAGACAGATTCTTGGGGGACTCCATATTTGATAGGCATAGAGGACATAGAGAGAGAGAGAGAGAGAGAGAGAGAGAGAGAGAGAGAGAGAGAGAGAGAGAGAGAGAGAGAGAGAGAGAGAGAGAGAGAGACAGACAGACAGACAGACAGAGACAGAGAGAGAGACATAGAAACAGAGACAGAGACAAAGGCAGAGGGACAGAAGTGAGTTGCCACTTAGTCACAACATTGTTATTACACTATTCTTTTTCATGGGATTTATTGTAGTTACTGGGTTTGAAGTTGTTTGTTTATGGGTTGTTTTTTCCCATTTAATTAATTTTATACATGAAAAATAAAATCAACGTAGCTGGTCAGTTGCATACAAGATTTACTTTGTTTCATCTTTAATGGGTAAGGTTTTCAGCTTCCACTGGTCTCTCAGCTGCATGCAGCCAACACATTCCAAATTCGGAGGAGCTCAAAGGAGAAAACTGGGGATATTTATTTGAAAGAAATGCAGGAGAATGGGCCAATAAGGCAGAAAGATAGTAGTAGATGACAGAAAGCAAAGGGAAAGGCAGAGTCAAAGAGAGTGACAGATTAATGGAAGTTACAAGCACAGAACTTACAGAAGGTGTGGGAACTTTTTTGTTTAGGAAAGACACCCTCCCCTACGGGGAGAACCGAGACTGCACTGATAGGTCAACAGTCAAACACTCCTATTTTATAAGCCTCTTAATCAGTCAGCTTATCTTCCTTTATTAAAAGCAAACCACACAGGGCTGTCCTGGGCGAGAAGGGAGCTCTTTAGGTGGCGTTATTGTCCCTAGCCCTTGAGGGCAGGTATCGCTTCTTTTCTAGTAACGTGAAATCTCTCTCTCTCTCTCTCTCTCTCGCTCCTCTCTCTCTCTCTCTCTCTCTCTCTCGCCCTCTCTCTCTCTCTCTTCTCTCTCTCTCTCCTCTCCTCTCTCTCTCTTCTCTCGTCCTTCTCTCTCTCTCTCTCTCCTCTCCCTTCTCTCTCTCTCTCTCTCTCTCTCGCTCTCTCTCTCTCTCTCTCTCTCTCTCTCTCCTCGTCTCTCTCTCTCGCCTCTCTCTCTCTCTTCTCTCTCCTCTCTCTCTCTCTCGCCCTCTCTCTCTCTCTCTCTCGCCCTCTCTCTCGTTCTCTCTCTCTCTCTCTCTCCTCTCTCTCTCTCTCTCTCCCTCTCTCTCTCTCAGTCTCTCATCTCCTCCTCTCTCTCTCTCTCTCTTCTCTCTCTCTCTCTCTCTCTCTCTCTCTCTCTCTCTCTCTCTCTCTCTCTCTCTCTCTTTTGCCCCGCATACAGCAAACAATATATTTTTTTTGGCCATCTTTTTGACAAAAT
>CM065698.1:44741551-44746106 GCA_017654935.2 Phymorhynchus buccinoides | reverse complement strand
TTTTCCACACACAAAATGCTGAAAATTGGACCTTTTTACAGTCAGGTCAGTTTGAGCTTTATTGGAGTTAATTTGTTACTCAATTAAGTTTAACTGTTTTCATTTTATCTGTGGTAAAAATTTTTATAAAGCTTAATCTTTTGGGACTCGATGTGTAGGCGCCCGTAGTTTCATGAAAATTCACACTAGATTTTTTTTTTTTTTTTCAGAATTCCGGCAGCTCTCGCACTATCATCTGTCCATCTACAACGCTTATAAAGACAATAATATTTTGTTGACGCTTAAGACACACAAGATACACAAACCACTTACCTTTCATTTCAAATGTACAGATGTCAAAAATTCAATATGGCGCAGCAGACGATCACATAGGGCCGTCGTCTTGCAGACGCACAGTTCAAGAAAAGAAAAAAATAACTTCGAGAGGGGTACAGGAAATTACAAGGAGGCGCGTGCATTGCTTGTGCGCGATTGGTTAAGATAGGACCACATGACACAATAACACCTTTATCCACGCTTTTCACGGGTTTTACGCTTGTCATAATGATTCGCTCTGAGTTTTCTCGGGGCATTTTCCGATTCTCTTTCTTTAACTGTCTGACTGTGTTTTCTCTCTCTCTCTCTCTCATATTGTATTGGTGATCCTGTATGATGAGAGAGGGAAAGAAAGAGAGGGGGGAGAGAGAGAGGGGGAGGGGGAGGGAGAAGAGAGAGGGAGGGGGGAGGGGAAGAGAGAGGAGAGAGAGAGAGAGAGAGACAGGAGGGGGAGAGAGAGAGAGAGAGAGAGTATGGGCCGTGTGTACGCACGTATTAATGGGTGCATTCCTTCCGGTTACTTGTTTACATTTTTTATTAGTTTTTGTGAGTGTGATGTGTAATGAGAGAGTGACAGTGCTTGGTGAACGAGGGTGGATGTCTTTGTGAGTGAAAATCATGTTATTTCGTTGCTTTATTTCTTTGTATTCGAATGTTGGTGGTATGACTTTCTTGTTGATTTTAATTAATGTTTTCCATCTTTCATTGTTGCTTTTGTAACGTGCAACGAGCATACTACTATATGGAGTTTTAGCGCTATATGAATTATTATTATTTTTTGATTATTATTATTATTATTATTGCTACTATTATTATTATAGGATTGGGTTTCATCTTGTTATGCCATAAGTGTGTTTACTCCAAAATGCGTGCATGTTAAAGATGAGTATGTAGAATAGGATTTGGTTTTATTTTGTCATGTGTATGTGCTTACATTTAAGCTTGATGTATTTTTAAGATTAGTATGTAAAATGGGCTTAGGCTTGATTTTATTATGTGTATCGGCTTTAAATTTAAAATGTGTACATGTTACGAGTATGTAAAATAAGGATTAGTTTTAATTTTGTGATGAGTTAAGTTTTACTTATGTGCGTGTTAAAGATGAGGACTAGAAAGTAGGTTCAGGCTTGATTTCGTTATGAGCAGTATTTATTTTTTAATATGTGTATTCGCTTGCAAATAATATGACTAGGTTTGCTTTTGTTACGAGTGTGTGTTTACTTTTTAATATGTTCATGCTAAAAATGAATAATGGAATGTAGGAATAGGCTTCATGTTGCCATGGGTACATGAATTTACATTTTAAATTGTGCATGCTAAGATGAGTAGGTAAAGTAATACTATGTTTGACTTATTATATGCATGGGTTTCTTCAAATAAGTACATTTTAATGATGAAGTATGATTGAGGTATTTTTTTATGTTTGTGCATTTCTCTATTTTGAATGTTTAAAGATGAGTGTGAAAAGTAGGATTGGGTTTTATTTTCCCGTGTGTATGCGCTTACTTCACACATTTTGAATGTTAATAATTAGTATAGTTAATAATAATAGGTTTGATTTTGTTATTGATGTGTTACAATATAGGGATGGTTTTTTTGCATGCTTTATATTACTTTGTATGTGTTTATTTTCGTTTTCCATTTTCTACTTTTATATATGTATTTTGTCCAGAGGGCTGGATGTAAAAAAGCATGTTATTGCTTACTCTATTACCCTCTATAAATAAAATTCAATCAATCAATCAATCTCTCTCTCAATCTCTCTCTCTCTCTCTCTCTCTCTCTCTCTCTCTCTCTCTCTCTCTCTCTCTCTCACTCACTCTCCACTCTCACTCTCTCACTCTCTCTCTCTCTCTCTCTCTCTCTCTCTCTCTCTCTCTCTCTCACTCACTCTCTCTCACCACTCTCTCTCTCTCTCTCTCTCTCTCTCTCTCTCTCTCTCTCTCTCTCTCTCTCTCTCTCTCTCTCTCTCTCTCTCTCTCTCTCTCTCTCTTCATCGATTTGCGTGTATTTTTTGTTTGTGGCACAAGCCACAAACCTATAAGTATAACTCACTTTGTCGGTCTGTCGGTCTGTCGGTCGGTCCAAAATTGTCGCACGCCACAAACGATTGCGAATCCGCGCTTGTTTCTCTTCTTATTGATTTTAAATATTAATTAATTATTTAGGATCGATAGTTTCAACAACAAAATAAGCGCGCCCGCGCGTGCGTGCGTGTGTGTGTGTGTGTGTGTGTGTGTGTGCGTGCGTGTGCGCGTGTGCGCGCGCGCACGCGTGTGCGCACGTGTGTGTTATTTCGGTTTTTAGTTTTGGTTTTAAATCTTTTCATGCTCGGCTGCTTTAGGGTTGGGGTGGGAGAAGGCGAGAAGGCTTTTACTGTTTTACGCATTTCATTTCAGTGGTTGGTGTTCATAATCAAAACGGCTTAGGCCTATTTCATCATGTCATAGCATGGCATAGCATTTAATAAGGGTCTACCATTATATTATATCGAATAATCATATCAATGATCACATCGTATGGTAAGGCCTAAGAATACCATAATTATGAGATCGAGGTTAATAGGTTTTACTAAGCTTTTACCATTTCTTCTCCTTTATGAATACACAATGGCTACGGGTACGGCGTTGTTGCAACACTCAGACCATGTTGAGGGATAGCAACTCTTCCTAGTCGAATTTTTCGTCAACAAAAGCATTTTCTTACTTCGTATATTTAGCTCATCTTGGTAAGGAATAGGGTTAGGGATAGGGTTAGGAACATGTCAGAGTTAATATTTGGGTTTAAAAAAAACACATTTGCGCACAATATATGCGTCCCGTGATTGAGCGCCGTACCTGTAGCCTGGAGAACGTGAGATACGGGCACGTACACCAAGCCTCTGCCTTATAAATAAGCCTAGCAGTAGCCCGCTAGGCTATTTATGTCCCATATGTGCCTTCCCAGGTCGAGAGGACGTAAAATTCCAAATTCATCACCGCTAGGCTATTTTTAATTTATTCATTTTTTCTGCTTAAAGGGGCACCCTGACGGATGAGTTTTTACAAGAAACACGTCGAGATCACCAGGAAAATACCATTTACAGAGATCGCAACACTCACTTTGCTCTGTACTATATACCGTTGGTCTTGAAAAGGCCTACCACTTTTCAATGGTGTCGCAAGGCTTTCTATGGAGAGAGAGAGAGAGAGAGAGAGAGAGAGAGAGAGAGAGAGAGAGAGAGAGAGAGAGAGAGCACGCGCACACAACAATATACACACCCACCCTCCCCCTTTAGCATTAGCTAACCAAAACTAGCACATGCCTCAGAACAGAAACTAGCTTTTCCGCGTAGACAATGTGTTTTCCAGGAATTTTCTTCCTCCCGTATAGTGACCACAGTAGTAGATACCCCTTTCGCCGCCAGCCATTTTTCAGCCAATAAAATACCATTAAACTTAACTGTGTACAGAAAAACAAATATCTGCAATATTGCTAATTCCTCTGTGACATGCATAACATAAGGCCTATCCTTACCTCCCAAAATTACAAAAATAGGAACTTTGGATAACAGGCCCTGATTTGATGCCTTTTAGTTACATGGGTGACCATTGTGGTGCTAAAATGCGACGTTGGCGGTTACAGAGGTAGGGTGTACGCCACACAATCTTTAAAGCTAACGTTCTTTGCGATATATGTTTCTTGCCCAAGCTGTATCTCGTGAACTAGAACACAGAATCCCTTCAAAGTTTGTGTGAGGATGTGATACTATAACAGTATAACACATTCGTACATAAATTATCCCTCGGAAATACAATGTCGCCGAGCGGCAGACATGTTTCCGTTTCTCTTCACCATCCTATATCTCGTGAAATCATCATCATATATTAAAAAGCCAACTGTCCGTGTGTGTGTGTGTGTGTGTGTGTGTGTGTGTGTGTGTGTGTGTGTGTGTGTGTGTGTGTATGTATGTGTGTGTGTGTGTGTGTGTGTGTGGAACACAGAACGGGCCTTATAACTCCGCCGTTTTTCGACCGAATCGCTTCAAATTTGCTATGAGCCCTACCGGGGCGATGGCAACGGCAACCGAGGCGGCCGTGTCATTTGCGCTGTTTGGCAAATGCGCGAAACGCGTATCCACCGGCCTCTCGACGCCCGTATCTACACGCACGCGCGCACGCACGCACACGCACACGCACACGCACACGCACACGCACACACACACACGCACACGCACACACGCACACGCACGCACACGCAC
>CM065698.1:44729051-44736551 GCA_017654935.2 Phymorhynchus buccinoides | reverse complement strand
CCCATTTCATGAAATGGGCATTTTCATGGAATGGACGTAACACATAAACGTGAAGGAACTGACCGTTGGGCTGACCCATGTGCACCACTGCAGTCGTACGGCTGGCTATCCAAGCTGTGACATATGTGAAGCACGATTCCCATGAAATACTACTGTCTAAATGATTCTGATGAAATCCTACTAATTACATTTTGTAGTTTTGTAGTTCCCGCATACACGAATCTGCTGAGATATCCGCGTTGTTCTTCTGTATGAGACATTAAATTTAATCAGATTAGTGTATTGGAGTCTAAAAAACGTAATAATAGTGAAAGAAAATAATATTAGGATTTTATCAGAATCACATTTAGACAGTATTCTACTACTGTTTCACGCCACGCCAAAAAATCATGCCTCAAAGAGCCGTCACAGTTAGATAGTTTTACGTTTTTTTTTAAGTTTCTGTGTTGTTTTCCCCCCCCTTGGTCTTTGTAAATGTATTGATTGAATGAATAAAAAATGCAAATTGTGTTTTACGTCTTCTCCTCGGTCATAGACACATATGGGACATTTGTAAAATACAAAGATGGTGGGAACAATACTTGAGGCAATGCCCGGAGGCAGTGCAAAACCAGTACAGTCCCGATTTTTTTAATAACAATACAGATATGTGTAGCAGTAACCACGCCTCGGTTAAACCTCATCGGCTATGGTACTGCCACAGGTCTATGTATTGATTGATTTTTTTAATTATTATTATTATTTGTATTTTGATCACTCTTAAATTATTCTTTTGTATTCACAGTTGTAATAAGTTTCTTAATAATATTGATTTAATAATACCTTTAATTTTGTTCATCATTACAATACTTGGTTTAAATGCAGTCTCCGTCTGTTCAATCAATTGTGCAACTATGATGTTAATTTAAGGAGCTCGGTATAAGCTTCGAGCTTCTTTGTTGTTGCTCTAATTGTCTTTCTGCTTGACTGTTTTCAAATGGATAAAGATTTGTTAAAAACAGATAGTTTTACCACTGAAATTGGATGTGTAGGTTGGACCCTTCCCTGTCATCTTCTTCCCATTTGTCTGGTACTGAAATCGTTTACAAATAGTATCGATATCACACGTCCCCTATCACTCTCTCCCTCACACCCTCTCTCTCCTCTCTCTCTCTCACTCTCTCTCTCTCCTCTCTCTCTCTCTCTCTCTCTCTCTCTATCTCTCTCTCTCCTCTCTCTCTCTCTCTCTCTCTCTCTCTCTCTCTCTCTCTCTCTCTCTCTCTCTACTCTCTCTCTCTCTCTCTCTCTCTCTCTCTTTCTCCCCCCTCTCTTCTCTCGCTTTTCTCCTCTCTCTCTCTCTCCTTTTCTCCTCTCTTTCGCTCTCCCCCACGCAGATTCCCTCAGTCTCAATCCAACAAAGCTTCCACCATCTCCTCTCTGCATCCCCTCTATTACATATATTTGGCAGGCGAACGCATTTCTGGCCTACCGTCTTACCTACTCTGCCACCTGTCTCCCTGCTGGAGTTAGTCATGTCAATCGAATGCTGATTACTCTTCTCTGCGAATTTTCCATTGTAATTATTCAATCGATGTCCTTGATCACCGCCCATTTCCAACAGAACACAAAACAAAGTGAATGATCAAACATTACAAGATGGGCAAAATGCTGCCTTTTAAGTAAACACGCCATTCCTAGGCATTTCTCTTTAGTAGTGTTTCTACGGGTGAATTCTGGTTGCGATTCTTTGTAAGATGCATTACCATCGTGAGTGGTATTGATGCCTTTGATTATATACACCCCAGTCCCACCCACACAACACACGCCATTCATGCAGGAAATTGCCGGTTTTCAGATGCCCGTTGATCTCCGATTCATCTTCTTCGTTTCTTCTGTTAGTCTTTTCTCTGTCTTCCTCCCTGTCTTTCCATGTCTTTCTTTGTTTCTGAAGATGTAATCATTCATATCCACAGCTATGTCGATTGCTATCGGTTGTTTTTCATGTTTGGCCAATTTTGGTATAATACAAACATATTTGTTTGTCTGTCTCTTTGACCAGCTCCCGATCATCTCTGTATCTGTCTCGGTCTGTCTGTCTGTCTGTCTGTCTGCCTGCCTGCCTGCCTGTCTGCCTGTATTCTTGCCTGTCTGTCTGTATGTCTGTCTCTGCCAGTTTGTCTCCCTGTCTCTGTCTCTGTCTTCTCTCTCCTCTGTCTCTGTCTCTATCTCGGTCATCTGTCTCCTCCTCTCTCTCTGTCGTCTCTCTGTCTCTCTGTCTCTATCTCTCTCTCCCCATCTCTCTCTCTCTCTCTCTCTCTCTCTCTCTCTCTCTCTCTCTCCTGCACATGCACAGTATTAGGTGCGCGCGGTATGTTTACCAGAGGCATTACAAACGGATCACGTTAGACCTCCCTGAGTGGTTTTCTTTGGGCAAAGAAAACGCATGGCTCTTTGATTCATGCCTTTAAGAATGGAGATATCGCATAATGTAGATTAATACAACATGGCTGATGAAGTAGTAGTGTCAATGCTTCCGGGGGGGCTAACGTTACGTAGCGTGAGCGCAAATCGGCAAAAACGGTACTAAGAAAACGTTTTGTGGCTGCTATCGATGTAGCAAGCGACAAACTATTTGAAGGATCATGGGAAATATCAATGCTTCCGGCTTTTTTTATATCTCGCGTGACGAGACTTGAACTTTAAAAATGGAAGACCAAAACAACAAGCTTGCCACGGCAAATTTTCTTTACTCTATCGTGAAAAAATACGGGATGATTTCAGCAAATTAAACGAACATAAGTGTTTTGGAGTGCTCTTTCTTAATTTTTCATCATGTTAGATGGCATAATATAGTGCAAACTTAATTATCTGCACACAAATAGACGTGGGTGAAATCGAAAACTTTGTACAATCTAACAGAGAGGTATGATTTATTTCCCTTAGGATAGCAACCCTTTTCTCTCTCCCAAAAATGAAGAGTAAGCTTAAAGAGTTATCTGACCTTAGCAAACGTTTAGGGTGTTTCTTAGGCCCCTTCCCCTTTTGGCGACCCCTTTATTGGCGCGTTATTCGCGCGGCGACCGTTATCTAAAGAAACTCGACCCAGATACATTCTTTCCTTTAGCGCACTTGTTTGACATTCATCTAATTGATCGTTACAAGACAAAGCACTCATTAAAAAATACACTGATTGCAGTAAAGGCAAAGCAAAGGGTCTGCTACAACACTACATACGATTCGGATCTGAATGCGATGCGATTGTGACGATGCGAGTCGGTAAGGCAGAAATGTAGTATAGATGGCAGTAAGACAAGGGAAAGGGCAGAGTCAAAGAGAGTGACAGATTAGAGGAAATTTACAAGCACAGAACCTCCAGAAGGTAGGGGAACTATTTATGAAATGAACTTAACTTAAAAAAACCATATAGATAATCATTGCAAAAGATTAAAAATGCGTTTTAAACGTCCTCCGACCCGAAACAAGTACAAATGGGACATTTATAAATGTACAGATAGTGGGGTCGATCCTGGAGATACTGCAATACCAGGAAAGTAACCGTCATTGCTAAACAATTCTCGTTTTCTCTTTTATAGGTCAACGCTGGTTTGCTGTCCTATGTGAGATTCAGACATTGACAATGTACATATAGTGCGTCGATCCTGGAGATACTGCTTCTTCTTCTTCTTCTGCGTTCCCGAGCCATATGGCCATGATGGATAAGGTACGTATGTGTCCGGTTTTCAGTTTTCACTGGTCTGCCCGCTGCGTACAGCCGACACATTCCGATTTCGGAGGAGCTCAAAGGAGAAAAAAATATTTGGAAGATTTGTTTGTGGGAGAATGGGCCAATAAGTGAGAAAGAAAGATAGTAGATGATAGAAAACAAAGGCAGAGTCAAAGGCAGAGTCAGAATTGAGAGTGGCAGATTAGACGGAAGTTACAAGCACATAATTTCCAGAAGGTAGGGAAACTATTTTGCTTTTAAACGAAAAGCCCCCCCCCCCCCCCCCCCCCCTCCCCTCCCCCCCCCCCCCCCCCCCCCCCCTCCACCCCCACCCCCCCCCCCCCCCCCCCCCCCCCCCCCCCCCCCACACCCCCCCCCCCCCACCCCCCCCCCCCCCCCCCCCCCCCCCCCCCCCCCCCCCCACACACACACACATACCAGATCCCCACGGGGAGAGACTCGTGGAGGAGGCGGGGGTCGTCCAGCTCCCCGTATGGAGGCACGAGGCATCCACCCACTGCCCCCGGAGGTACTGCAATACCAGGAAAGTACCGTCATTGCTAAACAATTCTCGTGTTCTTCTTCTTATAGATCAGCGTTGGTTTTGCCGTCCTATGTGAGTGAGATTGATGTCCATTGTCAGTCAGTTGTATTGACGTGTTCCATCACACCCCAGTTCTCCACACGTCACGCCTTTCATACAGATAATTGAAAGCTATCAGACCACCGTTGCTCCCCGATTCATCTTCTTCGTTTCTCCAAATAGTTCCCCCGCCCTTCTGGAAGTTCTGTGCTTGTAGCTTCCTCTAACCTGTTCACTTTCTCTTTGAATCTGCCTTTTCCGTTTGCTTGCTGTCATCTACTATCTTTCTGTCTTATTACTGGCCCATTACTTCTCCTGGGCCTGTATTCACGTTGAGATAGCATGAGACTTAGCATGATGCTAACTTAGAAGCTCTTTTCCAATGTCCTATAGGATTTAATAGGACTTTTGGAAGAGCTTCTAAGTTAGCATGATGCTAAGTCTCATGCTATCTCAACATAAATACAGGCCCAGGCTTTTTTTTTTTATCAAGAAGAAACGCTTTCAAAAAGATTTCCTCCAGCCGAAGTCGGACATGCTGGGCCTAGTTCATTCTTACTCAGGCGCATAACGACAGCAGGACGCATCTGCGCTCACAATTGACAGGAAATTGTCTGAGCGATCGAAGGAGAAGAAGAAGAAGAAGAAGAAGAAGAAGAAGAAGAAGAAGAAGAAGAAGAAGAAGAAGAAAAAGAAGAATTATGTCTTTTTTTCTGTGAGTCTGTCCCATCTCTCTCTCTCTCTCTCTCTCTCTCTCTCTCTCTCTCTCTCTCTCCTCTCTCTCTTCTCTCTCTCTCCTCTCTCTCTCTCTCTCTCTCTCTCTCTCTCTCTCTCTCTCTCTCTCTCTCTCTCTCTCTCTTTGTCCGTCTTTCTTTCTCTTTTGTTGGATGTCGATGTTCATTTGTATTCAAAGTTTTGCAGATTTCTCTGTGTCCTTTTTATACGTATCTATGCCTATTTATTTATATGAGGGGTCTCTCGATTAAGTTTCTGGATGTGGAGATTCGGGTGGCATCCCCCCCAAAAGCAAAACCATGCCATGAGATTAGTATTCTGTGACTCTATCCCGTTTCCCTCTCTTTTTTCTCTCGCCGTCTTCCTTTATATATATTGCTGTCCTGTCATCTAGGTCGCTGTGTGTTCATACATTTCTAGGTTTCATCCTGTCATTGTTCTATTTGCCAACTATTCCCTAACAGTCTTCCCTTTCTGTTCAGTAGCGTAATCTAGTTTCCATTTATAAATCTCCCCTCCCCCCTCTCTCTGTCTCTCCGTCTCTCTGTCTGTTTGCCTTTCTGTCTGTCTGTCTGTCTGTCTCTCTCTCTCTCTCTCTCTCTCTCTCTCTCCTCTCTCTCTCTCTCTCCCTCTCTCTCTCTCTCTCTCTCCCCCTCCCCCATCCAACCCCAACGTATCTTCCTATGTATTTTTGTTCTTTGTCATCACCATATATTTGTTATCTTTACCACCCCCCCCCCTTTTTCCCTACTTGATACGGGCAGAAAGGCCTAATCAATAAAAAAAAGTGGTTGGATTTGGATATGGATTTGGATTCTCTCTCTCTCTCTCTTTCCTCTCTCTCTCTCTCTCTCTCTCTCTCTCCATCTCCTCTCTCTCTCTCTCTCTCTCTCTCTCTCTCTCTAATGATGTATGATTTTGTTAGAACTGTTATTTTGATTCATTGTGTTCCCCTTCCGCCACCCCTCCATATGATACGGGCAGAAAGGCCTATTCATTAACATGTTCGACTTTCCGCTCTCTCATCTCTCCCTCCCCTCTCTCTCTCTCTCTCTCTCTCTCTCTCTCTTCTCTCTCTCTCTCTCTTTCTCTCCCTCGCTTCTCTCTCTCTCCTCTCCTCTCTCCTCTCTCTCATCTCTCTCTCTCTCTCCTCTCTCTCTCTCTCTCTCTCTCTCTCTCTCCTCTCTAAAACGTTGTTCTTGTTCTTGTCTCCTTCTCTCTCTCTTCTTCGTTCTCTCTCGCTCTCTCTCTCTCGCTCTCTCTCTCTCCTCTCTCTCTCTCTCTCTCCCTCTCTCTCTCTCTCTCTCTCTCTCTTCTCTCTCTCCTCTCTCTCTCTCTCTCTCTCTCTCTCATAATCTGTTTACCAAAGAGATCGCGTAGACCTTTCCTCGGTGATTATGTCGCGCAAAAGAAACAAGGGACGCTTTGATTCATGTCTTTCAGAATAATGTAGCAATACATTACCAGAGTTAGCGCAAAACTCGCTGATGGAGTAGCAATCTTTTGCTGAAAAACAGCACTGTTTTGCTGTGCCACTCTCATAAGTTGTCTGCACGTTTTAACCCTTTCAATGCTAACCATTCCTCAGCCAAACTTTACCATTAACCCTTTCGCCGCCAGCCATTTTTTAGCCCAAAGTTTCCATTAAGCTTACATGGACAGAGAAAAGATTTTTGTTTTTGTTTGTGGCTCAAGCCACAAACCTATAACTCACTTTGTCGGTCGGTCTGTCTGTCGGTCCAAAATTGTCGCACATTTTGACTGGAAGTTCAGTTTAACGTCGCGTATCGGCTTTCGCCATGTACGACGGGCTGAACAAACCAACCAGGTTATAAACAAAAATTTATGTTTTGACAAAATTGTCGCACTTCAAATAGAGGCTACACTTCAAATTGAGGCCGCTCTTTAAAATGATGTATTTTAAAAGCGTACAAAATAATAAACATACGTAATACAGACACTACAACAGACACGACGAGTATGCGGTGCTTCTTTTGATGAGTATAAGTAGGATACATAGTTTTAAATGTTTTCCAAAAGATATAAAAAGTTACGAAATGGTTTACAGATTAAAATTATTGAAAAGCCAGGGGAGGTGACTCATGATTGGAGTGGTAAAAATAGACCGCGTGCCACAAACTATTGCGATTTCGCGCTTGTTTAATATTGGGGATTCTTCTGTGATATATTTGAAATAAGGCCTATCCTTACCTCTCAAAATTAAGAACCCAATATCATTGGATAACAGACCCTCATTTCAAGACTTTTAAAGACATGGGTGTTCAATCAATGTGGTGCAAAAATGCGACATTGGCGGTGAAAGGGTTACACTTACCTGGGTAGAGAAAGGATTTTGTCTGGAATACTGGGGATTCCTCTGCGGCGTGCATAAAATAGGGCCTATCCTTACCTCACAAAATAAAGGACATAAGGTCACTGGATACCAGACACTCATATGATGCCTTTTAGTGACATGGGT
>CM065698.1:44721551-44726551 GCA_017654935.2 Phymorhynchus buccinoides | reverse complement strand
CAGTCGGGCCATGTCAGGTGACAGGGCCGAATAGGGCCGGTTCTAAATTTCACTGATCGAGTCTGATCGAGTCAGATGGCTTGTGACCTCTTCTGTGCCGGAAACAAAATTTGGTCAACGTCACGACCTGATCGAGTCATATGAGGCAGTCGCATAGTCCGTCTCCAGCTTTATACGTAGTGACTCACAAGGTTTAGACGCAATTGTTTAACCCTTTCACCGCCAATGTCGCATTTTAGCACCAGAATGGTTTAACACCCATGTCACTAACAGGCATCAAATCAGGGCTTGTTATCCAAAGACCCTTATTTTCTTAATTTGGGGAGGTAAGGATAGGCCTAATGCTATACATGTCACAAAGGAATTAGCAATATTGCAGATGGGTTTTTTCTGTACCCAGTTAAGCTTAATGGTATTTTTTTGCTGAAAAATGGCTGGAGGCGAAAGGGTTAACATGCGTCGTGGCTGAGAATCGTGCGCTTGAAAGAAATCCAAAGATTGAGCCCAATAAAGCGCAATTTGTCCTCTGGTCTATCAGAGGCCAATGGTGACATCATGGAGGCTGGATACGTAATAAAAGGCGTGCTTGTCGCCACACTCGAACGTTTTGGTGTAATTAAGGTCTCTGTACACGTCAATATTTTCCACTGTTTTTCCCATGGCATCACGGTGATATGTAAGCGATCTAAAGGTCTGTGTACACGTTAACATTTCTCACGAGATATTTCTATTTCCCCATGGCAACACAGTGACTCGTAATATGACTTGCAGTTCGCTGTGTCGCCAATGGGGGGGAATAGAAATATCTTGTGAATAGTGTTAACGTGTTCACAGACATTTATGAATACCTTAGCCAGAAACAGTCACGTCAGTGGTGTAGAGTGGCACAGTGGTAGCGCGTTCGCTTCGTGTCAAGTAAACCCGAGTTCGAACCTGGGTACAGGGGATTTTTTCCTCTCACTTTGCACTAGGCCTTACGGTCTGAACGTGGAGTTTTTCGGATGAGACGATAAACCGAGGTCCCGTGTGCCCATGCACTTAGCATACGTTAAACCCAGTGGCAACGAAAAAGTTGTCATTTGGTCAAAATTTACCCACCCACCCCCCCTTTCCTTCCTCATCAGTCACACATAAATCGCATGCAAAAAAAAAAAAAAAAAAATTGGCTGGCGCGCCTCTGGCTGCGACGCGCTCTCCAGGTGGGAGCAACCCGAATTTCACAGAGACGCCTCTGTGACTATAAAGTACCTAATACCTGTCATGCGTTACTAAAGTTGGGTTAAACCGCCATATTGGATAGTCACGTGATTTCTGACTGGTTTCAATGAAGATATGGATCTGTTTGAATGTCCTTCAACATGTTTTTACTTTTTTATGCCAACAATCCATTCAAAAAATATACTACAATAAAAATGTTTAAGCCAAAAAGATATACTGTGTACATCCTCAATATTGTTTTGTGTAAACCATCCAATAAAATATTTTTTTATCACAAAGACTGGCGCAATTCTAAGCTAAAATGTCATATTTGGTATTAGGTACTTTACAGTCACAGAGGCGTCTCTGTGAAATTCGGGTTGCTCCCACCTGGAGAGCGCGTCGCAGCCAGAGGCGCGCCACCCAATTTGTTTTTTGTGTGTTGTTTTTTGCATGCGATTTTTGTGTGACTGATGAGGAAGGAAAGAGAGGGGTGGTGGTGTAAATTTTGACCAAATGACAACTTTTCGTTGCCACTGGGTTTAACGTATGCTAAGTGCATGGGCACACGGGACCTCGGTTTGTCGTCTCATCCGAAAGACTCCACGTTCAGGCCGTAAGCCTTAGTGCAAAGTGAGAGGAAAAATTCCCTGTACCCAGGTTCGAACTCGGGTTTACTTGACACGAGGCGAACGCGCTACCACTGTGCCACTCTACACCATCATATGCAATGCAGGCTTTAGTAAGAGCATCTGTCAAACAATACTGTGCTATTTTTCTCTCTGAAATAGGGGGTGTTGGGGTGATAATCAGACTTGCTAATCATTTTGATAGCTTGTTGTTGCCATTGTTGCCATTGTCGACCGGTTTGACTGATTTTCTGTTTGCTATTATTATTGTTGGTTTAAACGAACTTTCATTGAGAATCACATAGTAAAGCAGCAACATAAACAAATGAGAACGAGCACAACAAGCTTAAAGCTTATACAAGGCGCTCAAACACAAGTAGATTATACAATACTGGCTGCCACAAGTAATAAGAGAATGGAACAGAGCATGATAATGAAAAGGATAGCATACAAAACGTGCACGACAAGCCAGCAACAACAATAACAACAATAACATAGAAATTGAAATTGAAAATGAAATGAAATTGAAATTGAGGGGGCAAGAGGCATTTAACTCCAAAAAGTATCAAATCATGTGTGATTCAGTGTCAAGACAATAAATTATTTGAAGTATATTTTCAGCCAGGACCACAAGTCCACGTGACCTCGAATAAATCGAATTGGCATAAAGCTGATCACAGGGAAGTAATTAATCAATAGCAAACCTGTTCGATATCTGAATAAATCTACAGACTGTAGAAAATATTTGCCTATTTTCTGTTTGATTTTTGTTTCGATTACCAAACAACAGCACTGTAACATTAGTTTTAACGTCTTCAAGTAATAACTGTATTGTATGGATTCGGGCTTGTTGATAAAGGGGAAAGTTTAGTATAAAAAAAAGTGATTAGCATTTTCTGTAGGAGAGCCACAAGCGCATGTAGAGTTCTTAGAAAGGTGCCCTTTGAATAGGTCGACCTGTAAATCACTCATTTCTAGTCTCAATTTACAAATGATTATTTCGGATAGGCCTACTCTGTCAGTTAAATAATAATAGGTAGGAACAATATTGTCTTCGCTACTGAGGAGGTGCTTTAGGGCACTGAGATAATCTAATCGTTTTATGTTATCTGGGAGATTATTCCAGAAATCTGTAGTTGAGAATGTCATTATTTTTGCCTTCTTTCTGTTTAAGTTTCTCTGTCTGGCAGTGTCCACATGTATGTTTTAATTTGTGTGTTAGTGCGTGTGTGTATGTTATTATGTGCGTGCGTGCGTGCGTGTATGCGTGCGTGCGTGTGTGTGCGTGTGTGTGTGTGTGTGTGTGTGTGTGTGTGTGTGTGTGTGTGTGTGTGTGTGTGTGTGTGTGTCTGTGTGTTAGAGTCTTTAATGTGTGAACAGGGTGATCAGACGATATTGATTTTGTAATCTTCAGTCTGTCTGAATGAGGAAAGATTGTACCCCCACATTATACTAAGCGGCTTTGGTATAAAGATGGCTTCAAGCTTCAAGCCTGAGTGATATGTTTGCGTCTCTCTCTCTCTCTCTCTCTCTCTCTCTCTCTCTCTCTCTCTCTCTCTCTCTCTCTCTCTCTCTCTCTCTCTCTCTCTCTCTCTCTCTCTCTCTCTCTCTCTCTCTCTCTCTCTCTCTCTCTCTCTCTCTCTCTTGTTATGTGTCATTATAACCCCCTCCTCCAGCCTCCATATGATACGGGAAGAAGGCCTATTCATTAACATTGTTTGAATTGAATTGACAATCACTCTCTCTCTCTCTCTCTCTCTCTCTCTCTCTCTCTCTCTCTCTCTCTCTCTCTCTCTCTCTCTCTCTCTCTCTCTCTCTCTCTCTCTCTCTCTCTCTCTCTCTCTCTCTTCTCTCTCTCTCTCTCTCTCTCTCTCTCTCTCCGTCGTTTTGTGTGTCATGACGTTCTAGCTTAAGATTGTATACGTTTTGTATGTATGTGTTTGTGTGTTGTTGTTTGTTGTTGTTGTTGTTGTTTTCGCTTAATGGAGACAGGGAGCCAGACAGAGAGACAGACAGACACGAAGGGACAGCGATTGATAGAGGAAAGAAAAAGAAAAAAGAAATCAAGGAAATAGAGCTGGAGATAATGAGTGAATGAATGATTGGGTTAATGTCATGAACAAGGTACGTGCCATTTGAAAATAGGGATACATGGTTTTTTAAAAGATGTTTAGAACTCGAGCGACAGAAAGAGATGCAACGAGGGAGAGAGAAAAAGAAAAGAGAGACAATGAGACAGGGAGACAGTAAGAAAGATACAGAAAGATAAATGAGAATGGGATTTCAAAGCCTAAAAGGCGTTTTTTTGTTAGACGTTGAAGAAGAGGAAACTATTCTCTGATCCGTTTGAACTTCTACTGAGCTTCTTTAACTGAAAATAACGTCGAAGATTACAAAACCGCTGTTTTCAACAACAAAATAAGATGTAGCTTTTGGGGTTATTGTGTTTTTTCTGCATATTATATTGATCTGTTATTTTGTTTGTTGTTATTTGCTTTGTTTTCGTGACCTATTATATTTTTGTTTTGTTTGTTAGTTTGCGTTGGGGAATAGGATAACGTTTTTTGAAGGAAAATGGGGATCATTGAGTTGCATCAATCTTTATGGTATGTGTATTGAAATAGCGCATATAAAGTGTCTGCATGTATGGGTCTGTGATCATGTGCTTGGGTTTTCGAGCACACGGAGAAACATCCCAAAATGTAATAGAAAAAAAGCCCCATATTGATTAAGAATACCTTTCATTTTGTTCATCATTACATTACTTGGTTTAAATGCAGTCACCGTCTGTTCAATCAATTGTGCAACTATGATGTTAAGTTAAGGAGCACGGTATAAGCTTCGAGCTTGTTGTTGCTCTAATTGTCTTTCTGTTTGACAATGTTTTCAAAGGAATAAGATTTGCTTAAACAAAACAAAAAGCCCCCTTTTTTTTAGCCGACTTAGAAGAACAAAATGCATGAATGTTGAACGATAAACATCCCAACGCCCATTGCATTTTGCCTGCTGTGATTTTTCGGAAAGGGTTTTTTTCCTTTGACGAACAACATCAACAATGTTACAAGAATGAGCTTGTCTGTCATGTCCGTCTATGAAGACCAGATAGCAGAGGAGGGCAGCTGCTATTCCGGCGTGCTGGGCTGAAATTTGTTTATTGTGGAGAAGCCTTGTCCA
>CM065698.1:44714051-44716551 GCA_017654935.2 Phymorhynchus buccinoides | reverse complement strand
TCATCCGGTATTGCACCTGAGCATCTGATACATCATTAATTAATCACCGTGTTGCTCAACGTTACAGGATGTTCGGAATAGGATTCCCACTTCTATTGCAATACAGCGATGACGATGGTGATAGTGATGGTGATGATGATTATGATGATGCCGATGATGATGATGATGATGATGATGATGATAATGATAATGATGATGACGACGACGACGAAGAAGAAGATGAAGAGGAGAAGGAGGAATAGTAGGAGGTGGAGGAGGGTTAGAAGAAAGGGATTGTGTTGATGACTATGACCGAAACACAACAACAGTTCGGTAATATCAACTAATGAATAGAAAATAATATGATTCAGCAAAAAAACACAACAAAAACATCATCAGTGGGTTACACACACGCACACACACAGAGATGGAGACAGACAAACAGACAGACAGACAGACACAGAGACAGACAGACAGACAGAGAGAGAGAGAGAGAGAGAGAGAGAGAGAGATTGAGACAGACAGACAGACAGAGAAACAGACAGACTGACAGATAGTATATTCAGCTGGCTGTAAAATGCAGATTGTCAGGACATGACACACCAGACCGAAAGAGAAATATTATTACGTAGCATAATCAGTCCTTCTGTAGTTGTAAACGAATTACAACGGTTTTTTTATGTCAACTGTCTCTCACTTTACTAATAATTATAAGCCAATCAACTAAACACAATAAACAGAGTGACTATACCAACTGTCTCTCACTTTACAAAACCAACCAACTAAGCACAATGATGATGGCAGCTGTCGCTCACTTTACAAAACCAATCAACTAAACACGATGATGATGCCAACTGTCTCTCTCTTTGCTAAACCAATCAACTAAACACAATGATGATGCCAACTGTCTCTCTCTTTGCTAAACCAATCAACTAAACACAGTGATGATACCATTGCCAACTGTCTCTCTCTGTACTAAACCAATCAACTAAACACAATGCACACAATGATGATGCCACAATTCTCGAACGAATTAAAACTTAAGACAAGTCAAGAACACTTTTTTTTTTAAAAGAAAAGAAGTAAAGTACAAGAAAAGTAAAGAAAACGGAATATAGAAATGTCTTTGAAGAGGAGACTCTTCTATTTCAACGACTAAAAAGTTAACTTTGAATGGGTTTTGTGTGATGGAAAGCAATAGGAAAGTGGTGAGATATGTATCGTGAGAAGTTACAAGAGAAAGTGCAACGAACCATCATAGAAACTACTCTACAACTGAAGTTTGAAGAAGAAAATGAAAACCGCACGATAACTGAATAAGGGAATGGAATGTGCAAGTATGTATTTAGCGAAACCTAGAGGGTTTCCAAGAAGATTGATTATCTGTTGCAACAAAAGACTCAGACACGTATGACTCGTCAGTGAATTACTTAAAAGTGCATTTCAAAAGTTGGGTTTCATCTTTCGCTGAATTCTTCTTCTTCTTCGATCGCTCAGACAGTTTCTTGTCAAATATGAGCGCAGGTGCGTCATGCTGCCGTTATGCGCCTAAGTAAGAAGTAATTAGGTCCAGCATGTCCGACTTTGGCTGGAGGAAATCTTTTTGAAAGTGCTTCTTGAAAACAAATGGCAGGAGAACGGACCGGTAAGGCAGAAATGTAACAGATGACAGTAAGCAAAGGGAAAAGGCAGAGTCAAAGAGAGTGACGGATTAGAGGAAATTACAAGCACAGATGTTCCAGAAGGGTGGGGGAACTATTTATGCAAAAGATCCCCCAGTATCCTTACGAGGGGGAGGGGGGGGGGGGCTCTCTTTGAATCAATCCAGACACGAAATAAATAGACTCTGGTCACAGATGAAAAGTCTTTGACTTTAATCGAAACGATTCCTCCACAAAAACTTGAGAGGCCGCGAGGCCTAGTCGTCTTAATCTACCTGACCTGACCTGACCTGACCAAATCAAATGTCTACTTAATCGAGAGTACAAAACTTCTTAAAATGTTTCAACGCTACTTCAACAATATTTCACTACTTTCACACTACTTTCTCTGGGTGCTCATTTTTCATAGATGAGTCAACCGGTGATGATGACATTCACTCATTGCTGTTAGCCTCTAGCTCTTTTGCAAACTGTTTTCCCCCCAGAGAAAGGCTTGAATAATAATAAGATGATAGTGGGGGCGCAAAGCGCCAGATGTAATGGTTTTGAAACTTGCCGGACATAAGTGACAAACTTTCTCAGGTGATTCTTTACAACCAAATGATTCAATCTAGGGTGGGCCGCAACAAATCTGTGGCCATTATCAAAGTCACGTGACTCTATGATTATATATATATGGGAGTATGTTGGTGTTTACTACGATTTCTATGACCTCCCTTATTGAATCCTTCACTGGATCCACCAACATGGCATCCCATCTCTTCTACTCTCTTCGAGGGATTGTAATTTAGAACATTATTATTTTTGTTATTTTACACAATATTTTTTACAATTTCTTTTGAATTAAGTGCTGGTTTGCT
>CM065698.1:44706551-44709051 GCA_017654935.2 Phymorhynchus buccinoides | reverse complement strand
AAGAAGGGAAAAGATTTGCGCACGTGTCCGAATTTCCCCCATATGCGTAAACTTGTATCCTTCTTTCTTCCACTTATTTAGTGTTTTCCGTACGGAACTTACGCGTCTAATGTGAACCCGGCCAACATGGGAGTCAGGGCACTAAGTACCGGTTGGTACTTCCGGTTTGGTAGTGTATCGGAAGTGTTAGAAATGTAGTTTTTATCGAATGCTGAAAATATGAATCCAATCCATCCGGCCGTTGTTTCTATATTTAAGATTGAAATGTCGCCGATTTTGCGACTTCTCCGACCATATTTTGCCGAAACCTCGGTGAAATCATAAAATACTTCAATATTCGCATACTCTTAGCCCGGGTTCACATTAGACGCGTAAGTTCCGTACGGAAAACCCTAAATAAGTGGAAGAAAGAAGGATAACAGTTTACGCATATAGAGGAAATTCGGACACGTGCGCAAATCTGTTCCATTCTTTGTTTCACTTATTTATGGATTGCGCACGGGTTTCCACACGGAATATCCGCTTATGTGTGTACACGGTCTTATAGTCTCGCAACTTCCCTGAAATGTTCAGCCAAACCGGACAAAAAAGGGTTATAAAATAAACCAAGGTGGGATCCTAAATAGATGTTCAAGTTGTATGGCTTGGTGGTCTATATTTCAAAACGTGTGCAGTAGGTTACTTGAAGACACGGGGTAACTCATATCGAGGGCATCAGCCGCCGTGGCGCATGCTGTGGTTAGCATCCCGGACTACATGCTTGGGAGAGCTTGGGTTCGAATCCCATCAGAGGCGAGTCCTAGCTCACAACAGGCTCCAATGAACTCCACGGAGTTGACACAGCAGCAGTGCAGTACATCCTCGGTTGGTTGCCTCCTGGCGGCCTAACATAGATTCGCTCCCCTTGGACTGCTGATTTCGGATTTTTCGAACTAACAAAACAGGGTGTGGGCTTTGTGTGTGTGTGTGTGAGAGAGAGAGAGAGAGAGAGAGAGAGAGAGAGAGAGAGAGAGAGAGAGAGAGAGAGAGAGAGAGAGAGAGAGAGAGGGGGGGGGGAGAAAGAGACAGAAAATAATCCGGACCAAGAGTTTGTCTGGAAGAAGAGACAGCCAGACAGGCAGAGACAGAGAGAGACAGATAGACACACACACAGAGGTGTCTGTGTGAGAGGTAATGTTGACCATAAATATACCAGGGGACTTCTCCTTCTTCTTCTTCTTCTGCGTTCCCAGGCCAAAAGGCCATAATGGGTAAAGTACATATGTGTCCGGTTTTCAATTTTCACTGGTCTCCCCGCTGCGTACAACCGACACATTCCGATTTCGGAGGAGCTCAAGGGAGAAACGTTATTTGGAAGAAGTTTTGGAGAAAACAAATGCAGGAGAATGGAAGTCAGAAAGAAAGTAGATGGCAGTAAGCAAAGGGAAAAGGCAGAGTCAAGGAGAGTGGCAGATTAGAGGGAGTTACAAGCACATAACTTCCAGAAGGTGGGGGAACTAGCTTTGCAAAGGTTTTGGAAAAAGGGCAGGAGAATGGGCTAATAAGTCAGACAGAAAGTAGATGACAGTAAGCAAAGGGAAAAGACAGAGTCAAAGAGAGCGGCAGATTAGAGGGAGTTACAAGCACAGAACTTCCAGAAGGTAGGGGAACTATTTTTTTTAAGTTTTGGAAAAAGGGCAGGAGAATGGGCCAATAAGTCAGACAGAAGGTAGATGACAGTAAGCAAAGGGAAAAGGCAGAGTCAAAGAGAGTGACAGATTAGAGGGAGATATAAACACATAACTTCCCAAAGGTGGGGGAACAATTTTTTTGGCAAAAATACCCCCCTCCCCCACCCCCCCGGTATCCCCACGGGGAATACCAGGGGGACAAAACGTAGGTGTCTGGGTCCTTCAAAAAGTGTTTCCACTGAATCAGCAACGTCTGTGGTGTGTCTCTATCTGGATCGTTTGTCACTAATAAGGAGAAGAAGAAAACCAAATTCAACAGAGCGTCATTATTTCCATGTCTAATTCTGAAAGCTACTGCTAAGGGCCAGCCACACTGCATTGGATGCGATGCGATTGCAATGCGATTTGACATCGGTGAGGCATGATCCATGTCACATTCAACTGTCTAAATGAATCTGATGAAATCCTACTAGTTTTGTTCACTATATTTGTGGTCCCCCCGTACACGAATCTGATAAAATATCAATATTTATTTTGTAATTGAACTCTA
Organism: Phymorhynchus buccinoides; assembly: GCA_017654935.2. Classification (NCBI taxonomy): domain Eukaryota; kingdom Metazoa; phylum Mollusca; class Gastropoda; order Neogastropoda; family Raphitomidae; genus Phymorhynchus; species Phymorhynchus buccinoides. The sequence continues at coordinate 44,706,831 of CM065698.1, read as the reverse complement.
AATACTCCAAAAAGCGCTTTAAAATGATCAGGTCAATGCATTTTCTTCAGCTAGGCTAAACTTCAGACTGATTTCTCAAAATGGCCGACAGTCACCATGCTGCCTTTAAATGCTCATCATTCTAAAACGAAAATAAAGTTACAATAATGGTTCTCATATCATTTCAAAGAGAATTGTCTGAAGTTTCTAACAGTATTATTTTCTCAGAATGGTCATTGTGACACTTAATGTCCCTTTCGAGGTGCTAGGTCACATATGGTAGTACTTTTTAGGCGTTTTA
>CM065698.1:44691551-44694051 GCA_017654935.2 Phymorhynchus buccinoides | reverse complement strand
CTTGTAACTGTTTCCGTTCCAGAGTTATGAGCATTTAAAGTTAGTAGGGTGAGCGGCGGCCATTTTGAGAAAACGCAGTTTACAGTCTAGCCTAGCTGAAAACAATGCAGTGATCTACTACTTTTAAAACACTTAATCCGTTTAGAGAACATAGTAAAGATTATCCTTTATAAATATGAAAGATGAGATGCTAGAGAACACACAAATACCCATAACTCAAAATTGACAAAAATTGAGATTTTGGACTTTGCAAGCCTGTTGTGGGAAACTAGCCCAGCGACGTAATGTCCCTTTCGTGGTGCTGGGGCACATATTTGATAGACTGGTCTATTTTCGTGTGACTGTGGTCAGCTTGACTCGTGGTTAGAATCTGTTTAAAGACTTGACGGGAATCGAAGGTGAAGGGAAATGAGAACAGGGGTTGCTGCAATAATAATAATAACAATAATAATAATAATAATAATAATAATAATAATAATAATAATAATAATAATAATAATGTCACGAAATCCCCCGCTCGATCCTGATCAGAGATCGGGAGAGGTAAATCGCGAACCCCGAGGAGAGTCACGCACGCCCAGACAGACAAACTCGCAGGAGAAGGCACACGCGCACACCAGAAGTACAATACAAAACAAGACTATTTATTATAAGCAAGCACACACACACACTTACACAATTCAATACACAATGTTTAACAAATTATCTACACAATATACATGGCATTCAAAAGTTTGTCCAAAGAATAAGCTAAAGCCGGCAACTTAACTGAATAACTAAAAGAGAGTTTGTAAGCAGAAACACAAAATTGAAGGGAAAAACGACGAAAGGGCAGACGAAGAAAAGAAGTCCAACAAAAACAGCAGAGCGTCCGAAGAAGAAGACAAAAGGGGAAAACAAAAGTCAGTAGAAAAACTGCTCCCCCTCCTGGGGCAGGCTACAGCAGCAGAAACAAAAGATGAGAGACGGCAGAGGTCGCCCCCAGACTCCTCAACAGGAACGTCGAAGCCTGGCCCGAACGCACAGACAGGCCCACAGATCGGGCCTAACACGGGGCCAGACAGAAAGGCGGGCGGCCTCTCACAGCCGGAAACGGAGAAAAGAGCGGTTGACCGGGCGGTCAACCAGGCAGCAACAGGTCAGGTCAGGTTCAGGCTCAGGATCAGGATCAGGATCAGGATCAGGATCAGGATCAGGCTCAGGCTCAGGCTCAGGATCAGGATCAGGATCAGGATCAGGCTCAGGCTCAGGCTCAGGCTCAGGCTCAGGATCAGGATCAGGACTGTATGAAAAACCAAAACAAAAACCTAGTTTTGAACTCCCAGAGTAACAACAGTTTTGTGTTTACCCAAAAACTAATTCCCCAACAGTCCTCTTCAGGGATGTAAAAACCCACCCTCTTTAAACTTGGTTCTCTCCAAGAACCCCAAAACGCTGAACAACACTTTCTTTACAATCCTTTTCACACGACTCAGTCTAGGGGTAATATTTCATCAAAAGGATTAACTAAAAGGTTTCACTTTTTCTGGAACAACAAGGCTTTCATACATTTAGAAAATTCTAGCCTTTCAAATACAAAATTATTAATTACATTCTTCTGAAAATTTCACAGCTTTTCAGGTACAAGAATGGACACTTAAATTCTTCTGAAAATATCACATAAAATTTCACCACCAAAAATATGTCCTTTCCATTATCATTTCTTCCAGAAGGCGGACGAACTACAGGCAAAGAATGTATTTCCCCAAAATGGCATTCACAATGTACTTCAAAAGGTCGAAAAGCCTTGAAAACACTAATTACACTTTCTCTCAAAAATAAAAACAGAAACGGGGATGAACGCTTTACAAAGCCGCTATCAGCATAGCTAGAAGCGCAACTGGAATAACCCTCTGTTATCCAGCTCTCCGCAGAGTCTCTTAATACCTAATTAAGCTAGGACGATGACCGCGAGGCTAAACATAGGTCGCGAGGCTAAACATATACCGCAAGGCTAAACATAGGCCGCGAGGCTAAACATAGGCCGCGAGGCTAAACATATACCGCAACAAGGAATAATGCGCGCGCGTGCACGCATTTAGGATTCTGAATCTCTGTGAACTCAAATACGCTTTGCACCGAAAAACGATTTGCACGGCCTAAACACACAATGGCGAGCCAAAACATTGATTCAAAAATATGTGCCGAGTTCAAGTACCAAATTCTACGACCGGCAAAAACCTATCCAACTGACAAGTCATGACCCTGCCAGTCAGTTCCTTAGCCCCTTATGCAAAAATCAAGAAAATAATAAGAAAAATGAACCAAAGAAAACGCACACAAATATACATGTTAGCAAACCTAAAACTAGCTATTCTACACTACTCACAAAAAGTTAAGGATCACTATGAGAAAACAGGTGCGCAATAAACTCCGTTCGCTCCTGTTATTTATTTCTCAGTCAAGCCAAATTGTTATGAATTCTTGTTCAGCTGTAAGTGGGTGATGTGTTAGTGGAAAC
>CM065698.1:44685860-44691051 GCA_017654935.2 Phymorhynchus buccinoides | reverse complement strand
TCCTCTCTCCTTTCTCTATCTCTCTGATCTACCATTCTTCCTCTCTCCTCTCTCCTCTCTCTCTCTCTTGCTCTTCTCCTCTCTCTTCTCTCTCTCTTCTCTCTCTTCTCGTCTCCTCCTCCTCTCCTCTCTTCCTCTCCTCTCTCTTCTCTCTCGTCTCATCTCTCTCTCTCTCTCTCTCTCCCTCCCTCCTCATAATCTGTTTACCAAAGAGAATCGCGTAGACTTTTATGTGAGTCCTTTTCCCATCTCTCTCTCTCTCTCATCTCTCTCTCTCTCTCTCTCTGTCAGACTCCTCTCTCTCTCTCTCTCTCTCTCAATCGCTCTCTCTCTCCTCTCTCTCTCCTCTCTCCTCTCCTCTCTCGCCTCCCCCCCTCTCTCAACGGTCTCTCTCTCTCCTCCTCTCATCCTCTCTCTCTCTGCTCTCTCTCTCTCGTTTCTCTCTCTCTCCCCTCCGCTCTCTCTCTCTCTCCTCCTCTCTCTCTCTCTCCCCTCCCTCCTCTCTCTCTCTCAGTCGCATCTCTCTCTCTCTCTCTGTCTCTTCTCTCTCTCCTCTCTCTCCTCTCTTTCTCTCTCTCTCTCCTCTCTCTCTCTCTCTCTCTCTCTCTTCTCTCTATCTCTCTCTCTCTCTCTCTCTCTCTCTCTCCTCTCTCTCATAATCTTGTTTACCAAAGAGATCGCGTAGACCTTTCCTCGGTGATTATGTCGCGCAAAAGAAACAAGGGACGCTTTGATTCATGTCTTTCAGAATAATGTAGCAATACATTACCAGAGTTAGCGCAAAACTCGCTGATGGAGTAGCAATCTTTTGCCTGCAAAAACAAAGCAGCAAGGTTTTGCTGTGCAACACTCTCAAAGTTTGTGCTCATAGTGCACGTGTGTAACCCTTTCAATGCAACCATTCCTACAGCCCCAAATATTTGTCCATTAACCCTTTCGCGGCCTCCGCCAGCCATTTTTTTAGCCCAAATTTTCCATTAAATTACATGGACAGTGGACAGAGGGAAAAGATTTTTTGTTTTTCTTAATATCGGGGGATTTCTTCTGGTGGATATATTTGAAATAAGGCCTTGTCCTTACCTCTTCAAAAATTAAGAACCCAAGATCATTGGATAACAGACCCTCATTTCAAAAGACCTTTTTAATGCACAGGAGTGTTCAAATCAACGTTGGTGCATGCCAATAAAATGCAACATTGGCGGGTATGAAAGGCTGTATTGAAAGGGTTTTTACTAAAAACTTACCTGGGTTAGGTTAGAGAAAAGGATTTGTGTGGAATTTACTGGGGATTCCTCTGTGACATGCAATTAAAATAGGGCCCTGTTACCTTAACCTCCCAAAATAGAGAACATAAGGTCACTGCGACTGACGGAACTCATTTGATGCTTTTTACAGTGTGACATTGGGTGTTAAATCAATTGTGGTTGCCAACAGAAGCGACAGTGGCGCATGGAAAGACTGAAGAAAACGTGTTTGACATAAATGATTGCTAAGAAAACAATCACACACGCAAACAAACAACTACACAGACAAGACTTAGTGTACTTTTACAAAAAACAAACAAATCAATAGGCCTGTTAATCAAAGGTTTAGTTAATTGCGATTGTCTGTGCCTGAGGTTAAGCGTTTCTAATTACTTTTGCGATGTAGTGTCCCTTTGATTAATATTGATTACTGGGATCACTGTTAATTAGTCCCCATGCGTCCAGTCACACGCAGGTTTTCAGAGAACAGTCCTTCCTTGAAGGCAATGGGGTGCTTTCAGATGTCCACCGCATCCCGATTATCCTCATCAATCATCATCTCTCTCTCTATCTCTATCTCTCTCTTCCTCCCTCCTTCTCTCTCCCTCCCTCCCTCTCCCTCACTCCCTCCCTCCCTCCCATTCACCTACTCTACTTCTCTCCCTGTCTCTCTCCCTCCTCCCTCTCGCTCTATCTCTCCTCTCCCTCTCTCTCTCTCTCCCTCTCTCTCTTTTTTTCTCTCTCTTTCTCTCTTCTCTCTCTCATCTCTCACTCCCTCACTCTCTCTCTCTCATCTCCTCTCTCTCTCTCTCAATCAACCTCTCATGTCCCTTCCTCTTCAGCTCCCTCTCCCTACCTTCATCTCTCTCTCTCTCTCTCTCTGTTTTTCTTTCTCTCTTCTCTCCCTCTCTCTCCCTCCCCTCTCTCTCTCTCTCTCTCCCTACTCTCTCATCTATCCCTCTACTGTCCCTCTCTCACTCTCCTCTCCTCTTCACCTCCCTCTCTCTCTCTCGCCCTCTCTCTCTCTCTCTCTCTCTCTCTCTCTCTCTCACTTCTTCTACTCTCTCTCATCCTCTCTCTCTCTCTCGCTCTCTACTCTCCTCTCTCCTCCTCTCTCTCTCTCTCTCTCTCTCTCTCTCTCTCTATATCTCTCTCTGGTTCTACAGTTAGTATCGTAAGTGTCAATTTCTACATCCCATTGTCTCTCTTTCTTACTTATGTCTTTCATATAGCAAGGCTTTGTCTATTCAATGAGAGTTATGATGTATTGGGCAATATGTGATGGAAGAGAGCACAAGTGTTGCCCTGCTGTTTAATTCATGCCGGACGAATCCGAAGGTGTACCCGGGACACAGCCCGCTTTCTGGGTCTAAAACTTGTCTAGCCACCCATGGTTGTTATTTTTATCCAATCCAAACCACATCTTTTCGAGTTACTTCTCTTCATTCACTCTACACAACTTCCGTTTCAATTAGCAGATGGATGGAACGACTCTGTTTCCACAATTTCAATGTGGGAAACCTGTAAAACTACATACGACATTACACCACGCCTCCGAGAACCTACAACTCCAACTCCTGTAATATCACTTACCAAGCTTACCGATACTACGGACGAACTAACTGATACACCCGCATACACATGTCCCGACGCCCGTACAACCCACGATATCTACACCACCGCAAAGTACCCCCCGCCCTCACAACCCACTCGGTACTCAACCCGAAAGTAATGTTGTAAAAAATGAATCATTGACCGTGTTGAGCTTTGTTGTGTTCTTTCTATTTGTCTTATTTTCCTCCGGCCCCACCCTCAGGAGCCACAGATGTACACGGCTGAGGCTCTAAGGCAGTGCAAGTCTTGAAGGGGTTACTGTTTTGCTTCGATAACGATGATTTATTCGTGCGGATCTCATCTCTACTACTGTAATCATGTCACATCTATATACGCTCGATCTCTGTCCCTGTTATGATTCCAATGCTGGATGAGAAATAGGTCATTTCTTGAACGCTAATGTATTTCATGACATCAGCCCACTTAGTCGCAAAGTTGCACTAGCCATCACAACCACGCGAACACCAACGAGAACAACAAGGCACCCAGCGACCTACTTCACATGCCTACAGTACTATACACAAAAAAAAGTAATATGAAGTCGGAGAAAGTATCCTGACACTCTCTCTCTCATCTCTCTCACTCTACAGCATCCATCGACCACTCTCACCTCTCTCTACTCTCCTCCTCCTTCTCTCTCTCTCTATCTCTCTATCACCATCTCTCGTTCTCTACTCTTGACTAGTCTCTCGTAACTAACCTCTCTCTCTTTTCTCTCTCAGTATCATCTCATCTGCACTCTCTCGTAACATCTGCGGTCTCTATACCTCATACTCCATCCTCTCTCTTCGCTGCACGAATATCTATGATTATAACATTTCTACTCTCTCTCTCTCCTCTTCTCTCTATCTATCTATCTATCCATCTCTCCGCTCTCTCTCTTCTCTCGCTCATCTCTACGTCTGGATCTCTACTCTCTTACTACTGTCTCTACTCTCTATACTCCATTACCCACTTTCTCTTCTCTCTACAACGCTGTAATCATCAAGTCACTGAACTCTCTCTCTCTTGCAGTGTCGGAAGTTCTTGAACTCGTATACGTAACGTTTGTTATATGTGTTTTATGATAAAAACATGTTGTTAATACTGCTAATTTGTTTACTTTCGTAACCACTCAAAATGACATGGAGGCAATGGCCCTACTCATTAAACCATGTCAGTGTTCCGTGTTCAGTGTTCTCTCTCTCTCTCACTCTCTACTCTCTCTCCTCTCTCTCGTCTCTATCTCTCTCTCCCTCTCTCTCTCTCTCTCTCCTCTTCATCTCTCTCTCGTTCTCTCTCTTCTCTCTATCTCCTCTCTCTTCATCGTCTCTTCTTCTCTCGGTTTGTTTGAACTCTGGTTAGGATTTACTCTTACTCTAACCATCCTGAGCGATTTTCTCTGGAAAGTGACAAACTCGTGTGTTTGACAACGTTGATCAAATCAAGTCTTTGTTGCAAATAAAAGTGATACATCTCCAAGCTGTTTTCCAAAACTGTGGACGGGGTAGTATACAATGTTTAACTGTTATATTCACGAAGTGACTCACAAGGTTTAGACGCAATTGTTTAACGTGCGTCGTTCCTGAGAATCGTGCGCTTGAAAGAAATCCAAAGATTGAGCCCAATAAAGCGCAATTTGTCCTCTGGTCTATCAGAGGCCAATGGTGACATCATAGAGGCTGGAGACGTAATAAAAGGCGTGTTTGTCGCCACACTCGAACGTTTATGTGTAATTAAGGTCTCTGTACACGCCAATATTTTCCACGTTTTTCTCCATGGCAACACTGTGATATACAAGCGATCTAAAGGTCTGTGTACATGTTAACAATATTCACAAAACATCACTAATTCCCCATGGCAACACAGTGATAAGCCCACTCTTAATATGAATTGCAGCTCGCTGTGTTGCCTTAATGGGGAAATAGTGATGCATTTTTGAATAGTGTTTAACGTGCACCAGACATTTATTAATTTCTTAGCCAGAAGCAGTTACGTCCCTGCGTCCGGCTAAAGTGGGGCTAAGCCGCCATGTTGGATAGTCACGTGATTTCTGACTGGTTTCCATGGAGCTAAGGATCTGTTTGAGTTGTCCATGCAACATGTTTGTACATTTTTATGCCAATAATCCATTCAAAAAATATACTACAATAAAAATGTTTAAACCAAAAAGATATAATGTGTACATCCTCAATATTGTTTTGTGTGTACCATCCAATAAAATATTTTTTTATCACAAAGACTGGCGCAATTCTAAGCTAAAATGTCATATTTGGTTTTAGGTAGATCGCAGTCACTGCACTTTGCTCTGGGTTCTTAAAAATTAAACCGTCAAAAACGGCGATTCTTCCTTG
>CM065698.1:44673360-44680860 GCA_017654935.2 Phymorhynchus buccinoides | reverse complement strand
GTGGTCAGGATTCTCCCTTTGGGACACGCATCTGTGGTATCAGACAAATGAATGGTGTACCCTTAGGAAGGCGAGTATGGGGTGCGCTGTTGGCAGTTGACATCAACCGATCAGTGAAGAGAGACAGAGACAGAGACAGAACAGACAGACATAGACACAGGGACAGAAAGACATAAGAACAGAGAGCTAGAGAGAGAGAGAGAAGTGACAGAGACAGAAAGTCAGACAGGAAGATTGAAACAGAGGCACAGAAAGAGGCCAAGCAAGCAAGCAAGCAAAGCAAGCAAGCAAGCAAGCAAGCAGCCAGCAAGCAAGCAAGCAAGCAAGCAAGCAAGCAAGCAAGCAAGCGCGCGCGCGCGCGCGCGCGAGCTAGAAGAGAGAGAGGAGAGAGAGAGAGGAGAGAGAGAGAGAGAGAAAGAGAGAGAGAGAGAACTCGACACTCGAATAAAACTCAAATGTTTATTGAGGAATAACTGAATAAGCCACAATAAGGCCCTTTTTCATCAGGAGAGAGAGAGCGAGAGAGAGAGAGGAGAGTGAGAGAGAGAGAGAGAGAGATAGAGAGAGAGAGAGAGAGGAGAGAGAGAGAGGGAAGAGAGAGAGAGGAAGAGAGAGAGAGAGAGGTAGAGAGAGAGAGAGAGAGAGAGAGGGAGGGAGAGAGTAGGGAGAGAGAGAGGAGAGAGAGAGAGAGGGAGAGAAGAGAGAGGGAGAGTAGATAGAGGGAGAGGAGAGAGAGAGAGAGAGAGAGAGAATACGAATGTTACGAATACGAATGTTTAATGAGGGTAAACGGATAAGCTTAAGCTTATTTACACCATGCCCTCGAGGTGAAAAGGAAAAGCCAAATAACAAGAAATGGAAAACAAAAAGAAGTAAAAAATGCATAAAAAGAATAGTAAATAACAACAGGCATGTTCACAGAACATTGAAGAACATGGGAACAATTTCAAGCTCAAATGAACAGCTCGTTCGTGTACTCGCACACACACAAAAACATACATTATATCCTATAACTATAGCAAAACATGCATACCTAGTCTCTTGTTGTGTGTTCGAACACACAGGTGCAAATACGCTTATGATCCAATGATAGAATACAATGCACTAATAACCCCACGTTATAGAGAATCATTATATTTACGCAAAGTCATTATTATTTCTAAGCAAACAGTGAATATTTCTAAGAAGTTAATAGCTTTAAACTTTTCTAAGAGGTGTTTGTGATTTTTTCTTTTAAAGGATGAGACACTTATTATGTTTTTATTGCTATTTTCCAAATCATTACTTAGTTTGCTACCGTAGTATGTAAGGGAGGTCATAAACAGGTTTGTTCTAGGCCGAGGAATATAAATTATAATTTATTTTTGCTACGAATGATGTCTTATTAAAATAGCGGAGAAGATCTCATTTGCATAGATAGGCCGGTGTCGGTTTATTCTCAATTTTGTACATGAAAATAGCTTTGTTGAGGTAACATTTGTAGTCTAATGGAATAATGCCTAGTATCTTTATACTCGTTATTTTGAAGTGAAGATGGCTTAAGAAGAACAATCATTCTTCTCTATAGGAGCCAGTGATCACTAAGAAAGGAACAAAAAGAAATATATAGAGACTCCGCAACCCTCCAGAGCACCCTCATTGCAAGAGAGAAATAGCGAGAGAGATATCAAGAGAGAGAGAGGAGGGAGAGAGAGACAGAAGGTCCAGGAGGCTCCAAGAGGCTATAGAGAGGATAGCAAAGGCGAGAAGAGCAGAGAGAACAGGAAGAGATAGAGCTCTCTGCGGGAGGACGATCCCTCGAGTCTGCAGAGACATTTGAGTTTTAGTCGCGCGGGGTGATTAAATAGCAGTCGGGGGGGCGGGAGGGGGGTGGCTCGGCAGGCCGCAGGGGCGAGCAGCGAGGAGAGGGAAGTCGCTCGCAAGAGGCCCAGCCAGCGAGTAAGTAAACGTCCTATTTCAGGCAACCCCTACACCTTATCAAACAGTAAACGATTACGGATGTCAACCGATCTACAAAACGGTAGGTCTCGGAGCCGATACCCTTCTTCACGAAAACTGTTACACATGGCAGACACGCCCATGGACCATGCTCAATTACAGCCTACAGTTACACCGAGTAGCTTACAGGAGACCCGGACCCCCAGCCACGTATTATACGACCGGATTTTGGGTCAAGGTGCCTTTTAAGTCTCCACACTGCTGGTCGAAAAATCCATCAAAAGGAACAAACAGACCATACAAGAACAGAATTGCCACAAAATCAAAAACAAAAAAAAAAACAAAAAAAACTATGTCATTTTGAATGAAGAGAGAGACAGCATTTGCAACCCCCCGCTTAGACTGGAGGATCGCGTCGAGGGGTGATCGATCACATTGAGGTTTCAAGTACCGGCGAGAGCCGAGCATATAACTCTTAGAATAAGATAGGCCCTAAGACAGACTCGCGTGGGACTCTCAGCGCCAGAATGACGTGAGCCGCTCGTAGAACGAAAGAGAGAGTGAGAGCCCCCGCTAGATATAAATAGAGACCGTCCCGGATGAATAGAATCTAGGGAGAGAGAGAAGAGCCAGATGGTCGATCCAAAATCCAGAGGCTCGCTCTGGCGATACGTCTCATATACAGAGCACAGGCACGAGGACTGAACAAATTGCCTCTTAGTCCAAAACATTGTTACGACACACGATTCTTTTTCATAAAGGGCTGTCTCGTAGTCGCTGGTTTTGGTTGTTTGTTTAGGGGGAGCCGGAGGGCATTTTATTAACGTCAGACGATGAGCGACAGATAGACGGTAGCTTGTCATTCGAATACGAGAGGTCGATTTGCGGCAGTAGGGAGAGGCGAGAAGAGAGGGCAGCGCCGTCGCTGATGACAGGAGCTGCAGAGTGCTTGTAGGCTCACACCAAATTCGGCGGCGCTCGCGTGGGCTCCCAGTCGAGCGGAGCTCTCTGATCATCAATGCTGGGCCGTGGCGCTCATCGAGGGTGGAAGCCACGGATCGACTGACCCCATATCTTTACTCGGGGAAGGACGACTCCAAATACAGAGTTACACACCAAAGAACACGATACAGACGAACCTCAATCTCTCAGGAAGATATGGAACTCTTCATGTTTAGCGATCCGTCCTCAGAACTTACAATCACACACGAACCTCCACTGATCGTTCAAAGGCTGAAAACACCATCATGTTTTTATAAGCCGCTTACTCACGTCAGCGTGGGCTTAGCGCGCTTACAAAGCGAACTATGCTAGTAGCATGGGCGGTGGGAGAAGTACGGCGAGAGAGGGCGAGGCTGGAGACGAGTCCTTGAGGGCAACTGGTGTATCGCTTTCTTTTCTAGTAACGAGAATCTCCTTCTCTCCCCCACAGGAGGCGGATCTGTCTCCATCGGGGCCTCTTCTGACCTCTGCTACGGGGGCGTCTGCGAGTACCCCCTGTAATCGTCTCCTCGCTCTGCTCTTATCTCTGGGTCAGGGACAGACGAAAGGCTCAGCGTGGGGCAGACAGGTCTGGCTTAGCCAGGGGAGAAAGAGGTGAGACAGTGACGGTAATTACAGAGAGGCGTCGCTCGCCAGTCCATCGAGATGCAAGCCGGGGCGTGCTAGCAGGGGGCGTGAAACAGGCGTCAAAGATGTGCAGGGCCGGCGGAGTCATGAAGGGAAGGAAGGGAGGGCGGGGGGGTCGTGGCGCGGTCGGAGGGTGGCGGTGCATGAGAGGAGGATGTCAGAGGAGAATATCTCTCTCTCTAACAGAAAAAACCATTTCTCGAGCAGGAGTCGGTCTCGACTCACCATCGCTCGGTCACAAATCGGGCCCTCAGACATCGAGTCGATCTTTTTGTTGAAAGAGAGTTGAGAGAGAGGCGGGCAGAGCTCTTCTAGCGGCGGAAGTCAGGGGGGAGACGCGGAAAAGGAGCGGGTGGGGGGCACTCCCATCAGAGGGTAGGAGGTGCAGGGCGAGGCACCCTACGATCGGCGGGAGGGCGGCGCGGGGCTTTTTGCCACAGGGAGGGGAGTTAGGCGCGCGGGGCGTGTGCGGGAGAGATGCAGAGAGGGCGCGATCAGGTCTGTCGCGGGGCGTCACGGAGAAAGAAGAACGTCAATTCGCGTGCAAGAGGCAGAGCAGAGATGCGCGCAGGAGAGGCAGATCCAGAGGGGTCGCCAGGAGGGCACATTAGATATTTCACTGCCAGGGTCGCGTAGCGTGCACCATCGTAGAGTATGTATACTAGCTCAGAGTAACTGCCAGGCATGAAATCGGGGCCTGGTATCAGAAGACTCTACTCTTATCAGGCAATCGAGGCCAAAGGTTCGGGGCATGGCTCTCCAGATTATACGGGATGATTCCGACTTTGTTCACCTCTTAGCAGTCTAGAAGCATTCCATGGTCCTCTTTGTCACGGACGTCTGAGTATGTCGGTCAAAGGCGTCTAGATTATCGAGAGTCCTGCCTCTTGAGTGATCATGGCGACTGGGGTCCTCAATCGACGTGGATGAGCATCTTGTGGCTCGCGCTCTTGCGCTTGATGTTCGTCATAGTACATACCTCCAATCCTCGATCTCTCTCCCTCGTCCTGGTGGACTTTATAACAGCAAGACTTAACTTCTCGCTACCAAACACTCAGACATCGCCCTATCTCTCTGCTCCTCGTGCAACCCTCGCAATGCACATCTCCTCTTTCTCATCATCTCGCCAGCTTGCGCATTGTCTCACATACTTAGGCACAGAGCAAGAGAAGTTGCAGATGCAGGGGAGGGGATGAACATCGGAGGGTTATTGAGGCGCGAGTAGGGAGAGATGTCCATGAGAAGGAACGAGGGAGAGGGTAGGAGCAGAGAGAGAGAGAGGTGAGCAGTAGGAAGGGAGGCAGGGGAGAGAGGGGAGCAGAAGAGGCGAGCATGGAGACGCAGTCGAGATGAGGAGAGCAGAACGGGAGGCAAGTACGAGCAGAGAGAGAGAGACAGAGAAGAGTAGGAGGAGAGAGCGAGAGTGAGCTCGAAAGGGGAGAGGCAGAGGAGTGGGAATGCGGAGGACGGGGAGAGGAGGGGCATAGTCATCTGCGAAAGGTGACAATAGCGAACTCTGAGAAAGAGATATAGGCAGTGAAGTGGGATGTGGAGTCGAAATCTGTACTGTTCTGCTTATCACAGTAATCACGGCATCGCAGACAATGAGGGGAGGTAACACTGAGGAGAGGGCACAACAGAGTGATCAGAGACAGAGGAGGGACCACACGAGCTGGAGAGGGAGGAGAGGAGAGGAGAGGATGTCAGGCACTAGAGGCGAGGTTAAGGTTTCGCCTAAAGACGGAGTCAATGAGTGCGAGGGGAGCGGAGCAAGGAAAGGCATTTGGACGTAGCGGATTTCTAAGCGGCATTTCTAGGCGGAGAGAGCTGAGAGTGAGAGAGCTGAAGCGGGCGCGGGTTCCTCGGTCCGTGCATGTTGCAGTCAAGGCGCCGCAATGGCTTACCATCCTAAGCCAATAGAGACGACGGAAGCCAAACAAGGAGCTCAGCCAGCGGGAGATGTCCCATGCTGCAGGCAGCGTCTCAGTCGTCTGAGTCCGCGAGCCGCGAACGGTTCACGGGAGAATTCCCACTATTGCAGATCGGAGGGCGAGCGTGACGACATCGAGATCAGTCTGGAAGTGCGAGGGCGCGGAGATAGCTAAATGAAGAAATGGGCGAGAGTAGAAGGTTAAGAGGAGGCGTAAGGCGAGCGAGACGGAGTGGGCAATACATGAGATAATCTCAAATCAAGAGGCGGATTCAGGAAGGAGGTAGCACGAGAGGAGGGGGGGGTGGGGGACCTACTTCGGGGCGGCGGAGGTCGGCTATTCTAGTTTTTGTTTGAACGAGGGAGGAGGAGAGATGCCAGTGGTCCAGAGAAGGGGGGGTAAGTAAGAGGGGGAGGAGAGAGAGGGCCTCGGGAGAGCAGCCAGAGTCTTTTGTTGAGGACGTTACCAGCCTCAAGTGAAAGAGGGTACAGGCAACTCAGGCGATGAACCGTACGAGAGAGGTGGAGGTGGTCTCGTACCTCGGCAGTCTGACAGGGAGTGAGAGAGTCGTGGATAGATCGCGGACAGAATGAGGCATCATTCGTGCTTGCAGTTTTGGGGGGTGGGTCTGAGATGTACGAGGATGTTGACATTTATGGACATAGAGAGTAATATAGATAGAGGGGGGGAGAAACACATGAAAGAAAACGGATCGTCGAGACGGAAAGAAGACCGAATGCGATTTGCAGAAGGATCACAGAGAGAGGAATGAAAAAGGACACGAATGAAGGGAGTGTGAAGACTGGAAACGCTGGACAGGATTAGGAGAGATGTCTCGAATGCAGAGAATTCGGAGTGAAGATAGAGATGTGACGCGTGTGTGTGTGTGGTGACGTATTTCGTTTGCCTGAGTGTTTTATTTCCTGTAGCTACCCTCAACGAGTCCTAACATTGGATCAAGCAAGTTGAATAACCTCTCTAAGACAATAACTGGACGTTTTCGTAGCATCTCTTATGCAAAGTTAAGTCCAGCGGGCGAGAGGTCGGTCAACAGCAGAGAGAGAGGCGGGGGAAAGAGAGAGAGACGAGAGAGAGAAGAGAAGAGGAGGGTGGAAAGAGAGAGAGAGAGAGAGAGGAGGGAGAGAGAGAGAGAGAGAGATAGAGGGAGAGCAGAGAGAGAGAGAGAGAGAGAGAGAGAGAGAGAGAGAGAGAAAAGAGAGAGAGAGAGAGAGAAGCAGACAAACAGAGATAGAGACAGAGACAGATACAAAGACTACAGATATAGAAACAGAGAGACATAGATAAATCACGAGAGAGTAGGAGACGAGAGAGAAGGCCAGAGAGAGAGAGAGAGAAGAGGAGAGAGAGACAGCGAGAGAGAGAGAGCGAGAGAGAGGAGAGTAGAGAGAGTGTGTGTGTGTGTGTGTGTGTGTAGTGTGCTCTGTGGTGTGAGGCGGTGGTGGGTGGTGGGGGTGTAGGCGTGTGTTGGGCTGGGGTGATGTAGTTGTGCGTGTGTAGTGGGGTGCGGGGGTGTATAGTGTGTGCGTTGCGTGTGTGTGTGTGGCGAGTGCGCGTTGCGTGAGGGCGTGTGTAGTGTGCGGTGGTGTGTGCGTCGTGTGCGGGTGTGCCGTAGTGTGCGTGCGTGCGTACCGTGTCGTACATGTATTAGCTAACCATCAAGCCCACACCGCACCCCCACCCAATATCAGCAGAGAAGCTGAATATACACAAAACAAGAGGGACAGACACACATTCAGCCAGACAGGGACAGACAGACAGACAGGTAGCCAAAAAGACGATGCCAAGGGCTATTCCTAATGACGGTCTCACTGTTCGTATCAATACCCCTGAGCAACAGTTGACTCCAATAGGAAGTGATCACTGACGTTTAGCTTCTGGTCATGACAACAATGAACCCCCCCCCCCCCCTAACTAAACTCAGTTGAGAAAGACACCAAAAGCACTATACTATAAGCGATACCTTGCTCGTGCTCACCAGATG
>CM065698.1:44663360-44668360 GCA_017654935.2 Phymorhynchus buccinoides | reverse complement strand
CACCAACAGTCACACACACAATACACACACCCACACACACACACAACCAAACAAAAACACACACACACACACAACACAACACACACAACACACACACACACCCACACACACACACAGACATTGAGACTTGAACAATAATCATCAACGAAACCTTCGACACCAACCACCACACACACACACAACACACACAACCACAGCACACACACACCACCACACACGCACACACACACACAACACAACAACCGACAACCATTACAACCACCCTACTTTTCCCAACGCCAAGCACTACATATTAAAAAAAAGCATACATATCCATGATATGTTTTATATTTTTAACGCATTTCTTATCGCTGCTTGGTCAAGGAAGGAAACTTCAGATCGCTGTTTAAAATTAATCCTCCAACAAGCATACAAGTATTAAAGAAGAAGGACTAGACTTTGGAAGATTTAGTAGGAGGACAGAGTTAACATGGAGGAGCGCTTTTCTTTCATATCTCGGAGGAGGTTAGAAGGACGGACAACTGCGTCCGTGGAGGGCTTCCTTTAACAAAAAGAACTTTCTTCCTTTCTGAAGGTGCGGAGAGACGGGGGCTGAAGGAAATTGAACCCCTTTTTGTTCGTCCCGTATGACATTCCAACGTTATGTTTCAAAAACAACGAATGGGGCCTAACTAACTGGCCTGTACTTGTATGCTCACATACTTACACAACAAGTGCTGGAGAGAGAGAGAGAGAGAGAGAGACGAGAGAGAGATAGAGAAGCGAGACAGAGACAGAGACAGAACGAGAGAGAGAGAGATAGAGAAAACGAAAACGAAAACGAACACGAAAACGAAATTTCATTTAACCAGGAAACATAAGATAAGCAAGGTTACTGCTTTTTTTTTCCACCCCCAAAGCCCTGAGGCGAAAAATGGAAATAAATCAAACAAGAAACTCACCATAATATTGTACGTGCAGAAATGAGATAAATATGTTGGATGTGTAGGATGGGGGTATTGGTTTGATTGGCTACAGTAGGGGGATTAATTGGATTGATAGGTGGTGTACTTTATGTGAGATATCATAGATGTATATGAGTGCGAGAGTGATTAGATAGTAGTAGAGTACATCATAGACAGAGATAGATTTATGGAGTAGGTATGAGTAGAGTATAGTAAGATGATGTATAGATAGTACCATGAGTACAGTAGACCAGAGGAGAGAGAGAGGAGAGGGGTTGTAAACTGGCCAACAGGTCCGTGATAAGCAATTAAACGCACGTGAAACGAACACGTTAAAGTGTGAGATCATGAGTAGATGAGTTGAAGAGATGAAGTTGAGTAGTATAGAAGATAGTCTAGAGATGATTGAGGAGTAGATTAGATGAGTAGAGTAAGAGAGTAAGTATACAGTATGATGTATGAGAAAGTAGATCATGAGTCACTGTCAGACTTCTGTGACAATGATGCTCGGATTATACTACTGATCATATAAAAATTACTGTCTGGTATACTAGTGCGCTTGTGTGATAGATATAAATGTGGATAATATGTATTAGAATTGGATTTAGTTGATGGATATCTATTTCAAGCCTATTTTTCTCCTGAACCGTAACCTTGTCCGATATAAGAGGATAAAATAGTAAAATGCACAAGACTCAGAACACCTGGAGAAGTAAAATGATAAGTAACATCAAAAAGACCAGGGGGTATTGAATAGGAAGTATTATTATAAAATAAAAGGTAGTGTACAAGTGTGAAGGTTCGTCCGAGGTCAGTGACCTATCAATATGTAATTCATGTTAGGAGTGAAGAAGAATACAGTGTACATTTGTAGAAGAAAAGATTGTGACACCCTGTAATGAACGACGAAGATATCCTTGGAAGACGTGGACCACAACAGTGGGACATTTTTTATACCACAAATAACTCTGCTCTTTTTTCGCAAACGGTCCTGGCACCATTTCATGAAAACAATATACAGTACATAACATAGACATACTTTAAAATCAACACATAATAGTTATAACAAACAAAAAAAAGGTATCAGCCTGACCGCCCATATAACACTTCACCTAAGAATATACGGACCTTTTTCAAGATACATCATTAACAACAGCATTAGTTATTCGGCATACATCTGCACGTGAGCGGTCACAACATCGTAAAGAGCAATAGAATTACATACCGAGTTCGCGTGATATGTTTCAGAGAATCGCCTTTCATGTCCACACGCACACGCACTCACGGCACGTGCGCGCATAGCACACACTCGCAGGTGCTCGCGGACGCATGATACACTCGCACTTAGGCGTGCGAACACACACACATGCATACCAAACATGGATATTAGCATACAATTTCCCATCTAAAATCTCTAAGTTAATAATTATGCAGGAAATAAATCTAATGCATTTATTTACAGATATGGGTTTATGACATTTGGGAATGTGCAGGATACTTATATCAGCCTTCTATGTTTTTTTTGTTTTTTGCTCACGTTCACATGAACATAGGCACACGTGGTTTAATCATTCATGGCCATTCTGATTTATTCGTTTGTTTGCTGTCTACTTATTTCTCCTTATTACATTCTTTTATTTATCTTGTTTTACTCTTTTTTTTTATTTTATTGATTACTTACTTTATTCCGTTGTTTTCATATGTTTCGTTTGTTTTTCTTTTTACTTATAGATTGCGGTAGTAATTATTTAGACGGCATTGGGGGTAGTTGTGTTTCTCTGTCATTGCTATGTTGTATGCATTCATGTGTGATTTACAGACAATTCGTTGCAAATAACCCGAAAATAAAACAAATAAAAAGCAGCCACAGGCAGCTCTGTTTCGTTTGGATTTGTCTATTCGGAAATGTGCCCTTGTTTTTGTTTTGATTTTGTTGGGGTTGTTTGTTTCATTTAATTGTGTTTTTGTGTTGTTGTAAAGGTCAAGATGTGCCCCCCCCCCCCCCTACATTTCTCGGTTAATTTTATTTTTGCGTGTTTGCCTTTCTTACCATACATAAAGCTGTATATTTTAGGAACATTTTCAGCTAATTTTCTTTTGGAAATACTAACCCTAACCCTAACCCTAACCCTAGCCCTAACACCTAACCCCTACCCCCCCCACCCTATAAGACGGGCAAAATGCAATGAACCACAACTGTGACAAATCGCGTTGTACTGCAGTACATAGGGGGGGGGGTAGGGTTAGGTTTAGGGCTCGGGTTTAGGGTTAGGGTTAGTATTCAAAAAATGATAATTTGGTGAAAATGTTCCTAAAATAAAGCTTTATGTATGGTAAGAAAAGACAAAAACGGTTAAAAGACAATTAACCGAGAAATGCAGGGGGTGGTGGCACATCTTTACCTTTTACCAGATCAATAGTGGAAGACGGGGTAAAAAGCGCATGGGCGGGTAAGAAGCCCACCCCAATTATCTCATGAAATGAAGCAAAAAATCAGTCACATTTTGCCCATCAGACGAGCGTTAATGTATAGCATTCGTATCATGGGCAAATTTGACTGAAATTTCTTTATTTCATGAGATAATTGGGTGGGCTTCTTACACGCCATGCGCTTTTTACCCCGTCTTCCCTATCCTTAGACACAGTTCTTCCATGACCTTTTAGGTTCTAAGCAAGTGGGATGAACAGACGAAAAAAGAAAAGTAAACGAAAATAGAGCAGCGAGTGCAAAGGGGGGACTCTACCACATATCCTCCAATGGGTTGCTTTAAAGGTGTCCAACAACAGGAAACAGACGAGCGGCCATTGGCGGATTTCAATTGGATTAGATCACAGGGGAGATAACGCTCTTCTACCTTTGGATGGCAGACCGGAATTACGGGACTTGAGGATGATAGAAAAATCGATAGTAAAGGGGAGACAAATCTCGTAGGGAGAAGACTTTTTTCCCTGCCTTGTGATGCAAAGGTACTGTGAACATGTATAACATATAATCTGCACTTTCTGTTTTTCTTCCCTTTGCTCGCTTTGTCTGTGTCTTCATTTCTACCTTTTCTTGTTTATTTATAGTGATCTCGGTCTCTCTCATCTCGTCTCATCTGTCTGTCTCTCTGTCTCTCTCCTCTCTCTCTCATCTCTCTCTCTCCCTCTGTCTCTCTCACTCTCTCTCTTCTATCCTCTCTCTCTCTCCGTCTCTCTCTCTCTCTCTCTCTCTCCAATCTCCTCTCTCTCTCTCTCTCCTTCTCTCTCTCTCTCTTCGCTCTCTGCGTTGTGATTTGTTGTGGGCTATAAATTTGCAACTTGCCCATCTGCATAAAAGAAACAACTGTCGACGTTGCTGTTGTTTTTGTTGTTATTGTCTGTATTGTTCTTCTTCTTCCTGCTCTTCCTTTTGTTATTGTTGTCGTTGTAGTAGTACTGGTTCTTCGTTCTTTTTCTTCTTCACTGTTAATGCCGTCCTTGTTCTTGCTTTTTAGTCCCCGAGCCGAAGGTTCAGGGAGCTATTGTTTTTTTTTCTTCTTTACTTTACTTTACTGTGGAAGACAAGTTTCCATGTGCGTTGTACAATGCCAATGGACAATAAAGAAACTTAAGACTTATGGACTTAATGACTTAATTGTTCTTGTTTGTTCTTGTTCTTGTTCTTGTTTCTTGTTCTTGTTCTTGTTTTCTTCTTCTTCTTCGTAATCTTCTTCTCTTCTTTCTTCTTCTTCTTCTTCATGTTCTTCTTATTCTTCTTCTTCTTATTCTACTTCTTCTTTTCTTCTTCTTCTTCTGTGCTTTCTTTCTTTTCTTTCTTTCTTTCTTCTTTCTTTCTTCTGTTCTTTCTTTCTTTCACTTGCTTCTTCTTTTCTTCTTTTTTATTCGTCTTCTTCTTCTTCTTTTTATTCTCGAGGCAGCCTATTTTTATATATTTAGGGATAGGATGTCGGAAGCCGGTATTTCTAAAGTTGCTTGACTCTAAAAATGTATCCAGGTACAGGAAATACTTATTTTAGCCATCACATTTCTGTCACGATGAGTGTGTGTTTGTGTGTGTTGTGTGTGTGTGTGTTG
>CM065698.1:44653360-44658360 GCA_017654935.2 Phymorhynchus buccinoides | reverse complement strand
GTCTGGGTTTTGTTTTAGTGGGTTTTTTTATATTATTGGATTTGTTAACATCATGATTCAGAACTGTATTAACAGATTTCAATGGAATATGATGTAGAATTAGAATATCGAACAGCCATACACAAACGCACAGAACACTATAGCAATAGAAGTTTTAAGATTTTAATACATGAATTTCACGTGACTCACGTGACTCACATCGTCACAATCGCATCGCATTCAGAATCGATTCGTACGTAGTGTATCAGGCCTATAAGAGTCAGCTTGAGGGAGCCGGAGGTTGCGGTGGGATGCTGGAGAGGAGAGGGGGGCTATCTACTATGTACTATGATGTAGTAGCCTTTATCGTCAGGTTATTCCGCCGTTAATCCCATATTAATGATAGACTGGTCTGTTTTAGTATGGCTGTGGTCAACTTCAGTCAGGGTTACAATCTGTTTAAAGTCTGTTAGGAGGAGGAGAGGGAAAAGGGGGTGGATGGCTCTGCTCAATAATAACGTATTAACCATTATCTTCAAGTCTTTCTATCGTAAATCCTATATGTGACCCAGCACCACGAAAGGAACATTAAGTGTCAAACTGACCATTCTGAGAAAATTATACATTTGAAAACTTCAGACAATTCTCTTTCTACTGATACAAGAACCAGTCTTGTATCTGTTTTCCGTTCCAGAGTTATGAGCATTTAAAGTTAGTAGGGTGAGCGTCGGCCATTTTGAGAAAACGCAGTTTACAGTCTAGCCTAGCTGAAAACAATGCATTGATCTACTACTTTTAAAACACTTATAAGACGTTTAGAGAACATAGTAAAGATTATCCTTTATAAATATGAAAGATGAGATGCTAGAGAACACACAAATACCCATAACTCAAAATTGACAAAAATTGAGATTTTGGACTTTGCAAGCCTGTTGTGGGAAACTAGCCCAGCGACGTAATGTCCCTTTCGTGGTGCTGGGGCACATATTTGATAGACTGGTCTATTTTCGTGTGACTGTGGTCAGCTTGACTCGTGGTTAGAATCTGTTTAAAGACTCTTGACGGGAATCGAAGGTGAAGGGAAATGAGAACAGGGGTTGCTGCAATAATAATAATAATAATAATAATAATAATAATAATAATAATAATAATAATAATAATAATAATAATAATAATAATTGTATTTCATATAGCGCTAAAATCCATACAGTAGTATGCTCGATGCGCTTTACAAAAGCAACATTAAAATCAACATTAAAAACATGCATTAAAATCAACAAGATAGTCATACTACCAACATTCCAGTGCAAAGAAATAAAGTAACAAAAATAACATGATTCTCACTCACAAAGACATCCACCCTCATTCACCAGCACTGTCACTCTCTGATAACATATCACCCTCGCAGAAACTAATGAAAATGTTAAACAAGTAACATAAATCCCATAGTGATAGATTGGTCTGTTTTCGATTGAATGTGGTCACCTAAATTCGTGATTAGAATATGTAAACGTTTGTTGAGGAAGGGGGGGGGGGAGGGGGATGGGAGGGGGATAGGGACAGCTACAGGTGTTAACTGTAACTTAGTTATCTTCATGTCTTTCTACCGTAAATCCCATAGTGACAGACTCGTCTCTTTTCGTATGACCTGGGTCAACTAGATTCGTGTTTGGAATCTGTTTTAAAATCTGCTAAAGCGGGGGTGGGCGTGGTGGGGGGGGGGGGGGGGGGGGTGCTGATGAGATGGGATGAGAAGAGACTGCAGACAATAATAACATAGCAAATGTGAGGTCTTTTGAATTTGACGTCATCCCAGAAATGGCAAATTGCAAAAAAAACACAATATTTTTTATACTTTTCTTTTTCTTCTCCAAAATCATTTGTGTAATAAAGCTTGATTTGAGTTTAAGCATGACCACGGAAGTTGTTTTTTATTATATGGAACTACAATGTCGTGTCCCATATACGGCAATGTTTGCTGCCAGCTTCAGCTTTCCCGAAGTCCTTCTGATTAAGCAAAGAGAATGGGTGAGTATTTTGCGCAAGGCATGTCCACACTTAAGGACTGATAATAATAAAGACTGATGGATTGCTTCAAAATGCAATGACCCCGTCTCTCTTTGTCCCCGACTCTATAGGGCCTGCTGCACTACACACGATTCGCTGTCAATGCGATGCGATTGTGACGATGCGAGTCATGAGCTTCACGTGAAATACTTCCGTCTAACAATAATCCTACTACTTTCGCTCTATATACGAAAGCAGACCCAATACATGAATTGCATGTGAATCGTGACTCACATCGTCAAAATCGCATCGCATTGAAAGCAAATCGTATGTCGTGTAGTAGGCCCTTGTGTGGTCTTCGCGTTCTGGAGTTCCCCAGTCTCACACGGCTGACAAACAAACTACACAATGGTGAGCCCCACATCAACAAATTGATGGTGAGCCCCACATCAACAAAATGATGGTGAGCCCCACATCAACACATTCATGGTGAGCCCCACATCAACACATTCATGGTGAGCCCCACATCAACATACAAGCTTCAGCGATGATTATGAGTGCACCTCGGTCTGTCGTTTCCGACTATGATTGCCGGATAACAGAGGAGGGCAGCTGCTATTCTGGACGGATGGGTTAGATTGCTGCTCAGAGTCCACGCAGTGGGTTAGATTGCTGCTCATAGTCCATGCAGTGGGTTAGATTGCTGCTCAGAGTCCATGCAGTGGGTTAGATTGTTGCTCAGAGTCCATGCAGTGGGTTAGATTGCTGCTCAGAGTCCATGCAGTGGGTTATATTGCTGCTCAGAGTCCATGCAGTGGGTTAGATTGTTGCTCAGAGTCCATGCAGTGGGTTAGATTGCTGCTCAGAGTCCATGCAGTGGGTTATATTGCTGCTCAGAGTCCATGCAGTGGGTTAGATTGCTGCTCAGAGTCCATGCAGTGGGTTAGATTGCTGCTCAGAGTCCATGCAGTGGGTTATATTGCTGCTCAGAGTCCATGCAGTGGGTTAGATTGCTGCTCAGAGTCCATGCAGTGGGTTATATTGCTGCTCAGAGTCCATGCAGTGGGTTATATTGCTGCTCAGAGTCCATGCAGTGGGTTATATTGCTGCTCAGAGTCCATGCAGTGGGTTAGATTGTTGCTCAGAGTCCATGCAGTGGGTTAGATTGCTGCTCAGAGTCCATGCAGTGGGTTAGATTGCTGCTCAGAGTCCATGCAGTGGGTTAGATTGCTGCTCAGAGTCCATGCAGTGGGTTAGATTGTTGCTCAGAGTCCATGCAGTGGGTTAGATTGCTGCTCAGAGTCCATGCAGTGGGTTATATTGCTGCTCAGAGTCCATGCAGTGGGTTAGATTGCTGCTCAGAGTCCATGCAGTGGGTTATATTGCTGCTCAGAGTCCATGCAGTGGGTTAGATTGCTGCTCAGAGTCCATGCAGTGGGTTAGATTGCTGCTCAGAGTCCATGCAGTGGGTTAGATTGCTGCTCAGAGTCCATGCAGTGGGTTAGATTGTTGCTCAGAGTTCATGCAAAGTCATTCTCTCTGCCAGAAGGATTCTGAGAACAGCTTGCGGTGATGGGAAAGTTCTCCCCAAGGCCATCCAACCAATCCCTTCTAGTAGCCATTTCTTGGGGCAGTGGGTGGATGCCTCGTGCCTACATACGGGGAGCTGGACGATCCTGCGCCCTCCACGAGTCTCTCCCCTCGGGGATACCGGGGCGTCTTCCTAAAAAAATAGTTCCCCACCTTCTGGAAGTTTATGTGCGTGTAACCTCCTCTAATCTGTCACTCTTTTTGACTGCCTTTTCCCTTTGCTTTCTATCATCTACTATCGTTCTTACTTATTGGCCCATTCTCTTGCCTTTAACAAAAACTCTTCCTAATAATGTTTCTCCTTTGAGCTCCTCCAAAATATGAATGTGACGGCTGTACGCAGCGGGGAGACCAATGAAAACTGAAAATCATATCCTGTTCAACTTAATAAAAAAATTAGTTAAACCAACTTAGAAATGTGCACATTTAAAACAGAGAGAAACGAAAGGAAACGAGTTTTTATTTATACAGGGTAATGAGATAAGCATTGCTTTTTTACACTCAGCCCTGTGGCCAAACAAGAAAACTAACAGACCAACAAATAAGTAATGTAAAAACATTATAAAGTAACGTAAGCATTAAAGAAATCCTTGAAACCATCATCAAGAATAACTATATACGCAAAATAGCAATGTAAGAAGGAGAAGAGTTAAGGACAACAGACAGACAACATGGAATTTGAAAAGTATGAGAGAGAGAGAGAGAGAGAGAGAGAGAGAGACGAGAGAGAGAGAAGAGAGAGAGAGAGAGAGAGAGAGAGAGAGGAGAGAGAGAGAGAGAGAGAGAGAGAGAGAGAGAGAGAGAGAGAGAGAGAGAGAGAGAGAGAGAGAGAGAGAGAGAGAGAGAGAGAGAGAGAGAGAAGAGAGAGAGAGAGAATCAATAACCATTATTAACTTATAGCAGTCAATCAAATAACAAAAATTGGAATACATCTCGTCATCAACAATCAATACACATGATAATAGTATCTCCACACATTACAATTACTGCAGTCAGATAGCTGTTAATATTCAATCAGAACAAGATAGAATAAGGACTTGGAGAGAGAGAGAGAGAGAGAGAGAGAGAGAGAGAGAGAGAGAGAGAGAGAGAGAGAGAGAGAGAGAGAGAGAGAGAGAGAGAGAGAGAGAGAGAGAGAGAAGAGAGAGAGAGAGAGAGAGAGAGAGAGAGAGAGAGAGAGAGAGAGAGAGAGAGAGAGAGAGAGAGAAAAATGACCAGTGTCTGAATAGTGTACACCACACCCCTCACACACGTACGTGTGCTTGTGAAGTCCCGTTAATTGAAACAGAAATCCTATCTTCAGCTGGGCAGAGCGGTATAATTATCATGGAGCTTAGCTTCAAAGGTCATCATTGGTCAGCTTTGCTAGTCTGACCATCTACTGGAAGGTTTCAATACACGTTAACGTGTTTTCACTCTTTCCT
>CM065698.1:44630860-44648360 GCA_017654935.2 Phymorhynchus buccinoides | reverse complement strand
TCATGTACGTATAATGTGACTTAGAACCACGAAAGGGACATTAAGTGTCAAACTGACCATTGTGGGAAAATTATACATTTCAAAACTTCAGATAATTTTCTTTCTATTGATACAAGAACCATTCTTGTATCTTTTTTCCGTTCCAGAGTTATGAGCATTTAAAGTTAGTAGGGTGAGTGTCGGCTATTTTGAGAAAGCACAGTCTAAGGTCTAGCCTAACTGAAGAAAATGCATTGAACTACTCGTTTTAAAACACTTGTAAGACCATTTAGAGACCATAGTGAAGAGATTATCCTTTATACATATGAAAGATAAAGATGTCAGAGAACACGCAAATACCCGTAATTCAAATTTGACCCAAAAAATTATATTTTTGACTTTCCAAACCTGTTGTGAGAAACTAGCTCAGCGACTTAATGTCCTTTTCGTGGTGCTGGGTCTATCGTCACAGAGGTGTCTCTGTGAAATTCGGGTTGCTCCCACATGGAGAGCGCGTCGACAAAAGCGCGCCACCCAATTGTGTTTTTTTGCATGCGACTTTTGTGCGACTGATGACCAAATGACAACTTTTTTGTTGCCACTGGGTTTCACGTGTGCTAAGTGCATGGGCACACGGGGCCTCGGCTTATCGTCTCATCCGAACGACTCCACGTTCAGACCGTAAGGCCTAGTGACAACTAGTAGTGGTAGGCCTAGCAGTAGTGCCGTTTTCTTCGTTCCATTTCTTCCGCACATGGTGTGTTGTGTGGGTGGTGGGTGGTGGGTGGTGGGTGCATGCGATGTGTTTGTTTTCCGTTCGTTGTGTTTAACACAAAAAAGTATAAGTAATGCCAGCCAGCGAGTGCACACGCAGACAAACACACACATAGGCACACATAGGAACATAATTATACACACACACACAAACACTCACACATAGCACACACACATACACACGTGTGCGCACACACACGCACACGCACATACACACACACACACACACACACACACACACACACACACACACACACACACACACACACACACACACACACACACACACACACACACACACACACACACACACACACACACACACACACACACAATGTTCGGGTTTAGACATTTAGTATTTACATATATCGCCAGGCATAATTATAGATGAAAGCAAATAAAATGAATTGAAATAAACCTGCCAGTACAGAGCTTTATACCCTTGTATCCTGAATCCACTTTTTTTTTTAAACCTCTCTCTCTCTCTCTCTCTCTCTCTCTCTCTCTCTCTCTCTCTCTCTCTCTCTCTCTCTCTCTCTCTCTCTCTCTCACTTATACGACCAGACTAGAGAACAGTTTAAATTAACAGCAAATAATGGTGAAAATTATGAGTCAAAATTAGTAAGTATATTGTCAAGTACCTCAAAATTACGCGTTGCTGAATATTTACTGGCAGCTTTCAAAATTCGGCATTTTTTAATTTTTTAAACAATGCAAATTGTAACACTATATAACCTTCGTATTCTTAAATATTCTGTGATTTTCTCATTTCCTTTTCGTGTCATTGTATGGTTTCATGGATGTGGGTTAATCATGTGCTTTTGTATTTCAGGTATTGTCTCACTATATTATTGTGGTTGTTAATGCATGTATTGATTACTATTGTATGTGTTGCCCCCCATGAGGAGGCCCACACTCATTAAATTTCCGACTTCCGACATCCGACGTCTCTCTCTCTCTCTCTCTCTCTCTCTCTCTCTCTCTCTCTCTCTCTCTCTCTCTCTCTCTCTCTGAAATGTGTGTGTGTGCGTGTGCGTACGCGTGTGCGTGTGCGTGTGTGTGCGCGTGTGCGTGCGTGCCTATGTGTGTGTGCGCCTGTGTGAGTGTGTGTGTGTGTGTGTATGTGCGTGCGTGCGTGCGTGCGTGCGTGTGTGTGTGTGTGTGTGTGTGTGTGTGTGTGTGCGTGTGCGTGTGCGTGTGCGTGCGTGCGTATGTGTGTGTGTGCGTGTGTGTGCATGTGGAAAAACACATTTTAGTGTCTAATTGGGTATCTTTTCGTTTGTGAGCATTAGGAATTAGATCTATCCAAAAAAACTTTTCACTCGATGCTTATCTGGGTTAACCTTCGAAAACTTTAATTTCTATGTATTTCTAGATGGCGTTTATATCACTGTATTCAGAGTGTCACATGTTATTGTTAATCTTGCGTAACTTGAAGCATTAGCAGGCGGTTGGGCTGAATGGTTAAGCCGATAAACTGCTTATCTACTGCCTCTCTTTAGAAACTTGGGTTCGAATCCCATTTTCGTTTTAGGCGTTTGTTTGTTTGTTGTGTTTTTTTGGTGGGTTTGTTTTCGTTTTTAACCCTTTCACCGCCAGCCATTTTTCAGCCAAAAAATACAAGTAACTTAACTGGGTAGAGAAAATAAAATATTTGCAATATTGGAAATTCCTCAGTGACATTTATAACATTAGGCCTATCCTTACCTCCCACAATTAAGTAAATAGGGTCTTCAGATAACATATCCTGATTTTATGCCTTTCAGTGACATGGGTGTTAAACCATTAAGGTGCATAAACGCGACATTGGCTGTGAAAGGGTTAATGAATGACGAACAACATTTCAATATGTCTGATTGTTTTGTGTCTATAATGTCGTTTTTGTTTCTTTCGTCTGAACCCAAAAGGTGGTCTTTCTCTGTCTTCCTTCTTCAGTTTATCTAACTAGTTCTAAAACAAGCGCGGATTCGCAATCGTTTGTGGCGTGCGACAATTGAAAACGAAACATCATCTTAAAGAGCAGCCTCAATTTGAAGCGCAGCCTCGATTTGAAGTGCGACAATTTTGTAGCCTCGATTTGAAGTGCGATAATTTTGGACCGACCGACAGACCGACAAAGTGAGTTATAGGTTTGTGGCTTGAGCCACAAACAAAAACACACCGAATAACGGTAATTGTTTGGACTGTAAGGTGACAGATATGTTCCTGACTTATACTCTTACGAATTTTAATATGACTAATAATGTACTAAGAAAACGTTTACTACAAAATCTTGTGTTGGTTTGGGTTTTATTGTAAAATGTAGGGGAGGGGGTCGGGGGCTTATAATGCGAAGCGCCTTATAGTCCATAAAATTCAGAAAGTGTCCGAATCTGCATTGGTTTAAAGGAATTTGTTTTATTTCATTGAGAATCACATAGTAAAGCAGCAACATAAACAAACGAGAACGAGCACAACAAGCTTAACGCTTTCACCGCCACACATATTTCAGCCAAATATTTCCACCTGGGTAGAGAACAAAATCCATCTGCAGTATTGGGGATCCTTGTGTGACATATATACAATAAGGTCTACCCTTACTTCCCTAAACTAAGACAGTAGGGTTTTGGATAATAGACCCCATTTTGATGCCTTTCAGTGACATAGGTGTTAAATCACTGTGGTGCTAAAATGCGACTTTGGCGGCTAAAGGGTTAAAGCTTATACAATGCGCTCAAACGCAAGTAGATTATACAATTTTGGCTGCCACAAGTAATAAGAGACTGGAACATAACATGATAATGAAAATGATAGCATACAAAAGGTGCACGAACAAGCAAGCAACAACAAGAACATAGAAATTGAAATTGAAATTGAGGGGGGCAAGAGGCATTCAACTCCAAAAAGTATAAAACTATTTGTGAGAATTTGCATTCTCGTTGAATCTGAGGATTTTAAGCAAATCAGTTTGTATGAAATCTTATTGTTTGGACTGTAATAAGGTAATCCCGTGTGGTCGGTTGGTAACTTGTGTTCTTTGTCTAAAGCGAGATCCTATGAATTGTTTTACTATTGTTTGACAAGAGTTTGACAAGACAAAGAACACAAGTTAACAGCTCAGTCATGCTAATTTTAGCACCATTGCACTCATTGATGTCTTAGGAAAGTGGACAAATGATCAGCATCAACACGCAGTACTTGAATTGAGAGCAGGTGAGGGGGTACTTTTTCATGTGAATTTTTATTTGGGTGGACTCCATACTTTCATAGTGCCTTCACACAGAGTCTTCAAATTTGGCATGTATGGTCAGGGTAATGTTCTGTATCAGTGTGTAAAATGGCAAGTAGATATCTTAATTAGTTCCTGAGAAACATAAAATAACCAAAAATGCCCTACGATTTTGTAGTGTGCCACATTAAAGAAATCCAGTCTTAGTAGAGGATTTAACTGTGTCAGTGCTTTCTAGTTTTAATTCGTTTGTTGTTTTGCCCTTGAAGGTTTACTTTAATGTTGCTTATTTTGTTTGTTTCCATAAAACCGTGTCTTCGTTTATGGGGCAGGATAATAAAAGCATCTGTTGCCATCTTTCAACGCCACTGAGCTCTGCGCCAGTTAAAGGTGGACCCTGACGGATGAGTTTTTGCAAGAAACACGTCGAGATCACCAGAAAGACAGCCTTTTCAAGGATCGGAACATTCACGCTGCTCTGGTTTCCTAGAAATTAAACAGTCAACACAGCGATTCCTCTTTGGCGGAGATGCCGGAAAGAGTAGCCATTTTGGACGGGGTGGGTGGACGTCACTCAGTCATTGCGGTTGAAGTGTTTTCTTTTTTTGTAGTGCAGTAAACAAAAAAAACTGGAGCTATTTCCTTTGTTGTGAGCGAAACTCCTTTAGACAAATTGTATAAAAAAAATTAAAAATAATAATAATAAAAAGGCTTATATTGCGAAAATGTCGTGCAAAAGATTTGGCAGCCATTAGAAAAGAGACGGCACACGCCTTCTCTTTGGGTGAAAGAATTTTACGTCCAGCACCTCCGCCAAGGAGGGATCGTCGATTTGACAGTTTGATTTCTAGGAAACCAGAGCAAAGTGAGTGTTGCAATATCCGTAAAGGGTGTTTTCCTGGTGATCTCGACGTGGTTCTTACAAAAACCCATCCGTCAGGGTGCCCCTTTAAGAATGTGCACTTGCTGTTTTGAACATAAAACGTTTACACATTTGCGATTTTCGTCTATTTCTGTTATTTGTTTGTTTGTTTTGATGTCGTTTATTTTTGTTTGTTTGTGTGTTTGTTTGTTTGCATGATCATTCACATATCGGATTGTAGAAGGGAAGTATTATTTTTGTGCTCCTTTTGCTATCTTTGCTGTTTGTTGTTTGTGGGATAAAGGCGCATTCACCGAACTATCCAGATTATTTGTTGTGTCTCTTGTGGATAAAAATAACGTCTTTTTATACTTGTTGTGTGCTTGTGTGCTTGTTGTAATTTTGTTTGTTGGTTTGTTTGTTGCTTATCCATTTCAGTTGCTTTTGTCCTTACTGTTCTTTTTTGTATGTCCCATCTTCTGGGACGTACGGTGGCGTTGCTCCCACACCGCTCGTTCCGAACCCCTCATTCGCAGCCACACCCTGGCTCGTCAGGTCGCATAATCCGAAGCCAGCAGTTCAAGGAGAGCGAATCTATGTTAAGCCGCTGGGAGATAACCAACCGAGGAGACCCTGCACTGCTGCTGAGTCACTACATTGGAGCCTGTTCTGAGCAAGACACCACCTACTAAGCCCCCCTACTGGTGACAATAATGTCTTAGTCGCGGAGCCAGAGTGAGTGAGGTCCTCCTCCGAGGGCAACACCACGACATTCTTGTCGTTCTTGTGTTTTGTTGTCGTTATCATCTTCGTTTTGATTGTAGTCGTTGTTGTTTTTGTTGTTGTTTCAATGTGTTATCCTAACAGAAAAAAACCCACCAAAACAATATCGACATATCAGCCAGTTCTATCTTTTAAAACGGCAATGATTTTCAGTGCATTCACGCTTTTGTTAATTGGTTTCTTCTTCTTCTGTTTCAGATATGGAAACCGGTATGAAAGAAGACAACAGCAAATGCTGAAACATCCTGTTTGCCTTCTTTCCTTCCTGACCAGCATATTACGGGATACGTGCCGTATGCAGTGCAATAATATATTTATTTGTCGACATAACGTTCTGTGGAGCGATTCGCCAAAGCAATACAAAAAAGTTTAAACCAAAGCAAAGGTTTCACACAGCTACAGTTCTTTCTTCTGTTCATTCCTTCTTTGAGGAGCAGATTATCACGAGACAAGTGACGTCTGCGGTGAAATAAATCCTGTTTATGAACTTGTATTGTTGTGTGAGCGACTCAACACAATCATAGCTATAACTTTTATTGTGTTCATTTTTATTGTTTTACTTTTATTGAGTGACGAGCAAAGTATGGGATGTATACCATATCAAGCAAAATGAGCGATGAATAACTACTATGAACTCAGTTGGTCAGAATAGACTACAAATATAATAACTCAACAAAACATAACTAAGTACATACAACAAACGAACAGGTACACAACCAGTGTAAAGTGACGTTATTTTATTCACAAGAGACAAAACAAAACTACTGGATATTTCGGTGAATGCGCCTTTATCAACATAGACAAACAAGAAAACAGCAAACATAGCTAAGTACAGCTACACCTTTATGGGCATTCTCTACCACATTTCTTGTTGTCCGACAAACAATTTCTGGAAGATACCCTTGTTGGATCGACAATATGATATATAATATATGTATATAAGTGTTCGGATGTGCCTCAACAAAACCAATTCAATATACAACGACAATCTCGGTTTGTTTCGGCTGGTGTTGGGTTTTTTATTTGTTTTTGTTTTAAAGTGACTCGCATTTTGGACTCTGGATTTGGACCATCTGGAGTGTAGCAATAAATAACCACGCGTGCCAACCTACTCTGGAGAGAAAGAATGAGTGAGTCACAAATAATTAGTGACATACATATATAGGGTTACTATGCTAAGAGAGTAAGTAATCCAGCGGTAGCATCTGGCTCCGCAGATTTAGTTTTTTTCTCTACTACCAGTTTAGTACATTAGTGTAAAGTGACATACGTGTGCATAGTTACTAAGTAAGTGAGTTACTAATCTGGTCACATCTGGATCCGGAGCTTTCGTAGGGCTGCTCTTGTGTTGGTAGGGCAGCAGTTGAGTCCAGTGCGTCTCCGAGTCCCATCAGCACCGAGTGGGTGTTTTTTTCCTTTCAAGTGCTGAACATCATTGTCCAGTGACCTGTGTTGCCTACAGCTCGGAAGGACAGGAAGGAAGGTAAGATGGGGAAGGGTTGAGGGGGTGGGGAGGTGGGTGGGTGATGAATACGTGAATATGTTTGTGTGTTAGGCCGTGTGCACACATATGCGGAGAGTCCGTGCGAAAACCCGTGCGCAATCCGCAAATAAGTAAAAGAAAGAAGGGACAAGATTTGCGCATGTATCCGAATTTCCCCTAATCCGTCTTTCTTCCACGTATTTGTGGATTGCGCATGGGATTTCCGCACGGAATCTCCGCATATGTGTGTACACGGCCTTAGTGAGTGAGGGCGAGAGAGAGAGAGAGAGAGAGAGAGAGAGAGAGAGAGAGAGAGAGAGAGAGAGAGAGAGAGAGGGAGGGAGGGAGAGAGAGACAGACAGAGAGACACAGAGAGAGAGAGAGAGAGAGAGGGGGGGAGGGAGAGAGAGAGACAGAGAGACAGAGAGAGAGAGAGAGAGAGAGAGAGAGAGAGAGAGAGAGAGAGAGAGAGAGAGAGAGAGAGAGAGAGAGAGAGAGAGAGAGAGAAAACTTGAAAACTTGAAAACTTGAACTTTATTTTCCAAGGATATAGATTTTAGGCAACGCCTATGCTTCCAATCTGTCCTTGATACATATATACTTAACACAAAAGACAGAGAGAGAGAGAGAGAGAGAGAGAGAGAGAGAGAGAGAGAGAGAGAGAGAGAGAGAGAGAGAGAGAGAGAGAGAGAGAGAGAGAGAGAGTGAGAGAGAGAGAGAAAGTTTGATAAGAAAGAGGGAAGTACAGAAAAAGAGAGGGAGTGTATATGTGAAAGTGTGTGTGTGTGTGTGTGTGTGTGTGTGTGTGTGTGTGTGTGTGTGTGTGTGTGTGTGTGTGTGTCAAGTCAAGTCAAAATGATTTTTATTGAGGGTTAAAGAATAAGCTGACAAGCTTTTCTTCATCCTGCCCTCAGTGTGTGTGTGTGTGTGTGTGTGTGTGTGTGTGTGTGTGTGTGTGTGTGTGTGTGTGTGTGTGTGTGTGTGTGTGTGTGTGTGTATGTATGTGTGTGTGTGCGTGTGCGTGTGCGTGCGTGCGCGTGCGTGTGCGTGCGTGTGCGTGCGCGTTCGTGCGCATGCGCTTGCATGCATTTATGTGCGTGTGTATGTATGTGTATGTGTAATAATGATGTATATGTATTAATGAAAGAAAGAGAAAAACGGAATGTAGTTGTTTGTCTTTCTGTCTAGCTGTGCGTCAATGCGTCTGGCCATGTGTTTGTTTTTGCTGGGTTTTTTGTTTTTTGTTGTTCACTGCGTGTGTGAAACAACAGGCTTTTTTTAAAAATAATTGCAGCTTAACACGTAACTGTAATCTAAAAACGAAATTGCGGACTGTTTCATAACTTTCCGAGGGTGGTTCATAATGTCTCAGTCCATTTTGTCCGAGCACTCATGTCAATGTTTTTAAGCTTTAACAAATCCGTTTTATTTGAGATCAAAGTTCGAGACTTCATCATTCTATTTATAAAATGTAGTTCACATAAATGGTGGAGTGGTTGAAAAGGGTGACTGCCAGGGCTTGAAACCGGTGCTTCACGCTTCGCCTAATTACACTTCGCCTAACAACATCGCGCCTAATCACATCTCGCCTAATTACACTTGGCCTAATCATTATCGAGTGCTTATCATATGCAACACTTCGCCTAAAATTTCCAACAAGGTCTCAGCGCTTTATAAAAATCGATGAAAGTATAAAAATGTCAGCATATTGATAAAAAGGTTGACGCCTCCACGTACAGACGGTACAAACTGTATATTTGCCATGTTATCTGACGCATTGACACACGAAGACTGCCAGTGAAAAACAAACTGCGAGGTGAATTGCAGTTTGGAAATCTAGCTTGTGAACATTGTGATGATCGGAATTTTTTTTTTCCTGCAAATACGTGATTGACTGCACGTGGAGCATTACAATATGAACATTCACAGCCATTTCGACTTCTGTTTGCTGTTTCACGATAACCTAGTTAGGCTGATTAGGCGAGTTGTGCTAATCATTTTTAGGCGGAATGTTACGCTTGGGTTTTTCGTGACATCCAGAAGTTACTGCCGGCACGGAAGGTCGAGATCAAAGGATTAGGCGAAGTGAGGCGCACCCCTTGAAACAATGTAGATGAAGAAAATAAAGAAGAGGAAGATCTGACCTGATGGGGTTGACATTGGGGAGCTTTCAAATTCGACATAATTGTCTATCTAATGCAGTTTACTTAAATGGTGTTAACATTCGCAATAAACTGTGCTACACTACGGCTTCAATAGCTTACGCACTACAAGATTTGCACTTTTTCTTTTCTCGAATCTTTCAAAGCGTTCACTGAAAGTAAGTTCGTATGGCATACCATTAGTTCTTTGTTGCTTCTGCCGAATACGCGACTTAAATCCCCAGAACTATAGTTATGCTCTATGAGGATGTTGTCTTGACATACTGGCGACGGACGTATTACAATCTATAAATGTATCTTTCGAACAAAGTTATTTCCAAATGATAATTCCTTCGATTTTAATGTATGTATCTGAAATGGGATATTGGTCGTTTTGATGGGTAGGCCTTCTATGCATTGCAAGTACCTTCCATGTAGAGAAACAAACAAGCCAAAAAAACTGTTGTCATCCTTCTCCTTTCTTCTTCTTTTTTCGTTTTCTTTTTCATTTTTCTCCTTTTTCTTCTTTTTCAATTTTCCGTGGTGGGGGTGGGGGGTGTTGCTCATCTTTGTTGCTCCTTTTTTTCTTCTACTATCTCATTTTGTTTGTTTAACCACTACTACATGTATGCCATTAAGTCGTGTCCGACCATGACTGCCAGATAGCAGAGGGGGTAGCTGCTGTTCTGGATGACTGGTCTAATGTTTGTTTATAGTGGATACGCCTTGCCCACGGTACATTCCCACTCTCTCGGCAAAAAAGCATTTGAGATCAGCTGGTACTGGGAAATCTACTACTACAGAGTGTTAACTACAACTAATGATGCTAAAGCAAGAAAGGTGGCAGAGTGGTTAAGACATTCGCCTGCCAATTTCAATGCGTGAGTATTACGGGTTCGAACCCTCGCATCGCCCTTTCTTTCCAGTTCAACGGGAAAATCGAACTGAACGTCGTCGAGTCCTTCGAATGGGGGACTTAAAAGCTAGTCTGACCCGTGCGCTTTACGCACGCAAAAATCCCACGGCAGTTGAAAGTCAGTAAGAGCAGGGAGAAATCCCGCTGCCTGGTATGACAAAATAGATGGCTAGGTTTCCCAAGTCCATCCCCACCCCCTCCTCATCCCGCCCCGCCCCCGAAGAAATAATAATACTAATACTAATAATAATAATAATAATAATACTAATACTACTACTACTACTACTAATAATAATAATAATAGTAACAATAGTAATACTGATATATAATAATAATAATAATAATAATAATAATAATAATAATAATAAATAATAATAATAATAATAATAATAATAATAATAATAATAATAATAATAATAATAATAATAATAATAATAATAACAAGGGCATCGCCGAGCGGCAGCAACGCATTGTGACAATGCAAACCCGGCCAGAGTTATGTCCTCTCTCCCCCCCCCACCCCCCAATAAACACACCACTTTCCACCCTTACAGAACGCATAAAATACATAGCCCAAAATTTGAAGCGATTCTGTTCAGTAGTTCACGAGATACAGCTGAACTTTTATACAAACTTCCTTGCACCATGTCCTCTCACCCCCACCCCCCAATAAACACACCACTTTCCACCCTTACAGAACGCATAAAATACATAGCCCAAAATTTGAAGCGATTCTGTTCAGTAGTTCATGAGATACAGCTGAACTTTTATACAAACTTCCTTGCACCATGGTACACCACCACACAAAATTTGAAGCGATTCTGTTCACTAGTTCACGAAATAAAGCTGGGGGGAAATTACATAGCCCAAAGAAGGAAATTTCGGTTTTCAAGGTCAAACTTCAAGGTCAAGGTCAGCACGGTGTTGATTAACGAAAGGAAGCTTCCTTTTCAAGCTGTCTACCCCTCTGCCAATTTTAATCAAAATCCAAACAGCAGTTTTTAAGATAATCGATACACAGACACACACACAGACACACAGAAAAGTAAACCAGCACAATCACCGTTCACCGGTTCTCTCTCTCTCTCTCTCTCTCTCTCTCTCTCTCTCTCTCTCTCTCTCTCTCTCTCTCTCTCTCTCTCTCTCTCTCTCTCTCTCTCTCTCTCTCTCTCTCTCTCTCTCTCTCTCTCTCTCTCTCTCTCTCTCTCTCTCTCTCTCTCTCTCTCTCTCTCTCTCTCTGATCACTTTCAGTGAAAATGGAAACTTTCTTTCATCTACATGTGAGGTTTGATACATGCTTGTCCCATATATAACGACATAAGAAACACAAAAACAACTTAAATGGAATTGAACAACACTCTACTCATATTCTTCTGAATGGGTCGATGACACAATAACTCATAAATTAGTCATGTCAATTTTCTAAGCACTTCGACAGAGAAATGTGACTGATGGCTATAAACGTTAATACGCACAATGCTAAATACTCGGATTTTGTTTTGAAATAGGCAGCATAATTATACATCAATCATTGTTGATACTTAATTGTTTCACTCACTTGATCATATGAGCATGTATAATAAATTTTGCTGCACTGGAACGGTTAAAACTGCAATAATCTTATGTCGGAAAATATGCCATGTTCATAACAACATGTTGATCATTGTAGGCCATATTCAGTTTAATATTCGAAGTTGATGCCATCATATTGTACATAATGATGAAAGAAAAGAAAGTAGATGAACACATACATCCAACCTCCACTCTCTCTCTCTCTCTCTCTCTCTCTCTCTCTCTCTCTCTCTCTCTCTCTCTCTCTCTCTCTCTCTCTCTCTCTCTCTCTCTCTCTCTCTCTCTCTCTCTCTCTCTCTCTCTCTCTCTCTCTCTCTCTCTCTCTCTCTCTCCTCCACTGTCCAGGGTCAATCATTTTTTTCTGCAATCACTCCATCTCCATTATGCTGCTAATGGTATTTCCGTCGCTATCGATACCATTACCATCGTCATAATCATCACCGTGGTCGTCATTTCATCGCCATCAGCGTCGTTATCAGTTTATCGACTACTCTAGCGAGAAATGGCCCTAGCAGTATATAGGACCCTATTGACTCTGGTGGAGATCGAGAGTAAAAGGGCCATCCACACTGCATACGATTCAATCACAATGCGATCCGATTGTGACGATGCTTGCGAGTCATGATTCACTTGAAATACTTCCCTCTAAAAAGAATTCTACTATTTTCGCTCACTATTACTCCAGCATACCTTAAATACACGAGTCACACTGGTATAGAGTGGCACAGTGGTAACGCGTTCGCTTCGTGTCAAGTAAACCCGAGTTCAAACCTGGGTACAGGGGAGTTTTTCTCTCACTTTGCACTAGGCCTTACGGTCTGAACGTGGAGTCTTTCGGAGGAGATGATAAACCGTGGTCCCGTGTGCCCATGGACTTAGCACACGTTAAAGCCAGTGACAACAAAACAGTTGTCATTTGGTGATAATTTACCACAACCCCTTTCCTTCCTCATCAATCACACAAAAAAGGCATGCAAAAAAATATGGATGGCACGCTTCTGGCTGCGACGCGCTCTCCAAGTGGGAGCAGCCCGAATTTCACAGCGATGCCTCTGTGACTATAAAGTAAGCTTACCTAATACCTTATACATAAAAACCGTCTGACACAAAAATACAGATATTTCATCAGATTCGTGTACGGGGGGGACTACAAATATAGTGAACATAACTACATTGTAGTAGGATTCCATCAATCAGATTCATCTAGACAGTAGAATTTCACGAGAATCATGCCTCGCTATTGTCACAATCGGATCGTATAGCGGTCGAATCGTATGCAGTGTGTCTGACCCTAAAAAGCGACAGTAAACCCTAGCAGTAATACTTCACCGCACAAGCGATAGTTCAGTATAATAGTGCAGTATAATGGTGGCAGTCCAGCGTAGTGTAGTTAGTACGCATCGAGGGGTCCTTCAGTCAAATGTCTTTTTTCATTGGTTGACATGAGCCTGGCTGTAGTAGGTAGGGGCCAACAGTAAGATGCAGGGCTTCTGAAAACGTACATATTGTGCGTATGTACGTACTAGAGCTCTCAAAGCACCCCCTAGAATCTGAAACTGCGCGTGAGATTTACCCTTTAAAATCTAATTTTAGGGGGTGAGATGACGCATTAAAATGATGACGCGTGCGTGAACACAACCGTTACTTATCAGTAAGTTAATGACGTTCTTCGTATTTCAATCGTCTGCTAGGCCTTTCTGCCACAAGCTGTCTAGGCTAGATCTAAAATTCTACTGGATCGCACAGAAAGCCCAAATTGTTGAAAGCTGTTTAAACTGAGTGTACAGTTGACATGAGCCTGTAGTAGGTAGGGGCCAACAGTAAGATGCAGGGCTTCTGAAAACGTAGTGATTGTGCGCATTTACGCACTTAGAGCTCTCAAATCACCCCCTAGAATATGAAACTGCCCATGCGATTTACCCTTTAAGATCTCATTTAGGGGGTGAGATGACGCATTAACCCTTTCACCGCCAAAGTCGCATTTTAGCACCACAGTGATTTAACACCTATGTCACTAAAAGGCATCAAACTGGGGTCTACTATCCAAAGACCCTATTGTCTTAGTTTTGGGAAGTACGGATAGACTTTATTTTATATATGTCACAGAAGAATCCCCAATACTGCAGATGGATTTTGTTCTCTACCCAGGTAAATTTAATGGAAATCTTTGGCTAAAATATGGCTGGCGGTGAAAGGGTTAAAATGATGTCGCGTGCGTGAACACAACCGTTACTTATCAGTCAGTTAATGACGTTCTTCGTATTTCAATCGTCTGCTAGGTCTTTCTGCCACAAGCTGTCTAGGCTAGATATAAAATTCTACTGGATCGCGCAGAAAGCCCAAATCGTTGAAAGCTCATTGCGCGTGGGGTAAGGCGGGGTAAGGGTGTGTGTGTGGTGGTGGTGGTGGTGGTGGTGGTGGTGGGGGGGGGGGGGGGGGGAGCTTCTCCCATGTTTTCGCCTTTACCCCTTAAAATTTGCAGCTGGGGGTGAAAATACCCGTTAACATTATAAACGGGGGGTGAGCGTACCCCTTAACCCTTCCACCGCCAGCCATCTTGGAGCCACAAATTTCCATTAAACTTACTTGGCTACAGAAAAGACTTAATCTGCAATATTGTGGGATTTCCTTGTGACACATTTAGAATGGGGTCAATCCTTACTGCCCAAATTTAGGAACACACTATCATTGAATAATAGACCCTGATTTGAAGAGTTTTAATGACTTGGGTGTTAAATCATTGTGGTGCAAAAATGTTACATTGGCGGTGAAAGGGTTAAGAGGAGAACATATTATCAGAAGCCTTGAAGATGAGAGCTGCTCACTAAATGATGTTTCTGCAGTAATGGAGCATCGTGGTACAGTTTAGTCTTTTGAGGAAGACTGTATAATGACCCTCAAACCAGAGTTTTTGTTTGTATAAACAGTTCCCCCACCTTCTGGAAGTTCTGTGCTTGTAACTTCCTCTAATCTGTCACGATCTTTGACTCTGCTTTTCCCCCTTGCTTACTGTCATCTACTATCTCCCTGCCTTACAGGGTTCCATTCTCCTGCCTTTTTTCTTCTCCCACGAAACACTTTCAAAAAACCATTTCCTCCAGCCGAAGTCGGACTTGCTGGGCCTCACTATTTCTTAGTTTAGGCGCATACCGGCAGCATGACGCATCTGCGCTCATAATTGACAGGAAACTGTCTGAGCGATCGAAGAAGAAGAAGAAGAAGAAGAAGATGAAGAAACCAGGGTGCGTTTGCACTAGCTGCAGCCGGCCCAAAGAATTGGTTTGTTCTTGGTCACCTTCCCCTGAGCCAGCTGCTGTCTCGGATCCCTTTGGCCGAGAGAGGGAGTTGTCTTTGGTTTATTCTATCTTTACTGGGCACGGGTGCGTAGCGCTATCGCTACGTATCGAAAGAACTACCCGCTGTTGCCACTACTACCCATACAGAACAATTATTGATGATGACTGTGCGCGCAATCTGTCAGTTTCAATTCCGACAGACTAACCCTAACCCCATTCCTAGCCCTAACCCGAACCCTTTTCTTAACCCTAAGGCCGTGTACACCCATAAGCTGATATTCCAAGCGGAAACCCGTGCGCAATCCATACATAAGTGAAACAAAGAAGGGAAAATATTTGCGCACGAGTCCGAATTTCCCCTATATGCGTAAACTTTTATTCTTCTTTTTCCCCACTTATTTAGGTTTTTCCGTACGGAACTTACGCGTCTACTGTGAACCCGGCCTAACCCTATTCCGTACCTAAGTTTAACCCTATTGTAACCCTAACCCTATCCCTTAGTTTATCTTGATAGTATTATAGATACGTAGCGATAGCGGGATGTCCCCCTGCTGAGCACTAACCTAGGCAAGGCAAGGCAAGAAATTTATTTCATACCCCATTTGGGCACAGAAATATAAAAACATACACACACATAAATAAATTTCCAAGAATCAACCCAAGAGTGATGTCCAAAATCATTTCAATGATAACCCATACCATAATATTACAAATAATGTAATGTATTACTAAATTAAAAACAAAATGGGGGAAAGACATGATTAATAGCATTTATCTGAAAGAACCGTTAACAACTGTAATGAAGTGCTTTAGTTTGAGTAATATTTTCTTATTTTTTGTAGAGAACAAAGCTTTGAATTTATAAGCATTAGGGCGAGTAAAAAAATACTTGGGGAGGTACCTTCTCCTGTCAGTGTCAAAGAAAGGACAAACAAACAAGTAGTGAAACTCAGGGATGCACAAATTCAACGCAATGTGCGCGCGTGAGTGTGTGTGTGTGTGTGTGTGTGTGTCTGTAGTGAACCTTGATTGTTGGCAGGGCGTAAAAGAACCTAGTCAATGAAATGAAGCAGTGTGGGGGCGGGGAGAGCGGGGTTGGGGGGTGGGGGGAGGTGGATGGGGAACCAAACGCCACCTGCTAAATGTTTTACCACCGTTTGAAAAAAGGACCCGCGGTGTGACTTTAATCGTTTCATCAAAGCTGGGACTTTCTTTGCTCTTTTCGTTTGGTGTTTCGCTCTTGTGGTTGCCGCACACATTGAGTCAACACAAATCAAAACCGTTGGAAGTGAAAATGAGCTTAACGTCCTCCGACCAGGTACGGGTACATACGATATATTTCTATATGCAAAAATAGTGGGTCGATATGGAGATAACTGCAGTAACCAGATCAACCCATACTATTCATTAAATGAAATAAAGCAAATCTGAACCGCTCAGAACATTTGAAATGACGCAACACGAGACGTAATAGGTTTTCATATCGAACGTATGAATAGACAATGAAACGCATACAAACACAAACAGATCATTATCGAATAATAATAACAACCTACAACATTAACCCTTTCACAACCAGCCATGTTTTAGCCAAAACTATCCATTAAAATTATCTGGGTAAAAAAATGTTTTTATCTGCAATATTGGGGATTCCTCTGACATGCATAAAATAGGGCCTGTCCTTATACCTCCCAAAATAAAGAACATAAGGCCATTGGTTAGCAAACCCTCATTTGATTACTTTCAGTGACGTGGGTGTTAAATCATTGTGGTGCCAAGAGGCGACATTGGCGATGAAAGGGTTAAGAAACCAGAGAACAGGTGCGGAATAAGGAGGTATAAGGACAGGCCCTATTTTATGCATGTGTGCGGCAACCACAAGAGCGAAACACCAAACGAAAAGAGCAAAGAAAGTCCCAGCTTTGATGAAACGATTAAAGTCACACCGCGGGTCCTTTTTTCAAACGGTGGTAAAACATTTAGCAGGTGGCGTTTGGTTCCCCATCCACCTCCCCCCACCCCCCAACCCCGCTCTCCGCCCCGCACACGCACACACACACACACACACACACACACACACACACACACACACACACACACACACACACACACACACACACACACACACACACACACCACACACACACACACACACACACACACACACACACACACACACACACACACACACACACACACACACACACACACACACACACACACACACACACACACACACACACACACACACACACACACACACACACACACACACACCACACACACACACACACACACACACACACACACACACACACACACACAACACACACACACACACACACACACACACACACACACACACACACACACACACACACACACACACACACACACACACACACACACACACACACACACACACACACACACACACACACACACACACACACACACCACACACACACACACACACACACACACAC
>CM065698.1:44623360-44625860 GCA_017654935.2 Phymorhynchus buccinoides | reverse complement strand
CTCTCTCTCTCTCTCTCTCTCTCTCTCTCTCTCTCTCTCTCTCTCTCTCTCTCTCTCTCTCTCTCTCTCTCTCTCTCTCTCTCTCTCTCTCTCTCTCTCTCTCTCTCTCTCTCTCTCTCTCTCTTCCAATTATACATGTTTTCACTCTGGTTTCCAACGCCTTGGCTTAAAGATCCACCCGATCACGTGTCAAAATCACGGGTTTCACGGGTTTTCCCTCTTATAACTGGAAATAAATCTTGTTTTGACCAGGTCTGACTCCCATATAAAAGGCCCCAAATTCAAGCCAACACATCAGTTTAAAGAGCAGCCTCAATTTGAATTGGGGAAAATTGTTTGTGGGTCACAGCAACCCAGAAAAAACCAAGGTGGGCATCTGTGACCCACATCCAAATTTCCCCAACTCCAAATTGAGGCTGCTCTTTAAAACTGATGTGTCGGTTTGAATTTGGGGCCATTTATATGGGAGTCAGACTTGGTCAAAACAAGATTTCTTTCCAGATATAAGAGGGAAAACACGCGAAACCCGTGATTTTGACACGTGATCTGGTGGATCTTTAAAGGCTATGTCAGATCGACGGATATTGACTAGAACACCAAGGCTACATCAAAATGTTGTTATGCCCGTGCGGGGATTGTCTTTAGCCATGACAAGCTCCTAGCATATACATCATCAGTCTCCAAAATCCCCCAAAGACGGAGTGTGGCTGCCCACGTGGCGGGGTAATAAAAAGCGGTCACACACGTAATGCTCTCATGGATGGTGATGAGATTAGCGTCCAATCGGTCAGAGCACGTTCTCATCCCCAGCTGATGCGTTTGCACCGTAGTGCTCAAGTGCTTCGGCTGTTGGGATGATCCCTGGAGTCTTTTTAGCCAGGGTATGTCAATAACAACAACACCAGTCTCCAGTAATTACAAGACAGAGATCTAAACTATAGAGACAAAGATGTTTCGTGGGCCTTATATCGTTGTTTCTTGTTAGTTTGCCATGTTTTGTTTTTGTCTGAGCTAACTTTATCCTCTTTTCTGTTTCAATTATGCATGTTTTCGTTCTGTTTTCTGTTTGTTGGTTTTTCCCCTTCGCTGCTTCTTCTAGTGTTCTTGCTTCGGTTTCATTACCATCTCTCTGTGTGTGTGTTTCTCTGTCTCTGTCTCTGTCTCTTTCTGTCTGTCTTTCTGTCTGACTGCTTGCATGCCCCTCTCTCTGTGTTTCTCTCTCTTTCCCTCTCTCTCTCTCCCTCTCTGTTTCTCTGTCTTTCTCTGTCTGTATGTTTGTCTGTCTGCTTGTATGCCCCTTTCTCTCTCTCTCTCTCTCTCTCTCTCTCTGTTGCTTCTCTTTCTCTCTCTTTCTCTTTCTCTCTCTCTCTCCGTCTGTCTGCCTGTACGCCCCCTCTCTCTCTCTCTTTCTCCCTCTCCCCCTCTCTCTCCCTCTCTCTCTATGTCTGTCTGTCTGCCCCTCTCTCTCTCTCTCTCTCTCTCTCTCTTTCTCTCTCACTCTGTATTAAGGACAGATTAGGCGTTGCCTAAATCTATACCCTTGGAAAATAAAGTGTAAGTTTTCAATTTCTCTCTCTCTCTCTGTCTCTCTAACTCTCAGTGTGTGCGTGGGGAATGCTTGTTTGTAAATGTCTTTTGTTATTATATCATTAAATATAATTATGTGTGTTCATTGTATCATCCTTATAGAAACAAAAGTTAATTTGCTTCAACATGTGTGTGCACGTAAGATCAGCTTTGATGTTATTATGTTGCCATGTATGACAGTGTTTTGCATGCTTTTTATTTTTCTTTCTTTGTCCCTT
Organism: Phymorhynchus buccinoides; assembly: GCA_017654935.2. Lineage (NCBI taxonomy): Eukaryota > Metazoa > Mollusca > Gastropoda > Neogastropoda > Raphitomidae > Phymorhynchus > Phymorhynchus buccinoides. The sequence goes on along the minus strand of CM065698.1, from coordinate 44,624,055 downwards.
TTTAAAAAATAATAAAAGAGGGGAGGATGTGAAAATGCATGTATTATTTGCTTATTCTATTACCCTCTATAAATAAAAAATAATTAATTATCTCTCTCTCTCTCTCTCTCTCTCTCTCTCTCTCTCTCTCTCTCTCTCTCTCTCTCTCTCTCTCTCTCGTCTCTCTCTCTCTCTCTCTCTCTCTCTCTCTCTCTCTTCTCTCTCTCTCTCCCTCTCTGTGTGTCTGTGTCTGTCTTTCTGTGTCTGTGTCTGTCAATGTCTGTGTTTCTCTCTCTCTCTCACTCTCTCTCTCTCTCTCTCTCCTCTCTCTCTCTCTCTCTCTCTCTCTCTCTCTCTCTCGTTCTCTCTCTCTCGTCTCTCTCTCTCTCTCTCTCTCTCTCTCTCTCTCTCTCTCTCTCTCTCTCTCTCGTTCTCTCTCTCTCGTTCTCTCTCTCTCTCCCTCTCTGTGTGTCTGTGTCTGTCTTTTCTGTTTCTGTGTCTGTCTCTGTTCTCTCACTCTCTCTCTCTCTCTCTCTCTCTCTCTATCTCTCTCTCTCTCTCTCTCTCTCTCTCTCTCTCTCTCTCTTCTCTCTCTCTCTCTCTCTCTCTCTCTCTCTCTCTCTCTCTCTCTCTCTCTCTCTCTCTCTCTCTCTCTCTCTCTCTCTCTCTCTCTCTCTCGTTCTCTCTCTCTCTCTTCTCTCTCTCTCCCTCTCTGT
>CM065698.1:44615860-44618360 GCA_017654935.2 Phymorhynchus buccinoides | reverse complement strand
TCTCTCTCTCTCTCTCTCTCTCTCTCTCTCTCCTCTCTCTCTCTCTCTCTCTCTCTCTCTCTCTCTCTCTCTCTCTCTCTCTCTCTCTCTCTCTCTCTCTCTCTCTCTCTCTCTCTCTCTGGCTGTACAAGAGACAACAATTGTCAACATAAATCACAACCCTAATAACTGTGCCCATGACATTTAGTTATCCTTATTTCAGTTCTAAAAGTCAGTATTATTATTATTTTTTTATATTTTTTTTTACCAAACCTTTTCATTACGGAATGCATACACGCCATTATAATTATCTGAAACCTAAGTCACTGACTGGAATGCTACGATCTTAGTACACGTTAATATCTGTTGCTCTTTCACCATGGCACCCGTGACATGCCAGTCATAATGATTACTCGCATATCACCGTGCTGACATGGAGAAAGCGTGAAACATATTAACGTGTATTTCGACGTTTAGCGTTTGGTAATTTGTAGAAGCACAGCATACGACAGGCATGTAGGGACATTCTATGATGTTTAGAAAACGAGGGATGATGACGATGAAGATGATGACAGTATGGACGATGATGTTCATTGTGTTGATGTGACGCACACAGTCCGACGCGTCACACGCCTATACAAACGCACATACATACGCATGAACAAACAATGCAAGCCCAGTTACTGCTCTGTAGTGAGTGAGTGAGTGTGTGGTTTGTGTATGTGTGCGTGTGTGAGGGAGAGAGAGAGAGAGAGAGAGAGAGAGAGAGAGAGAGAGAGAGAGAAGAGAGAGAGAGAGAGAGAGAGAGTGCGCGCGCGCGCGCGCGCGCGTGTGTGTGTGTGTTTGTGTGTGTGTGTGTTTGTGTGTGTGTGTGTGTGTGTGTGTGTGTGTGTGTGTGTATTAGTATTATGTATTATGTATTAGGTACTTTATAGTCACATAGGCTTCTTCGGAAAGAGCATAAGCCAAACCACCTTCATGCCAAGTTTCAACATCCTATGTCGACTGGTACCCGAGATATTGCTAAAAATATAGTTTTCAGTTTTCAAGATCATACGTCAAGGTCATGACCTTGAGGCCTTGACACCAAAAAGCACATCTACAGTACCTAGCCAACATGCACATCAAGTTTCATCTTCCTATCCTTATTTCTTCATGGTGATATGCTGTTATCTTGGGAACTCCATTTTTCCGACCCCCCCGATTTTCAGGGTCCAGCGATCTCCTTGACCTTGACCTTGACCTTGATTGGTCAACAATATTCGGTAGGAGCATAAGCCAAACCACCTACATACCAAGTTTCAACATCCTATGTCGACTGGTGCCTGAGATAGGGCTAAATGTTTTTTTCAGTTTTCAAGGTCATACGTCAAGGTCATGACATTGACCTTGACCTTCACACCAAAAGACACATCTACAGTACCTAGCCTACATGCACATCAAGTTTCATCTTCCTATCCTTATTCCTTCATGGTGATATGCTGTTATCTTAGGAACTTCATTTTTCCGACCCCCCCCCCCCCCCCCCCCGATTTTCAGGGTTCAGCGATCTCCTTGACCTTGACATTGACCTTAATTGGTCAACACTATTCGGAAGGAGCATAAGCCAAACCACCTTCATACCGAGTTTCAACATCATATGTCGACTGGTGCCCGAAATATGGCTAAAAATAGATTTTCAGTTTTCAAGGTCATACATCAAGGTCATAACGTTAACCTTGACCTTGACACCAAAAGGCACATCTACAGTACCTAGCCTACACATGCACATCAAGTTTCATCTTACTATCTTTATTCCTTCATAGTGATATGTTGTTAACACCCCCCCAGCCCCCACCCCCCACCCACCCCCACACACACAGCCACTTACACAACAAAAACAACATCACCTGCGCTCCGTAAACTCCGCGGGTGATAAAAACTAGATCATTCAGACTCTCCTGGAATGGAAGACACCCGATAATTTTATACTCGTTGTTTTCGTGTTTAGACATCAGCAACACCAAAACCAACAACAAGATTACTCTGGACGTTAAAAGAAAGACCCAAATACCTGGTCTTGTGTTGTTTTGTCTTGAAACACTACTGACCCCATTCTTGCGATCTTCGTCCTTCAAACCCAGTTTCCCCTAAAGGCCCCAGCCAAACTACATACGATGCGACGCGATCGCGATTCGATTGTGACGATCGATGTCTGTGAAAGTCATGAATCGCGTGAAATACATCCGTCTACAAAATAATGTTAGTATTTTCGCTCACTATGTACTAACGTTGACCCCAATACATGAATCCAATAAAATATATGATACAAAAAAATATTTCATCAGATTCGTGTACGGGGGACTACAAAACATAGTGAACAAAACTGGTAGGATTTCAACAGATTCATTTTAGGACAGTTGACTTTGATATGGATCATGCCTCACATATGTCAAATTGCTTTAGTATTTGGTATTTTTTGTATTTTGGTATTTGGTACATTCTAGTCACAGAGACTTATCTCTGTGAAATTCGGGCTGGT
>CM065698.1:44600860-44605860 GCA_017654935.2 Phymorhynchus buccinoides | reverse complement strand
GAGAAGAGAGAGAGAGAGAGAGAGAGAGAGAGAGAGAGAGAGAGAGAGAGAGAGAGAGAGAGAGAGAACGAGAGAGAGAGAGAGAGAGATAATTAATTATTTTTTATTTATAGAGGGTAATAGAATAAGCAAATAATACATGCATTTTCACATCCTCCCCTCTTTTATTATTTTTTAAAAAGGGACAAAGAAAGAAAAATAAAAAGCATGCAAAACACTGTCATACATGGCAACATAATAACATCAAAGCTGATCTTACGTGCACACACATGTTGAAGCAAATTAACTTTTGTTTCTATAAGGATGATACAATGAACACACATAATTATATTTAATGATATAATAACAAAAGACATTTACAAACAAGCATTCCCCACGCACACACTGAGAGTTAGAGAGACAGAGAGAGAGAGAGAAATTGAAAACTTACACTTTATTTTCCAAGGGTATAGATTTAGGCAACGCCTAATCTGTCCTTAATACAGAGTGAGAGAGAGAGAGAGAGAGAGATGAGAGAGAGAGAGACGAGAGAGAGAGAGAGAGAGAGAGAGAGAGAGAGAGAGAGAGAGAGAGAGAGAGGGGCAGACAGACAGACATAGAGAGAGAGGGAGAGAGAGAGGGGAGAGGGAGAAAGAGAGAGAGAGAGGGGGCGTACAGGCAGACAGACGGAGAGAGAGAGAGAAGGAGAAAGAGAGAGAAAGAGAGCAACAGAGAGAGAGAGAGAGAGAGAGAGAGAGAGAGAGGGGCATACAAGCAGACAGACAAACATACAGACAGAGAAAGACAGAGAAACAGAGAGGGAGAGAGAGAGAGGGAAAGAGAGAGAAACACAGAGAGAGGGGCATGCAAGCAGTCAGACAGAAAGACAGACAGAAAGAGACAGAGACAGAGACAGAGAAACACACACACAGAGAGATGGTAATGAAACCGAAGCAAGAACACTAGAAGAAGCAGCGAAGGGGAAAAAACCAACAAACAGAAAACAGAACGAAAACATGCATAATTGAAACAGAAAAGAGGATAAAGTTAGCTCAGACAAAACCAAAACATGGCAAACTAACAAGAAACAACGATATAAGGCCCACGAAACATCTTTGTCTCTATAGTTTAGATCTCTGTCTTGTAATTACTGGAGACTGGTGTTGTTGTTATTGACATACCCTGGCTACAAGACTCCAGGGATCATCCCAACAGCCGAAGCACTTGAGCACTACGGTGCAAACGCATCAGCTAGGGATGAGAACGTGCTCTGACCGATTGGACGCTAATCTCATCACCATCCGTGAGAACATTACGTGTGTGACCGCTTTTTATTACCCCGCCACGTGTGCAGCCACATTCCGTCTTCCGGGGATTTCGGAGACTGATGATGTATATGCTAGGAGCTTGTCATGGCTAAAGACAATCCCCGCATGGCATAGCAACATTTTGATGTAGCCTTGGTGTTCTAGTCAATATCCGTCGATCTGACATAGCCTTTAAAGATCCACCAGATCACGTGTCAAAATCACGGGTTTCGCGTGTTTTCCCTCTTATATCTGGAAAGAAATCTTGTTTTGACCAAGTCTGACTCCCATATAAATGGCCCCAAATTCAAACCGACACATCAGTTTAAAGAGCAGCCTCAATTTGGAGTTGGGGAAATTTGGATGTGGGTCACAGATGCCCACCTTGGTTTTTTCTGGGTTGCTGTGACCCATAAACAATTTTCCCCATATTCAAATTGAGGCTGCTCTTTAAACTGATGTGTCGGTTTGAATTTGGGGCCTTTTATATGGGAGTCAGACTTGGTCAAAACAAGATTTATTTCCAGTTATAAGAGGGAAAACCCGTGAAACCCGTGATTTTGACACGTGACCAGGTGGGTCTTTAAGCCAAGGCGTTGGAAACCAGAGTGAAAACATGTATAATTGGAAGAGAGAGAGAGAGAGAGAGAGAGAGAGAGAGACGAGAGAGAGAGAGAGAGAGAGAGAGAGAGAAGAGAGAGAGAGAGAGAGAGAGAGAGAGAGAGAGAGAGAGAGAGAGAGAGAGAGAGAGAGAGAGAGAGAGAGGATAAAAACAGATAGAAAACCCCCACGACAAACAAACAAGAAACAGGACCAAAGACACTGAAAAGAAAAGACTAACAACCGGTCTCTTTTCCCTATATGAGTAGTGAGGACAGAAACACTGGTTATGTCCCTTAAAAACAGGACACCTTTACACGTCAATAGGCCAGTTGAATTCTCCGTTCAAATTCCAGTCTGAGTTTTTAGATAGCCTCCACTGTGTGTGGTGTACTGTTCCCACTAACGATAACTCTATCAGCCCGGTTCGCCGTAGCTCTTAAGTAGTCCATCTTACCCTTTTAGAATCTTTGACAGGACCAAAAGACCCGCAAAACATGTTTGTTTCCCTCGTGTAGATCTGTCTTGTGATTACTGGAGGATTAAAAGATTAGGAAGAAATAGGGAAGGGTACGGGTACGGGTACGGGGGGGGGGATGATGGTGAAGGGGGGAGATGGAGAACGAAATGGTGAGGAGAGTAGAAAGGAAGGAGCGAAGAAGAAAAAAAAGAGGAGAAGAAGACAGGAAGACAGACATACCAACAGCCAATATCAATCAATCAATCTATCTATCAATATTTTTGTTTGTGAGCCACAAACCTATAACTCACTTTGTCGGTCTGTCTGTCGGTCGGTCGGTCCAAAATTGTCGCGCATTTTGACAAAATTGTCGCACTTCAAATCGAGGCATGAAATATAGAGTTTTACGTCCTCTCGGCCCGGCAGGGCACATATGGGACATTTCAAATCGAGGCTACACTTCAAATTGAGGCCGCTCTTTAAAATGATGTATTTTAAAAGCGTACAAAATAATAAACATACGTAATACAGACACTACAACAGACACGATGAGTATGCGGTGCTTCCTTTGATGAGTATAAGTAGGATACATAGTTTTAAATGTTTTCCAAAAGATATAAAAAGTTACGAAATGGTGCAGAGATAACATTCTGGTTTACAGATTAAAATTATTGAAAAGGCAGGGGAGGTGACTCATGATTGTAGTGGTAAAAATAGACCGCGTGCCACAAACTATTGCGATTTCGCGCTTGTTATTGTCCATTTCACAGGAAATTCTTTTCGCAGCGATAAAATAAATCAACAAATCAACACAACAACAGGCAAAGACGTAAGATGTAAAACAAACAAAAACACAGCCTAAGATAAGAATATGCGACTATTTTTCGCACACACGCGCGCGCGCGCATGCGCACACACAATACATTCACACGCGCGCACACGCACACATACACACACACACACACACGCACGCACACACACACACACACACACACACACACACACACACACACACACACACACACACACACACACACACACACACACACACACACACACACACACACACACACACACACACACACACACATATATATGCACACACCACACCATGCGCACGCACAATTATAACTATTTAACTATCCATCCATCTATCCTAACTTAAACCTACATGCGAAGATGTTTAGGCTTACACATATAAATAATACTGATGGAAAAAAGTTAGGGACCAGTCACACACACATGCACAACTTTCCAACCACGAATGGCAATGCATTGTTTTGGACAAGCATTTAATGCATTATCTCGTCAATCAGGGTACCAAATTTCATTCCGATTTGATTATCCGTTTGATTTCCGCGAGCCCTCAAACAACATAGGGGTTCAAAACGAAAATTGCAAGTCCTTCGACAAGTGGCTGGCAATCTTACAGGCCTGCGCTACAGAGACGAAATGGTGGCCACACTCGTCCTACCGATGCTCCAACAGATGGGACCCCAGGCCATCTTCCAAGATGACAACGCCACCCCACACCGAGCCAGGGTGGTGACCAACTTCATCCAACAGGCTGGTGTTGTCAGGCTTGTTTGGCCGGCCTGCAGCCCAGATCTCAACCCCATAGAGCATGCATGGGATGAACTTGATAGGCGGGTGAGGGCAAATCATCCTCCCCCCAGGAATCTCCTGCACCTACTCCAGATGCTTCGTGCTGAGTGGCAGGCCATCCCACAGGAGTTCTTCGTGAAGCTGGTGAACTCCATGAGGCGCAGATGTGATGAATGCCAAATGAATCGTGGTGGACACACACACACGCTACTGAACATGTCGAAGGACTTGCAATTTTCGTTTCGAACCCCTATGTTGTTTGAGGGCTCGCGGAAAGCCAACGGATAATCACATCGGAATGAAATTTGGTACTCTGATTGACGAGATAATGAATTAAATGCTTGCCCCCCAAAAAATATTGCATTGCCATTCGTGGTTGGAAAGTTGTGCATGTGTGTGTGACTGGTCCCTAACTTTTTTCCATCAGTATATATATATGGACTAACGTACAGATAACACATACATACGCGCGCTCGCTCGAGCGCGCACGCACTAACGCACGCACACGCACGCACGCACCCCCACCCCACACACACACACGCACGCGCGCGCACGCACACGCACACGCACACGCACACGCACACACACACACACACACACACACACACACACACGCACGCATACGCACACACACACACACACACACACACAAACACACGCACACATACGCACACACACACTCATAACACAAGCGCGCTCGCGTTACATCCAACGAGAGGTGTGGGGGAGAAGGAGGGGAGGCGGATAGGCCTATATCAAAAACAGAAAGAAAATAAGGAAGAAAAGATCCAAAAGATCCAAAACTAAAATAACAACAAGAACATCCAAAACGGAAAGGTTCTAACGGTGGTGTGTAGATGTAAAGCCTTTACTGTTTGATTTGCAGCTAACGGTGTTAATTACATTTTCATATTTCTGGTTTCACACTCAGTGTGTTGATTAATTAACTTTCCGTTCCTTTGCTTTCTATGTTACGCAGGAAACACGTAGGTGTATCGTGTGGAAGGAAAATCAATTACAAATATGATGATGATGATGATCATGTTGAT
>CM065698.1:44583360-44590860 GCA_017654935.2 Phymorhynchus buccinoides | reverse complement strand
CCTCCACAAGAAAGGCATTACGTTACATTTCCGTGGCATCATCAGAAGCATAGCAGCAGCCACGTGTCAGCTCGTTTGCTTTCTCCGCTGCGTCAAACGTTAACCCTTTCTCCGCCAATGTTGCATTTATGCACCACAGTGGTTTAAAGGGCCACCCTGATGGATGAGTTTTTGCATGAAACACGTCCAGATCACCAGAAAAACACTCTTTACAGAGATTGCAACACTCACTTTGCTCTGGTTTCCTAGAAATCAAACCATCAAATCGGCGATTCCTCCTTGGCGGAGGTGCTGGAAGTCAAATTATTTCACCCAAAGAGAAGACGTGTGGCGTCTCTTTTCTAATTACCGCCTGCGTTTAGACTAAATCGTTTGCACGAAATGTTCGCGATACAAGCCTTTTTTTCTTTCTTTTTTAAATGTAATACAGATTATCTAAAGGAGTTTCGCTCACAACAAAGCAAACAGCTCCATTTTTTTTTTTTTTACTGCACTACAAAAAAGAAAACGCTTCAACCACAATGAGTGACCTTCACCCACCCCATCCAAAATGGCTACTCTCTCCGGCATCTCCGCCAAGGAGAAAAAGCCGTTTTGACGGTTTAATTTCTAGGAAACCAGAGCAAAGTGAGTGTTCCGATCCTTGACAAGGCTGTCTTTCTGGTGATCTCGACGTGTTTTTTTGCAAAACGTCATCCGTCAGGGTGCACCTTTAACACCCATGTCACTAAAAGGCATCAAATCAGGGCCTGTTATCTGAAGACCCTATGTTCTTAATTTTGGGAGGTAAGGATAGGCCTAATGGTATATATATGTCACAGAGGAATTCACAATATTTCAGACCGTGTTTTTTTCTCTGCCCATGTAAGTTTAATGGTATTTTTTGGCAGACAAATGGCTGGCGGCGAAAGGGTTAAAGCGTGCCGTCATCACTCATCAGCGCGTAGCGGTTAGTTCTGAAAGCGTGCTTCATTCAAACGTCCGCCAAAGACAACAAAAACCTTTTCATGCAGATACAGGGCAATGCCCGGGATCATGCTAAAGTCATCATCTGTAAACTCACTCACTCAATCTCTTTCTGACTCACTCATTCATCTGTAAACACTCTCTCTCTCTCTCTCTCTCTCTCTCTCTCTCTCTCTCTCTCTCTCTCTCTCTCTCTCTCTCTCTCTCTCTCTCTCTCTCTCCCCCTCTCTCTCTCTCTCTCTCTCTCTCTCTCTCTCTCTCTCTCTCTCTCTCTCTCTCACTCATCACACATCAACTCACTCACTCACTCACTCACTAACCAACTCGCTCACTTACTCACCAACTCATCAACTTACCAAGTCACTCATTCACTCACTCACACACCAATTCACAAACTCACTCACCCACTCACTCTCTCTCTCTCTCTCTCTCTCTCTCTCTCTCTCTCTCTCTCTCTCTCTCTCTCTCTCTCTCACACACACACACACACACACACACACACAGACACAAACACACACTCTCTCTCTCTCTCTCTCTCTCTCTCTCTCTCTCTCTCTCTCTCTCTCTCTCTCTCTCTCTCTCTCTCTCTCTCTCTCGCTCTCTCTCTCTGCACACACACACACACACACACTCTCGCTCTCTGTCTCTCTCTCTCTCTGTGTCTCCCTCTCACTCACACACACACACACACACACACACACACACACACACACACACACACGCACGCACACGCACACACGCACACACATACACACACACACACACACACACACACGCACGCACGCACGCACACACACGTACGCACGCACACGCACACGCACACGCACGCACACGCACACGCACGCACGCACGCACGCACGCACACACACACACACACACACACACACACACACACACACACACACACACACACACACACACACACACACACACACACACACACACGGCTATCGATCATGCTAAAGTAACCACCTGTAAAAGAACCCGCAGAATGGAAAATCGACAATAAGAAGAAGTGTGCTGGTTGCTATCTACTTGGGGTTTTCCCCCAGAAGCTTTCTGGCAAAGTTCGTGAATGGAAACTCTGTTGGATCCAAGAACTCTGGCATTAGGAAAGTACTGGTGTGAACCCTTTCTTAACCCTTTCATCGCCAGCCATATTTCAGCCAACATGTCCATTAAATTAAACTGGTTAGAGAACAAAATTCATCTGCAGTATTTGGGATTCTTCTGTGACATGTATAAAATAAGGTCTCTTCTTGCTTCCCAAAACTAAGACAATAGCGATGGCTTGGAGTCAAAACGGATTGTCTTTAGATGGTCCATTGACATATTATTGAATTATTACGAAAACTAATAACTTGTATATAAAAAAAAGACTGCTGAAATATAAAAAGCTAAACCCCCTTTATATATTTCTGCAGGCATTGTTTGATACAAGTTATTAGTTTTTGTAAAACAAATCCAATAATACCTCAATGGACTATCTAAAGATAGTCCGTTTTGATTCCAAGCCATCGAAATTTAGGGTTTTTGGATAATAGACCCCAATTTGATGCCTTTTAGTGACCTAGGTGTAAAATCACTGTGGTGCTAAAATGTGCCTTTGGCGGTGAAAGGGTTAAATTAACCTACCGTTTCTTACCAGAAAGGCTGCGGATGGTCTTCATGGCCAAGCAACATCACATTCCCTCTCTTCGTAGTTAAGAGGCTCGCCACATTGCATACATACGACTCAATCCAGCTGCTATCCAACTGCGGCATTTGTGAGGGATGATTCTCGTGAAATGCAGCTGTCTGTCCCCTTAAATCCTAGTTCATCCCATGCTGCGCATCTTCGTATTTGAACCCCTGTATATGTCAATACCCTTCTTCTTCTTCCTGTTACTGGACTGGGCCTCACGGCGTTTAACCCTTTCGCCGCCAGCACTTTTTCAGCAAAACAATTCCATTAAACTTACTTGGGTAGAGAAAAAAATATGTCTGTTATATTGGGGAATCCTCTGTGACATATTTAAAGTAAGACCTATCCCCACCTCCCAAAATGAAGAGAACAGGGTCTTTGGATAACAGACCCTGATTTGATGCCTTTTAGTGACATGGGTGTTAAATCATTGTGGTGCAAAAATGCGACGTTGGCGGTGAAAGGGTTAAAGTCCAACTTACCCCTCCTCTAACCGTCATTAATTGCCGATAAAGGGCAGGTGGACATTTATTTATGTATTTGTTAAGAAGACTGCTATAGCGAATCCCTTTAAGCTCTATGCGCTTTACAAAATCACTAGAAAATGTTATTAAAAAACACGAATAAAAGGCATATAACATACACGCACACAAGCACATACATACACATGCGCACGCGCGCACACACGCGCATGCACGCGCAAAGCAAAACAGATGCAGAACATAATTCTAGACATAATTATACATATCATTGAGTGAAGAACATAATTATAGACATTATAATTATACATATCATTGAGTGAAGAACATAATTATAGACATTATAATTATACATATCATTGAGTGAAGAACATGATTATAGACATTATAATTATACATATCATTGAGTGAAGAACATGATTATAGACATTATAATTATACATATCATTGAGTGAAGAACATGATTATAGACATTATAATTATACATATCATTGAGTGAAGAACATGATTATAGACATTATAATTATACATATCATTGAGTGAAGAACATGATTATAGACATTATAATTATACATATCATTGAGTGAAGAACATAATTATAGACATTATAATTATACATATCATTGAGTGAAGAACATAATTATAGACATATAATTATACATATCATTGAGTGAAGAACATAATTATAGACATTATAATTATACATATCATTGAGTGAAGAACATGATTATAGACATTATAATTATACATATCATTGAGTGAAGAACATGATTATAGACATTATAATTATACATATCATTGAGTGAAGAACATGATTATAGACATTATAATTATACATATCATTGAGTGAAGAACATGATTATAGACATTATAATTATACATATCATTGAGTGAAGAACATGATTATAGACATTATAATTATACATATCATTGAGTGAAGAACATAATTATAGACATTATAATTATACATATCATTGAGTGAAGAACATAATTATAGACATTATAATTATACATATCATTGAGTGAAGAACATGATTATAGACATTATAATTATACATATCATTGAGTGAAGAACATAATTATAGACATTATAATTATACATATCATTGAGTGAAGAACATAATTATAGACATTATAATTATACATATCATTGAGTGAAGAACATAATTATAGACATTATAATTATACATATCATTGAGTGAAGAACATGATTATAGACATATAATTATACATATCATTGAGTGAAGAACATGATTATAGACATTATAATTATACATATCATTGAGTGAAGAACATGATTATAGACATTATAATTATACATATCATTGAGTGAAGAACATGATTATAGACATTATAATTATACATATCATTGAGTGAAGAACATAATTATAGACATTATAATTATACATATCATTGAGTGAAGAACATGATTATAGACATATAATTATACATATCATTGAGTGAAGAACATGATTATAGACATTATAATTATACATATCATTGAGTGAAGAACATGATTATAGACATTATAATTATACATATCATTGAGTGAAGAACATGATTATAGACATATAATTATACATATCATTGAGTGAAGAACATAATTATAGACATATAATTATACATATCATTGAGTGAAGAACATAATTATAGACATTATAATTATACATATCATTGAGTGAAGAACATGATTATAGACATTATAATTATACATATCATTGAGTGAAGAACATGATTATAGACATTATAATTATACATATCATTGAGTGAAGAACATGATTATAGACATTATAATTATACATATCATTGAGTGAAGAACATAATTATAGACATATAATTATACATATCATTGAGTGAAGAACATAATTATAGACATATAATTATACATATCATTGAGTGAAGAACATAATTATAGACATTATAATTATACATATCATTGAGTGAAGAACATAATTATAGACATATAAGTACACATATCATTGAGTGAAGAACATAATTATAGACATATAATTATGCATATCATTGAGTGAAGAACATGATTATAGACATTATAATTATACATATCATTGAGTGAAGAACATGATTATAGACATATAATTATACATATCATTGAGTGAAGAACATGATTATAGACATATAATTATACATATCATTGAGTGAAGAACATGATTATAGACATTATAATTATACATATCATTGAGTGAAGAACATAATTATAGACATTATAATTATACATATCATTGAGTGAAGAACATAATTATAGACATTATAATTATACATATCATTGAGTGAAGAACATGATTATAGACATATAATTATACATATCATTGAGTGAAGAAAGGCAAAAATAGAAATATACAGACATACCCATGAAAGCAATCCAAAATATACATTGTAATAATAAATTTTTAAAAATAAAGAAAGGGTTGCATACAATCACACACGCATTAGTCCCAACATGCACAGACATACGCACGCACACTCATAGACACCACACATACTCACAGAATCCCATTATCATTCACGCGAACAAAATTGTGACAATGCATGGGGAAACCAGACATCATGGAATTTTGGCATAAATTGAGATTTTAATTTTTCATGATGGAGCAAAGATGCCTTGGTAATACACAGAAAAGTGAATTGAGTTATCTTGTCTAGTTTTTATGTTATTAATTATTTGAAATTTGGCATTCGAAATAGATTATTTGCAGAAAGGTCAAATTTTGCCTCTTTGTTTCTATTCACTTGGTTTAGAAAACGATCAAATAAACAAAGAAATCATTCAAAACTGTCTTTTATGTTGCGGATACTGGTAGACCACATACAAATGGACATAAATATGCCCTTAAAAGAAACTTGATATTTTGGGGGTTGTTGACTATTTTTGGCTTTTACTATTAAAAAAACCCCATTCTGAGCGACTTATGTAGGTTTTGTTTCCCATGCACCATCACAAATATGCAAGCAAAGAACAAACATGTTCGTTAACCCTTTCACCGACAATGTCGCATATTAGCACCACACCGCCAGTTTCAAATTTTAGCACCACACTGACTATGAGTATGACCCAAGTCAATACAAGATGTGAAAGTAAGATCTGTTATTCTATTACCGTATGTTGTTAGTTTTGGGCGATAAACAAAGGCCTTAATTTGATACATGTCATAGAGGGATTCACAATATTGCACATGCCAACTTTTCTTTACCAAGGTAAGTTTGACAGAAATGTTTGGCTAAAAATGACAGGCGGCGAAAGGGTTAAGTAAATAGCTCGAAGAAGGAAGAAATGATCTGATGAAATCCTGCTAGCTTTGTTCACCATAACGTGTAGTCCCCGGTACACGAATCTGATGAAATGTGTATTTTTGTGTCTGAATTATGTTTTATTAGACTCGTTTATTGGGGTGTGCGTGAGTATAGTGAACGAATGAAATAAAATAGAAACACCCGAAGGTGCTGATGGGACCCAGAGATGCACCAGCCACGCCCGTCCCATCAACGCGACAGCAGCTCCAGCCCTGGAAGTCCGTGTTGTGTTACTGGGGAGCAGGCACACACGGTATATTCCATTAAGTATACAAGGCGCATAGCTACTCCCGGCTTGGTGACCGTCGGAAACGATACGAAGGAGTCCTTGCGAAATTTATGTCCCCATGGGTGTACCAGTCCGTTGTTCATGACTGCAGAGCCCACCGGCAAAAGACACCCACTCTGAAACCAGAACGCATCCAACAGCCCACATAAAGCGAGGCCAGTGCATCCCTAGACAAAGGCACAGGCTCTAGCCTTTCGGACTTATATGCCTCAGAAGACGTTTTTTTAATTTATCAGATTCGTTTATTGGGGTGTGCGTGAGTATAGTGAACGAAAATAGTAGAATGATTTTAAGAGGGAAGTATTTCACGCGAACCATGCCTCGCAGATGTCGTCACAGTTGGATCGCAGTTGGTTAGAAATCGAACGAGCGTGGATGCCCCATGCGTCTCTCATGTAAGGTATCAGCACAGACACACAGTTGTGTTGTTGTTGTTGTTGTTGTTGTTCCCTGGCTTAACGACTCCAGGGATCATCCCAACAGCCAGAAGCACTTGAACAATTCAGTACAAATGCACCAGCTAGGGATGAGGACATTACGTGTGTGACCGTTTTTGATTACCCCGCCATGTGGGCAGCCACACTCCGTCTTCGGGGGATTTTTGACTGATGATGTTATGCTGGGAGCTTGTCATGGCTTAAGACAATCCCCGCACAACCATTCAGAGCATAACAACATTTAGTTTTGAGTTCAATTATATTCTACTTTATCTCAATATGTTTGTGTTTTGTTTTATTCTCTTCTCTTTAAGTTTACTAGTTTATTTCTTAAAC
>CM065698.1:44565860-44578360 GCA_017654935.2 Phymorhynchus buccinoides | reverse complement strand
TGACAAATGACAACGTAACTAGTTTTCATTATTCTTATTATATTATTCTACACGCCGCATATAAAAATATTCAAACCACAGGACTGGGTGTAAAAACGTATGTATTCTTATCTCTTTACTCTGCATACATAAAATTTCGTTCGTTCGTTCGTTCGTTCGTTCTTCAACGTCTTTTCACAGTTTTCCGGGCAATAAAACTAATATGAAATCAGTCCATGAAATCAAATTAAATCAGCCTGACATATTTACGATATTAAACTAACACAGGCAATTTCATTTTGATTAATTTCATTTTCTTGCTTTTCTTTCGAAGACATGGCTGCTTAAGCGTGTGCTAAGCACATGAAACGTTAGTCCTAATTACATTAAATAATCACTTTCCGACAGCTAGCGTTTATTTGTATTTATCTTTTTTAAATTTTGTTTGTTCAACAAAACCGGAGCCATATAGATATCAAAACCACACACAAAGTATAACCTAGCTGTCTGCATATTGATATTTTTGCTATATTACAGTGGAACCTCTCTTGTAAGACCTCCCATTATAAGACTCCCTCCCATATAAGACCTACTTTTCTGAGACATTGCCCTTCTTTGTAAGTATTAAAATTACCTCCCTTACAAGACCCCTCCCGTATAAGACCTCATTTTGGATGGGTTTTGAAGGTCTGATTAGGGAGGTTCCACTGCATTGCAAACCCCAGGGTAGATATCGTGTGTCCCTCTGCAGATTTCACAATTCATAAAATTTGGTGCGTTTAACTCGGGGTTAAATTCAGGTTCTCTTATGTTTTATTTACTTTGTCTGTTAATTTTTAGGTCAGTTCTCTATTAAGTCTGTCTATCCTTAATTTTAATATGGCCATGAATAACAGAATAAAGATATCCAACCACGGGGTAAGGGAAATTAGAGAGATTATAATCTAAACTTAACAGTGCCCAATGTTTATATTCCGATGCAATAAAGTAAGCAATACAAAAGCCACACACACGCCCGCGCGCTTGCGCGGGGGTATACACTTAAGCACACACACACATACATAAATACGTTAATACATACGCGCACACATACACACACAGACACACACACGCGCGCACGCACGCACACGCACACGCACACGCGCACACGCACACGCACGCACGCACGCACGCACGCACACACACACACACACACACACACACACACAACAACAACAACAACAACAACAACAACAACATACAGTACATATAGAAATCAAATCGAAGCGCACACACACGTTAGCATTCATAACGCATTTAAACAAAAACGCGATGCAAAGCGAACACGCATATGGAATACAGCAGAAACAGACCTAACGGCAAGGAAGAGAAGAGAAGGGGAGCGGAGCTTCAATGACGGGGGAACAGGTGGGTTTTGAGGTTATATTTGAAAGCAGAGAGGGTTGGTCGCTGACGGAGGGAAAGAAGAAGTTTGTTCCAGGAGGTCGGTCCTGAGACAGCAAAAGAGCGCCGACCAACAGTTGAAAGCTTATGCCTAGGGATCTGGAGAGAAAGAGGGTCAGAAACTAAACGTAATGTGCGAGCTGGCGTATAGATGGAAATATTGTCGCTGAGGTAACATGGAGCAGCTTTGTGGATAGATTTATAGCAAACTGTGTTCAATTTATACTCAATTCTGTCTGCGACAGGAAGCCGGTGCAAAGAACGGAGAAGAGGGCTAACACGATCAAGCTTTTTCTTCCTAAGAACAAGACGAGCAGCTGTGTTTTGAATACGCTGGAGGCAAAATAGAGAAGAGACAGATGGGCCAGAAAGGAGAGCATTACAGTAGTCAAGACGGGATTGGATGAGAGAAGTAAAAAGCTTAGCTGTGGCTTCATCAGAGAGATATTTACGAATATAGCCAATACGACGAATTTAATAGTAGCAGGACTGACAGGTCTGAGTCAGGAAACTCTGCATGGAAAGAGTATTGTCCAAAGTGACACCTAAGTTTTTGACTGAGTCTGAGAGGGGAATGATATTGTTACCCAGTTGGATTGACTCTATGGAAACAGAAGCTAGTTTGTATTTATTCCTTCAAACATTGCTTCGGGGTTTTTTCACCATTTAGTTGAAGTTTATTTTGAACCATCGAAGTTTGAATATCAATATAGCAGTTGTTACTTTCTGAAAGAAGGGAATCTAGATCTTCAGGGGTTGTACTGTTTGGGAGTTGTGAGTCATCTGCATAGAAGTGATGTTTCATGTTGTGCTGGTCGATGACATTGGCAAGAGGTGGCGTATGCAAAGTAAACAAGACAGGACCAAGCACAGACCCCTGGGGGACTCCACAAGAAAGCCTAACCTGTTCAGACTGACGACCATTGACCAGAACTGATTGAAAACGATACAGAGAGCTAAGAGGAAAACCAAGAAAGAGCAGAGCCCTTAATCCCAAAAGTATGTTCGAGACGCGACAGAAGAATGGAGTGGCCTATGGTATAAAGGGCAGCGGCGAGAGAGAGAGAGAGAGAGAGAGAGAGAGAGAGAGAGATAATTCTGATCGCTTCTCGGCCTTTTGGCTAAGACAGTGATTCAGGAACATAAATTTTTGTTTATACCCTGGTTGGTTTGTTCAGCCCGTCGTACATGGCGAAAGCCGATACGCGACGTTAAACTGAACTTTCATCCAGAGAGAGAAAGGGGGGGGGGGGGCGAGCGAGAGAGAGAGAGAGAGAGAGAGAGAGAGAGAGAGAGAGAGAGAGAGAGCGAGAGAGAGAGAGAGACACACACACACACACTGTCTCTCTCTCTCTCACACACACACACACACACACACACACACACACACACACACACACACACACACACACACACACACACACACACACACACACACACACACACACACACACACACACACACACAAACACACACACACACACACACACACACACACACACACACACACACAACACACACACACACACACACACACACACACACACACACACACACACACACACACACACACACACACACACACACACACACACACACACACACACACACACATACACACACACACACACAAAGCAATAAATATCTGACACGCAATCGCACACACACACACACACACACACACACACACACACACACACACACACACACACACACACACACACACACACACACACACACACACACACACACACACACACACACACACACTCACACACACACACACACACACACACACACACTCACACTCACACACACACACACACACACACACACACACACACACACACACACACACACACACACACACACACACACACACACACACACACACACACACACACACACACACACACATATGTCTAATATCACTTCTAAGTGAAAAGACGTTAAATTAAAGAACAACAACAACAACATACACACACACCACGCAGTCAAACATGTTCACATTTCTCTCTCCATGCGATGATTGTACATGTCTTTGAAGCTTCCTCTTTCCCCCCGTCCCCCACCTACCCACCCCTCTCTCTCTCTCTCTCTCTCTCTCTCTCTCTCTCTCTCTCTCTCTCTCTCTCTCTCTCTCTCTCTCTCTCTCTCTCTCTCTCCTCTCTCTCTCTCTCATTGTGATTTCTTTGTTTACATGTTAATACATTATGGTGGTGGTGGTGGTGGTGGTGGTGGTGGGTTTCTTTCATTCTTCTTCGTTGTAACTTTTATGAGAGCTGGATGCAACCAAGCCTGTATAGTGCTTATTCTTATCCCTCAATAAAACGCTCCCTCTCCCCCCCCCCCCCCTCTCCCCCCCCCCCCTCTCTCTCTCTCTCTCTCTCTCTCTCTCTCTCTCTCTCTCTCTCTCTCTCTCTCTCTCTCTCTCTCTCTCTCTCTCTCTCTCTCTCTCTCACTTTATGATCTCTGCAGATAAGCGAGGCTTGGTGTAATTATGTATGCGGATATCTAATACTTGCTTAATATCTTGTGTTATGGATTTCCCCCCTTCTTTGGTTTGATTTAACAATTTCCCCTTCCCACTGTTCCCTTTGACATGGGCAGATGGCCCGGTTCATTAAAAAAACGTTGTTCTTGTTCTTGTTCTTTCTCTCTCTCTCTCTCTCTCTCTCTCTCTCTCTCTCTCTCTCCTCTATCTCTCTCTCTCTCTCTCTCTCTCTCTCTCTCTCTCTCTCTCTCTCTCTCTCTCTCTCTCTCTCTCTAAACCTTTATCCTTGTTAAATAAAAAAATATGTGTTCAGTCTTCTCTCTCTCTCTCTCTCTCTCTCTCTCTCTCTCTCTCTCTCTCTCTCTCTCTCTCTCTCTCTCTCTCTCTCTCTCTCTCTCTCTCTCTCTCTCTCTCTCTCTCTCTCTCTCTCTCTCTCTCTCTCTCTCTCTCTCTCTCTCTCTCTCTCTCACTCTCCCCTCCCTCTCTGTCACTACCCTCCGTCTCGTCTTCCTTTCAGAGCCAGCACACTCTTGGAATCAAACTAAAATGCAGCCAGGCTTTGCAGGCGATCACTCTCCGTGATCCTGCAAGCACTACAGCCCGTGCCTCTTTTGAACAGGGGCCACTCACAGATATTAAAGGAACTCGCACCCCTTCCTGCTTCAGCGCAGAAGAGTAACAACAACTAGAACTAGAAAGTAGCTAATACAGTACAAATCATTCGCCAAGCGACACGACCCCATGTCAGACAATGTGTCCTTAAAGACCCCGTGACGCGCCACGGTTACGTCCCTTGTTTTTTTTCTCTGGGTTACTGTGACCCACATTCGAATTTCCCCATATTCAAATTGAGGCTGCTCTTTAAACTGATGTGTCGCTTTCAATTTGGGGTAATTTATATGGGATTCAGACTTGGTCAAAACAAGATTTCTTTCCAGTTATAAGAGGGAAAACACGTGAATCCCGTGATTTTGACACGTGATCGGGTGGATCTTTAAAGACCCCGCACGGCACGTGTCACATTCCCTCTAGGAAGATTTCTTAAGAGTCCTTAGTAGCTATAAGAGGGAGGGAAAACACGTGAAAACCGTGATTTTAACACGTGATGTGCGGGGTCTGTAAGGTCTCACGCCAATAGGACGATAATCTCGCCATCACTGACGACTCCATTTTGATTTTTTTGTTTTGCTGGACCACTCACATATATTAGGTACGGTTTGCATATTTGTTTTCTGCATCAGTCGAGAATGACTCTGAAAGGCGCCACAACCCTAATACGATGCTGGAACCGTTGCAGATCCCCGCTGAGTTCCAGTATGTTACTTGGACCACTCACAGATATTAATAGCAGAAGGCTTGCTACCATTCCTGCATCAGTCGAAAGCAATACTAGAAAAGAAGCGAGAAATAATAACTAGTAAGTAGTAGTTTTGATACTGTGCAAACCTCATTCACGCGAGACGATTCAATTTCAATCTGTTGGTGGGATCACTTGCAGATAAACAGAAAGGCTTTGCTTCCATTCCTGCATCATCAGTCAAAAGCAATACTAAAAAAAAACCATTAAAAAATTCCAAGAAAACCAAAAACTAGAAACTGTGCATAGATGATACAGTACAAATCTTCGCCGAGCGAGACTACTTAATTTTAATTTGTTAGCTGTGTCACTTAAGGTCTAATATCACTTGCCTACCACGGTGTTGCCATGGTGAAAGAGTTCACGTGTACAGAGACCTTTATGGCCTTCACGTGAAAAGAGTACATATTCACGTGTACATACAGAGGCCTTTAGAAAACCATATCCTCGACGATGGAGGAAGGAGCCTTTTGGAGTATGACTGCTGGGTAGGGGGTGGAGGATAAATAATGAAAGGCGACAGGAAAACATGGACTTTGAAATGTGGGAGACCTCAGGAAGTGGGGACACTGAGAAAGACGCAAAGCCAGATATATTGAGAGAGAGAGAGAGAGAGAGAGAGAGAGAGAGAGAGAGAGAGAGAGAGAGAGAGAGAGAGAGAGAGAGAGAGAGAGAGAGAGAGATGAGTGGGGAGAGAGATGTGGGGGAGAGGGGGAGAGAGAGAGAGTAGAGAGAGAGAGGAGAGAGAGAGAGAGAGAGAGAGAGAGAGAGAGAGAGAGAGACGGGACACTGGACACTGGACCCTTTTAATGTCATTAACACTGAGAGAGAGACAAGACCGAGAGAGAAGAGAGTGAGAGAGTCGATAGCAGACATCGAGAGAGAGAGAGAGAGAGAGAGAGAGAGAGAGAGAGAGAGAGAGAGAGAGAGAGAGAGGAGAGACAGAGAGACAGAGAGAGAGAGAGAGAGAGGGGAGAGAGAGAGAAGAGAGAGAGACAGAGAGAGGAAGGGGGGACGGAGTGAGAGAGAGAGAATGGAGAGAGACAGAGAAAGAGGGTGGAGGAGAGAGGGGAGAGAGTGAGTAGAGACGAAAACAAGCCACCGATAAACAGAAGCGATGATGATGATGAGTGACAGATTCGATGAGCATGATGAGATGATCGATGATGATGAGATGAGAGATGATGATGAGAGATGATGATGATGAGATGATGATGATGATGATAATTATGAGATGAGAGAGATGAGATGAGAGATGAGAGAGATGATGATGATGAGATGAGATGAGACAGACGAGACATGAGAGATGAGAGACGATGAGAGAGTGACAGAGACAGAGAGCTGACTGATGCTGATGATGACATGAGAGATAATGACGACAGATGAGATGAAACAAACATGACAACAGATGATGATGGACAGATGAGGCAGACAAACATGACAGACAATGATGAGACAGACAAACAGCATAGAAGAGACAGAAAGAAGCAGGATTCGACGAACAATGGACGAGAGTGCATCACATTCGAAGGAAGCACGATCCTGACAATTCATTGCAGGCAACACATTTGATGATGACGATGATGATGATGATGATGATGATGATGATGATGATGATGATGATGATGATGATGATGATGATGATGATGATGATGATGATGATGATGATGATGATGATGATGATGATGATGATGATGATGATGATGATGATGATGATGATGATGATGATGATGATGATGATGATGATGATGATGATGATGATGATGATGACGACGATGAAGCAACACAATGAACTCACGGACACATACTATGACCCTTTAACATTACAGCGATAAAATGGCTTCCATCGACTAAAGGAGTCGGGCCGACTCACACGTGCGACTATCGAAGTCAAAGTCAACATTACTATTATCTCAACAGAAGAAACTACATTGTGGCTTTGTAATACAACAAGGACAACATAACACAACACTATTTGAACAAAAACAACAAAAGGAACAGATGATTAACAGATATTTGCCAAAAAATAAATCAAGATACACAAGGAAGTAATAAAGCAAAGTTCATCTTTCCAATAAACAACAGCGTACTTCATATTCAGCGAATCCCCTCACCCCCACCCCCACCCCAAAGTTTTACACCCCTTCTCATTCTCAACCATTCTTCCCCATCCCCATCAATCCCTCCCCTCCCACATTACGTACAAAGTATGAACAAAATTAGGCAACGCACAAAGCCACTGTATCCTTGTTCGCTTTTTCAACCCCGGTCAGTCTTCCCCATTCCCCACAACCTGCTCCCCCCCCCCCCCCCAATGGTGGAACAATGGATTTGTAGTCCCCCCGTGGGGATACCGGGGGTCTTTTGTATAAATAGTTCCCCCACCTTCTGGAAGTTCTGTGCTTGTAACTTCCTCTAATCTGTCACTCTCTTTGACTCTGCCTTTTCCCTTTGCTTACTGTCATCTACTATCTTTCTGCCTTACCTGGTCCATTCTCCTGCCTTTTTTCGCGAAACGCTTTCAAAAACATTTCCTCCGGCCGACGTCGGACTTGCTGGGCCTAACTATTTCTTAGTTAGGCGCATAACGGCAGCATGACGCATCTGCGCTCATAATTGACAGGAAACTGTCTTCGATCGAAGAAGAAGCCTTTCCATTCGCTCTCTACACCCAATCGCAATCTTCATCACGCTCCTACCCCCTTACCCTTCCTGTCAATCCTGTTTTCTTTCCCTTCTCACACACGGCACAGACTCTGCTTAGACAAGTTCCTATCAGAGTTCCTACTTCTTAAACCAGAGAGTCTGTGGAGTATCTCCATTAATTTGGGTGCAAAAATAGATGCCTTCTACGCGTTCTTCTAAGCGTTCTTCATCGAAACGAGCGGTATCGTCTGTCAGATGGGAGTAGTTCATGACACTTCGACAGGACATGCTTTTCATCAACAGCAACAACACATTTGTATTGTGATTGTCGTGCTTGTCTTAGACTCCACCGAATTCACACGCAGACCATTTAGTATTGTTCCTGTTATTTATGTCTGCATGTACTGGGGCGTGCACGGATATCTCAGTATGGTGATCTGTGCCTTGGGCTCAGCACCAAAGCATTTGTGTTGTGCTTGTCTAAAACTCCAGTGTGTTTGCGTTGTGCTTCTTGTGCGTGCCTAAAACTTCACGGAAATAACACGGAGATCATTGTTTGTTCCTCCCTCTGTGTGTGTCTGTCAGGTACTGGGGTGTGCATGGGTACCTGAGCCTGGTGATCTGTGCCTTCGGGATCAGCACCAACGCCCTGAACGTCATCATCCTGACCAGGGGAGCCATGAGGACCCCCATCAACACCATCCTCACCGCCATTGCCGTCTGCGACCTGGTCACCATGTCTTCCTACATCCCCTTCGTGTCCCACTTCTATATCGAGGTGAGAAGAGAGAGAGAGAGAGAGAGAGAGAGAGAGAGAGAGAGAGAGAGAGAGAGAGAGAGAGAGAGAGAGAGAGAGAGAGAGAGAGAGAGAGGCAGACAGACAGACAGACAGAGAGAGGGAGACAGCTACCCCATTGCATCCTGACCGCGATTGTCATCTGTAATCTCGTCACCATCTGTTCTTACATCCCCTTCGTGTCCTACTTCTATGTTGATGTGAGGGTGAGAAGGAGAGAGAGAGAGAGAGAGAGAGAGAGAGAGAGAGAGAGAGAGAGAGAGAGAGAGAGAGAGAGACAGACAGACAGACAGACAGACAGACAGACAGAAAGATACAGACATACAGACATCAATTGTATCCTGAAAGCTATCTCTCTCTCTCAATCTCTCTCTCTCTCTCTCTCTCTCTCTCTCTCTCTCTCTCTCCTCTCTCTCTCTCTCTCTCTCTCTCTCTCTCTCTGTCTCTCTCTCTCTCTCTCTCTCTCTCTCTCTCTCTCTCTCTCTCTCTCTCTCTCTCTCTCTCTCTCTCTCTCTCTCTCTCTCTCTCTCTCTCTCTCTGTCTCTCTCTCTCTCTCTCTCTCCTCTCTCTCTCTCTCTCTCTCTCTCTCTCTCTCTCTCTCTCTCTCTCTCTCTCTCTAACTCTCTCTCTCTCGCTCTCTGCTCTCTCTCTCTCCTCCCCCCCCTCTCTCTCTCTCTCTCACACACACACACACACACACACACACACACACACACACACACACACACACACACACACACACACACACACACACACACACACACACACACACACACACACACACACACACACACACACACACTCCTTAAAACTCTTTCTTTGCACTTTCTATTTACATCTTCTTTTTCTCTTCAGCCGACTTGAGCTTTTAAACTTTAATAGGATTACCCTCTCCGCTAATTCCATCCAGCATGCACCTCCCAGTCTGCAAAGTGTCCGACACTGTTAGTTCCTTGCCATTGGTCCTTCCTTCGAGTGACGTCATTGGTAAGTCCCTTGTCATTGGTCCTTCCTTGGGTGACATCATAAAAAAGTTATCCTGAGATCTGTTTTTTTTAAATCGTTTTAAAATATAGTGGGAAAAAGTACTGTAGTTGAGTAAAGAAGCGTAAAAGTTATGATGCCTTCTGTGATGAATTCAGGCTGTATGCTGGAGTTTTAAAAACAAAATATAACTCGTTTTTCCTTCTAGTTTCCCTCTTGTTATTTAAGGGCCCACGGTCAATGAGCTGACCATCCTGGCTCCTTGTGGTGGGAAAAGGACACTGAACAAAGGTGTTGTCTTGAAGAGGTTGGTTGGTTGGCTGGTTGGCTGGTTGTTTGGTTGGTTGGTTGATTGGTTGGTCGGTTGGTTGGCTGGTTGGTTGGTTGGCAGGTTGGATGGTTGGCTGGTTGGTTGGTTGGTTGGTTGTTTGGATGGTTGGTCGGTTGGTTGGTTGGTTGGTTGGTTGGCTGGTTGGTTGGTTGGTTGGTTGCCTACCTGCCTGGCTGGTTGGTGGGTCTGTTAATTTCTTGCTTGCTTGCTTACTTTCTTTTATTATCTTGCTTGGCTGGCAAGCCTAATTGCTACTTGGTTTCTAGTTCATTCATTTCATTCAATTCATTGAGACAGGGTGCATTGAAACCCACGGCCGGCAATTATTTCTACGGGTGGACGGTGTACCTTGCCGTGCACTCCAACGTTAGCTTGCTTGCTTGCTTGCTTGCTTGATTGATTGATTGACTGATTGATTGATTGAATGATTGATTGATTGATTGATTCCTTCATGCCTTCATTCCTTCCTTTCTTCCTTATTTACTCTCTTCCTTCCTTTCCTTCCTTCCTTCCTTCATGCTCTCCTTCCTTCTTTGTTTCATTCTTTCAACTGGATTTCACAGTGCGGACTGGAACCCACGGGCCCGCAAATACTCCTAGAGGTGGACGGTAAAAATATGAATGTTCCTTTATCTGTGAAATCGTCTTCTTCTTCTTCTTCTTCTTCTTCTTCTTCTTCTTCTTCTTCTTCTTCTTCTTCTTCTTCTTCTTCTTCTTTTTCTTCTTCTTCTTCTTCTTCTTCTTCTTCTTCTTCTTCTTCTTCTTCTTCTTCTTCTTCTTCTTCTTCTTCTTCTTCTTCTTCTTCTTCTTTTGGGAGTTTATGGTCCCTACCACGCTTTCGCGTATCTGGGGACTAGCGATATTTTTTTTAAAAAGATTTTATAATAGAGATTATTATCTGTGAAGGAATGTTATTATTATTATCACAGTCTTTGGTTCGATGCCAATGTCGCAATGCGGAATGGAACCCACGGGCCCACAAGTACTCCCACGAGTGGACGGTGAAAATATTTATGTTACTTTATCTGTAAAGGAATGTTATTGCGAAGACGCTTCTGCGGCATCGCTTATAGCCCGCAGTTGATTTCCGTTGTATAGTCTTTGATTCGATTCGAATGTCGCAGTGCGGACTGGAACCCACGGCCCGCAAGTACTCCTACGGGTGGACGGTGTACCTGGCGGTGCACTCCAACGTGAGCCAGACCACCCACGCCTGCGCCCTGTGGCTGGCGGTCTTCATGGCCATCCTTCGCTACGTGTACCTGCAGACCAAGAAGTGCTGCTCCGTGCGGCAGACGGGCCTGCTCTGCGTGTGCATCGGCATCAACTGGTGCTGCTTCATGGTCCCCAACTACATCCTGACTGGAATCACTGAGGCGAGTTGGCTTGGAATGGTCGACCTAGCTCGCCAGTTTGACCACCGCCAGGTGGCGACCAACTCCATAGGGGCTTATCTCGTGATATCTTTAGTTGGGGGTAGAGAAAGAGAGAGAGAGAGTCTCTCTCTTTCTCTCCAACTAAGAATATAGAGAGGATTAGCCCCACTCGAGCGATATGCCACGTGGCGGTCAAAACAGTCAGCTAAGCCGCTCATTAGTAAAGACGATATCTTGATTATTCAAATAAAATACTACTACTACTACTACTACTACTAACTACTACTACTACTACTACTACTACTACTACTACTACTACTACTACTACTACTACTACTACTACTACTACTACTACTAATAATAATAATAATAATAATAATAATAATAATAATATAATAATATCATCATCATCATCATCATCATCATCATCATCATCATAATCATAATCATAATCATAATAATCATAATAATAATTATAATAACCATAATAATCATAATAACCATAATAATCATAATAAATAATCATGATAATAATCATAATAATCATAATAATACTGTAAATTTAGGACGCACTTGCCTCCTGACAAAGCCTGGAGCTCAAGGCGTTGACAATAACAGATAGTTAATAGTTCAAAGTAGTAATAAAAGGCTTCATTAGAGCGTCATAAAGTATTGACAGGGATTTTCAGAGTGTTGCAGTATCTCCAGGATCGCCCCGATGTCTCTATAATTACTGATGATTCACGTTGTACGTGTGTCGGACCACATTAAACGGACTTTCATTCAGATGGCTGGGTGGTTATGGTCAATAGTCAATAGAGGGCTGTACAAAAGATTGCTTTCTATTTGTGTGTCTGTGGTGCGTGCGTGCATACGTGCGTACGTGTGAGGTTCCGTCAGACAGACTGGTCTGCTATGCGTGTGGGTGGTTTGTGTGTGGGTGTGTGGGTGTGTATGCGTGTGTTTGTGTATGTGTGCATATGTGTATGTGTGTATGTGTGTATGTGTGTGTATGTATGTGTATGTGTGTGGTGTGTGGTGTGTGTGTGTGTATGCGTGTGTGTGCGTGCGCGCGCGCGCGTGTGTGTATGTGT
>CM065698.1:44540860-44543360 GCA_017654935.2 Phymorhynchus buccinoides | reverse complement strand
ATTCATCAATCGATTAATAATCAAAACAAAATCCAGGCATGATGTAAAGCTTATGTGGAATTAACGCGTGGGAGTAAAACATAAAAAGTTATTTGATTCATATCGCAACATGAAGTTGAATTAACCATACATTTCTAAACGCGGGTGCTAACTCCCAATGAGAGACTTAGTGCGATTTTTCTCACGCCAGAGGGCATGACGCTCGTGTGGGGCTAATCCTCTCTATATTATTAGTTGGGGATAAAGAAAGAGAGAGAGACAGTGAGTGGTCCTACCATCACTCTCTCTCTCTCACTACGCCCAAGTAAGAAAATCGCGTGATAAGCCCCTAGTGCATTGACTGCCCTCTGGCGTGAAAAAATATCGCCATAGGTTGACCATTGAACTGGGCCGGTGTAACACGAGGAAAGTACTCGCCACGCGGAATTTACTCCCGAGTAAAAACCGCGTACGCAGATTTTACTCCCTTTACGCGAAAAGTGCTCCCTGCACACACGCCATTTTTACTCCCCCGCGAAATTTACTCCCCTTTTCTTTCTAAACTGAATGAGCAGCAAGACGGATGGTGGGTAGGGGAAGACGGGGTAAAAAGCGCATGGGCGGGTAAGAAGCCCACCCCAATTATCTCATGAAATAAAGAAAATTTCAGTCAAATTTGCCCATGAGACGAATGCTAGACATTAACGCTCGTCTCATGGGCAAAATGAGACTGAAATTTGCTTCATTTCATGAGATAATTGGGGTGGGCTTCTTACCCGCCCATGCGCTTTTTACCCCGTCTTCCCCTAGTATTATTCATTATTTAAAAAAATAATAACTGCAAGAACAACTATTTTTATTTTTTTATGTGTAATGTGTGAGTTGATTATTTAACAAATTAATAGTATTGTTCCTATGTCAAGGGAAATCACTCTTATGATTGTGGTACAAAAGAGTTATCACTCTGAAAAGCTAAAATGCTGCGGCACGATGACTGCTTATCAGCATATAGAGTTTAAATATGTTCGTGATTTTCTCGTGTCTGGGGAGTAAAATTTGTTGTTTACGTATTTTATCCCCCGTAAAACACCAGACTTTTCACGGTGTCAGTACTTTAAAAGGGAGGTAATTTCAGTATGGGGACCAAAATGTGTCGTACGCACATTTTACCCCCAGTAAAACACTATTTACCATATTTTTCATGGTGTCAGTACTTTAAAAGGGAGGTAATTTCAGTATGGGGACCAAAATTTGTCGTACGCACATTTTACCCCCAGTAAAACACTATTTACCAGACTTTTCACGGTGTCAGTACTTTAAAAGGGAGGTAATTTCAGTATGGGGACCAAAATGTGTCGTACGCACATTTTACCCCCAGTAAAACACTATTTACCAGACTTTTCACGGTGTCAGTACTTTAAAAGGGAGTTAATTTCAGTATGGGGACCAAAATGTGTCGTACGCACATTTTACCCCCAGTAAAACACTATTTACCAGACTTTCCACGGTGTCAGTACTTTAAAAGGGAGGTAATTTCAGTATGGGGACCAAAATTTGTCGTACGCACATTTTACCCCAGTAAAACACTATTTACCAGACTTTTCACGGTGTCAGTACTTTAAAAGGGAGGTAATTTCAGTATGGGGAGTAAAATGTGTCGTACGCACATTTTACCCCCAGTAAAACACTATTTACCATATTTTTCATGGTGTCAGTACTTTAAAAGGGAGGTAATTTCAGTATGGGGACCAAAATGTGTCGTACGCACATTTTACCCCCAGTAAAACACTATTTACCATATTTTTCATGGTGTCAGTACTTAAAAAAAGGAGGCAATTTCAGTTCGGGAAGTAAAATTTGTCGTACGCACATTTTACCCAGTAAAACACTATTAGCTAGACATTTCATGGTGCCAATACTTCAAAAGGGAGGCAATTTCAGTTCGGGGAGTAAAATTTGTCGTACGCACATTTTACCCCAGTAAAACACTATTTACCATATGTTTCATGGTGCCAGTACTTTAAAAAAAAGGAGGCAATTTCAGTTCGGGGAGTAAAATTTGTCGTACGCGCATTTTACCCCAGTAAAACACTATTGGCTAGACATTTCATGGTGCCAATACTTCAAAAGGGAGGTAAATTCAATTTGGGGAGTAAAATTTGTCGTACGCGCATTTTACTCCCAGTAAAATTCTGCGGGCCAGATTTTTCGTAGAGTGAGTAACTCTGGCGTGGTTTAGGGAGCAAAAATCTCGTACGCCAAATTTACTCCTAGTAAAAATATGCGTAGGCGGTTTTTACTCCGGAGTAAATTTGGCGGGGGGTAATTTTCTCGCGTTACACCGGCGTATTCTCCTACTACAGCTGTATTTGTTTATTCAAACTAGATAATAATAATAATAATAATAATAATAAGAGGCGCAATATCCTGAAATCAGCTCAAAGCGCCTTACAGATGCAAAATACAATATGCACGAACATAACAACACATCCACAAAAACTGGTTCACTAAAGCACGCCAC
>CM065698.1:44520860-44533360 GCA_017654935.2 Phymorhynchus buccinoides | reverse complement strand
TCGAACGAGAGATTTTGTATCTCAATAAACTAACGTTCCTTTTCCTGTTTCTGGACTAGCAAGGCTGTGGTGCATGCGAGCCATTCTTCAAAATGAGCTCTTTAGCTAGAGTTATTGCCCTTAGCCCTTGATGACACCAGGTGGCGTTTCATTTGAAGGCACAGTGTTAGCTCCCTTTCTCTTTTTATTTCTCTGTCGCTCTCTATCTCGCAAGGCAAGACAAGACAAAGGTTTTATTTCTCTACCCACTTGGTGCACAGAAATATAAAACAAAGCACGCTCTAAATGAAACATTCAAATATCAGAATAGAGTGATGTCCATAATATCACTTTTAGAAAAGACAAACAATTTCAAAAAAGTATGTTAAACAAATCCATGGACAGATTAATATGCCTGTAACATAAGGCCGATGAGGTTTAACCGAGGCGTGGTTACCGCTACACCTATCTGTATTAATTTTTAAAAAATCGGGACTTTACTGGTTTCGTACTGCCTCCGGGCATTGCCTCCAGTATTGTTCCCACAATATTTGTATTTACAAATGTCCCATGTGTGTCTGATTCAGGCCAAGAGGACGTAAAACACCATTTTCGTCGTCGTCGAAATAAAATCGAAAAATAACCTTGATCGCTTCTCGGCCTTTTGGCTAAGACAGTGATTCAGGAACATAAATTTTTGTTTATACCCTGGTTGGTTTGTTCAGCCCGTCGTACATGGCGAAAGCCGATACGCGACGTTAAACTGAACTTCCATCCGAAATAGAATAAATCATTACAGTTGTCCAATGTGGCGGTACCATAGCCGATGAGGTTTAACCGAGGCATGGTTACCGATACACCTATCTATATTGTTAAAAACTCGGGACTTTACTGGTGTTGCACTGCCTCCGGGCATTGCAGCCAGTATTGTTCCCAACATCTTTGTATTTACAGTGTCCCATATGTGTCTATGACCGAGAGGACGTAAAACATCATTTTCATCGAAATAGAATAAATTAACTTTTGCAGTTGAAATACTTGTGGCGATGAGGTTTAACCGAGACGTGGTTACCGCTACACCTATCTGTATTGCTAAAAAATCGGGACTTTACTGGAGTTGCACTGCCTCCGGGCATTGCCTCCAGTATTGTTCCCTCTGTATTGTTAAAACATCGGGACGTTACTGGAGTTACACTGCCTCCGGGCATTGCCTCCAGTATTGTTCCCATCATTTTTGCATCTACAAATGTCCCATATGTGTCTGTTCCAGACCGAGACGACGCAAAACACAATTTTTCATTCGCAATAGAATAAAAAGAGGTTTAACCGAGGCGTGGTTACTGCTACACCTATCTGTATTGTTTTAAAAAATGGGACTTTACTGGTGTTGCACTGCCTCCGGGCATTGCCTCCAGTATTGCTCCCACCATCTTTGTGTCTACAAATGTCCCATATGTGTCTGTTCCAGACCGAGAGGACGTAAAGCATCATTTTTTCATTCATTAATTCGCAATAGAATAAACAAATCCATGGACAAATGTGTCTGTAAGACGGTGTAACATAACGCAACAGAGTTAGAAATATGACATTTTGTCCATAAAAAAGTGCTTTAGTTTCATTAAGAGTATCATATTCGCGAACGGCAAACATAAATTATGCCATCTCTTTAATTACATCGAATCATTCAGGAGACGTTTCTCCTGTAAGGCACCACACATACAGAAATTGAGTAGACGCTGCACTTGCGGCGAGTCTCTCTCCGGGGGAGAGCAGCCCGAATTTCACAGAGATACGTCTCTGTGACTAGAATATACAAAAAATGAGTCGATTCTTGAAGTCTTGCTGTGTGCGACAATGCTCCTGATCAAACTTCTTGTTGTTTTTATACAAGGGGGTTTAATTATCAAAAGACAAAAACTACTATCACCCGTCTTTGTTCCCTGTTGGTGAAAATATGGGGGTAACCCAAAAGGGCGCATTTTGGCAAATGACGATTTGGGCGCATAGCCCAAATGGGCGCGGGTGGTCGTATCCCATATGAGCGCGTATCTATCCTACAAGGCCGATATACGTATGTCCCAAAAGAGCACATCTCAATCATAATTCTTTTATTTCAAAATCTACGGAAATACACAGCACATAAAAGAATTTCATTTCATGAAATCAACACACATATTTTCATATCATGCACTCTCTCTAATGTGTAAAACAATAACCTAAAATTGGTATACAGTTTTCAATAGGGCATTTGCCGCGTGCCGGCGACCTTGAATTTCACTTAGTTGAATTTAGAGAGTTGAATTAGAAAGGTCAGCGTAACTCGGGCAGAACGAGTGCGGGCAAATTAGTAGTCTAGTATAGAGAACGAACACTCGTGGCAAATGCCCTATTGATACTCTCTCTCTCTCTCTCTCTCTCTCTCTCTCTCTCTCTCTCTCTCTCTCTCTCTCGTATTTAAGTTAACCCTAACCCTAACCCTAATACGATAATCTGCTACTATCTGCTAATACACTAGAAAACACGCGCTCATATGGGCCATCAAAAACGCGCCTATATAGGCTATGCGCAGTTTTGGGAATCTCCGGAAAATATATTCTGGCTTTTATGCCCTTCCAAAGAAAAACAAGGAAAAAAGCTGATCACTGGCAAAAACAAATTTAATTATAAAATTACAACCGATTTCCACATCCACGATTTCGTCACGCACAGCAAATTGCACCCGAGGACCATTTCAGAGCGTGAAATAAAAGCACTCTGCTGGGAGTAAATGACAGCAAAATTAATGAGTATTACATGGATTACCGAGCAGAAGAAAGTCATGGGACGCTATTTCTAGGCTACTGAAATGTATCGGAGAGAGAGAGAGAGAGAGAGAGAGAGAGAGAGAGAGAGAGAGAGAGAGAGAGAGAGAGAGAGAGAGAGAGAGAGAGAGAGAGAGAGAGAGAGAGAGAGAGAGAGAGAGAGAGAGAGAGAGAGAGAGAGAGAGAGAGAGAGAGAGAGAGAGAGAGAGAGAGAGAGAGAGAGAGAGAGAGAGAGAGAGAGAGAGAGAGAGAGAGAGAGAGAGAGAGAGAGAGAGAGAGAGAGAGAGAGAGAGAGAGAGAGAGAGAGAGAGAGAGAGAGAGAGAGAGAGAGAGAGAGAGAGAGAGAGAGAGAGAGAGAGAGAGAGAGAGAGAGAGAGAGAGAGAGAGAGAGAGAGAGAGAGAGAGAGAGAGAGAGAGAGAGAGAGAGAGAGAGAGAGAGAGAACTTGAAAACTTTGAAAACTTTGAAAACTTTCAAAACTTAAACTTTATTTTCCAAGGATATAGATTTTAGGCAAAGCCTATTGTTCCAATCTGTCCTCCAGGCACACCTGATCCAGGAACACCTCTCTACATTCCTCCTCACCGGGAGTATGTTTGTGTTTACTACGATTTCTATGACCTCCCTTATTGAATCCTTCACTGGATCCACCAACATGGCATCCCATCTCTTCTACTCTCTTCGAGGGATTGTAATTTTATAACATTATTATTTTTGTTATTTTACACAAGATTGTTATCATTTCTTTTGAATTAAGTGCTGGTTTGCTTTTATTGTGGACTTTCAATCTGGTGCAAAGAGGACAACCTTTCTCTTGGAGAAAGTCTTCTAGCTCAGTTTGAATGTTCACTGTGGACATTCTTTGCAGGCCGATATGCAGACTTAAGAGTCTTTCTCAAAGACGAAACAGCTGTCTTTGCATAGGCATTGTCTATCTCCCCCACCACCCCCCCACCCCACCATTGGGAGAAAAGCACATTATTTTCTTTTATTCTTTTCAGAACACAGAACAAATCGTAAAGTTAAAATTAAATTTATTGAGTTTCTTTCTTAGGTTCACAAACATATATTGGACACAAACAAAGTTTTATTAAAGCAAACTATATATATATATAAGAGGAAAGTTTACTGGTGTGGTTGTTTTTTCTTCTTCAATTCTTGTACGTATGCAAATGTCTCTCTCTCTCTCTCTCTCTCCCAAACAGCAGCCAAAAAAAGACCAAGTGGATTTGCATATTGTTGTTGTGAGTTGGCCTGTTACAAATGCCTCAACTGGAATGACTCGCTTGACAGGGTCAGTGCGTATTTATTGATCTGAACAAAATATATATTGGCTATTCCTTTAAAAACGTTTATTTGAAAGTCAAATTAGTCTATAAGCAGTTTGCATAATCGCATTATATCATAGAGGGATTGTGTGAAATATGTTCAGGAAAGAGACAGGAGACAGCTTGACATTTACAAAGGTGGTGAGAGAGAGAGAGAGAGAGAGAGAGAGAGAACACTGAATGTTAAATTGTGCATTGGCTTTAGGCCGCAATAAGAGAGACAAACAGACAGTGAAACAGAGAGACAGACAGACAGACAAAGATAGAGAATGAAATAGAGAGACACAGAGAGAGAGAGAGAATGTGTAATATATATATGTTACAGGCAATCGACGTTCCTAGCTATTTCACGTAATGGCTAGAGTCATCAGGCAATCCGTGAACTGGCTGCGACCACTAGCCATTACACGGATTGCCTAAATATTTCAGCGAGTGGGCGTAATGCCTGAAAGTTCATCTCAAGCGTTACACGGTTTGCCTGAACCTTCAGCAAAACTGTGAAACAACGTCATCGATTGATTGGGAGTGTCTTTTATTCATTCAATATTACACTTACTTCATGTTATTTGCTTCGACCACTTATAAGCAATTATGTCATTCTCTGACACAGAACACAAACATGGCAAAGTATTCTATTACGTGTGAAGAGAGAGGTGAGGGTGTATCGCGGTCTCTTTGCTGGACGCTATGGAGAGTGAACGCCTTTCGCAAGATATGGATCATCATCTCAACATTTTGTGTTCTTTTGTTGATTGTTTTATCGCTGCCAAAAGAATTTCCTGTAAAATGGACAATAAAAATATTGATTGATTGATTGATTGAGGGTAGTCGCAATCGGGCTGGTGACGTTTCGTCCTTTTCTATTTCGTCCCCTTTTCATGTTTGTTTGTCTCCCCTATTCTTTCTTTTACCTTTCATTTAACCTAAGGAAGCTTCTCTCTCTGTTTCTCTGTTTCTCTGTCTCTCTCTCTGTGTATCTGTCTCTCTCTCTCTCTCTCTCTCTCTCTCTCTCTCTCTCTCTCTGTCTCTCTCTCTCTCTGTGTCTATGTCTCTCTCTCTGTCTCTCTCTCTGTCTCTCTCTCTCTCTCTCTGTCTCTCTCTCTGTCTCTCTCTCTCTGTGTCTCTCGCTCTGTGTCTCTCTCTCTGTCTCTCTTTCTCTCTCTCTCTCTCTCTCTCTCTCTCTCTCTCTCTCTCTCTCTCTCTCTCTCTCTCTCTCTCTCTCTCTCTCTCTCTCTCTCTCTCTCTCTCTCTCTCTCTCTCTCTCTCTCTCCAAACAGCAGCCAAAAAAAGACCAAGTGGATTTGCATATTGTTGTTGTGAGTTGGCCTGTTACAAATGCCTCAACTGGAATGACTCGCTTGACAGGGTCAGTGCGTATTTATTGATCTGAACAAAATATATTGGCTATTCCTTTAAAAACGTTTATTTGAAAGTCAAATTAGTCTATAAGCAGTTTGCATAATCGCATTATATCATAGAGAGATTGTGTGAAATATGTTCAGGAAAGAGACAGGAGACAGCTTGACATTTACAAAGGTGGTGAGAGAGCGAGAGAGAGAGAGAGAGAGAGAGAGAGAGAGAGAGAGAGAGAGAGAGAGAGAGAGAGAGAGAGAGAGAGAGAGAGAGAGAGAGAGAGAGAACACTGAATGTTAAATTGTGCATTGGCTTTAGGCCGCAATAAGAGAGACAAACAGACAGTGAAACAGAGAGAGAGAGACAGACAGACAGACAGACAAAGATAGAGAATGAAATAGAGAGACACAGAGAGAGAGAGAGATTATGTGTATGTGCGTGTGTCTCTGTGTGTGTGTGTGTGTGTCTCTGTGTGTGTGTGCGTGTGCGTGCGTGTGCGTGTGTGTGTGTTTGTGTGTGTGTGTAGATTACTCTCCTTGATTGCATCAAGCGCAGAACAGCATGCCCATTTAAACAACTGATATTCAACAATGTCCATGAATACAGATTGTACAAAACAAAGTATTCTTGGGTAATAATACTTCTGAAGCTATGTCTTGTAAAAACAATTTTGTTGAAATATAAAAAAAATGGGATATGAAATTTAGGATATTGTGTCTTATGAAATTGTAAATGAATAGTATCCGCAAAACATGACTATTGGTCCCCAAACATGGAATATTGTAATGAAAGAACATAATAATGTTGTCTGTATGGAATGTGGAATGTTGTCTCTAAAGGAATATAGAACAACATCATTATGGAATAATGTCAGTATGGAAACATGAAATTATGAATAGAACAGGGTTGTTTTTTCTGGAATATGGTTCAGTTTCCCTCAAATCAAATCGGACTAAACTACAAATTCGGTGTGACCTGTTGAATAAACTTTCATTGGCCTGAGGATATTATGATGTTCTGTGAGTTTATTCATTGTTCTGATCACTTTGATGTGTGCTATAAAGTACATTTAAAACACAAAGTAATCGATGAAAATTCATGAACTCAACCTGGTGATAATATACAGGCTAGACGACTCAGATTGCAATTCTCGTGTGTTTCATTTTGTGTTGTCATCATTCTGGTGCTGGACATTTTGAAAACATCTGTTGATATAGATGATGGATGTATAAAAACAATAATGTGTTTATCTACATATTTATGTATTTATCACTCTCTGGAACAAAATGCTAATTTTTCCTGGTGTACGATACAAGTCGTATACTGTACAACCTGTTCCACTGTATATAAAAAGCATCATATGAAAACTGGGACCTTCCTGGTGTTGCAGTACCTCCAGGAGCGACTCACTATCTGTACCTTTATATAAAATGTCCCATATGTACCTGTTCCAGGTCGGAGGACGTTAAACTCATTTTCATCAGACACCAGTTCTACTTTATTTGTTTCGTGTCTTCTCTTTATGATGGTACGTTTGATGAATGGTTGTTTTTTTATTCATGATTTTGGAGACTGCTTGACTGGGAAGAGGGGAAGTATTGTTGTATTTTCTGTGCACAACTGTTCCGTCGCAACACAAAGTTGAGCTATTTAATTAACCATTTCGCCGCCAGCCATATTTCAGCCAAAAATGTCCATTAAAATTACCTGGGTAGAGAACAAAATCCATCTCCAGTATTGGGGATTCTTCTGTGACGTATATAACATAAGGTCTATTCTTACTTCCCAAAACTAAGACAATAGGTTCTTTGGATAATAGACCCCAATTTGATGCCTTTTAGTGACATGGGTGTTAGATCACTGTGGTGCTAAAATGCGACTTTGGCGATGAAAGGGTTAAACGGCTGAATCTAGAAATCTTAGATAAAAGAAATGCACCAATCACGTCCTTTAAATATGTTGGTTGTATGTTCTACATAGTGTTTCAAATCTTTCATCAGGTTAA
Source organism: Phymorhynchus buccinoides (assembly GCA_017654935.2). Lineage (NCBI taxonomy): Eukaryota > Metazoa > Mollusca > Gastropoda > Neogastropoda > Raphitomidae > Phymorhynchus > Phymorhynchus buccinoides. The sequence continues at coordinate 44,525,895 of CM065698.1, read as the reverse complement.
TTGTAAAAACAACTTTTTGTTGAGCAGTACCATGAAACACATTTAGTACAAAATGTTCTTAAATAATTCACTTAGTATCGCAAACATTGCCCATGAGTGGAAATCTACCAATTTTAACTCAATAAAACTAATCTACCGCACATACTACAACATACTCTTGACTGTTATTTATGAAAAGTTGATTATGGTAAACAAAAGTTGGCTTGAACAAAACTTCTGAAAATATAGAAGAACTAAATGTTCCTCCCGAAACAGCTGTGTGTGTTATTTGAAAAAAACATTTTGGTTAAAATATCACTTGTTTTGTTTTTTGTCTCGTCTGTAAAATAACGTCACTTTGCATTTTTGTCGTGTTTCTATATATATGGTGTTTCGTCCAATGACGTTGTAGTCTGTTTCAGTGTTTGTTGTTGTTTGTTTTAATCATCATTAAATTGTTGGGTTCTTCTCGTTCTTGTTCATGCTGTTATCTTCTGCGTCTTCGTGATGTTTTTTGGTTCTCATCATCCTCGTCTTGATGAAGCTTTCTGGCGATGACAATAGCTCATGCTTTAAAAAGTTAATCCACGCTGTTTTCAAACCATCGTTGATTCAGAATGTTCGCATAATGCGTGTATGTGTGTGTATGTGTGCGTGCGTGCGTTCATGTGTGTGTGTGTGTGTGTGTGTGTGTCTGCGTGCATGCATGCGTGCATGCGTGCGCGCGTGTGTGTGTGTGTGTGTGTGTGTGTGTGTGTGTGTGTGTGTGTGTGTGTGTGTGTGTGTGTGTGTGTGTGTGTGTGTATGTGTCTGTGTGTGTCTGTGTGTGTGTGTGTGTGTGTGTGTGTGTGCGCACGTGCGCGTGCGTGTGTGTGTGTGTGTGTGCGCACGTACGCGTGCGTGCGTGCGTGTGCGTGTGTGTGTGTGTGTGTGTGTGTGTGTGTGTGTGTGTGTGTGTGTGTGTGTGTGTGTGTGTGTGAGAGAGAGAGAGAGAGAGAGAGAGAGAGAGAGAGAGAGAGAGAGAGAGAGAGAGAGAGAGAGAGAGAGAGAGAGAGAGAGAGAGAGAGAGAGAGAGAGAGAGAGAGAGAGAGAGAGAAGACAACGTTGCGTTCAATCATCGTGTTTATTTTAATTTCTAATGATTCATTATTTGTTTGCCTTTAATGTTCTTGTCATCAATGTAAAGCGCACTGAGCTCATGTAAGAAAGAGCGCTATATAAATTCCCATTATTATTATCATAATATGATCATATTATTATATCATATTATGCCCGATTATAATTAAGCCTATACACGAAACTTAGCTTAGCATGGTTTGTTTACATATTCGTACTGCAATATTCATTGTTTTTGTTGTTGCTGTTGCTGGTAACAGCTCGAATTTCACAGAGACCAGTCTCTCTGTGACTAGACAACAATACTACATGTGTTGCTGTTGCTGGTAACAGCTCGAATTTCACAGAGACCAGTCTCTCTGTGACTAGACAACAATACTACATGTGTTGCTGTTGCTGGTAACAGCTCGAATTTCACAGAGACCAGTCTCTCTGTGACTAGACAACAATACTACATGTGTTGCTGTTGCTGGTAACAGCTCGAATTTCACAGAGACCAGTCTCTCTGTGACTAGACAACAATACTACATGTGTTGCTGTTGCTGGTAACAGCTCGAATTTCACAGAGACCAGTCTCTCTGTGACTAGACAACAATACTACATGTGTTGCTGTTGCTGGTAACAGCTCGAATTTCACAGAGACCAGTCTCTCTGTGACTAGACAACAATACTACATGTGTTGCTGTTGCTGGTAACAGCTCGAATTTCACAGAGACCAGTCTCTCTGTGACTAGACAACAATACTACATGTGTTGCTGTTGCTGGTAACAGCTCGAATTTCACAGAGACCAGTCTCTCTGTGACTAGACAACAATACTACAGGTGTCTGATAGTGAGGTGCCCGTTAAGTGAGGTTCGACTGTATTACCATTACTAATACAGTGGAACCTCCCTAATATAAGACCTTCAAGAATCATCCAAAATGAGGTCTTATAAGGAGGGGTCTTATAAGGGAGGTAATTTTAATACTTACAAAGGACGGCAATGTCTAAAGAGAAGTAGGTCTTATGTGGGAGGGAGTCTTATATTAGGAGTCTTATAAAGGAGGTTCCACTGTACTAATGCTATCATTGTTTGTTAACTAATAATACTGTTCGTCGACTTGCTGATTTTGAAATATTGACGTTGATGGTGAATAGGAATTGTTAAAAAATAATTAAGGGGAGTAATTTCATGGTGTGTGGGAGTGATCTTGCCTAATTCAATCGGTCAAACAGGGGAAATAACTCTACCATCAGCTCTCGTAGCCTATCGACTCGTGTGTTTGAGCAGACATACAGCACTTAGAACACCGTGCGTCATTCTAAAAAAAAAAGTCATTTATATTTTGACGTCACATTTTGCAAGTTGTATCAGTTTGTGGCAACTGGCCACCCCTAATTTTTCAAAATAAAATGTTTGCAAGTCACTGACTCGCTTCCTGCGGTTTCAAGCTTCGACGCCATTGTTGCATTGTTGCTGTGGTGTTAGTGACCGAGTAATGGAGGTAAACAACTCTAATTTTCACGAAGTGCTCTCCCCTAGATTTTTTTACGAAAATCGTCTATTGGGCGGGTGACGGTCGAGTGAACGCTCACGTGCAATGTTTGTCCAATTGTATTCCTTGTGTCTTATATTGTAGTTGTGTGGGGTCTTTTTTTCCCTCTCCAATGTTCTTCAAACTTTGGCTTCGTGGTATTAATGCGGGCCAACGTCACGTGTCACATTCCCTCTTAATCAAAACATGCTAGGAATATTTCTTAAAGGGGCACCCTGGCGGATTAGTTTTTGTAAGAAACACGTCGAGATCACCAGGAAAACACCCTTTACAGAGATCGCAACACTCGCTTTGCTCTGGTTTCCTAGAAATCAAACCGTCAAATCGGTGATTCCTCCTTGGCGGAGGTGCTGGAAGTCACATTCTTTCACCCAACAAAGAGAAGGCGTGTGTCGTCTCTTTTCTAATGGCCGCCAAATCGTTTGCACGAACTTTTCGCAATGCAAGCCTTTTTTCGTTCTTTTGTTTAATTTTATACAGTTTATCTAAAGGAGTTTCTCTCACAACAAAGGAAATAGCCCCAACTTGTGTTTTTACTGCACTACAAAAAAGAAAACGCTTCAACCACAATGAGTGACCTCCACCCACCCCATCCAAAATGGCTATTCTCTCCGGCATCTCCGTTTCGACGGTTTAATTTCTAGGAAAACAGAGCAAAGTGAGTGTTCCGATCCTGAAAAAAGGCTGTCTTTCTGGTGATCTCGACGTGTTTCTTGCAAAACACTCATCCGTCAGGGTCCGCCTTTAAGATTTCTTACCAGCTATTAGAGAAAACATGTGAAAACCGTGATTTTGACACGTGACGTGGTGGGTCTTTAATGCGGGCCCACAAGTCGGAGCGTGCGGGTTGGGACGCATCCTGTCTGCCCGTCTGTCCGTCTGTCTGTCTGTCCGTCTGTCTGTCTGTCTGTTTATATGTCTGTCTGTCTGTCTTTTTAGCTACTTGTTTGTATGATTGTACAGTATCTGTACATGTCTGTCTCTCTGTCTGTCTTTGCCTGTGTTTGTGTGTTTGCCTATGTGTGTATGATTGTCTGTGTGCGTCTATGTGTCGGTGTTTTGTCTGTTTGCCTCGTGTATATGTGCGCGCGCGCGCGCTCGCGTGTGTTTGTGTGCGCGTGTGTGTGGTTGTGTGTGTGTGTGCATGCGCGTTTGTCCGTGTGTGTTTGCCTGTGTGTGTCTGAGCATTATTTTTGCTTATTTGTGTCTGTTTGTGTGTGTGTGTGTGTGTGTGTGTGTGTGTGTGTGTGTGTGTGTGTGTGTGTGTGTGTGTGTGTGTGTGTCTGCGTGTCCAGTTTCAACTTGTCTCTGTGCGTCTGTCCGTGCGTCTAGCTGCCTGTAAAAGGCCAGCCACACGTCAGCTCAAATCGTACGACTGCACGATGCGATTCGATCACGTGATCTCGAAGCGCGAATCACATTTTGTTCTTGGAGGCCACGTGATCTCGAAGCGCGAATCACATTTTGTTCTTGGAGGCCACGTGATCTCGAAGCGCGAATCACATTTGTTCTTGGAGACCACGTGATCTCGAAGCGCGAATCACATTTTGTTCTTGGAGGCCACGTGATCTCGAAGCGCGAATTACATTTTGTTCTTGGAGGCCACGTGATCTCGAAGCGCGAATCACATTTGTTCTTGGAGACTACGTGATCTCGAAGCGCGAATCACATTTGTTCTTGGAGACCACGTGATCGAATCGTATCGTACAGTCGTACGATTTTAGTGGACGTGTGGCCGGCCCTTACGCCTGATGGTCTGGAGGATCTTTAATTTATGTCCACATTGGTTCTCTTCTCCTGCGAATTGCTGCTGCCTTCTTCTTCTTCTTCTTCTTCTTCTTCTTCTGCTTCTTCTTCTTCTTCTTCTTCTTCTTCTTCTTCTTCTTCTTCTTCTTCTTCTTCTTTTTATTTTTTATTTTTCTTCTTCTTCTTCTTCTTCTTCTTCTGATGCTCTCTCTCTCTCTCTCTCTCTCTCTCTCTCTCTCTCTCTCTCTCTCTCTCTCTCTCTCTCTCTCTCTCTCTCTCTCTCTCTCTCTCTCTCTCTCTCTCTCTCTCTCTCTCTCTCTCTCTCTCTCTCTCACACACACACACACACACACACACACACACACACACACACACACACACACACACACACACACACACACACACACACACACACACACACACACTCACTCTCTCATAATTTTATATGTATGTGTGTATGTATGTCTATCTCGGCGCGTGATGTAACAAACAACACCACACACAAAAACTTAGAACGTACTAAATTTCACTCTCAACAACCAACGCATTCGTATTCGCATTCTCTAATAAAAATTATTTCTAAATCGTTTGTGCACTCCTAGTATATATATAATCATAAGATGTATGTATAAAGTGTTCATTGCTTACCCATATTAT
>CM065698.1:44503360-44505860 GCA_017654935.2 Phymorhynchus buccinoides | reverse complement strand
TGAGGGGGAGGAGAGGGGGGGGGTCGTCGATTGGCTGCAAGTTTCTGTTTAAAGACCCCCCACGTCACGTGTCACATTCCCTCTTATGCTGGGAAGATTTCTTAAGATTTCTTACCAGCTATAAGAGGGAAAACACTTGAAAACCGTGAGTTTGACACGTGACGTGCTGGGTCTTTAATATAGTTTTTTTCAGATCATGTCCATGTTATAATTACTTTGTTGGTCAACAAAGAAAAAGGTTAGGGCAGTTTTAAGCGACGTTTTCTCTCCTTTCACAAAGCTTTGCCATTCGCATCGTTGAAGCTGACATCGTGGCCCCAGAAGATAGAGGCACTGAGCTGATGGGCTGGAATGTTTTCATAGTGGAGATGCCATTCTCAAGGCACATCCCCACTCTTTCGGCCATGATCGATTACAGCTGGCTTTGGTGACATTCCCCACCTCCTCCTCCCTGAGTCTACCCGCGATATTCTAACAACGAATTGAATCGAAACTAGAGGGCTTATGTTTGCCTTTGAGAGCAAACTCATGATCCTTTTAGGTTTAAATGTGTGTTCATCGTGTTAAAAGACACTATGCATGCTTATCCTTAGACGTGTATGTATCCACATATAATGTGTATCTTTAAGTGTGTATTATGTGTAACTTTTGCTCCTATTCATGCATGCTGAATGTCGATGTCTTTGTTATTCTGGCACCTGAACAAAATTTCTCCTTGGGAGATAATAAAGTGAATTTGATTTGATTTGATTTGATTTGATTTGAAACATGACAGGATTATCCCCCTAAACAATCATTTGCAAGTTATTCAATATTAAAATTTTGCCTTTTTTGGCAATTTTCGTCCACACTTCCGGTTCGAATTTATAGCGAAGGTATTGCCATGTTACTCTTTAGTAAACACTGAAAAAGTGAAAGTATTCCGTGCAGCCGTTTTCAAGTTATTGAAGATTCAATTTGGGCCAAATTTGCCAATTTGGGCCATATTTCGGCCACATTTTGACCAATAGGTTTAATATTGGCAATCTCACATTAGAATAGTGTCCTTCGATATTCCTGCGAATTTCATTGAAATCGGATGAAAAATTAAAACAATCGGTAAAGGTAAAGATGTGCCACCCCCCATGCATTTCTAGGTTAATTCTATGTTTCCGTTTTTATCTTTCTTACCATACATAAAGGTGTATTTTAGGAACATTTTTAGCTAATAACCTTTTTAGAATACTAACCCTAGCCCTAACCCTAGCCCTAAGCGTAGCCCTACCCCCCACTATGTACTGCAGTACACCGCGATTTGTCACAGTTGTGGTTCGTTGCGTTTTCCCGTCTTATAGGGTGGGGGGTAGGGTTAGGGTTAGGGCTAGGGTTAGGGTTAGGGTTAGTATTCAAAAAAGATAATTTGGTGAAAATGTTCCTAAAATACAGCTTTATGTATGGTAAGAAAGGCAATAACGGAAAAATACAATTAATCGAGAAATGTAGGGGGGTGGCACATATAGGAATTAGTGAAAGTGACACAACCAAATTTACATATATTTGAATAACTTCAAACTATTTAACTTATCGTCAACAAACTCCTTTCAGACCTGGGCCAGAGTAAGAGCTACAAAATCCAATAGTTAGTTTTGTGACGTCACTTCCGGTTTTGGCTATTCTGTGAACCAAATAAAAGCTGCCTGACCATACCCGGGGCACTTCTGGTTCGTACTTCCGGTTCAGTGTTATACCGGAAATGTTGCAAATCTACTTTGTAGTAAATTCTGAAAATATGAACGAAATCCGTTTGAGATATTCAAGATTGAAATTTCGCGGTTTGGGGGCCATATTTTGCCGAATCTTCGGCGAAATCATTTAATATTTCAAATTTTACACACCCATAAGGTCCTGCAACAATTCTTAAAATTTCAGCCTAATCAGGAAAAAAGGGGAAGAAAAAGAAAAAGAAGAACAAAGAAGAATTTTGTCGAATGCAATAGTATTCTCCTTTAGGGAGAATCCTAATTATACCTTTGTAAAAAAAAAACATTACAGCATTTTTTTCCATATTTACATGTCATGGTGTTTTCATACGTGTTGGGTACTTCACCTAGACTGCAATGTCCTCAAATTAGTAGAGAGGATCTGTCAGTCTTCAAGCTAGAATGAGAATGAAGAAAACTGGGAGGAGGGAGAAAGAGGGGTGGGGGGGGGGCGGTGTAGTTGTGAAGATGAAGGAACATGACAGGTGTGTGTGGGTAGTTGCTCAGTGTTTAATAATTAACGCTCTGCGTAATCAAAGCGTTATACTGTGCGAATGGCAAAGCTTTGTGAAAGGAGAGAAAACGTCGCTTAAAACTGCCCTAACCTTTATCTTTGTTGACTAACAAGGTAATTATAACATGGAAATGATCTGAAAAAACTATATTAAAGACCCAGCACGTCACGTGTCAAACTCACGGTTTTCACGTGTTTTCACTCTTATAGCTGGTAAGAAATCTTAAGAAATCTTCCCAGAATAAGA
>CM065698.1:44498360-44500860 GCA_017654935.2 Phymorhynchus buccinoides | reverse complement strand
TTCCCTCCCCATCTCTCTGTCTGTGAAAATTGTATAGGCCTACTAAAGAGAAAGTTAAGAACGGAATTTTGATGAAAATAATGCTTTGGCATTTGGGGATATATGATTCTAAGACTGTTTCGAGCAGTAATTAGTAATAGTAGAAGTATGAGGAGGAGTATGAGGAGTACCAGCAACAATAGGTAGTGTGTTAATTGTACTTAGTAAGACTTTTTCTTAAAAGGTTATGAATGAATATTATTTAAATGAATTGTGGACATTTTGAGTATCAGTACCAGAAACAAACTTAAGCATTAGTCCCCAAACAGGCTCGTAGGCCTCACTCTCTGTATCTGTCTCTCTCTCTCTCTGTCTCTGTCTCTGTCTCTCTCTCTCTCCTCTCTCTCTCTCTCTCTCTCTCTCTCTCTCTCTCTCTCTCTATATATATATATATTAATATAATATAGCTATATATATATATAAGAAATATAAATATATATATATATATATATAGATATATATATATATACCTATATATATATACTATAAAATTTTTATCCAAGCTTTCGAGGGGGTAACCCCTCTTTTTCAAGGTACAGAACTAACAAAGGTAGAAACACCACGTAAAAAAGACTTATGACGTAGAACGATGACATTCCATATATATAAAAATATTGAGTGAAAAAAATCAAAACAACAACAAAACTTTGACGAGACCAGTTTCGCTTTACTGCTTTATCGATCTACATTCTAAGTTACAAGAATGATTGACTCTCTCTGTGGGGAAATGTCATCATCTGATCTCTCTCTATCTCTAATCTTGACTCTGAATCTCATATATATATATATATATATATATATATATATATATATATATATATATATATATATATATATATATCTCTATATATATTGTGCTTATTCCGCTTTTCCTCAATAAAAAAACATTCGTTCGTCTCGTTCGTTCGTTCTCTCTCAGTGGTTACACGCATGTATGCACGCACGAGTATTAACAATTATGCATGTGCGTATATGCAAGTTTTATAAATCCATATTTCAACCTATCTTTTATCATAATAGCACCTGCTTTGCTACCTTTATGTTCAAATATGTATGTGTAATAGCATGCCTTGCCATGTTTGTATTCTATGTTCGTATATGTATCAAGGACAGATTGGAAGACTAGGCGTTGCCTAAAATATTTATCCTTGAAAAATAAAGTTCAAGTTTTCAAGTTCTCTCTCTCTCTCTCTCTCTCTCTCTCTCTCTCTCTCTCTCTCTCTCTCTCTCTCTCTCTCTCTCTCTCTCTCTCTCTCTCTCTCTCTCTCTCTCTCTCTCTCTCTCTCTCTCTCTCTCTCTCTCTCTCTCTCTCTCTCTCTCTCTCTCTCTCTCTCTCTCTCTCTCTCTCTTGGCTCTCTCTCTCTCTCTCTCTCTCTCTCTCTCTCTCTCTCTCTCTCTCTCTCTCTCTCTCTCTCTCTCTCTCTCCGAGGAGGAGGAGGAGGAGGAGGAGGAGGCGAGGGGGCGGGGGCGGTAGGGAGACGTTGGGATGGGGGTATGAGAATCCGTGAAGGAACTTTAGGGGAATTTTCCTTACTAATTTAGTTCCCATCTGTGGCAGGCTAGCATCATATATGTGATCGTTCTTATGATAACCTTCGCTAATACCCAAGCCAGAACACACCGTGTAAAAAACATAACCCGGAAGACAACAGCAGAACAGTTTCACTGTATGGAGAAACCCAGAAAGCACTGTAACGGTGCAAACCTCCGCCAAGGGAGACAAATCAAGTTTCAATCCGTTTCTAGTCAGTTCAGTCTGCCACAAGCAATGCAGCTATTAAAAGCAATGCAACAATAGGAATTGTTCGGAAATAATTAAGGGGAGTAAGTTCATGGTGTGTGGGAGTGATCTTGCCTAATTCAATCGGTCGAACAGAGGAAGTTACTCTACCGTCAGGTAGATCCCCAGCTCTCGCCTCGTGTGTTTGAGTAGACATACAGCACTTAGCCTCTCTTTCTTCTGCGTTCCCTGGCCATATGGCCATAATGGGTAAGGTACATTATGTGTCCGGTTTTCAGTTTTCACTGGTCTCCCCGCTGCGTACAGCCGACACATTCCGATTTCGGAGGAGCTCAAAGGAGAAAAATTATTTGGAAGATTGTTTTGAAAAAACAAAAGGCAGGAGAATGGGGCCAATAAGTCAAAAAAGATAGTAGATGACAGAAAGCAAAGGAAAAAGGCAGAGTCAAAGAGTGGAGTGGCAGATTAGAGGAAGTAACAAGCACATAACTTCCAGAAGGTTGGGGAACTATTTTTTACGAAAGACCCCCCGGTATCCCCACGGGGAGAGCCCAGTAGATAACTAACGTGAAGCTGGTTCTCTATCTTCTACAGACAGGGACGGGGTAAAAAGCCCATGGGCGGGTAAGAAGCCCATGCCAGTTATCTCATGAACTAAAGAAAATGTCAGTCAAATTTGCCCGTGAGACGAATGCTAAACATTAACACTCGTCTCATGGG
>CM065698.1:44480860-44493360 GCA_017654935.2 Phymorhynchus buccinoides | reverse complement strand
CGTAGCGCTATCGCTACGTATGAAAAATACTACCCATTATTACCACTATTACCCATACAGGGAAGGGAAGGGGGGGGGGGGTTCCGCAGGGAGTCCAGGGAGCTGCATAGGTCATGGGTTAAAGTGTAGTGGCCTTGTGGGGGCCCAGGGGGCGAAAACTCCAGAACATTTTTCAATTTAATGTTTATTGAAGCAAAAATTGAGCCATTTTCTTACTTTTTACCCTTGCATAAGGTACATGCTTGGGGTAAAGTGGGGGGGGGGGGGGGGGGCCGGAAACCCTGGAAACCCCCCTCAGATCCGCCCATGCCATAGAGAACAATTGATGATGACTGTGCCAATCAGTCAGTTTGAATTCCGACAGACTAACCCTAACCCGAACCCTTTTCGAACCTAACCCTATTCATTACCTAAGTTTAACCCTATTTTAGCCCTAACCCTAACCCTTTGTTGCCGTAGTAGTGATTTAGCCCAGTAGTGTTATCGATGCGTAGTGATAGCCGTACTGATCTATCTTGGTAGAGTTATCGATGCGTAGCGATAGCGGGATGTCCCCCTTGTCTTTCAGGAAGCTCTGTTTAATTAAGAACCCCACCACCACCTCCCCCCTTTGAGTGGGAATACTGTTGTTATTTGTATTTTAACTGTCAAATTGATCCTTTTTATTCCCCGCCAGATATTTTACGACGACATCAACGTTTACGACAAGCCGCAAGGCGACCAGGGAGCGGAAAAGCTAACGGATTTATGTCCCCCTGTCCCCGAAACACTTCCGGAAGGCTCCTGTCATGCGCAGATGTGTCATTCCGATCGAGAATGTGGGGACTCTGGGAGACGGAAGTGCTGCTACAATGGCTGCATCTACACCTGTCGTCCTGTGCTCTCCCCGCCAGCATGTACGTGTGCCACTGTGTGTGTGGAGGGGAGGGGGGTGCGTGTGTGTGTGTGTGTGTGTGTGTGTGTGTGTGTGTGTGTGTGTGTGTGTGTGTGTGTGTGTGTGTGTGTGTGTGTGGGGGGGAGGGGGTGCGCGCGCGCGCGCGCGTGTGTGTGTGTGTGTGTGTGTGTGTGTGTGTGTGGAGGGGAAGGGGTGCTTGTGTGTGTGTGTGTGTGTGTGTGTGTGTCTGTGTGTCTGTGTGTGTGTGTCAGTGTGTGTGTGCATGTGTTTGTGCCGGGGGGAGGTGTGCATGTAGATGTGTGTGTGCGTGCGTGTGTGTGTGTGCGTGCGTGTGTGTGCGTGTGCGTGCGTGCGTGCGTGTGCGTGTGCGTGTGCGTGCGTGTGTCTGTGGTGCAGTGAACATTTTATGTATGGTTATGTGCGTGTGCATGCTAGTCAGAGAAATGGGGAGGGGAGGGGGGGTTGTTGAATAGGGGCAGTGAGGGTGGAGAGTGAATGTTCTGTATAAAAGGTTTATAGTTGTATGACTGTGTCTCACTCAGTCTGTCTGCCTGTCGGTTTTCCTGTGTGTCTCGTTGTTTGTTTGCATAGGCCTTAGTAGTGTGAGTTAAAGGGGGGGAGGGGGGGGGGGGGCGCAGGATGGGATCGGTGGAGAGGGCATGGGTAGGCTATGTATCGTTTCATGTGTGAGCGTGTGTGTGTGTGTGTACACATGAATGTTCATTTTTCATTCAGTGTCTAGTATGCATATAAAGGCAGAGCATGTTGATATCGTTATGTTATATGATCATCTTTTATCCTTTGTTTCAGTTCTGGACTGGCTTCGGGAACCTAGAAGAAGATTGAGTTCAGGTATACTATACCTAAATACTATATACTATAGGCCAATAATCTGCCGATATTTCCACATATACACGCATACGATGCAGAAAACAAGACGTTCAATGCTGCACTTGGTCATCTCCAAATATGGAAAGTGACGCCATTCGCGTGACAATGTCGGTTTTCAGCGAAACTTTAGAATGTGTATCTTTTAACCATTCAATCTTAAATTAAATTAACTCTAGTCCTAACCATAGCCCTAACCCTAACCGAAACCTTAAACCGTCAAATACACAAAACATAAATCTTCACTAAAAATTGAGTGTTCCATGTTTGGAGATGACCAAGTGCAGTCTTGAACGCCTAGTATGCAAACATTGGCCAATACTGAAGAAATGTCTACATGCAGACATACCATTCGGACACATAAATACACACGTACGAACTTAAGCTCACGCGCACATACACACAGATACTCACACACTCAAACACTTACACACATGCGCATGCACACACATGCACTCACATACACGCACGCGTACAAACAAGTTGTACCAGGGGAGACGGGAGAGAGAGAGGATGAAAAAATCGTTGTTTTGCTTATTCCTTTATCGTCCATAGAGAGATTTTGACTTGAGAGAGGGGGGGGGGTGGGGATCAAAACACGTTTTTTGACCTTTATCGTCCATAAAATATAATTTTGACACACTCACACGCACACGCATATACGCGCGTGTGCGAGAGAGTAGGCTATACACAGTCAACATCCTCCAGTCCAACCTCTCTCTCTCTATATTTCTCCTCTCTCTCCCCCACCTCTCTCTCTCTCTCTCTCTCTCTAAAAAAACCTGGGAGTATGTTTCTCTAGCTTGCCGTCCTATTTCTTCTAACAGGATTGTCCTGGCTTGTAGCGGGACCGGACGAAGCAAACCAAGGTAGGTTGTCTCTCTCTCTCTCTCTCTCTCTCTCTCTCTCTCTCTCTCTCTCTCTCTATCTCTCTCTCTCTCTCTCTCTCTCTCTCTCTCTCTCTCTCTCTCTCTCTCTCTCATCTCTCTCTCTCTCTCTCTCTATCTCTCTCTCTCTCTCTCTCTCTCTACACACACACACACACACACTCACACCACACCACACACACCACCTCACATAGCTGTTCTCTCTCACACAAAGTCTCTCTCTCGTCCTAAACTGACAGGGAGTATGTTTAGAATGAAAAATACCGTCCTATGTCCTTATAACATATTTGTCCTGGCTACAGCACACCGGTACGAAGCATATACAAGGTATTTTAAATATCTCTCTCTCTCTTCCATCAGATTCTCTCTCTCTCTCTACTTTCTTTGTCTCTCTCTCTCATGAAACATCTATCTCTCTCTCTCTTCTTAAATAATTCACTCTCTCTCGCAAACATAAATACTCAATCACCATCAGTGAAAATCTAGCAATCACTCCACTCACTGCAACTAATTCAGTCACATCACTCACTACAACATACTCTTGACTGTTATTTCACTCACTCATGGTAACTCACTCACTTGAAAAAACTCACTCACTCACTCACTCACTCACTCACTCACTCCTCACTCACTCAGACTCGGACTCACTCACTCACTCACTCACTCAGTCACTTTAGGGGCACTCACACTCACTCAGAGGGGGAATCTATCACTATGCCACGTCACACACTGATTTCACGTAGGCCTAGGGCACTCACTTCACTATAATTCAATGCCACAAAGCAATACTCACACTGAATTCATTACTCACATCTCCTAGAAGAGGCCTCCAATGCTTCTTTTACATTCCAATTATAAACATATCATTCACTCACCATCACTCGACTTAGGAACTAATGAAAGTCCGTTTAACGTCCCCCGACCTGGAACAGGTAGGCACTCACTGGGATGTTTGTAACTATAAAGATAGTGGGACGATCCTCACTCACTGCAATACCAGGAACCTGAGTCCCCAATCATTCTAACTAATCAAGATCACTCACTAACTCACTGCAGTCACTGGAATCACTTTGTGAAGCTCACTCACATTTGACTAAGTTGTTTTACTTTTAGTCTGAAAACCGCTTGTCGTACACCCATTCAGGCCGGGTTCACATCAGACACGTAAGTTCCGTACGGACTCAACTCCCTCAATAAGTGGAAGAAAGACTCATAAAAGTTTACGCACTCACTCACAAATTCGGACACGTGCACAAATCTCACCACTTCTTTCACTCACTTACTTTATGGACGCACGGGTTTCCGCATGGAATATCCGCATAATATGTGTACACGGCCTTATGGTCACACTTCATCTTGATCAGCTTCATTCAATTCAAGGAATGCAATGGGTAACATTTTGAAACGTGTTGACTTTGATATTTTGGGCACACACTACACATGTTTTTTAAACATTGTACACATGCATTTTATTGATCAGCATCACCCAGTGGACATAAACACGTGAGGACAGGGGTTGTAAGATGGGGTACACAGAGCTACACACACACACCCCCCCCCCCCCTCTGTTCCGTCGCACACAAAGTCAAGCTAAAAGACTGAATGGCGAAACAACCTTAGATTCACAAAATGCACCAAGCGATGTCCCTATTTGTGAGGCATGATTCTCGTGAAATTATACTGTCTAAATGAATTGTTTTTGTTCACTATATTTGTAGTCCCCCGTACACGAATCCGATGAGATATCTGGGTTTTTTTGTTTATCAGACATTTATTTTAAAAAATGTAATTCGTGTATTGGGGGGTGTACGTGAACATAGTGAAGGAAAACAGTAGAATCATTATTATTAGACAGAAGTATTTCACGTGAAGCATTATATGACTCACAGACATCGGATCGCAATTGAATCGGATTGCATCGTATGCAGTGTGTCTGCCCCTTTAGCTGTTGAACTGAGAGTCAGTTTATATGCTTACAAAATATAAGGGTAGAAAAAGGTACCTGGGGAGGGGAGACGCAACGTTTCGATTCATAGAATCTTCATCGGGTGTGGTGATGGCAGATGAAGATGAGATTTACGTCCAATTGGTCACAGACCCTTATGGACGGTATTCCTGAAGACGAAGTCTTCCTGTTGAAATGATGATGATGATGATGATGATGATGATGGAGGCCGTGGAAAAGTGAGATCGTAGTTCATGACGTGGCAGACGTCGTCGTGGATGATTCCTGGAACACGTTGCGTACCCTGGAATCGCGGATACGCTGTCGGCTGCGGGAAAATTTCGGACGGGATCCGAGTCTTGGAACTTGTGCATGATGCTGGTGTTAGCATCGTCAAGGTTACGTGCGTAGATACGAGCATCTGATGAGGCGACAGGAGACTTTAGCATTGTGAGACTGCCAAAGGGTAGCTCTGGGTGCTCCTGTAGTTTCGCTGTTGGTGGTGGCAGGCTTGGTGGCTGTATTTGTAGTCACAGGTGAGCGCAGCTCAGTTCATTGAAGTAGCAGTGGGAGAGTGGGTAGGGGTGGGCTAGAAACAAATGTGAATATAGTTCAGTAGATAGTGGGGTTAAAAAAAATGTGTTAAGTTGATCTTTTGCTCTCTCTCTCTCTCTCTCTCTCTCTCTCTCTCTCTCTCTCTCTCTCTCTCTCTCTCTCTCTCTCTCTCTCTCTCTCTCTCTCTCTCTCTCTCTCTCTCTCTCTCTCTCTCTCTCTCTCTCTCTCCCCCACACACACACACACAGAGGAGCCCTGCAGCACGACGCCGGTGGATGCCGATGCGGACCCCCTGGTGTGCCCTGAGGGCTACTACTGCAGTCTGTTCGACCTGGGGGACCCCTCCAGGGGCCTCCCCAACCAGGGGCTCTGTCTGAAGATGGCTGACGAGACGGTCACTGCTGCTGGTATGTATGCAGCTATTCTGGGTCTAAAAATACTTATGTATGTATGTGTTACACTGGTCTGTTGTCTGGTAGGCTAGGGCCTGTTACTAACAGTGTTAGGCCAAGGATCTCTACCGTTGGTAGATCCAAGGAATCCCTCCGTCTTCTCTCTAGGGAAGTAACTCTCATATGGCTAGACCCTAGTCCACAAGTACATGTTACACTGGGAAGTTGGGCTAAACTTCTGTAGCTTTTTCGACCACGCGAACCCAACCAGGGGCTGTGTCTGAAGATGGCTGACGAGACGGTCACTGCTGCTGGTATGTATGCAGCTATTCTGGAAAGTTGGGCTAAACAGTTTTAATGTCTGTAGCTTTTTCGACCACGGGGACCCCTCCAGGGGCCTGCCCAGCCAAGGGCTCTGTCTGAAGATGGCTGATGAGTCGGTCACTGCTGCTGGTATGCATGCAGCTGTTCTGGAAAGTTGGGCTGAAATTATGTAGCTTTTTCGACACCCCCCCCCCCCCCCCCCCCCCCCCCCCCCCCCCCCGCCCCCCCCCCCCCCCCCCCCCGCCCACCCCCCCCCCCCGGGGCTGTGTCTGAAGATGACTGATGAGTCGGTCACTGCTGCTGGTATGCATACAACTATTCTGGAACGTTGGGCTAAAATTATGCGGTCTCTTTGACCTCAGGAGCTCCTCCACAGGACTGCCCAACCAGGGTCTCTGTCTGAAGATAGCTGATTGGACGGTCACTGCTGCTGGTATGTATGCTATTCTGGGAGGTTAAACGTCTGTAGCTTTTTCGACCTCGAGGACACCCCCTCCCCAGGGGCCTGCCCAACCAGGGGCTCTGTCTGAAGATGGCTGATGAGACGGTCACTGCTGCTGGTATGTTTGCTATTCTGGAAAGTTGGGCAACAATTCCTGCGGTCTCTGTGACCTCGAGGACACCTCCACAGGCCTGTCCAACCAGGGTTGGGGTAAATGTTGACCAATACTGACAACTACTTTATTGTCACTGGGTGTATCTTTTTTACTATGTAAAACGTGCGCGAGCACACTTGTCCCGTCATGCCAAGTACTTCAACATTTCAAGTTTAAACATTTTCATGCTCCCCCCCCCCCCCCCCCCCCCCCCCCCCCCCCCTGTTTCTTGTATTCTTTCATTATCTTTTTACAGATTAATTGATTGGTGTTTGGTTGCTGGTTTGTCTCTTGTTAGTTGAACTGCTGTTTGGCAAGTTCCCTGGCTGGCCGGCAAGTTGCTTGGCTGGCTAATTCGACGTTGGTTAGCCCGCTTGATTGATTCATTTGACCTAACAGGCCTAATAAAATTGTTCCCGAGATTTCTTATCCGCACATGATTAATGAAATATGTGACTCAGCACCACGAAAGGGACATTAAGTCGCTGGGTTAATTTCTCACAATAGGCTTGGAAAGTAAAAAATATATTTTTTGGTCAATTTTGAGTTATGGGTATTTTCGTATTCTCTAGCATCTTATCTTTCATATTTATAAAGGACAATCTTTAATAAGGTCTTTAAATGGTCTTATAAGTGCTTTAAAACGAGTAGGTCAATGCATGTTTCTCAGCTGACAGTGTTTTCTCAAAATGACCAGTGCTCACCGTACTAACTTTAAGTGCTCATAACTCAGAAACGGAAAAAGATGCAAGAATGGTTCTTGTATCAGTAGAAAGAGACTTGTCTGAAGTTTTCAAATGTATAATTCTCTCAAAATGGTCAGTTTCACACTTAATGTCCCTTTTGTGGTGCTGGGTCATATTATAAGTTAGGCTGTATTCTGACCTAACAGTGGAATTGGCGCTTTGTT
Organism: Phymorhynchus buccinoides; assembly: GCA_017654935.2. Taxonomy (NCBI): domain Eukaryota; kingdom Metazoa; phylum Mollusca; class Gastropoda; order Neogastropoda; family Raphitomidae; genus Phymorhynchus; species Phymorhynchus buccinoides. The sequence continues at coordinate 44,485,968 of CM065698.1, read as the reverse complement.
CCTTTATTCCTTTCTTCCTTCTTTTCTTTTCTTTCTTTCTTTCTTACTACTTCTTTTCCCCCATCACAGACACAGAAATGACGTCAGAGAACAAGAAAGATGGTGGCGCCCAGTTTCCGGTGAGACACGCGCATGCCTGTGATCTGGGCGGAAGGATGTTGCTGGAGGGACACGTCATCGTCCGCGACGGTCAGGAATGGTCAGTAAAGGCACACTGTAGTGGTCTGTAAGACTTGTTTCACAGAAAACAGAAAGCTAGAAATCCTGCTTGCTTTGCAAGCGAAAGTGTACAATGTTATTTCGATAACTCCAGCCGTTGGCAAGGTGGTAAAGACGGGGTAAAAAGCCCATGGGCGGGTAAGAAGCCCATGCCAATTATCTCATGAAATAAAGCAAATTAACACAGTCAAATTTCCCCAAAGATCATCATGTGACAGAAAAGAGCACATATTATCTCCCCTGAGGGCAGAAATGCGGTGAATATTGCCAGTGTAGCCTGGAAAAAAAGACTTCAAGAAAAAACACTGCGGGAATGTTATTTTCCTATGAAAAAATACTGGGAGTGTTATTGTCCTATGAAAAAATACTGGGAGTGTTATTTTCCTATGAAAAAATACTGGGAGTGTTATTTTCCAAGGAAAAAATACTGGGAGTGTTATTTTCCAAGGAAACAAATACTGGGAGTGTTATTTTCCTAGGAAAAAATACTGGGAGTGTTATTTTCCAAGGAAAAAAGACTCCCCTTCTCAGGAAAAAAAGACCGCCTAGGAAATAAACACTCCCCAGGAAAATAACACTCCCACTAAGCGTCTTTGCCTGCTACACAGGCGAGGTTAGATTGTGATTAACCCTTTCATCACCAAAGTCGCATTTTAGCACCACAATGATTTAACTTCTATGTCACTAAAAGGCATCAAATTGGGGTCTATTATCCGAAGACCCTATTGTCTTAGTTGTGGGAAGTATAAGGATAGAACTTATTTTATATCTGTCACAGAAGAATCCACAATACTGCAGATGGATTTTGTTTTCTACCCAGGTAAATTTAATGGAAATTTTTGGCTGAAATATGGCTGGCGATGAAAGGGTTAATTAGGCAAGTTAGCCTTTCGCTATGTGACTTCAAGGCTGGTACATGATTCGCTTTGGACAAAAAGAAACAATTTTTTGGTATTATATGTCATTGGATTTGGAGTTAAGTAGGATTTCGGAATCCTACAAGACTGTAGACACTTGTAATAATTATGGAGATGTAGAAAGTGGAATTCCAAAATATACTGGATGTTTTTTTCAGTACAAATTGGAATTCCCATTTCTACTTAAATGGATACAACTAAAAATTAAAAATTAAAACAAAAAAAGTGCCTGTGCCGAGAATCGGACCCTGAACCATTGGCATGGCAGACAGACACTCTACCAATGAGCTATCAAGTGTTGATGAGTTTCTGAATTCATGTTGCCTGTTGAATACTCTCTAACACACTAATCTCAAATGTTATCTGTTTGTTGTCTGTTTACAGTGTTGTTTTAAGTATTTAATTATTCAAATCATTATTCGTTGAAAGCTTGCATAGACATCTATATGTGCGCAAAGTTTGAACAATGTATGCCTTCTATTTCCCGAGAAAATGCCAACGTTAAAGTTTGGAGATTAGACCATGGACGCATCACACACATACACACAGACACAAGCGAACAACTATCATACTATAGACTCACTTCTTTTTGGCTCACTCGTGTTAACTTTGTTAACACGAGTGAGCCAAAAAGATCCACAGTTACGAACATGTTACAACGCTCCTGCTGATTAATTTGTTTGTTCCTTTCTTTGTTCCAGCATTTGCAAAAGACGGCAACTGAGCTGCCAGGCACATAAAGACAGTGATGGATAGTCTAGATAATAATTATTGTGGATGATGTATTTTGCTTTCTTAAATTTTTTGATTTCATTGTTGATGATGATGATGATGATGATGATGATGATGATGATGGTGATGATGATGATGATGATGATGATGATGATGATGATGATGATGATGATGATGGTGATGATGATGATGATGATGATGATGATGATGATGATGATGATGGTGATGATGATGATGATGATGATGATGATGATGATGATGATGATGATGATGGTGATGATGATGATGATGATGATGATGATGATGATGATGGTGATGATGATGATGATGATGGTGATGATGATGATGATGATGATGATGATGATGATGATGATGATGATGATGGTGATGATGTTGATGATGATGATGATGATGATGATGATGATGATGATGGTGATGATGATGATGATGATGATGATGGTGATGATGATGATGATGATGATGATGATGATGATGATGATGATGATGATGATGATGGTGATGATGATGATGATGATGATGGTGATGATGATGATGATGATGATGATGATGATGATGATGATGATGATGATGGTGATGATGTTGATGATGATGATGATGATGATGATGATGATGATGGTGATGATGATGATGGTGATGATGTTTTTCGTCTTTTATCCTCCGTTCTTCTTTTTTGGAGTGTTCCTTTTCGTTTTGGTATATCTGGATTCAGATTTATGTGGGTTACAAATGGGGTCTCTCTTCTTCTTCTTCCTCTTCTTCTTCTTCTTTCTTCTTCTTCTTCTTCTTCTTCTTCTTCTTCTTCTTCTTCTTCTTCTTCTTCTCTTCTTCTCTCTCTCTCTCTCTCTCTCTCTCTCTCTCTCTCTCTCTCTCTCTCTCTCTCTCTCTCTCTCTCTCTCTCTCTCTCTCTCTCTCTCTCTCTCACATACACACACATACACATGCACACATGCATACGCACGCGCACGCGCGCACACACACACACAGACACACACACACACACACACACACACACACACACGCACGCACGCACACGCACACACACGCACGCACACACACACACGCACGCACACACACACACACACACACACACACACACACGCACACACACACGCACACGCACACACACACACACACACACACAAGTATCGTGAACAGTTTCAATCAAGACGGCTAAGACGGTTCTTGAGATAATGATGCATACATAACTCCTCCAGCTCACCATATATATTATTCATCACAATCATCACCATCATCATCATCATCATTATTTTGCTTCAAAACCATTTCCATTATTGTGGACAGTAACGTACAATAGGCCTACTTCTATAAATTTCTGTTTATTGCCATTAAAATCAAATGAGAAGCTAAATTATCCGTTGTTCTTTATGTTCGTTTGTTTGTTTGGTAAGTTGTTGGTTTGCTATTTTCTTATCTTTAACGATTGTTGGTGTTGTTGTTTTCTTTTTTCTCTTTTGATGTTGGTGGTAGTGTTTGATTTTGGGTTTGCTTTTTTGCTATGAAAACATAATTGACGAAACCAGCCGCATGTGTGTGTGTGAACGTTAGTTTGACATTTTTCATTGTTTTGCTAAAATACCTGTAGTTATTTGCGGGCTTGAGTTTGTTGATGTCCGTTTGTCAGTATAATGACCTGGCATCCAAAGTACATTAGTTTTGTTGAGTAAGAATCGGGTTGCTAAAATACCTGCAGTTATTTGCGGGCTTGAGTTTGTTTATGTCCATTTGTCAGCATAATTACCTGGCATCCAAAGTATATTAGTTTTGTTGAGTAAGAATCGTGTTATCTTTGTTACTTTATTTCTTTGCATTGGAATGTTGGTAGTATGACTATCTTGTTGATCTTACGGCATGTTTTTCATCTTATAATTTTGCCTTTGTAAAGCGCATCGAGCATACTACTGTATGTATTTTAGCGCTATATGAAATAAAATTATTATTATTATTATCAGATTTTGTGATATCAACCTGCCAGCTGGGCCTGTGTTCACATTGCGGTAGTATGAGCCTTAGGCCGTGTACACACATAAGCGGATATTCCGTGCGGAAACCCGTGCGCAATCCATAAATAAGTGAAACAAAGAAGGGAAAAGATTTGCGCATGTGTCCGAATCATATGCGTTAACTTGTATCCTTCTTTCTTACACTTATTTAGGGTTTTCCGTACGGAATTTACACGTCTAATGTGAACACGGCCTTATCATCATGACATCTTAGAAGTCCTTCTAAAGTAGTAGGATTGAATAGGACTTTATAGAAGGACTGGTATCATGATGATTAGTCTCATACTATCTCAATGTGAATACAGGCAAAGACTCTAAAAGGGTAAGATGGACTACTTAAGAGTTACAGCGAGCCGGGCTGATAGAGTTATCGTTAGTGGGGTAGTTATCCAAAGTATAACTGACTCATGAAAAGATAACTCTCTCAGGTTTGAAAAAAAGAACTAATGTAACCTAAATGTGTCACGTTTAAAAGGGACATAACCAGTGTTTCTGTCCTCACTACTTATATAGGGAAAAGGGACCGGATGTTAGTCTTTCTTCTCAGTGTCTTTGATACAGGCCCAGGATGTCATTCTGGTACAGGCACTTTCTGTGTTTGTTTGTTTCAAATTATTATTCTGTATAGTTTAGCCCATAACTCTGCGAATGGCAAACTTTTAACAGTTTACATTGTAAGAGAAATAGACCTTTTGACTGCATAAACCAGCGCAGTGCCGTGCCCTTGTTTCCATATTTATTGAACTTCTGTGGTTTTCAATTATGTGTGTATGATATTTTGGTTATCAGTTATTAGTATTTAATTTATGTTAGCTAATTTTAACATTATGTTGTGTGTGTGTGTGTGTGTGTGTGTGTGCGTGTGCGTGTGCGCGTGTGCGTGCGTGTGCGCGTGTGTGTATGCGTGTGTGTAGATGTAGACGTTTTGAAGAGGGTGTGGCCTGTCTAAGAGTATCTGTTCATTTTATGTACTGTTAATACGTGTGTTAGTTTATAATATGTTTTTATCCCCACGCACAAGATGAATTCTTCTTGTTATGAAGCCAATAAACACATTGATTGAGTATTCTTAGCAGTTTCCCTTCTCGATATTCTGTGTATCTTAAATTGTTTTCTAGTGACTTAATCTTTGGGGTTTTAATTGTTTTGTTTTTTATTTGTTTGTTCGTTAATTTGAAAACATAGATTGACATTTCTC
>CM065698.1:44425860-44475860 GCA_017654935.2 Phymorhynchus buccinoides | reverse complement strand
AGTTATGTGGTCGTATCAAGTAAACAAATAAGAACATGACTGTTTACGTATATAAACACTTCAAGAAAGAAACACAAAACGGGACATATTATTATTAAATCTCCAAACTGATAACTGAGCAATTAAACACTCCTCTATTTCAGTTACGGAGCAGCCATGCCGTGTTTACAGCAGCAGATGGTGTTTTTCCTAGACTCATAACATAATATTGTGGCGGTACCATAGCCGATGAGGTTTAACCGAGGCGTGGTTACTGCTACGCCTATCTGTATTGTTAACAAATCGGGACTTTACTGGTGTTGCACTGCCTCCGGGCATTGTGTCCAGTATTGTTCCCACCATCTTTGTATCTACAAATGTCCCATATGTGTCTGTTCTAGACCGAGAGGACGTAAAACACAATTTTTCATTCATTCACAGTGTTTTTCTAATCAGAACTAAGTGTCCTAATGGGCACACAACTCGTCTGTTACTTCCATTTTCATTTCGAATAAGTGTTATCGCCTTGTTTCTTGCTGCAGGTCAGACTCCAGTGATACATCACAGCCTCAAACTCAAGGTCTCCGTCGCTGGTCGAGGGAAGCTCTGGATGGTTCCAGCGCTTATCCCCCCGCCTCCCCCCGCCCTCCCTCCACCCCAAGGTCATCGCGACCCGGCAGTAGACGAAGGTCGCTGAGCGGTCAAAGGCCGTCCAGCACTAAAGGTCAAGGTCATCAACGACCCGGATCTAGGAAATCCTCCAGGGATTATTCCTTGGAACAGGAAGGTTAGCTGTCTGTGATGCTTGTTATTACCATCTTAACTCATTCGCACCGCAACGATTTTGAATTATTAAAAAAAAGAACAAATCACTCCAGCCATGCACACAGACAAAACATACATTAAAAAAAAGGAGAAATTGAAGAAGATTATGGGTTTTTACTTCAGGTTTAGACGTAGGGAAGTGGAAGATCAGACTTTTTTATATATTGACTTTATATAGAAAATTTCTCTACACCGATTGGTTCCCCCACAACAAACCACTACAAAAGCAAAGTCAGAGGCAGAACTGTGGTCTAAGGGAGCGAAGCGAGTATAGAAGTGACCAAGGTATGTGTGCACACAGATTTACTTTCCTTGAAGCAAATGCATCAAATTGACAGCTATCTATTAATTCTGGATATGGCCGGAACGACTTGAATGAGTTATTCTTCTTTCTCTTCACCATCATCTCTCTCCACAAGAGGCATGGTCTACCCACAACCAACAGTATGTGCATTACACAAATTAAGACATTACAGGGACAATTACAGCTTTAAATAAAATTACTGCTGTTCAACATTGAGTTATTCAAGCTCCTGTATGATAGCCAAAAGTCTCCCAGCCTTTCGCATTTTCTTTTTATGTAAACAGTATGCTGCTAATTTTTTGCAATATTTACTGTATTTTACAGAGTATAAGGTAATACTTTGTTTTCCAGTCTTATAAATGATAATATAGGAAAAAAGTTGTAACAAAATCAGAATTTTGTGTAAATATTTTGGGGTGTGCCCCTTACAAACTGATGCACTTTACAGGCTGGGAAATACGGTGTTTAGCTAAATCTCATTATGTTTCAGAGCTGTTGCCGCCCATGGCTACACTACGACCTCAGTCTTCCCTGGGCAAGTACTCCGTGCTGCCCTCTATCAGCCCCACAGGGGGAGACAAGCTGGTCGTGGATTACCCAGTCACCAGCAGTCGCAGTGACGGCTCCGAGGATCAGCGAGGGTCAGAAGAAATGGACCACCTTGTCTCCAGGATGGCTCAGCACAGCGTGGTGGGAGGAGAGGCTTCACGCATCGGGTCCTCCATAGAAAACAGCCTGGATACAGCGGCGTACAGGGAAACCAGACATTTCCCACCCCCCTCAGAACATTCCGTGCTGTCGCAACCAAACTCTGAACTTTCTGCAACAACAACAACAACAACGGCGGGGGGAAAACAGCACCACCCTGCGAAATATTATCATCATCGCGATTCGTCGGCGAGCTCGACGTCTACGGAGCCGGTGAACGACCGAAGCCACACCAGCCTGTCGCAGTACAGGATGGAGGACGCGCCCAAGCCGGCCAGCGAAGGGCTGGTGCTGCTGGGGATCAAGATCCCCACGGACGGGACGCGGCACAAGCACTACTTCCACCCGCGCGACCAGCTGCGCTGCATCGTGCTCTTCGCCGAGGAGGTGAGCGGGGAGGACTTCAGCAACCATATCCTGGTGCTGGCCACTCCGCGGCATCAGCGCTTCGACAACCTCTCGCAGACCATCGAGGCTGCCGGGCTGCAGAGCAAGAGCGTGCTGCATCTGGACGAGCTGGACTGAGAGCTGGGCAACCTTGTTTAACTGTGTCTGTTATTGACTGTGGGTGTAGGGGGCAGTGGATGGGTGAATGCCTCGTAAGGAGTAGTGGATTGGTGGACGACCCCACCCCCTTCCACGAGTCTCTCCCCGTGGGGATACCGGTGGGGTCTTTCGTAAAAATAGTTCCTCCACCTTATTGAAGTTCTGTGCTTGTAACTTCCTCAAATCTGCCACTCTCTTTGACTCTGCCTTTTCCTTTTTCTTTCAGTCATGTGCTATCTTTCTGACTTATAGGCCCATTCTCCTGCCTTTAAAAAAAAAAAAATCTTCCAAATAATTTTTCTCCTTTGAGCTCCGAAATCGGAATGCGTTAGCTGCATGCACCGGGAAGACCACTGAAAACCGGGCACATACGTACCTTACCCATTATGGACGTATGGCCTGGGAACGCAGAAGAAGGAGACTATGGGTGTGGGGCTTTCAATATGGAGAGCGCAGTTACATTCCTGAAACTGTCTTCTTCGGTGTGCCAGACCATCGAGGCTGCTGGGCTGCAGAGCAAGAACGTGCTGCATCTGGAGGAACTGGGCTGAGAACTCGGCAAATTTGGCTGTGTTGAAGCAGGGTTCCTGAAAACGTAGAGATTGTGCATGTCGTCGGTGAAAGTCAGAAACCTCGTAACTCGATTTTTTTTGAGTTAGATACATAGTCAGCTCTCTAATTTTTACCGCCACATTCCGCTGAAAGCTCGTATCTCTAACGACTTTCTATCTGCTGTAAATGAGGTTGTGTAAATTGAAGAAAAACTCCCAAATTCCCAAATTCAGATCTACTTAAGTACAAAAGCTTCGTGTCTTCGTTCTTTTCAAGTATTTTTTATAAAAAAAGTAATTTTAACAAAATACAGGACTGAACCGGCAATGTTTTGAACAACATATTCATCATAGTTAATGACTTGTGGTAAATGCAGTTAATTTTTAAAAATAATATTCATTTTTCTCAAAACTACCAAAATTGAGTTACAAGGTTTCTGACTTTCGCCGACAATATTTAATTTATGCACTGGACCTAGATCGCCTAAAATCTCAAACCATGCTTGACAGTTGAGATTTTCTCCTTTAAAATCTCAAGAAAGGGTCGTGAGATGACGCATTAAAATGACGATTTGTGCTTTCAACAAAGTGGTCACTTTTCAGTAAGCTAGCTAGTGATGTTGCTCAGACCATTGTGTCATTAAAATATAGTAATATAACTGATAACTTAGTATAGGTTGTGGTGCATGCAGTTTGCAGAATGTTATGCTGATCTCGGCTGGATGATTATTGGTAGCTTTTGAGCATAGCTATGGAACTCAATAGGGCATTTGCCACGAGTGTTTGTTCTCTCTACTAAACTACTAGTTTGCCCGCGCTCGTTCTGCCTGAGTTACACTGACCTTTCTAATTCAACTCTCTAAATTCAACTCAATGAAATTCAAGGTCGCCGACATGCGGCAAATGCCCTATTGCAGTATGGGTCATGTACTTAAATTGATTTGTTGGAGCACTAGCAAGAGTCCACTGCATATTATTCATTTTCTTCTTCTTCTTCTTCTCCTTAGGCAGCCAACTTCATCACGTTGAAGATTCTGCTGCACTTTAGGGGGTAGTACAAAAATAGAGAGAAAATAGCAAAAGATAGAGTACAAAGTGAAATGATAACATATTATGGGGGAAAAGACATGATCCCAAGATAGTCGGGAAATAATTGAAGTATTTATAGATACACATACAGCAAACAAACAACTACACGACAAGTGCAAAGTGACGTTATTTTATTCACAAGAGACAAAACAAAACTACTGGATATTTCGGCGAATGCGCCTTTATCAACACAGACAAACAATTAAACAGCAAACATCAAATATAGCAAAAGGAGCAAAAAGTAGGCAACAGAAGGAGCAAAAAACCTAGCCACACCAGCCTGTCGCAGTACAGGATGGAGGACGCCCAAGCCGGCCAGTGAAGGGCTGGTGCTGCTGGTTTTTTGCTCCTTCTGTTGCCTACTTTTTGCTATATTTGCTGTTTGCTGTTTAATTGTTTGTCTGTGTTGATAAAGGCGCATTCGCCGAAATATCCAGTAGTTTTGTTTTGTCTCTTGTGAATAAAATAACGTCACTTTGCACTTGTCGTGTAGTTGTTTGTTTGCTGTATGTTCCAGTGACGTTGCAGTCTGTTTCATTTTTTTTTTATAGATACACAGTTTACTATGTAGAAAGATATTTATGAGATTCAAAACCAAAGGAAGTTAGTTAGATATTTGAAGATTTGATTTGGAAAAATAATAAAAATGGGGTGGGGTGGAGGGAGAGGCGGTGATAGAGGGAAAGACGAGTTAAAAGTCATGCCCGACCATTAAATGCCCCCAGTCTAGCCAGGGACACCTGGCCCCACATGATGCATGTAGAGTGTGTCATGCACGACCGTTAAGCCTCCCAGATCAGTCGGGGAAACTCGGGCCCCACATGATGCATGCACAGGGGGGGGCAGGCATCTGTTTTTAGGTGTGGGTATACAGGGGTGGGGGGTGGGGAGGGGAGGGCAGAGGAATGGTTGTTTAGTAGAGGTGCTTTTGGAGGCCTCTCTTGAAGGCCACCAAAGACAGTAAAAGTGGGTGTTGTTTTTGTATGTTTGTGTATTTGTTGTGTTTTTACAAAGTGGAGTGAACTGGAGATGAACAGTATTATCGAGTTATGCCAGAAACAGATTGTATGTGGGGTTTTAAAAAATGAGATTTTATATGTGCGGAAGCAAACTGAGACTTTTTGCCGCTGAAAAATAGTGAGCATTTTATTTGTAAGAGAATAAATAATGAACTTCTATGTTTAAAAAAAATGCTGAGTGTTATTTACATAAAGAGGTATTTATTTTTTGTTGATTTCAAGTATGCCATGTAAAATGTTAACCATGGTGTGGGAATATTTTTGACATTGCAAAGAAATCATAGACGGTCATTTTGAAGGATGGATGCCAGACAAATGTTCTGGTTGTGTGTGTGTGTGTGCGCGCATGGTTGTTATTTTTGTGTGTGTGTGTGTGCATGTGCTTGTGTGTGATGTTTGTTAATTTATTAAAGAACTGTTAATTTATATGCCAAATTTTGTACACTCACAACTGCACCAAAGCACTGTGAAACAACTTCCACTTATCGGGAAGGGGTTCTTTTACATTTCAATGGGTTTGATCTAGTGCCATGCACCGTGTTGTGTCACAATACCTTGTCTGTACATAGATTTGAGCACTATAAAGTGTGCGTGCGTGTGTGTGTGTGTGTGTGTGTGTGTGTGTGTGTGTGTGTGTGTGTACGAGAGAAAACGAAAATCAAAACGAAAACAAAATTTTATTTAACCAGGGAAACACGAGATAAGCAATACAATGCTTTTTTCCACCCAGCCCTGGGGCAAATAGAACATTCAATAACAAAGTTAACTAACGCATGCTCAAAAGTGAAAAGGCAAATGGGTTACACAAAAAAGAAAGAAACGCTTGGGGTAATGAGAGGTGAGGAGTGGGGGGGGGGGGATAAGGGGGGGGGGGGGGGTATACTGAAGCATGTCACAACACACATAACACATGACTAATAATAGTCAAACATAGAAGAGGAAGAAGAAACAGAAAACAAAATTACATTTGATCTTTAAGATTTTGAAATAGAATATTTTGATATGCCTTTTTGAAAGAATTCATGCCACCTATTTGTTTTAATTTAGATGGCAAAGAATTCCACCCGAGTGAGTTAAACTGGTTTTAAAAAGATCAGTTCTGGGTTTAGGAAGAGAGAGAGAGAGAGAGAGAGAGAGCCAATGTATGTGTATATTGTATGTTTGATAAAAAGAGACAGACAGATGTTTTAACAATACATGTACCGCATTTTTGTGATTATAAGGCGATACTTTTTTCCGCAGACTGTGAGCCCTACGCCTTATAATATGACTAGTAATGTAGTAAGAAAACATAACAAAATCTGAATTTTGTGTGAAATTTGGGGAATGCGCTTTATAATCAGGTGCGCCTTAAACTCTGAAAAATAATGTACCATATTTTTTGGATCATAAGGCGCTTGTGTGTATAAGGCGAATAGGGCAATTTTCAAGAACAATCTGACAAAATTAAAGAAAAAACGCCCTCGTTTATAAGGCACCTCGCAAAAGAAAGTACTCGTTTGGTAAACGCTTGCCGACAGCCATTACTGCTGTCATAAACGACAGTTGGCTCCCTAGTAAAGGTAAAGATGTGCCACCCCCCATGCATTTCTCGGTTAATTCTATTTTTCCGTTTTTGCCTTTCTTACCATACATAAAGCTGTATTTTAGGAACATTTTTAGCTAATTACTTTTTTGGAATACTAACCCTAACCCTAACCCTACCCCTAAACCTAACCCTACCCCCCACTATGTACTGCAGTACACCGCGATTTGTCACAGTTGTGGTTCGTTGCGTTTTTCCGTCTTATACGGTGGGGGGTAGGGTTAGGGTTAGGGCTAGGGTTAGGGTTAGGGTTAGTATTCCAAAAAGGTTATTAGGTAAAAATGTTCCTAAAATACAGCTTTATGTATGGTAAGAAAGGCAATAACGAAAAAATACAATGAACCGAGATAGGTAGGGGGGGTGGCACATCTTGACCTTTACCGGCTCCCTTTTCAAATCATTGAACTTCCGTTTGTGCCACTTTCTGTTGTCGTGTTTGTACTTTTTTTCCGCGAAAACTGGTAGAATTTTGGCATTTTAAGCTCTACAACGATGCTTTTTACATACAATGAAGGGTTATGGCATCTGTTGGACGGTATCTTGGACGATAATAGGGATTTTGAAGCATTTTAACGTGAGTTTGTCGTATCAGCGACTCGTTACCACTTTCGATGTCTTGTCTGTGCTAAGCACGGAAATCGTTGCCTCTCTCCTCATGATTTTGTTCACTAATAGGGCGTCCTTGTTTATTAGGCGCATATGTCGAAATTGGAGAAAAACATATCGCCTTATAGTCCGAAAATTACGGTATATGTACTTGTCCCAGCAAGTGCCTTTGATGGGTAAAAAAAATTAAAAAATTGTATGTGTGAATGGATGTGTGTATGTGTGTGCTTGCGCGTTTTAGTGCATAAGTAAGTCATTATCTAAGAGTGGTGTAAAATTTAATATACATAATTACACTTGCGTTGTTGCTATGTTCTTTGTTTATAATGGGGTATTATTTATTATCAAAACCGCTTTGTTCAGTTATGTCTAATCTTGGAATGGTTTTCAGAGCACCAGTTTGGTGCTTCAGTCAGAACACAATGTACTTTGTTTTTTTAGTATGAACAAAATTAAAGGAACAGTGTGTGTGTGTTTTAATGCAATGCAAACTTTGAATGTGAAAGAAAAAAGTGCATTTGAAGTGGATGCAAAATGAACTTCAACTATACATTGATACAGTGGAACCTCCCTTATAAGACTCCCTCCCTTCTAAGACCTACTTCTCTGAGACATTGCCCTTTTTGTTAAGTATTAAAATTACCTCCGTTATACAACTCCCTCCCATTTAAGACCTCATTTTGGGTGATTTTTGAAGGTCTTATAAGGGAGGTTCTACTGTACCTTGTTTTGTTTCTATGGGTTTATTTGTACCTTAAAATGGATATTATACTGTTCAACATGATACGATCATCATTTTATGCAATTATGTCAGATTGAATTCAGCTGATTTTTCACAATGTATAATTGGAGCTATTGCTAAGTGCAGTGAAGCATGAACTTGAAGTTTATTAATTCAAGCTTTCTTCCTTTCCCCCCTCTTCTTTCTGTTGCGTGACCACATTTACATTTGACTATTCTGTCCTCAGCTGCTGTTAATATAATAGAAATGAGCCTTTTTTTTTAATCAGTTTGGAATGTTTTTGTAAAATCATTATGAATGGAAATGTTTCTAATTCAACTCGTCTGCTGTAAATAACTGCTGCTGTTTACATTATTTTATACTCCGTCCTCAACAATGGTTAAAACAGAACGAAAGGAGTCGTTTCCTATGATCAGTTGCAATGATCTTGTTAAATCATTAAGAACGGTATAATCCCAATAAAAGGTGTCTGCTACAATGAATGACTGCTGCTATTTCCATTATTTTATATTCTGTCCTCAGCAGTGGTTAAAATAGAGAGAAACTAGAGCGTTAAGATGCTAGATCACCAGCCGCGCAGCATTATTTTCGGCTACAGCGCTTCACCTCGCAGCAGATAACGAACCTGACCTTGACCTTTGATCTTTGTGTTCCAACCTGACCTACATATCATAAGTACCTATCCGCATGCTACATTTGAGCATCCTAGGTTCCTCCGTTCAAACATTATCGTGCCAGGTGCTTGGAAGCATTTTCAGCTCGTGACCTTTGACCTATGACCTCTATTTTCGAACTTGGCCTAGATACCTTTAGTACCTACCCGCATGCAAAATGTGAGCGTCCTAGGTTCCTCCGTTTAAACGTTATCGCGCCTGACAGCATTTTGGGCTTCAGTGACCTTGACCTTTGACCTGACAATTTTTTTTAACTTGTTCTAGATATCCTTAGTGCCTATCTGCATGCAAAATTTGAGCATCCAAGATCCCTCTGTTCAAACGTTATCGTGCCAGGTGCTCAGCAGCATTTTTGGCTCGTGACCTTGACCTAATATCCTTAGTACCTATCCGCAAGCAAACAATTGAGTGTTCTCGGTTCCTCCGTTCAAACGTTATCATGCCAGGTGCTCAGCATTTTCAGCTCGTGACCTTGACCTTTGACCAATAACCATTTTCAATCTTGGCCTAGATACCCTTAGTACATATCAGCATGTAACATTTGAGCATCCTAGCTTCCTTCGTTTAAGCATTATCGTGCCAGGAGCTTGGCAGCATTTTTGGCTTCAGTGACCTTGACCTTTGACCTTCAATTTCGAACTTGGCCTAGATATATTTAGTACCAATCTGCATGCAAAATGTGAGCCTCCTAGGTCCCTCCATTCAAACGTTATCGTGTTAACATAGCCAGATACTTTCTGGCTGGTAATGAGCCTTTTTTAAATTTTATTACCAGTTTGGAATGGTCTTGTGAAATTGTGACTGGTCACCACAAAATGAGTCAGTCATGTTGTCCCTGACTCACTTACCCCCAAGGGGCAATTTTAGGTGGAAAAGGGTCAAATAATCAATTTTCAGATTTTGACTTAGTCTTTCTCTACCTCACACAGAAGTATTGAAGTGAAAAAACAATCTTTTCTGCGTTAAAAGTGTGTTTTAAACAGAAACATATGGTTGTTTTGTACACATTTTGAAACTTTCCGGTTGCATTTTCTCATTTCGACGATTCCTTGAGTATACGACTTCAAATCTTCATAACTTTGCAACAAATCGTTCAATTTACTAAAGTTTTGGTTTGTTGGAAAGCTCTTGCACTGCACAATAATGATTTATTAATAACTCAAAGGTGACCCCTGTGACATTACGACTCATTTTGTGGTGACAGGTCACAATTATTATTAAAGGTATGTTCTGGATTAAAAACACCTGCTGCAAATAACTGCTGCTGTTTCCATTATAATATATATGTTTTTATTTTATCTTCTGTGATCAAGTATTTTTCATGAAATCTACTGCTGTGTGGTTCTGGAATTTATCTCGCATTGGTATCGCAAGCTAAACACTTCCAACTGTTATTGGAGAGTAGCCTTTGCAAGTACCAGTACCATCTGAGATTGAGTACATCATACCTATAACTATATGATTGTTATTATTTACCATAATATCGTTGGTGAAATTCACAAACCTCATATCTTGATTTTGGGGGGTTTGAGTTAAGATAGATAGTCAGCTCTCTAATTAGATGTCAGCTCTCTAATCAAGTCCCAAATTCAGATCTACTTAAGGACAAAAACCTCATGTCTTCGTTCTTTTCAAATATTTATTATAAAAAAAAGTAATGTTAACAAAATTCAGGACTAAACTTGCAATGTCTTGAACAACATATTCATCATAGTTAATCAATTGTGGTTAATGCGGTTAATTTTTAAAACTTTAAAAAAAAAAAAATTCTCTAAACTACCAAAATTGAGATACGAGGTTTGTGAATTTCACTGACGATGATTTCTGCTCTTGTCAATGGGGGGGGGGGGGGGAGAGAGAGAGAGAGAGAGAGAGAGAGAGAGAGAGAGAGAGATATGAATCCAAACGAAGAAATTCACGATTGTTTGTATATGGAGGGCAGTTGGACAGTAATATATGCATGTAATATCTTTCTTTAATGGAAAGTATGTAATTTGCTTGATAAAGGACCGACATTAAAATATAAAAAAAATTGTAGAACACATCACACTTTGATTAGTTTTAGTAAATTGTTGAAGTTAGAAGAAAATGCTTTCAGAGTATAATTAAATGAAAAATATAAGTTGGTTTTTGTTTGTTTTTTTCAAGAAAGAATTGTACTGAGGTTGTTGTGGTTTTTTGGTTTTTTGTACTTTATTGTGTAATGAAAACTCTGCAGTTTGTCTCTAAAAACTTGAAGAAAGAAAATGTGATGGATAGTGTGTGTGTATGTGTGTGTTTAATTGTGTGCAAGTGAGTTAGCAGATGCATACGTCCAATGTAATGAATCTAAATTTTTAAAATCTCATGTTTATGGAGAATAAGAGTGGTGTCTATGCAATAACATTTTCAAATTGAATTTGAACAGTGTGGAATTGAAAAAAAGCAATAAAATGTTTTTAACTTGAAATGCATGCTGACTTTTACTCATTTTGCTTTTGTCCTTGTGTGTCCAATGTTTGTAAGAATTACATGCTTTGAATATTGACAGTCTGTCATCAAGCTGACAGCATATTTGCCTCAGACACACAAGGGTTGCCACAGAACCCACACTGTCAAAAACTTCGGGGGGGGGGGGGGAAGAAATCCAAAATGATTGCTAACATAATTTTCTGAAATATTTCAAGTGTTCATGTGAGTGACACCAAGGAAATGCTTCCATCCTGAATATCTCAGTAAATGAGATAGGCAACTGAATGGGTTTTTTAATTATAAGTGCACCCTGAAATTTTACACAAAATTCAGATTTTGTTATCATACTTTCTTACTAGATTATTAGTTATCTCATCACACCTCTTTTGGCTGAGCTCCACTGGCTTCCTGTCAAATTCCGCTGGCAGTTCAAGATGGCTACTTTCGCTTTTCGTCACTTTGACAAAACTCTTCCTCAGTACCTCTCTTCTTCTCTCTGCACCTACCAAAGCTCTCATACTCTTCGTTCTTCTTCCCAGAAACTTCTTAAAGTTCCTAAGCGGTCCTTGAAATCTTCGGGTGAGAGGGCGTTTAGTTTTGTTGCACCAAACGTTTGGAATTCTCTCCCTGACCATACCCGTAACCAGTCCACTCTTCCTTCCTTCAAGTCCCAACTAATATGCAATACATTCTATTTTCATAGAGATGTATGGTTGTACCAGTCTGTTAGAAATGTTTGTACGAATGGTGAGTGAAAAGCGCATTGAGTTGCTTTGCAAGATTACGCGCTATATAAGCATTATTAATTATTATAAAGTGCAGGATTCTCAGTCTGGGGAAAAAAGTATCGCCTTATACTAGTAAAAAAAATACAGTATATCGTTGGTGAAATTCACAAACCTCGCATCTCAATGGGTTGTTTTTTTATAGTTAGATACATAGACAGCTCTCGAATTGTTCCCGCCACCTTCCACCAAAAGCTCGTATCTCTAATGATTTTCTATCTATGGTAAATGAGGTTGTGTAAATAGAAGAAAAACTGATGACCAAAATTCAGATCTAGTTAAGGACAAAAACCTCATATCTTCGTTCTTTTCAAGTATATATATAAACAATTTTTTTTTAACAAAATGCAGGACTGAACTCACAATGTCTTGAACAACATATTCATCATAGTTGTTCAATTGTGGTAAATGCGGTTAATTTTAAACAGGTTTTTTAATTTTTCTCAAAACTACAAAAATTGATACGAGGTTTTTGAAATTCACCGACGATATGTTTTACATACATGTGTATATTTTGCAGTTGCCATTCTTAGAAAATGAAACTCAAAGTTTTCCTTTTTTTTCAAACAGTTTATTTACAAAGAAAATGATGGTGTTCATAAATTGGCATTAATGCAAAACACATTAATAAATCGACAACAGTCCAGTAATTAGACATTCTTCTCACATTCTGCATTCATACACTAGCTACACATTCCAGTCATTAATTCGCACACGCTGCTTTGCAATCATTCAGCAATTACTACAGATGTGCAGAGCACATATTTCTGTACACATTTCTTTTCATACGCTCTCTCTCTCTCTCCCTCCTTCTCGGTCTCTCCCTCTGTGATATATCTGTCTCTCTCTCAGTACAAATTCCAGTTAGAGCAACAGTAGTTATACTTAGCACTCCACTTTCGTACCCAATCCCTTTCATCTCCCACATAAAGATATAATAATAATAATAACAAAGCAAATTAAGTCATTGACTCCTGGTGTTTGCTGTCTTGCACGTGCAGTACACTATTCAGTCTTAGTATTTCACCTCTAACCAGAAGATTCAACCCTCGTATTCAAGTCGACCAAAACTGGCCAACTGGAAATTCCCTCTATAAAGTACCTAATAATAATAATAAGTTTGCAAAGGAAGCTGGCGCCCTGATGGAGAAACGGGCAGAGGGGAGGTAGCAAGGGGAGGTAATGTGCAGGTGGTCTAGAACTTGAGCTGGAAGCCGGCGCCCTGTGCTGATGCCCCCTTGGCCGCTGTGTCCATGTGGAACCCTGACACGGGCAGGTTGCTTTCGTCCGCCTGTCACACAGAGAGAAATTCACCACGCGTTAACCCTTTCACCGCCAATGCCGCATTTATGCATCACAATGGTTAAAGGGAAAACATCCGATCCCAGGGATCGGGTCGTTCTCGCCAGAAAAGCTCTGCCTCGCACAACAGGGAACAAAGAAGTCGAACCGTCTCTCTCGCCAGCTGTGATTCAAATGTGGCGCGTGCTCAGCGCCTCCCCTCTTTTATAGTCCAGCCATGCCTTTAACCCTTTCACCGCCAATGTCGCATTTTTGCACCGCAATGGTTTAACACCCATGTCACTAAAAGACATCAAATCAGGGCCTGTTATCCGAAGACCCTATTTTATTAACCTTTTCATAGAAAAAGAAGTCGTACAACCCATACCACATACAACCAATACCACTAAATTTATAAGGAATTTGACGAATAAAAATATTGGCCATTCCTATTTCTTTATTTGTAGCATAAGAAAATTTGAAACCACCAATACAAAATTAAAAAAATTAAGATAGAATAAGGGCTCCCAGGGACCCCCATTTGGGGGTCTATGAAGTACTAAAATTCTAAAGGACCCTCTAAAAGAATGCAGGGGGTCCGACCCCAGGGATGCACTAGAAAAATTCTTTTTAGCATTCGCAATGCCACCGGGACCATCTGTCCCGCCTCCAGGACCCTCTATTCTGTAAGTGAAGGAGTCCCTGGGACCCCTTGTTTTGCGGGACGATTGGGAGCCCTGAGGACCCTCTATACTGTAAGTGAAGGAGTCCCTGGGACCCCTTGTTTTGCGGGACGATTGGGAGCCCTGAGGACCCTCTATACTGTAAGTGAAGGAGTCCCTGGGACCCCTTGTTTTGCGGGACGATTGGGAGCCCTGAGGACCCTCTATACTGTAAGTGAAGGAGTCCCTGGGACCCCTTGTTTTGCGGGACGATTGGGAGCCCTGAGGACCCTCTATACTGTAAGTGAAGGAGTCCCTGGGACCCCTTGTTTTGCGGGACGATTGGGAGCCCTGAGGACCCTCTATACTGTAAGTGAAGGAGTCCCTGGGACCCCTTGTTTTGCGGGACGATTGGGAGCCCTGAGGACCCTCTATACTGTAAGTGAAGGAGTCCCTGGGACCCCTTGTTTTGCGGGACGATTGGGAGCCCTGAGGACCCTCTATACTGTAAGTGAAGGAGTCCCCGGGACCCCTTGTTTTGCGGGACGATTGGGAGCCCTGAGGACCCTCTATACTGTAAGTGAATGAGTCCCCGGGACCCCTTGTTTTGCCAGAAGATTGGGAGCCCTGAGAACCCTCTATACTGTACGTGAAGGAGTCCCTGGGACCCCTTGTTTTGCAGGACGATTGGGAGCCCCGAGTATCATGGAAAGTTCTACGTGAAAGGGTCCCAAAGGAAGGGCCTTCTCATGCAGGACGATTGGCGTAGCCCCGAGTATCATGGAAAGTTCTGGCTGAAAGGGTTACAAAGGAAGGGCAACATCTCATCATGAGTTTGGCGTAGGCCTTTCCTCCTGAGGGCGGTTTGGCTGAAAGGGTTACAAAGGCAGGGCAACATCTCACCATGAGTTTGGCGTAGGCCTTTCCTCCTGAGGGCGGTTTGGCTGAAAGGGTTACAAAGGAAGGGCAACATCTCACCATGAGTTTGGCGTAGGCCTTTCCTCCTGAGGGCGGTTTGGCTGAAAGGGTTACAAAGGAAGGGCAACATCTCACCATGAGTTTGGCGTAGGCCTTTCCTCCTGAGGGCGGTTTGGCTGAAAGGGTTACAAAGGAAGGGCAACATCTCACCATGAGTTTGGCGTAGGCCTTTCCTCCTGATGGTGGTTTGGCTGAAAGGGTTACAAAGGAAGGGCAACATCTCACCATGAGTTTGGCGTAGGCCTTTCCTCCTGATGGTGGTTTGGCTGAAAGGGTTACAAAGGCAGGGTGCAACTCCCCAAAATGAAAAAAAATGAAAGGCAGGGTACAGGGGCAGAGCCCTGTCGGACTATTCAGGGCGGGCAAGTTAAGAGAGAGAGATAACGAGACAGACAGCTAAAATGATAGACAGAGACAGTTTGAGTCTGATAAGCCTTGTAAAATTATTACATTGCCTTTGTAAACTTCCAAGATAGAACCACCAAGTTCAAAACGCCCCAAATCGCTTGTGGTCAATTTTTGTCGTTGTTGTTGGATGAATTTTAAAAAAACTGAAGTTCAGTTTATGGTAAAATTAAAAATACTGAAATCAGTGTAAAAATGAAAGAGTAGCACCCATGCAAAGGGCAACATCTCACCATGAGCTTGGCGTAGGCCTTTCCTCCTGAGGGCGGTTTGGGCGAGTTGTGTCGTCGGCCGGGCTGCTCGCTGCGGGCGGGCCAGGTGGGGAACATGCTGGGGTCGGTGGGTAGCGGCGACTCCAAGAACCACTTGTGATCCACTGCCGTGTTCGCCTCAATCCGCTTCTTCGGGTCGTAGGTCAGAAGTCTGCAAAACAAATTTTATTATTTTATTTTTTACACTATCCCGACTTAGCCGTGCAAGAGAATCACTTCCCGTGCGACAAACACCCAACGCTGCCACCTATTCCCTGTACACGGCAGATTTCAGCACTTTTCTTATTTTTTTCCCGATAACTAAACAAATGAAGTGTTTGGCATCAACAGAAAGAGCAAGCACTGAACTAAACGGCTATGGTAGAAATAAATCATTGGCTGATACTGTTGGGACACCAACTACTAAGCCCCCTAGTGATGACAATAATGTCTAAGTTGCGGAGCCAGCGTGAGTGAGGTCCTCCTCCGAGGGCGCCACCACGACCGTCCATCAACAGCTCCCCAGAACATACTGATCCCCATGACTTTGACCCGAACGTAACAAGGGAACAGACTGGATTGATAATCGAAACTGAGGTCACCATGAGAGCAGGGCATGCAAGACCACATAATTCGAGACATTTTCTTTCTTTTTGATGATTGATGGAAATGACGCAGATGACAATGATGACGATGATGCTATGGAGTTCTGTATCGATCTGAGACTACGTGATGTATTCTATGCTTCCTTTCATAATGATATCCCAGTGTTAACCAGGCCCGAGAACAACAGACATGTTGGTCATAAATTTAGAGCAATACTCTCAGAATCGCATCCGTTAAGAGGATGAAGCTGGACTGTGTGGCTTCAGTCTTCCCATTGAGCCCACAGCCACTCACTCTGGGTAGGAGCCAGTCCAGGACTGAAAAAACCCTCGCCTCTGATGGGATTCAAACCCGTGACCTTCCAGCCAGCAGTCCGCGACTTTACCAGTATGCCATGGCGGCTGATGGATGCTATTTATCTTACAATAATTTATGTATAAAACCGACCTCTATTATATGACCCCTCCAATTTAAGATTGATACGATTTTTCCTAACTTTTCGGAAGTGTCAAAATGGAGGTTTGACTATGACGCCCCAGCCCAGTCCATCCCACTCTACCCAACAACGCAAAGCACTGTTAACTCATTCGCATCTCAACGATTTTGAATTATTAAAAAAACTCGCAAATCACTCCAGCCATACACACTAACAAAACATACATAAACAAAAGGAGAAATGAAAGAAGAATACGTGCTTTTACTTCAGGCTTAGACATAGGGAAGTGGTAGATCAGAAGTTTTTTATATAGTTTTTCTAAATAAAGTCTCTATATATATAGACTTTATTTAGAAAATCTCTCTACACCGATTGGTTACCCCACAACAAACCACTACAAAAGCAAAGTCAGAGGCAATATTGTGGTCTAAGGGAGCGAAGTGAGTGTGCACAGATTTATTTCCCTGGAAGCAAACGCATCAAACTGACAGCTATCTATTAATTCCGGACATATATGGCCGGAACGACTTGAATGAGTTAACCAAACGGACCTGTTGAGCAGGTCGAAGCCCAGGTCCGAGAACTGAGGTCCGAAGCGGTTGCGGATGGTGTTCTGGGGATGTTGCTGGAAGGAGGTCTTCTTGAAGCCCGACAGTTCGTTGATCCCCTCCCAGATCTTCTCATTGGGAGTGCCCAGGTCCTGCGAACATGCACATCCAACAATCTTATAGATAGGAATAAATTATGAACAATATTTTGCCCTGTGGAAAACATAGAGACGCAAGTCGAAAGACGTCACTTCAATAGACGATTTTCAGGAAAAACTAGAGGAGACCACTTCTTGAAAATTAGAGTTACTTACCTCCATTACTCGGTCAAATACCATAGCAACAATGCAACAAGCTTGAAACCGCAGGATGCGAGTCAGCGACTTGCAAACATTTTTTTTTTTAATGAGGGGTGGCCAATGGCCAAACTGATAAACTTGATGCAAAATGTGACGTAAAAATATAAACGACATCAATTTTAGAATGACGCTCGGTGTTCTAAGTGATGTATGTCTGCTCAAACACACGAGGCGAGAGCTGGGGATCTACCTGATGGTAGAGTAACTTCCCCTGTTTGACCAATTGAATTAGGCAAGATTACTCCCACACACCATGAAATTACTCCCCTTAATCATTTCCAAACAATTCCTATTGAGGAATGGAAAACTCAATATTTAGGTCATTTCGGGTCAAATTATGTCATTGTTTCTTCATTTAGCATCACGATCAGTGTTTTATCTTTGCAAATTGTTGTTTTACAGCTTTGTTAGATGATGCAGCTTGTCTTGATCAACTGGTTAAGTCCAACACATCGAAACAGCTTGGCATAAGGCTGTGTCAGACCAACTGACATAAGCTAGAACACCAAGGCTACATCAAAATGTTATGTTCTGCATATAGTTATGTGGGGATTGTCTTTAGCCATGGCAAGCTCCTAGCATAACATCAGTCCAAAATCCTCTGTACCATAGCGTTCAAGTGCTTCAGGTGTTGGGATGATCCCTGGAGTCTTTAACCCTTTCATCGCCACGGTTGCCTCTTGACACCACAATGTTTAACAGCCATGTCACGAAAAGGCATCAGATGAGGGTCTGCTGACCAATGACCGTATGTTCTTAATTTTGGGAGGTAAGGATAGGCCCTATTTTATGCACGCTGCAGAGGAATCCCCAATATTGCAGACGAAATTTTTTCTCTACCCGTGTAAGCTTAATGGTAAAATTTGGCTGAGGAATGGCTAGCGTTGAAAGGTTAAGCCAGGGTACGACAACAACAACTACACATCGAAGTTGACCAATTTTGACTTACGTCTCTATGTCTTACGTACAGCGATTTATTATTCACATGGTTCATCTCCTGACGAAAAACTACGATCTGACACACTGGGCTTCACATCTGCGCATCACAACAACGTAGCAAAGTTTCATGTGACATATTTTTTAAAGAAATAATGATGTTCAAAAATTATAAAGAGACATCCAAAAATATGCAGGTGATGCCCTGAAAATCTAGATATTTTGCACACTAATACTGAGCCCCTGATTTTCGGCAGATCGAATTAATGCTGACGTGTACCATATCTTACGGACTATAAGGCCGTGTACACACATAAGCGGATATTCCATGCGGAAACCTGCGCAATCCATAAATAAGTGAAACAAAGAAGGGAAACAATTTGCGCACGTGTCCGAGTTTCCCCTATATATGCATACACTTTTATCCTTCTTTCTTCCACTTAAGTAGGGTTTTCCGTACGGAACTTATGCGTCTAATGTGAACCCGGCCTAAGGCATACTTTTTTTTACCAGACTGAGACCCACACACCTTATAAATATCATGAATACTGATTTTTGGCAGATCGAACTAACGCTGACATGTGCCATATTCTACGGACTATAAGGCGATACTTTTTTCCCAGACCGAGACCCATGCGCCTTATAAATATAATATGATGAACAAAATAGTAAGCGACCTGAACGTGCGGAAGTGTGGCTGCGAGTTGGGACTCAGAATGAGCGGCGTGGGAGCAACGCCACTGTACGGCCCAGAAGATGGGACAGCAACAACAACAAAATTAAAAATAGTAAGTGTAATAACCAAATCTAAATTTTGTGTAAAATTTGGGGGGGGGGGCTTTTAATAAAGGGTGCCCTGTAGTCCGAAAAATATGGTAAGAAGATATAAGTACGTCAAAGATTTGTACAAACCATGCTACCTCAAAGTGGCAGAAGAGAGACGTACCTTGAATATATTTTTTATTTTACCTTGAAGATCTTGTTCAGCTGATCAATCTCCGACTTGCCGGGCCATAGGGCCTTCATGGTCAGCAGTTCAGCGTGGATACAGCCCACCGACCACATGTCTATGGGCTTGGAGTACTCCTGAAACAAACATACGTACACACACACAAACGTTCACTCATGCAAATACAAATGCAACGATTGAAAACGGTTACAAAAAATAACTAATATAATTAACATACCAAAATGTCACACAACTTTACTAAACCTTAAAAATTTAGCTAAATTTAATAACACCTTTTTACCACCACAGAGCAAACAACAATAGTTAAATACGGACTTTACAGTATTTGGGACATTTCATTACAAAATGAAACTCGTCACCAAGGTCATTCTGATCGCAGTCTCTACACACACACATGCCCCACTCACCTTACAGCACAGCAGCAGCTCAGGGGCGCGGTACCACAGAGTGACCACTATAGGGGTGTAGGCCTTCAGGGGAGACCCGTATTCCCTGGCCAGTCCAAAGTCACCAACCTGCACACAGTTGATAGGGTACAGTTTAGTTTATCACACATACAATACAGAGTGACCACTATAGGGGTGTAGGCCTTCAGAGGAGACCCGTATTCCCTGGCCAGTCCAAAGTCACCAACCTGCACACAGTTGATAGGGTACAGTTTAGTTTATCACACATACAATACAGAGTGACCACTATAGGGGTGTAGGCCTTCAGAGGAGACCCGTATTCCCTGGCCAGTCCAAAGTCACCAACCTGCACACAGTTTAATGGTAGTGTTTACTTCATCATACAGTTTAGTTTATCACACATACAACACAGAGTGACCACTATAGGGGTGTAGGCCTTCAGAGGAGACCCGTATTCCCTGGCCAGTCCAAAGTCACCAACCTGCACACAGTTTAATTGTAGTGTTTACTTCATCATACAGTTTAGTTTATCACACATACAACACAGAGTGACCACTATAGGGGTGTAGGCCTTCAGGGGAGACCCGTATTCCCTGGCCAGTCCAAAGTCACCAACCTGCACACAGTTTAATTGTAGTGTTTACTTCATCATACAGTTTAGTTTATCACACATACAATACAGAGTGACCACTATAGGGGTGTAGGCCTTCAGAGGAGACCCGTATTCCCTGGCCAGTCCAAAGTCACCAACCTGCACACAGTTTAATTGTAGTGTTTACTTCATCATACAGTTTAGTTTATCACACATACAATACAGAGTGACCACTATAGGGGTGTAGGCCTTCAGAGGAGACCCGTATTCCCTGGCCAGTCCAAAGTCACCAACCTGCACACAGTTTAATGGTAGTGTTTACTTCATCATACAGTTTAGTTTATCACACATACAACACAGAGTGACCACGATAGGGGTGTAGGCCTTCAGGGGAGACCCGTATTCCCTGGCCACCAACCTGCACACACCTTAATGGTAGTGTTTACTTCATCACAATAGGGCATTTGCCACGAGGGTTCGTTCTCTATACTAGACAACTAATTTGCCCGCACTCATTCTGCCCGAGTTATGCTGGCCTTTCTAATTCAACTCAGTGAAATTCAAGGTCGCCAGCATGCGGCAAATGCTGTATTACAGTATTTTTTTTGTATTTTTATACTTTTTAGTCAGAGGTGTCTCTGTGAAATTCGAAATGCTCCCACCTGGAGAACATGTCGCAACCAGAGGCACGCCACCCTTTTTTGTTTTTTATTTGCATGCGATTTTTGTGTGGCTGATGAGGAAAGAAAGGGGGGAGGGGTAAATTTGGACCAAATGACAACTTTTTCGTTGACACTGGTTTTGTGCTAAATGCATGGGCACACGGGACATCAGGTTATCGTCTCATCTGAAAGACTCCACATTCAGACCGTAAGGCCTAGTGTAGAGTGAGAGGAAAAATCTCCTGTACCCAGGTTCGAACTTGGGTTTATTGTATACGAGGCAAACGCGTTACCTCTGTGCCACTCGACACCCACAGTTCAGATTATTCCACACATAAATGCACTAAACACAATCACCACAATAAAATTCTAGACTTTTAGCAAACAAACAACTACACGACAAGTGCAAAGTGACGTTATTTTATTCACAAGAGACAAAACAAAACTACTGGATATTTCGGCGAATGCGCCTTTATCAACACAGACAAGCAATTAAACAGCAAACATCAAATATAGCAAAAGGAGCAAAAAGTAGGCAACAGAAGGAGCAAAAAATAAAAACACACACATCAAGATCAAAATAAAAACAATACTTCCCCTCTACAGTCCAACGTGTAAATGATACAACAAAGTTGAAACAACGTTGGACTGTAGAGGGGGTTTCAACTTTGTTGTATCATTTACACGTTGGACTGTAGAGGGGAAGTATTGTTTTTATTTTGATCTTGATGTGTGTTTTTATTTTTTGCTCCTTCTGTTGCCTACTTTTTGCTCCTTTTGCTATATTTGATGTTTGCTGTTTAATTGCTTGTCTGTGTTGATAAAGGCGCATTCGCCGAAATATCCAGTAGTTTTGTTTTGTCTCTTGTGAATAAAATAACGTCACTTTGCACTTGTCGTGTAGTTGTTTGTTTGCTGTATGTTCCAGTGACGTTGCAGTCTTTCATTTTTTTTTTCTAGACTTTTAGGCTTTTCTCTCTCTTGCCATTAGGTCTGTTTCTGCTGTATTCCATTTATGTCATCCGTGTGTGTTCGCTTTGTATTGCGTTTTTGTTTGAATGCATTATGAATGCTAATGTGTGTGCGCTTTGATTTGACTTCTATCAAGATTCAGCGTCATATTAATACTGTATGTTGTTGTTGTTGTGTGTGTGTGTGTGCATGAATGCGCTTGCGTGCATCAGACTGACCTTGAGGATTGCCCTTGTGGCTAGGCATCAGGTTGAAGTGTATGTGTGTGTGTGTGTGTGTGTGTGTTGTGTGTGTGTGTATGCGCTTGTGTATGTGTGTGTGCGTGTGTATGCGCGCATGCTTGTGTGCTGATGGCTGACCTTGAGGATGCCCTTGTGGCTAGGCATCAGGTTGAAGTGTATGTGTGTGTGTGTGTGTGTGTGTGTGTGTGTGTTGTGTGTGTGTGTGTGTGTATGCGCGCTTGTGTGTGTGTGTGTGTGTATGTTGTGTGTGTGTTGTGTATGTGTGTATGCGCTTGTGTATGTGTGTGTGTGTTGTGTGTGTGTGTATGCGCTTGTGTATGTGTGTGTGTGTGTGTATGCGCGCATGCTTGTGTGCTGATGGCTGACCTTGAGGATGCCCTTGTGGCTGAGCAGCAGGTTGGAGGTCTTGAGGTCGCGGTGCAGAATCCAGTTGTCATGGAGATGGGCCACCGCCCGCAGCAGCTGCATCATCAGAGTCTTCACCTCGCCTGAGATCCACAACACCATTAGCTCATTCGCATCGCAACGATTTTGAATTATTAAAAAAAAACTCACAAATCACTCCAGCCACACACACAAACAAAACATACACCAGCAAAAGGAGGGTTTTGGCATAGGGAAGTGGTAGATCAGACTTTTTTTTTAATATATAGACTTTATATAGAAAAACTCACTATAGTAATTGGTTTCCCACAACAAACCACTACAAAGGCAAAGTCAGAGGCAAAATTGTGGTCTAAGGGAGCGAAGCGAGTTTAGAAATGACCAAGGTATGGTGCACACACACACACAGACATGCACACACAGAGACACACACACACACACATACATACACAGAGAGAGAGACAAGATTCAAGAAGTTTAATCCTTTGACCCCTGTTGGAGCATGGAGGATACAAAAACAGTATAACACAAACATAAAACTCAATCAAATCCGCAAAAAATTCAAAAGCAACAGCGAAATGTCAGTTTTTGGAGAGCACTGAAAAAACCTCTTTTAAACTCTTTCCAAATTTTAGAAATGTACTTAAATTTAAACACATATGTCATCCTTTTTTAAACATGCTACAGAAATTGAAAACGGATTTTGGTTTCAGAAATTTCTTAGGAACACATTTTTCACGAAGTTTATTGTATTTTGGACATTCCATTATACAATGAAATTCGTCTCCTATCTCGCCCATATCGCAATTACGACAAATACGTAATTCTCTTGGAACATTATGTCTTCCAACTTCAATAGGCAATTTATGACACACACACACACACACTATAGTGTTTCTTGGGGGAAATGTAGGCTGACAATATCTTCAACACTACAGTCCTTATGTCATCCACTGGCTTACTTGAACTAACAAGTGAAAATATAACGTATTTAGGCAGCATGGCAAAAGGACAAAATGCAGAATAATAATTCCTGACAACTCAATAACAACTTAGACACAAAAACAACCAAAACACCAAAATTACTGGGACCAAAACATATTTCCGAGGCCTCTGCCTTCTTTATCAATCAATGGGCTGGTGATGATGCAAAATGGTTACACATATGTGACAGTGCATGGGAAAACCAAACATAATGGAATTTTGGCATAAATTAAGATTTACATTTTTCATGGTGGAGCAAAGATTCCTTGTTAATACACAGAAAACCGAATTGAGTTATCTTGTCTAGTTTTTATTTTAGAATTATTTGAAGTCTGGCATTCGAAATAGCATTTGCAGAAATTGGGCATAGAATGTACAATTTTGCCTCTTTGTTTATATTGACTTGATTTAGAAAACAATCAAATAAACAAATAAATCATTCAAAATTGTCTTTCATGTTGTGGATACTGTCAAAAACACATATAAATAGACATGAATGTGCCCTATATTGAAAATTGATATTTTGGGGGTTGTTGACTATTTTTGGCTTTTGCTAAAAACATTCTGAGCGACTTATGTAGGTTTTTCCCATGCACCATCACATACATACAGGCAAGGGAATTGGAAAAGTTTAAAAAAGCTGAAAATTGGGGGTCTGGGGCCACAGAAGGCCCCTAGTAGGGGTCCAGGGCGTAACGCTGAAGCTTTTTTGGTAATTGGAGCCCTAAAACAGCATTAGAATGGCTAAATTTGGTTACTTTTTTCTTCTTTTTTTGCAGAAAAGCAATGGTATTTCGGCGCAAATTTGCTGTTTGGCGGACAATTCCCATCCCTGACAAATAAGCATCTGACTGAACTGACCAACGCTGAAGGGATGCTTCATGGTCTCCATGAGGCTCTTCAGGTCATGTTCCACATAGTCCATCACGATGTAGATCTTGTCCATGTTGCTGCCCACCACGATTTCCTGCAACACAGACAGACACAAAGAACTCAAGAAATTTGATACGCATTTGTATTTCAAGTTGCAGTATTGTATCCAAACTTGATTGAGAATGTGAATGCGGTCTATGTTTCTTCTTAGAATTTTCATATTGTAACTATTTTACTCTTGTATAATTAATTGTGTGTGAGTGTGTGCGTGCGTTCATGTGTGTGTTTGTGTATGTGCGTACGTGCGTGTGTGTGCGTGCGCGCGAGTATGTGTGTGTGTGTGTGTGTGAGGAAGTAAGAGAACGTTGCGTGCAATCATCGTGTTTATCTTACTTTCTAATGATTGATTATTTGCCTTTAATGTTCTTGTTATCAATGTAAAGGGCACTGAGCTCATGTGAGAAAGAGCGCTATATAAATTCCCATTATTATTATTATTATTATTATTGTATGTAGCGAACAATTCAGCACACAAACTTTTAACTCGATAGACGATTCTCGT
The DNA here is from genome assembly GCA_017654935.2 of Phymorhynchus buccinoides. NCBI lineage: Eukaryota > Metazoa > Mollusca > Gastropoda > Neogastropoda > Raphitomidae > Phymorhynchus > Phymorhynchus buccinoides. Next base: position 44,450,886 of record CM065698.1, on the reverse strand, counting down.
AAGAAAATAAATAGGGGAGAGCACTTCGTGAAAACTAGAGTTGATTACCTCGACTTACTCGGTCAAAACCATAGCAACAATAGGGGCATGGTGTCGAAGCTTGAAACCGCAGGATGCGAGTCAGTGAATTGCAAACATTATTTTTTAGAAAAATGAGGGGCAGCCAGTATCCACAAACTGAAAGAACTTGCAAAATGTGAGGTAAAAATATAAATGACATCAAGTTTAGAATGACGCACGGTGTTCTAAGCGATGTAAGTCTACTCAAACACACAAGGTGAGAGCTGTGGAACTACCTGAAGGTAGAGCAACTTCCCCTGTTTGACCGATTGATTTAGGCAAGATCACTCCCACACACCATGAAATTACTCCCCTTATTTCCGAACAATTCCTATCACAACGTTATGCGTTCCTGTTTTTGTCGTTTATCATAGCCTGTATGTACATTTCTGTGCACCGTATTTCATGGACTATAAGGCAATACTTTTTTCCTAGACTGAGACCCCTGCACCTTATAATGTGACTGATAATATAGTAAGAAACAGTAATAATAAAATCTGAATTTCGTGTAAACTTTGGGGGGTGCGCCTTATAATCAGGTGTGCCTTGTCGATTTGTTTTCTTCTATTTTGTGTGTTTCTTCCTACATCGTTTCTTTTTTCTCTTTTCTTTTGTGTGTTTTTACTTTTCTTTCTTTCTTTCGTTTGTACCCTTTAATTCCTATTTTCTTTCTTTCCTTTCTTTTGTTTGTTTCTTTCTTTAAATTCTTTCTTTCTTGTGTAGTCTTTCCTTTCCACCCACACTATGCAGATCTCCCTAGAGTTTCTGTTCGTGTCTCCAATCTTTCTCATTTGAACACAGAGATTAAAGCGCACTAGAAACTGGAGGCGTTCAATGATTGGCTAAAACCATTGGAGGTAGATATAATCTATTATTGGACTGGAAAAAAAGAAAGAAAAAAAAGAAAAGGTGTGCCTTGTAGTCCGTAAAATATCATCGGTGAAAATCAAAAACCTCGTATCTCGATTTTTGGGGTTTTTGAGTTAGATACATAGTCAGCTCTCTCATTTTTCCCGCCACCTTCCACCAAAAGCTCGTATCTCTAACGACTTTCTATCTGGGTAAATGAGGTTGTGAAAATAGAAGAAAATCTCGTAAGTCCCAAATTCAGATCTAGTTAAGGACAAAAGCCTTGTATCTCTTCGTTCTTTTCAAATCAAAAAAAAAATATTTTAAGTAATTTTAACGGAATGCAGGACTAAACTCGCAATGTCTTCAACAACATATTCATCATGGTTAATCAATTGTGGTCAACGCGGTTAATTTTTAAAAGTTTTTATTATTTTTCTCAAAACTACTAAAATTGAGATACAAGGTTTTTGAATTTCACCGACAATATGGTAGTGTTAATTCTAACAAAACACCGTACAAACAAACACATAGCAAGCACAAGGTGACATTATTTTATTGACAAAACCCACCCACACATTCCCGACATGGACGATGTTCATATGCTGGGCTTTGAGCAGGGTGTTGATCTCTCCGAGGGAGGTGATGGGGAACCCTTTCTTCTCCTTCTCCATCTTGAGGTTTAATGGTCTTAACCCAGTGCAAGCTTTAGGTCTTTCCTTTCTGTTTTCTGTGCCCTCCTCGTTCCGTCGCGACAATGAGAGACTTAGTGCGATTTTTCTCACGCCAGAGGGCATGACGCTCATGTGGGGCTAATCCTCTCTATATTATTAGTTGGGGATAAAGAAAGAGAGAGAGACAGTGAGTGGTCCTACCATCACTCTCTCTCTCACTACGCCCAAGTAAGAAAATCGCGTGATAAGCCCCTAGTGCATTGACTGCCCTCTGGCGTGAAAAATATCGCCATAGGTTGACCATTGCCAGCATTGGTACCTGCGCTGTACTGATTCTGATCCTGAGGCGTTTCAGGGCTACGATCTCCCCTATGACCATCTTACAGCATATCAAGACAACTGCTATTTTAGAAACCCGGGCAAAAATGTGTTCAAAACCCACCCCCACCCACACATACCCTGACATGGACGATGTTCACATGCTGGGCCTTGAGCAGGGTGTTGATCTCTCTGAGGGAGGTGATGGGGAACACTTCCTTCTCCTTCTCCATCTTGAGGCACTTCAGGGCCACGATCTCCCCTTTAGAAACCCGGGCAAAAATGTGTTCAAAACCCACACATACATACCCTGACATGGACGATGTTCACATGCTGGGCCTTGAGCAGGGTGTTGATCTCTCTGAGGGAGGTGATGGGGAACCCTTCCTTCTCCTTCTCCATCTTGAGGCGCTTCAGGGCCACGATCTCCCCTTTAGAAACCCGGGCAAAAATGACAAAAATGTTTAAAACCCACACATACATACCCTGACATGGACGATGTTCACATGCTGGGCCTTGAGCAGGGTGTTGATCTCTCTGAGGGAGGTGATGGGGAACCCTTCCTTCTCCTTCTCCATCTTGAGGTGCTTCAGGGCCACGATCTCCCCTTTAGAAACCCGGGCAAAAATGTGTTTAAAACCCACACATACATACCCTAACATGGACGATGTTCACATGCTGGGCCTTGAGCAGGGTGTTGATCTCTCTGAGGGAGGTGATGGGGAACCCTTCCTTCTCCTTCTCCATCTTGAGGCGCTTCAGGGCCACGATCTCCGCCGTCTTGCGGTCCCTGGCTCGGTACACCACACCATACGTCCCCTCTTCGATGCGGTTCATGCAGTGGAACTCTTCCACGTTGCGACAACCCTGGAGGAAACAACCATGACATTGTTATTTGTTGTTGTTGTCTTAGGCCGGGTTCACATTAGACGCGTAAGTTCCGCACGGAAAACCCTAAACAAGTGGAAGAAAGAAGGATAAAAGTTTAAGCATATGGGGAAATTCGGACACATGCGCAAATCTTTCCCCTTCTTTGCTTCACTTATTTATGGATTGCGCACAGATTTCTGCACGGAATATCCGCTTATATGTGTACACGGCCTAACCCTGGCTTAAAGACTCCAGGGATCATCCCAACAGCCGAAGCACTTTTGTGGTAAACACAGTGGTAGCGCGTTCGCTTTGTGTCGAGCAAACCCGAGTTCGAACCTGGGTACAGGGGATTTTTCTTCGAAATCTACAAGAAAAAGCTAAAAACAAAATCTCTGAAATTAACAGAGGGTTCATGTACCCCTGATCAATTTTTGTTCAATTGTTGCTGTATATTGTTAATCTGAGAACGTACATCATCTTCATGTTCCCTTCCACTGAAGAAATTAGAGGACACAGGCGTGTTTTAAGGCCCACCTGTATAGCAGGCAGGTAGACGGGCAGGTCTTCCTTCAGGGCGATCGGTGACTGGGGAGGAGTGTCCTGCACGTATTCGCCTTCTTCCTCCTCTTCCTCCTCCTCTTCATCAGAAAAATTGCGCGACCTTGGTTTGACCTTGACCTCCGCCCCTTCCTCCTCCTCCTCTTCCTCCTCGATGTCCGATTCGTTCTCAAACTTGGACTTGGCAGGACCTGGGAGAACGGAAAAGAAAAAAAAAAGTAAAAATAATTGCGAATCAAAAACTAATTTCTAAAGTATATCGCCTAAAAAGTCTTAAAATAAACTACGTCTAAAAATGAATGAGTCTGCGTCTGTGTGTTAGCATAGACCATTTGCCGCGGTCAAGCGATTTTGAATTTCAATTTTTCTGTAACTAAAAGTGTAAATGAATAAGAGAGTTCACGTCACATTAACTATTCTGCATGCGTGTGTAACTGTATGCATCTGTGAGTGTGTGTGTGACAATGGTGTGTGCGCGTGTGTGAATGCGTGTGATTGTATGTGTCTACGCGTGCGTGTGTGGTAATGGTTTTCATTATTCATTTGTTGCGTTTGCTTTTTTATCTTTTGCAAAGCGCTGTGAGGATGGCGCTCCATCGAACAGCGCTATTATAAGCTACATTTATTACACAAAATTCAGATTATTTTATTATGTTTTCTTACTATTTTGTTAGTCACATTACAAGGCGCAGGTGTCCTGGTCTGGGGGAAAAGTATCTCCTTATAGTCCGTAAAATTTGTTATTTATAAAGAAAACTTTTACAGCACTTAATCTTAATGTTTCTGGTATGTGTATTTGTTAATTTTTGTTTTTTTCTATTTGTCTGTTTGCTTTTCTTTTTTCTCCTCTTCTGCTTCATTTTCATTGGTCACCCCCTAAAGTGTGTGCATTTACTTCTATAAAAAGAAGCTGGCCACCACCACAGAAGAAGGAGGAGGAGGGGAGAGAGAGAGAGAGAGAGAGAGAGAGAGAGAGAGAGAGAGAGAGAGAGAGAGTTCAGACACTTTATTTTACAAGGATAAGAATTTAGGCTGGGCCTAAACTTCCATTCTGTCCTTGGTTCTAAGCATGCAATACATAACTAATACTATAAATGAAAATCGCCAACAGAAACAACAACGATTAACAGTAATATAGCAATGACATGGTAGGCAGAGCATCAACATCAGCAATAAAAACAAGCAGAACAGAAAACTAACCGACCGAATCAACAAACAAATAAATAAATGAAAAACACCTCTTTCACTGCAATTTACTTCTTCTACTACCATTACTACTCCTACTACTATTAGTTACTACCACCATCACCATCGCCACCACACCACTACAGTAATATAGCAATGACATGGTACGCAGAGCATCAACACAGTAATAAGAACAAGCAAAACAGAAACCAACCGACCAAACAAAGAAATAAATGAAGAGAGAAAGGGTGTGTGTGTGTGTGTGTGTGTGTGTGTGTGTGTGTGTGTGTGTGTGTGTGTGTGTGTGTGAGAGAGAGAGAGAGAGAGAGAGAGAGAGAGAGAGAGAGAGAGAGAGAGAGAGAGAGAGAGAGAGAGAGAGAGAGAGAGAGAGAGAGAGAGAGAGAGAGAGAGAGAGAGAGAGAGAGAGAGAGAGAGAGAGAGAGAGAGAGAGAGAGAGAGAGAGAGAGAGAGAGAGAGAGAGAGAGAGAGAGAGAGAGAGAGAGAGAGAGAGAGAGAGAGAGATCAGTCCTTACGTTTGTGGTGTTGTTCATCGGCAGAATCGCTACTCGATCCTTTGTGATCTATAAAAAAAATGAAACGCAACAAAACATAAATAAACGCCCATAAGCAAATCAGTAAAGAGCATAATTCATGCACCAAAACCAACACAGTGGAACCTCCCTTATAAGACCCCCCATTATAAGACGCCTGCACTCCCCTTTAAAACCTACTTCTCCGAGACATTGCCCTTCTTTGTAAGTATTAAAATTACATGGGTGCTACTGGGAAATTTCAAAACATCCTGCAAGGGGGCGGCCCCGGCAGAGTGTAGGGCCAGCACACACACACATTTACTGCTCTTTTTTCACCCCTCTAGACTAGTACAAGTGCTACATTCCTTTGAATACAGCAAATGCTTACATAGGCCCTTTTTATTGTACAAGTTCTGAGTGTGTGTAACAAAATCGTTGCTTCTCAAATTCTCATAATCCGGCGACGCCGGCTCTAGGCAATTTAAAAATCCTGCACTTCAGAACATCCTGAAAGCAGGAGCATCCATGAAACTACCTCCCTTATACAACTCCCTCCCATAAGACCTCATTTTGGATGGTTTTTGAAGGTCTTATAAGTGAGGTTCCACTGTACCACAATGAATAAAAACAAAATGCAGCTAAAAAATATGTGCAACAAATAAAAGCCCCCCAAAACAAAAGAGACAAACAATTTATTCATAAACATCAGATAAAGAGTGCGAAGGATCATCACGTAATTGATAGTCTAGATGGTCAAAGAATAAGTTACTTTCCTTTGTTAGGATGACTCATGCAGTCTCCTGAAGCCAAATCTCAGCAAGTTTTGTCGTCGATTTTAATGTGTGCTTTTTCATTTTGTAGCAAAAAGATATCGAGAGTATCAGACAATATACTGCCAAGAAGACTGCTGGAACTTTGTTTGATTTTCTGACAATAACAATGATGAAAAGAAGGTAACTAGGAAATGAAGTTGATGAACTTGTTCAAACCAATCAGCATGACACAAGTGCAGACCTGGTTACCCCCTACACAAGTCTTCAGTAGTCTGGATAGCTAAAATGAGTAGTTTTGGTGTGAAATGTGTAGTCCTATTCATTAAAACCACCAAACACTGTTCACTGAAACAAAGTGGTAATCAAGAATTAAAGAGCACTATTATCAATCTTGAAGAGTAGTAGAGATCCAAATTGAGTAAAAAAAATACTTGAAAAGAGTATAATAAACAGGTCTGCAAGTGGTTCAGACCTGAATTTTCATCTTCAATTTTTTATTTTCCAAATTTCGTCGTTCTAAGCAAAACAAAAAGTTTTCTTTTTAAGTCCCAGAGACTTTAGAACAATTTTTTTTATATTTTAAATCAAAACTGACCAGAATCGGACTCGTCCTCCGAAGAGCTGGTTTTCTCCCGTCCTCGTGGGGGAGTCTTGTCCATGCGATCGTCATCCTCCGAGTGAACGTTGGCTTGAGGGGAGGGGGGTTCTTCCATTGCCTCCTCCTCCTCCTCCTCTACTTCTTCCTCCTCCTCCTCCACCTCCTCTTCCTCTTCTTCCTCCATCAGTTGTGGAGAGACGGGGGGTTTCTTCTCTTCCTCGCTGCGATCGTCGCCATGAGTGCTCGAGTCCTGGCTGCGAGGCGGGCGGGATCGGCTTCCTGAAAACGCAAGTGCACGCACAGACACACACACACACGAAAGCATACATGCACACATACACACACACAGAGCTATTTACAATGCTACAAATAACACAAGGTGGCAAGCTATAATAATTATAATAATAGTACATTTATATAGCGCCTTACCTCAAATGAGCCCAAAGCGCTTTACAATCAATTATTCATCAACAAGTAGATAGCAAAAATAGTATTTAAGAATGACACAAACCCGCAACAACGCATATACAAAGCAACTCTCTCTCTCTCTCTCTCTCTCTCTCTCTCTCTCTCTCTCTCTCTCACATACACGAGCTATATGCCCATAAATGTACCCGACTATAAAGCGCATCTTATAACAAGGCACACCCCCCAATCATTTTTACACGAAATTCACATTTTGTTATTATTATAGTTTCTTACTGTAAGGCGCAGGGTCTCAGTCTGGGAAAAGAATATCACCTCATACTATAGTCCACAAAATACGGCACTCCAACTCCAAGTGTAAATTTAACATTTAATAAGCGGTCATTTTTTAAAAAAATCAATCTTATTGGGAATATGTTTCATGTTTTGACATTTGGTAATTTATGGACATCACAGGGCTCATTGGCAGGGCATTTCTGTCAACTTTCATTGCAACCCTTCCAAACTCATGAAGAATATGCATTGTCATTTTAAAAAAAATTGAACTCAATAAGTATATATTTGATTAATAATTTAATGTAATTTGTGCTGGCCACAACTTGTTTAGATTAAAGAGACCCCAGGAAAAGGTCAACAGACGGGAGAAAATTAATCCAAGCTTGTTTTTTGGTCAGCTGTTTGAATGTTGATTAATAATTTAATAGAATTGTCAAATGGTTGCTATAGACAACTTCAAGCGTCATGCTCAGCAAATGTAGGACAATTCAGTCACTTTTTGTAATCTTGTTCCGTAATTTAGACTGGTAGGATTCCAACAAGCTTTTTGTTTACACACGCACACACAATAAATAAATGAGAGAAAAAAAGTGCTGATGTGCTCACAGCGACACGCTCTCAAGGTGGGAGCAGCCTGAATTTCGCAAAGACAAGTCTCTGTGATTAGAATATACAGTGGAACCTCCCTATTAGACCTTCCCTGTTAAGACTCCCTCTAGGATAAAATTTAAAAAAGGGTTCATCGATTTTTTTTCCCCCCCTCATATCCCAGTGTGAAGAGAATACCCTACCTCATGAAATAAGTAGGCCTAGCCGGCGTCTAGCCAATCAGAATTGTTTGTTTGTTCGCCAGTGTGAATTTTACGAAACTAAGTACATGGCTTTGTACATCGATTTACCAGCAAATATGTAGATTTACACCCTCCTGCTCTATTTCTTGGTTCTTTCCGTGGTTAGGGATAGGCTTAGGGTTAGGGTTAGGGTTAGATGGTCATAGTTCGCATGCGACAGGTAGATATTTCATGGCAGGTACTTATTTCTTGTGACACCGGACTGCCGAGTATCCACCTCCCTATTAAGACCCCTCCCAGACCAGTTTACCCCCTACACAAGTCTTGAGTAGTCCGGATAGCTGAAATGAGTAGGTTTGGTGCAAAATGTGTAGCTTTATTCACTAAACCATCAAACAATGTTCACTGAAAATGAATAGCAATCAAGAATTAAAGAGCATTATTTTCATTTTTGAAGAGTAGTAGAGGTCCAAATTGAGTAGAATACTACTGGAAAAGAGCAGAGTAAACAGGTCTGCCCCTCCATATTCAGTCCTTTTTGGGGGGTGACTTTTCAAGGTCTAGGTAGGTTACACTGTACCAAATACCAAATTAATACAAAAATACATGCAAACATGCAGAGAAATATACAGGTCCTTACTCCCATTGCAAAGGAACGGGTGCACCTACACAAAATGAAAAACCCTGAAAGGCCGGGGTCCAGGGGTAATGTCCCCCTGCAGCTGAAGAAAAAATTGATTTATGAAGGTATTTTACTTTGCTTTTTGCACAATTTATACAAATATCACTTTTGACTTATTCATATTTTCAGAAAGGCCAGAGACAACAGATTAACAGGCAAAAAACAGAATTCATCTATCTCTAATAGTTCATTTTTAACAATTTTTCAATCAATCAAATCTCTCTCTCTTTCTTTCTCTTGTGGCTGCCCGACTTTAGCCTCCTTTTCCTGTGCTGTATCACAAATGCTTATTTTAAAGTGTTCGAAAAATACAGTACACAATGACACAAAGATCTTGTTTGACAATTTTTTTTTTTTTAAAAGGAAATTCCTTTTCTGGTTAAACTGAAAAACAGGAAATCCTTGTATACCAGAAAAGTTGCACCCATGCAAAGGTACTCCAGTTCTTGCTGCATGAACTTCGTTGACAAAAGAAACAGAGGGATGGGGAAGGAGGGGGTGTGAACTTCGTTGACAAAAGAAACAGAGGGATGGGGAAGGAGGGGGTGTGGAGGAGGGAGAAAAAAACTGCAATAAACAAACTTTCAGTTTGGGCTTTAAAATAGATTTTACACACAAAAACAGAGGGGAAAAAATTGAAAGTAAAAAAGAAAATATGGCATACGTCGATCATCGTCATCATTGCGGGGTCGGTCTCTTTCGCGCAGGTCGCTGCGATCTCTGTCGCTTCTCTGGCGGCGATGTTCTTTCACTTTTCCACCTCGCCCTCGCTCCCTCGTAGGGGGACGTTCCGCAATGCGATCGACGCTGCGATCCATGCTGCGATCGACGCTGCGATCCATACTGCGATCGACGCTGCGATCGATGCTGCGATCCACGCTGCGATCCACACTGCGATCCACGCTGCGATCGGCCCTCTCCATTCGCCGCTCATTTCGTGAACCTTTCTCTCTCGGTCTGGTCTCTGAAAAAACAAAAAACAAAGAAAACATTGGGAGTTAAGCCGGCGCCACACACGCGTAAAATCGTATGGGGATGATGTCCAGACCTGGTTACCCCCTACACAAGTCTTGAGTAGTCTGGATAGCTAAAATGAGTAGTTTGGGTGTGAAATGTGTAGTTCTACTCATTAAACCATCAGGTAAAGGTAAAGATGTGCCACCCCCCCCTGCATTTCTCGGTTAATTCTATTTTTCCGTTTTTGCCTTTCTTACCATACATAAAGCTGTATTTTAGGAACATTTTTAGCTAATAACCTTTTTGGAATACTAACCCTAGCCCTAACCCTAGCCCTAAACCTAACCCTACCCCCCACTATGTACTGCAGTACACCGCGATTTGTCACAGTTGTGGTTCGTTGCGTTTTTCCGTCTTATAGGGTGGGGGGTAGGGTTAGGCTTAGGGCTAGGGATAGGGTTAGTATTCCAAAAAGGTTATTAGCTAAAAATGTTCCTAAAATATATGGTCAGAAAGGCAATAACGGAAAAATAGAATTAACCGAGATAGGTAGGGGGGGTGGCACATCTTGACCTTTACCAACCATCAAAAAATGTTCACTGAAAATGAGTAGCAATCAAGAATTAAAGAGCTATATTATCAATTTTGAAGAGTAGTAGAGATCCAAACTGAGTAGAAAACTACTTGAAAAGAGCAGAGTAAACAGGTTTGGGGATGCGATACGATTGGGTCACGTGAGTCATGATTCAAGTGAAATACTTCCGTCTAAAAATAATTCCGCCATTCTCACTCACTATACTCAGGTAGACCCAACACATGAATGTCACGTGAATCACGACTCACATCGTAATAATCGCATCGCATTCAGATCGGAACCGTATAGCAGGCCCTTTAAAGATCATACCAAGCATTTTGTCTGTAGAATGTAACTAAATTTAAACACACAAAAGACAATCTTACACTACAGCACACAAAGTAAACAAGGCAAAATGTTAGATGTTTCATCTGAATATTTTTCAATTATGAAAGATTTCCTGCTGTATAACAATAACTTTACACAGTAAAAACAAGATGGGTTTTTTTCCACTTCTTCCCCTCAAAATTTTTTAGTTCCGTGTAACTGAAGAAAAAGTTGAACATTTGCCAGAAAAGAAATGGGCGTTTGGATTCTTTTACTATTTTTTAATTAAAGAAAAAGTTTTTTGTTATAATGAAAAAGTAATAACAGCACCAACAAAAATTTGACCAATGTGTTATAAGAATTAAATAAAGCAACATCTAAGGAAAAGAAAATATAAACTTTGCTTTAATACATACGCGCACAACTCACTTACCCTCACCTCTTTGCTGCATTCGTCTCTCCTCTTCCTTCCGTCTCTGTTTCTCCATCTTCTCTCGCTCCTCGCGCAGACGACGCTCGCGCTGCTTCTCACGCTCCATGTTCTCCAGCCTCTCTCTGAAAAACGCCAATCTCAGGCATCAGAATAGTCTGAAGTCCAACCCTCTGAAAACCACCGTAAAAATGCCATCAAGGCCATAGACTGAACAGAGACAAACACTGAAATGGATAAAAAGGCAAAACCTCTGACAAGAGATGCCAATCCTCTATCAGAAATTCTTAATCCTCTGAAATAAGCAGATCCTCTGACAATTCTGATGCCTGAGCCATGAACACCGTCCTTGAAGTACAATATCTTTCTCTCTCTCCCTCCCATCCTCTCCATTCTCTCTTCCTCCCTTCTTTCTCTCTCTCACTCCCATCCTCTCCTCTTCTTTCTCTGTCTGAGTCTCTCACTCCCATCCTCTCCTCTCCTCCCTTCTTTCTCTCTCTCCCTCCCCTCCTCTCCCTTCCTCTCTCTTTCTGAACTCACCTTTCTTTCAGTGATTCTTTCCTCTTCTTCACCTCTTTTTAAGTCACACTGCTCTCTCTTTCTTCTCTCTCTCTCTCTCACACTCCCTCCCTTCCTCTCTTTCTGAACTCACCGTTCTTTCAGCGATTCCTTCCTCTTCCTCGCCTCCTTGCCAGGGTCGCGCTGCTCCTCTCTGGTCGCCCAGTCGTCCCTGGCTGCTGCATCATTCATTTCCTGCTTGTACAGTGTCGCCTCTTTCTGTGCCTGTTTATTATATGCTGCCGCCTCTTTCTTTTCCTGCTTGTATAGTGTCGCCTCTTTCTGTGCCTGCTTAGTGTATGCTGTCGCCTCTTTCTTTTCCTGCTTGTATAGTGTCGCCTCTTTCTGTACCTGTTTATTATATGCTGCCGCCTCTTTCTTTTCCTGCTTGTATAGTGTCGCCTCTTTCTGTGCCTGTTTATCGTACGCTGTCGCCTCTTTTTGTACCTGTTTATTATATGCTGCCGCCTCTTTCTTCTCCTGCTTGTATAGTGTCGCCTCTTTCTGTACCTGTTTATTGTATGTTGTCGCCTCTTTTTGTACCTGTTTGTACTGTGCCGACTCTTTCTGTACTTGTTTGTACTGTGCCGACTCTTTCTGTACTAGTTTGTACTGTGCCGACTCTTTCTGTACTTGTTTGTACTGTGCCGACTCTTTCTGTACTTGTTTGTACTGTGTCGCCTCTTTCTGTACTAGTTTGTACTGTGCCGACTCTTTCTGTACTTGTTTATGCTGTGTCGCCTCTTTCTGTACTTGCTTGTATGCTGTCGCATCTTTTTGACGTTTCTCCTTTTCCTTCTGCCGCTCCCGCACGATGATCTCGCGCGCGTCCTTGAAGTTCCTGACCCCTCTGTCCTTGACCTCTGCCCTCTCCACTCGAGTGTGATGTTCTTGGACGTGGCGGTGACCTGTGATGATCAAGCATACATGCCCTTTAACCCCTTCACTGACTGCCCTGTGTCTGTTACAAGGTGTGTGATGTCATTGGCAATGTCATTAAGCTTTGATGTCATATACTCCTACAAATACTGGTTTTTGGCTTAGACAAGTCAGGAAAGATATATCTCTAGACCATTTTCTCTGCTTGAGTCCAACAGTCTCTTTTAACCCTTTCGCCGCCAGCCAATTTTCAGCACAAATGTTTCCATTAATCTTACCTGGGTAGAAAAAAACACACATCTGCAATAGTTGGGATTCCTCTATCATAGTCTATGACATATTTCAAGTAAGGCCTATCCTTACATCCCAAAATAAAGAAAATAGGGTCTTTGGATAACAGACCCTGGTTTGATTCCTTTTCACATGGGTGTTGTTAAATCACTGTGGTGCAAAAATGTGACAGTGGCGGTGAAAGGGTTAAATTCTATCATAAGAAAATCGATAATTTCTCAACCTTTCCCCAGCAGTGATGGGGTTAATTGTAATTTAATGTAAATCATATAATACTTGACTCAAGTTGAAGGCAGTATATAATTCAGTAATGTCCAGAGGCCCCGGTCACAGGTCATTGACCTATTAAAATTGAAAATGCCCTATCGTGTTCTCCCCTGTCAGGACAAATGCCTGATTAATTTTTTAACACTGGCACGCTATGTCTTATTGATTTCTGCAAGAGCCAGAACATTGCCCTATTGATTTATCTTGTCTCAGGACAGTTTGTCCTATCACTTTTCGATCATCGGTACATCACATTTCTGGCCAAGGAGAGATAACTTATGACAGAAAAGAGCACATCTGATTGCTTTTTCAGTTTTAAAACAGATTATCTCCCCTAGGGGCAGAAATGTGAATATTACAGACCTGCCTACTTGGAATTTTCCCAATCAGTAGCCCAGCCATCAATTTTCAGTAGCATGGCAAAAAATTTCGTAGCATCCACAAACGACGGCAATCAATTTGTTCTCTTCCTGAGCCGAAGCGTACTGTTTATGTTTCGCCGATTGAACGTGTTGACGGTCGTCTCTACCGCCATGATTCACAGCGAAGTCTGCATGGCAGAGGTTGCAGTGAGCATGGTTCGCACCAAGTCGACTTCTGACGATGCAAGGCCACTCCTCCGTGTAAGCTATTTTGAAAACTTGTGCGTCAGGCCGATGTTTTTTATTAGAACAAGATGGTGTGCCCGATGATTTTCGTTTTCTGGTTTGGGTTCGGTTTTTTTCGTTTGAAACATCTCCCGAATCGCTACGGCTGCTGGAGTCCGCCATTTTTTCCAGAGAAAGTAATAAGAACGCATGCGCAGTCACTGATAAAAACGGAAGTGACTAGGTTATCGCGCGTGACACGGCGTCTGCTCTTAGAAACAGACAAAACCGGGAACGGCATAAGCAAAAATAAAATGCGGTGGCATTTTGTTTTCTCCGTAGCAATGTTAAGGTTGCCGTAGCTCCGTAGCCAAACTTTATTTTTCGTAGCTGCTACGGCCAAATCGTAGCAGTAGGCAGGTCTGATATTATTACTGTATTTTACGGACTATAACTAAGGTGCACCCGACTATAAAGCGCACCCCCAAAATTTTACACACAATTCATATTTTCTTATCATTAAAAGAATAATTATTAAATTAAAAGTAAAACTAAAATTCAGTAAAAAATAAATAAACCTAATAGGCCAAGACAACTTTTTTTAAAAATAAAATAATAATAATAATAACCTGAAACAGATTGCAACGTAACTGGAACATACAACAAACAAGCACACGAAGCATAAAATGACGTTATTTTTTTGTACATGAGGGAGAACAAAAAATTCTAAATGTGTTTTTTTTTAAACCACGACTTACGCTCTCTTTCTCTCTCCAGCTGATTCTCACGCTCCCTGGCCAGTTTCTGTTGCTTCTCTCGGCGCCGTTCCGCCTTGTGCTTGCGTTTGTGGGACTTCTCCTTGCGCACTGGACCGGCCTGAGACTGGGGAGGTTTGATGTTGAGGGCATCCCGCTCTATCTCCCCGTCGTCCGAGGGGATCTCAATGACGTCTCTGAAAATGGGCAAAACCACCTACTGCTATAACAATTAACACTTTTTTCCTTGAATAAACAAACACAACAATTTGAACAAGTGCAATTTACTGCTGAGTCACACTCACAGTTCACAAGAAGAAAACTAAGTAAAAGAAGCCATTGAGATCAGGGAAAGAAAACCCAGCCTGAACAGAGACCAAGGATATGACTTACCGTTACCCCCCATTTACAATTCTCTACTGAACATTAATCCTTTTGCTGCCCCACGACGTATATATACGTCCTCTATAGCGCTTCAGTACTTGCCACCGACGTATATATACGTCGCCGCTAAGCAGCGATATTGCCGTGTTCAAAAATAGCGCGGCAAGCCGGCGGCGCATGCGCAAGTAGTAGGCGGCACTGAAGGGATTAATCAGACTGCAAATGAAAACTCAGTGGACAATACCAACAGCCCCCACAACTGGTTGGTATAATTTCGTTTCACACGCTTGATTAATGTTCTTTCAGTTAGGTTGTATCTCTGTCATGTTGTTGCACCTAACCTGAATTTCTCTTTTGGAGATATCAAAGTATACTTGAACTAGACTTGAACCAGTATGGGTTGAGAAAGAAAAGCAGTGAGCTTTTCTCAAATTCCTCAAACGTAATTTTCTTCTTTTTTTGGTTTCCTTCTTATTTGGCTTAGGACTCAGAGTAGGAACTAAAACTAACACAAGTGCAATTATCATCATAATTTTGCCTCTCTTCATGTGATGGCATTACTTAAACTATCGTTGTTTTTTTATGAAAACCATAGATCTCCTTTTCATTACACTTTTGTGATAAAAAGTCAATGACATAAATTTGGTATTTGGTACATTCTAGTCACAGAGACAATTTAATTATTTATAAATTTATTTGTTACCCGGCCAGAGGCCGAGGTATTGACTATTGACTATTGCGATCAGTTTGTGTGTCTGTGTGTGTGTCTGTCTGTGTGCCTGTCTGTGTATCGATTATCTTAAAAACTACTGTTTGGATTTTGATTAAAATTGGCAGAGGGGTAGACAGCTTGAAAAGGAAGCTTCCTTTCGTTAATCAACACCGTGCTGACCTTGACCTTGAAAACCGAAATTTCCTTCTTTGGGCTATGTCATTTTCCCCCAGCTTTATCTCGTGAACTAGTGAACAGAATCGCTTCAAATTTTGTGTGATGTACCATGGTGCAAGGAAGTTTGCATAAAAGTTCATCTGTATCTCGTGAACTACTGAACAGAATCGCTTCAAATTTTGGGCTATGTATTTTATGCGTTCTGTAAGGGTGGAAAGTGGTGTGTTATATTGGGGGGTGGGGGGGGGGGGGGTGGAGAGGACATGGTGCAAGGAAGTTTGTATAAAAGTTCAGCTGTATCTCGTGAACTACTGAACAGAATCGCTTCAAATTTTGGGCTATGTATTTTATGCGTTCTGTAAGGGTGGAAAGTGGTGTGTTTATTGGGGGGTGGGGGGGGAGAGGACATAACTCTGGCCGGGTTTGCATTGTCACAATGCGTTGCTGCCACTAGGCGATGCCCTTGTTTATTATTGTAAGCGCTTACTGGCTTAGGGCTTGTTTAAGAATAAGCGCATATAAATGCTCTGCTCATTATTATTATCATTTTACTATTGTATTTTCTTACTATATAATTTAGTATATATATTATCACTAGTCATAATATAAGGCGCATGTGTCTCGGTCTGGCAAAAAAGTATTACCTTATAATCCGAAAAATACGGTATCATAAAGACACCTTCAGTACTTACACATCATCTTTGCTGTCGACTGGCAACGCCTTTTGGGTGGGAGGCGAGGTAGCC
This sequence comes from Phymorhynchus buccinoides, assembly GCA_017654935.2. Lineage (NCBI taxonomy): Eukaryota > Metazoa > Mollusca > Gastropoda > Neogastropoda > Raphitomidae > Phymorhynchus > Phymorhynchus buccinoides. The sequence goes on along the minus strand of CM065698.1, from coordinate 44,434,646 downwards.
AGAGTGACCTTCCTCTGCTGATCTCCTTTGCTGATGACGAGGGCCTTGGTCTTCTCTCTCTTCTTGTACAGCTCCGGACTGGACTTTAGCTCCCCCTGTTCGAAGGAACTGTCCTGGGAGCTGCTGCTACTTGAATCCGACATGGTCAACTGAAAATGAATTGAATCTTTGTTAGAAGTATACTACAGATCATTCTTACTAATGTATATAAAATAGACAATTTTTACTCAAAGGGAAACAATTTCAACTAAAAAGCTTACTTTATTTGAATCTTATCAATCACATGATGATGATCATTGTTTTCAACAATAATTGTGTACAAATTAACACTTAGTTATCAAAATAATACTTTTGTCAGCATTCACTGATTCAGTTTTTCTTAACTCCAGCACACCAAGTAGAAACAATACAGTGGAAGCTCCCTTACAAGACCTCACATTATAAGACTCCCTCCCACATAAGACCTGCTTCTCTGAGACATTGCCCTTCTTTGTAACTTATGTAAGTATTAAAATTACCTCCCTTAAAAGACCTCTCCCTTATAAGACCTCATTTTGGATGATTTTTGAAGTTCTTATAAACGAGATTCCACTGTACTTTAAAAATCCTTATTCAGTTATTGGCCTGAAAGTTTTCAAACTTTAAAAGGAGAAATATCAGAAGCTTAGAATAATAAAATAGATTAGCATGTAGTTTAACAGCAGCACCACCACTGCCCACTTCAAATTTTATCTTGTACAAATGCTACTTTGCCTTGCTTAGGTTTGAATGGTCAACTTAGGACGATGATTTGACCACCAGGGGGCAATCAAACCAGTAGAGGATTAGCGCATGATACTCTTAGTTGGGCGTAGTGAGAGAGAGATAGGGAGATAAGTCCCTCCCTCTTTCTTCCTGAATATTACACCCCTGCCTATGATTCTATGAAAGAATTTTTTTAAAATATTATTAAAAGTCAGACTCAGAGTGTAGCTGCCCACGTGGCAGGGTAATTGAAAACGGTCACACATGTAAATTTGTAATGTTCTCATACTAGCTGGTGCATTTGTTACATAAATTGTACCATAGTCCATAGTATTCAAGTGCTTCAGCTGTTACCTGGAGTCTTTTAGTCAGGGTACGACAACAACAATAAAATATTATTCCATTTGATTTATGGCCCAAGCTAAAATCATCTGCACATAGTGACATACACACATACACACGCATATATACACACACAAACAAATGCACATACACAAACACACACATGTTCATGCAAGCACCCAAAAAGGGCATCCATGTCGGGTAATTGTGTAAGTCTGTGAGTAGGAGGTCCATACATTTTCGTCATGATCAGTGCAGTTGTTCATGTACATATAGACAGATAAACACACTTACTCTTACTCTTGTTCCCATTACATGACAGAAAAAACGAAAATAATTGTAGAGATAAAAGACTAAAAAAGAAAAATAGAATGGTACTGATTTACTATTTAGGGAGAGCAGGAAAGAGAGAGAGAGCGAGAGAGAGAGAGAGAGAGAGAGAGAGAGAGAGAGAGAGAGAGAGAGAGAGAGAGAGAGAGAGAGAGAGAGAGAGAGAGAGAGAGAGAGAGAGAGAGAGAGAGTATGACTCTGAGTCAGAATGGTTTTATAACGATTCTGAGAGAGAGAGAGAGAGAGAGAGAGAGAGAGAGAGAGAGAGAGAGAGAGAGAGAGAGAGAGAGAGAGAGAGAGAGAGAGAGAGAGAGAGAGAGAGAGAGAGAGCGAGAGAGAGACTCACAGAGAGAGAGAGAGAGAGCACACATGCACACAGGTCATTGTTCCCATTGGAAAGCACTCCCATTCTTATACTAGTTATAGGTATTGAACTAATAAGTATAATCCAATAACTGAATAAGAATTATGAGTACAAAAATTATGAACAAGTAAGGGGTTGATGGGAGGTGCGTGTTAGTGTGTTGTGTTATGATTATATATGCAATGCATTCTCTAATGTATTCATTTTCATAGAGATGTATGGTGAGGATACATGAACCAGTCTGTTACAAGTATTAGAAATGTTTGTATGAATGGTGAGTGAAAAACGCATTGAGTTGCTTAGCAAGATTATGCGCAACATAAGCATTATTAATTATTATTAATATTATTATTATTAAACAGAACCATCAATGTGATGCACGATGACAGAATGACATGAATCACAAGTCATGGAAATTGCAAACAGATAACTAACCCAGTTCACAGCCTCACCCCCGTCTTATTTTTGCTTTTGTCTCCAGCGTGCCATAAATGTTTAGAATTACTCACAATTCTTCCAAAAACTGAATGTGGCTGCTCATGTGGCGGGGTAATCAAAAACGGTCATACACGTAATGTTCTCATCCCTAGCTGATGCACTTGTACCATAATGTTCAAGTGCAAGTGCTACGGCTGTTGGGATGATCCCTGGAGTCTTTTAGCCAGGGTACATCAACAACTCATAACGATCTGCTGCTTTCATTTTCCATATCTTTATTAGCTTGATTGTGGCCTTAGGCTTATAGTTATACAAAATTAGACCCCAACTTTGTTAAATGCAAGGAACGTTCTTCACTGGAACATGCAGTGTGTCTGTTCATATTCTTTCTCGAGGTAAAAAAGGGCAAAATAACATACTGAGGTAATGTTCAAATGATAATAAACTAGAATAAATTCTAGTCCAGACGAAATGGGCGCAATCGTGTTTTGGTTCTTTCTTTCTACCATATATAAATTATAATCATATAATAAGATATATATATATATATATATTTGTAAATAAAAGGTTTTTTTGGTTCGTACGTACTTGTTTTTTTGTTGTTGAGTGAGTGTGTCAGTAGTTTTCTCCTGGGCCTGGGGTTATTTTTCTTTAGTAGGATTTTGGTTTTTTCTACGTCCGACCTTAGCGAGTCGTGACATAAGTCCCCCCATAACGGTACATAAAAAAATTAAAACGTGAGTTTTCTTTAGAAAATGTGCACGTGAATTCAGGGATGGTGGAGGGAGATAGAGGGGAAAGGAAGAAGGTGAGCGAACTTTACTGAAAACATTCTAGACTATGGCGCATACTTTGAGCCTATAGATATATTTCACACCTGGCTACTCGCAGACCGTCAACATGAACATGATTCTCGGTGTGTGTAGGCCTACACCCATGGGGTTTAAACTAAGGATTAATCCTCTTTTTGTTTTTGCATACATTTTGCCTTTGGCAGTGACTTTTTATTGTCAAACTGATACAGTGATAGTGATATATCTGGGCATCAATTTCTGGATGATACTATAGTTTGCATCATTAGTTGATTTACTTCCCTTGATTGTGACTGTGACTATCGGCTGTTTTAGACAATTTTCAGAGCTCTTTCCACCTCATGTTCTCGCCTTCCAGTGTCAACGTATCGTTCTTTCCGTTTCATGAATGGATGACACGAATTCACATAGCACGCATCCTGTGCGCTATTAACTGTCTGAATGAAGACCGGTGAGTGCAGGGCAGGATAAACATCCCCAACTGAAAGAAGAAAGAAGATGAAAATAACCATAACCTAATCCTAACGCTATCCCTTACCCGAGCAAGGCAGAATGTGGCTTCTTAATGAGCAGATTGTGTTCATGTTGACGGTCTGCAGGTAGCCAGGCGTTATATTTCTGTTGTTTGCGAATTTTAAAAGTTAATTATCTTTTAAAACACATTTACTGATTTAGTAATTAGAGCTTCTCTCTTCTTCTTCTTCTGTGGTGGTGGCCAACTTCTTTTTATAGAAGTAAATGCACACACTTTTAAGAATCACAATCGGTACCAATTAAAACACTAGTTGCAATGCAAGGCGCTTGAACCATGACTGAATAGTATAGTAATATTAGTATCCCCTCCAGCCCATCTCTAATCGTCTACTCTAATGAATTGTTCTAATTTTACAGGTTTAGCATTGTCGGGTTAAAATTCCTAGCTTGCTATACTATAAGACTGACTATTTGCGGCATTTTGCGACATTGAGCATGAACGACAAATTTCACTTTTTTCTACTAGGGTTAGGGATAGGGTTAGGGTTAGGTAAATGGCTCAAGTAACGAAAAAGTGAAATTTGTGGTTGTCGCAAATAGTCACTCTCATAGTAGCGAGCTAGGAATTTCAACGAGCTAGGAATGTTAATCCTACAAGCATAACATTAGTACTGTAAAATTACATGTTAAAAAAATTGTTATTGTTACTGTTAGGCAAGAACTTGAAGAACAAGAAGTTGGGCAAAAAAGCCTAAAAGGGGCTGTCAATTTCGGATACGCTCGTGGGAATGAACCAAGTTATTGCTTCTTACCACATTGATCAGAACGATGTACTTAGACTTTTCTAATCGCTCCAATTTTCACAAAATTCTCCAAATTTCTTGAAAAAACGTGGCTCTCGCGTTCTTTCTCGAACCAAAATGGGGGTCAACCGGAAGCTTCAAATAGAAGGGCGACAACTCCTGCTGCTTGCTTGACCGTTAGTTTAACGTCCAATTAGGCGTTGCCTCTTACGGACAAATAATTATATCTTGAAGATTTGGTCTTCCCGCTGGAAGATGAGGATGAAGGAGATAATGATGGGACAGGAGTTTTAATCACAAGTTTTAGAGCTGAATTTTAATCCGGAATCGAGACACTGCCTGCCTAACGTGATCATCATGTATCCCTTTCACAAGGGCTAACGTTGCGTAGTGTTGGCTCAAATCGGCAAAAACGGTCTAAGAAACACTCTTCGTTTGCCAACAGTTCGCGTAACGTTTTGTTCTTCCCAAACACCGAGCACGCGGAACTATCACGTGACTTGTAGGGGGATTAAAGTTTTGTTAACATAATACTATTTTTTTTACCAATCAGACAAGATGATGTTGAATTACTGATGCCTGTTTTATGCCTAAACCTTTTATCTTAATGCTTGACCTTGAATTAGCATTGAATATTTCAACTTTTTGCTTTAATATATTTTAAATCATTGCAGTAACTGTCTCATAATTTGTGCATGAGCCTATGGTTATATAGATGCTAACCTAAGTACCGATAACATCTCTAGCCTTCAGTCATAACGCTTGGCCTTTGTTGTTAAGCGCCAAGCAGAACAACACGGCGATCAGTGTCGATATTATATTTTATTTTATAGGTGGGTAAATGACCAACATTTCATTGCACGTCGGCACTTTTACCCACCTATAAACTGGTTAATGCACCAATTATGAGACCATTACTGCAAAGATTTAAAACATATAAAAAGAAAAAGTTAAAATATTCAATGCAAATTCAAGGTCAAGCATTTAATATGAAAGGTTTAATAAAATGGGTATCAGGAATTCAATAGTCTCTATACACTTTAGCTTAGGGAAAAAAAACCCCCCACATAGCTTATTTTACCACAGCAGTGCAAAAGTTGAAAAAGTATAGTTGATACATTAAAATCACATACTCAAGGTCAAATGTCAAGGTCAATAAGGTATACTGAGGGGCACATCAGCTTCATTAAAATAGTAGCACACAAATTTGAAGTGATCCTGTGACATTGTTCTTAAGATAATTGCCAGGCAAATGAAAGGACACAAAATCGTGATAGCCCTCTCCGCAGAGTGGCTGGGGGCTAATAAGTACAAAAATAGGAACTATATTTAACATAGTTTGAATCATTTCAGCAAACTATACTATTTTTCTTACAAATAAAAGCATTAGATACAACATAATTACGGTATATGTACATTATGTACAAAGTCCAGGGTCGAGTTTCTCTAGACGACGGTCGCCGTGCCAATAACTGTTACACCAAAAGGGGTATAAGAAACACTTTAGAAAACGTTTTTATTTGGAACAAAAATAGGCCTATTAAAGGCCCATACTCATCTCCATGGGATCTATGAGCTTCTCGTAAACCACGGGCAGAATATAATGTCTCGTCAGTTTTAGATTTAAGTGCACGCTGAAAAAAGTTTTTTTTTAATTTGAATTGAAAAATCGATTCGATGTGAAGTTTTCTTTTTAGGGGAGTATATTTAGGCTGTCTGTTTTTCTCTTCAACGTAATATTGATTCCCCTCAGCATCGACTCACCTTAGAAACAGCCGGTTGCTATACTCAATCTGCATGTAATAATAACAACACTGTGTACGCTTCTTTTGTGATAAGAAATATAGAGCAACATGTTGTCTTTGCAACAACAACAAAATTCCTTTTTTTTAATTCAGGTACATGTATTGGTTGACATGTTTTCAAATTGCAAGTTTTTTTCTTCTGATTTCTAATTCTGGAGAGAGAACAAATTAGAATCAAGGTCGCAAATGTTGATCGATCTTGATACCGCCCCCCAAAATCTCCAAGAGCTGCAAGAGTTGTGCGCTTTTTGCTTGTTTGTTTGTTCATTTGTTGTTTTTTTAGTGCTGGTTTTTTTTAGAATGGCCGCAAATCTCCCAGGAAGTCACCAAGACATTGCTGTTCTGGAGCGTGAAAAGGCATTGCCCCTCAATAGTAGCAGTGCGTGCGGTGTGCTTTCGGGGAATGGGGGTGGGGTTGTTTAGCCCTCTCGATGTCCATCTTTGCTGACAGTCAAGTGACTATTCAAAACTGATTTGGGGTTAAAGAAGAACGTATTTTTCTTTTCAAATGAAATAAAACTTGATTGGGCATCGAACGCATGGTGTGTTACCAGACAGTTTATATATAAAGCGTCTGTGGTCTTACTGAGTTATGTCAACAAATCTTGCCGTACGCTACAACACACATAACGTTATTGACATATTAAGGGTGAACTCTTCTCAGAGCTCGCTGACTTGGTCTTAGAGAATATGGCGCCAAACTCTGCAGCCAGCTTGGCAAACTCTTCTTTGAACTTGGTGCCAGTCAGACAGTACAGGTAGAAGTTGACACCGCTGTTGGCCAGCCACAGCACGTGGCTAACAGCATCGAATACTTCGAACCGTCCTCTTTCCACCGGGTGGTCGTAATCGACGTGTTGTTTCCACACGTAATAAATAGCGCGTGGCATAGTCAGCACAAAGAAGAACACGTTCGCAGCAACCAGAGTGACAGCCAGTGAAGACACGTTTCGTTCTCTGGAATCCTGCGTGTTTTTTTGCACCGAGAGACGTTTATTATCTCTGACAGATCTGACCAGCGTCCACAAAAGAACGCTGTTGCCGACCATCAGCAATACGAAAGGTAGGAAAGAGTCCAGTATTAAACGTATCCAAGAATAGATACCGAAGAAAAACCATCGGTACAGTCCTGATGCTGGTATGGTACACCTTCCCTTTAAGAACACAAGTCCAAACAGATTATGGATATTAATCAGAACGAAAATGATAACTATTGTACCGGAAACAACTCGCGATTTCTTAATCGTCCACACAGCGCTGGCACGAAGTGGCCACAGCACAGAAGCAGCTCTGAGCATGGTGAGTGACACCAGCATCCACGACGATACCGGCGAAGCCGTGCGGGTGACAACCCTGTACACTTTGCACAACCAGAATCCCGAGTGTGCTAAGTGTTCAGTGTTAAACATATACCTGATGGTATAGTCCAACGGATTTAACAAAGTAAACTGGTCCGCAACGGCCAGAACTATAAAGTAAAAGGTAGACGTGGACGAAGGAAGACGAAGCATGATCAGAATAGTCATAAAATTACCAAAAATCCCAAAGGCACAAATGAGTCCATAACCGACGTCTTTGATAAGATAATACGCATCTATGTAAGGTTGGTGTCGCTCATCCCAAGAGATTAAAGCCTTTGTATTCTTCATTTTAGCCCTCAAAACAAATCATAAAGGCGTTGTCCGACGATGCTTCCTCTCCCATGCACCTGGTAGCTCTGTCAAGGAAGCATACTTTTTTTTAACCACATACCGCCGCTAGTCCCACACGCCGTTGTTTGTGTGTGTGTGTGTGTGTGTGTGTGTGTGTGTGTGTGTGTGTGTGTGTGTGTGTGTGTGTGTGTGTGTGTGTGTGTGTGTGACTGTATGTGTGTGTGCAACACACATGTAGCTATGTTCTGGATGGGCGTGTGTGTGTGTGTGTGTGTGTGTGTGTGTGTGTGTGTGTGCGTGTGCGTGCGCGTGCGCGTGCGCGTGCGTGCGTGCATGTATGTGTGTGTGCGTGCGTTTATGTGGGTTTGACAGAAACAAGCATAGAGAAAGAGAGATTTTGTGGGACTAGCAGTATGTGGGACTCGTCGCATCACATATGTAAAATTACAGTGTGGGACTGGTGGTATGTGGTAGCAAAAGTATGCTTCCACGCTGTGAGAATGGGTGAAAACTCTTGCGAAAGAGCGAGTGATTGCTTCGCAGCACAGCAGGAAGGCGCGGCTGGACTTAGCAGACTAGTTCAACGGTCGACTTTCAGTTTGTATGGTATCTGACTGAACAAAAACAATTGTTGTTACTCATAGAACACCGTTACATAAATCAGTGATGGTCAAGTACTTATGTTTAAACTTTCAGCAGCATTAGACCAGGGGGCCGAACGTTAGGGGAAGACGGGGTAAAAAGCGCATGGGCGGGTAAGAAGCCCACCCCAATTATCTCATGAAATGAAGCAAATTTCAGTCTCATTTTGCCCATGAGACGAGCGTTAATGTATAGCATTCGTCTCATGGGCAAATTTGACTGAAATTTTATTTATTTCATGAGATAATTGGGGTGGGCTTCTTACCCGCCCATGCGCTTTTTACCCCGTCTTCCCCTACGTAGCGTGAGCGCAAATCGGCGAAAACGGTCTAAGCCACCCTTCGTTTGCCGATAGTTCGCGTGGCGTTTTGTTCATGCCA
>CM065698.1:44413360-44420860 GCA_017654935.2 Phymorhynchus buccinoides | reverse complement strand
GTGTGTGTGTGTGTGTGTGTGTGTGTGTGTGCGTGTGCGTGTGCGTGTGCGTGCGTGTGTGTGCGTGCGCGTGCGTGTGTGCGTGCGTGTGTGTGCGAGCGTGTGTGTGCGTGTGCGCGCGCGTGTGTGTATGTGTGTTTGTGTGTGTGTGTGTGTGTGTGTGTGTGTGTGTGTGTGTGTGTGTGTGTGTGTGTGTGTGTGTGTGATGGATCACACAGACAGAATCAGTCCACACTGAGCTGACATGGATCACACAGACAGAATCAGTCCACTTGAGCTGTCATGGATCATACAGACAGAATCAGTCCACTTGAGCTGACAAGGATCATACAGACAGAATCAGTCCACTTTAGCTGACAAGGATCACATAGACAGAATCAATTCACTTGAACTGTCATGGATCACACAGACAGAATCAGTTCACTTGAGCTGTCATGGATCATACAGACAGAATCAGTCCACTTGAGCTGACAAGGATCACATAGACAGAATCAGTCCACTTTAGCTGACAAGGATCACACAGACAGAATCAGTTCACTTGAGCCGTCACGGATAACACAGACAGAATCAGTCCACGCTCATTGATCACACAGACAGAATCAGTCCACGCTCATGGATCACAGAGACAGAATCGGTCCACGCTCATGGATCACACAGACAGAATCAGTCCATACTAAGCTGACATGGATTATACAGACAGAATCAGTCCACACTGAGCTGATATAGGATCACATAAATAATCATATAGTATATAGAGGAAGACGGGGTAAAAAGCGCATGGGCGGGTAAGAAGCCCACCCCAATTATCTCATGAAATGAAGCAAATTTCAGTCTCATTTTGCCCATGAGACGAGCGTTAATGTCTAACATTGGTCTCATGGGCAAATTTGACTGAAATTTTCTTTATTTCATGAGATAATTGGGGTGGGCTTCTTACCCGCCCATGCGCTTTTTACCCCGTCTTCCCCTACTACAACAAGTTTCAAACTCTCCAGTATGTCTTATTTGTTTTTTGAAAGTGTTCATAATCGTGTTGGTACTAGAAAGGGAAAGTGACTGGAAAGGGCGTAAAACGAAGGAGGCCATTCATATCCGTCGACAAAAAGCAGTCATGAACAGGGACCAGGGGGCCTTCCTTTCTGGGATCTACAACCCTCTTTTCGCTGATCTCCGTAAGATCGGCGGAAAATCCCGAGAACCCGAGCATCGAGTGATATGTTGTCACCCAGTCATTCACTCCGAGGATGTCCACAGGTGTGGACGAAACAGTCAGTAAAGAAGTCATCTGTTTGTGTTGTGAAAAAAAGAAGTTTACAATGCGTTATTTGTCTCTGCGAGAAAGGAAAAATATTGGTCGAGAACGGGCAGCAGCAGTCTGGCATGTACTTATGTCTGCTCGTTCCACCAGTCTTTACCCCTTATGACGTCATAACCAGGAAACCTGGGAAATTCCATCCAAAGATTCTACACATCATAACGCATCATATGCAACACAAAATCAGCTAGTGAAGATCGAAAGAATTTTTCTTTATTATTATTTTTCACATAATTTATTATTATTTTCCCATAATTCCAAATATTGGGTACTGATCAAGATCAAGGGCAAGGGCAAGGTCAAACACGTACAATTAAATTAAATTGTCTGGACCCTATCTCTAAAACCACAGGACAGATTTGCTTCAAACTTTGTGTTAGGATGCATCGTGGTAGGACGAGATGGGGGTGGGGGGTGGGGGGGTGGGGGGGGGGCACATGTCTGCCGCCTGGCGACATTTGTGTTTGTGTTTTTTCTCTCTTTCTTTTCAGCTTTGACCTTCAGTTCTATTCACCAATGATTTTTGTTCATGAGCTGATGACAACCCTTGCAGAAAAGCTCAGCTTTAACCCTTTCACCGCCAACCATATTTCAACCCCAAAATGTCCATTAAATATACCTGGATAGAGAACAAAATCCATCTGCAGTATTGATAATTCTTCTGTGACATATATACAATAAGGTCTATCCTTACTTCCCAAAACTAAGACAATAGGGTCTTTGGATAATAAACTTCAATGTGATGCCTTTTAGTGACATAGGTGTTAAATCACTGTGGTGCTAAAATGCGACTTTGGCGGTGAGAGGGTTAACTTGCAGGACAGTCCTCAGGTAGGTGGTGTTTCTCTTAGGTTTGGTTTTAGTATTTATTATTCCCGTGTTTCCTTTTCCCTCACCTAGCTACTTTCAGTTTTATTCTTCTTCGTCATTTTTTTAAAAATTTAATTAATCAATTACAGACTGGAACCCTTTCAACGCTAGCCATTCCTCATCCAAAATGTACCATTAACTCTTTCACCGCCAATGTCGCATTTTTGCACCGCAGTGATTAAATGACCCATGTCATTAAAAGTCTTAAAACGAGGGTCTTTTATCCAATGATCTTGGGTTCTTAATTTTGAAAGGTAAGGATAGGCCTTATTTCAAATATATCACAGAAGAATCCCCAATATTTCAGACAAAAATATTTTCTCTATCCCTGTAAGTTTAATGGAACATTGAGGCTAAAAAATGGCTGGCGGCGAAAGGGTTAAACTTACCCGGATAGAGAAAAGATTTCGTCTGCAATATTGGGGATTCCTCTATGACGTGCATAAAATAGGGCCTAATGAAGAACATAAGGTCACTGGATACCAGACCCTCATTTGATGCCTTTTAGTGACATGGGTGTTGTTGTGCATTTGTTTTGTTTGGTGTGATTTTCTTTTGTTTTGTTTTTGCATAGATGAGGCATGGTATAGACCAGTGAAGGGGCAAGGCAAGGACAACCTAGCAATGACGGTCAGCGGGTTGTTGTCTGTAATTGTGTGACGGATAGCCAGGCGTCCGATCCCCGGACAGACTGAGGAGAAAGGGCACGTTGGACAATAATAATAATAATAATAATAATAATAATATAATACTAATAATAAATAAAGCTTCCATAGCGCTCTTCGATTATAAAAAAAATATCCTCAGAGCGCTTTACAAATAATACGAGAGAAAACAATCAAGAAGAAAAACATTACAAAACATTATGAAGAAGTATAAAATAAATAAATAAATAAAAATGCTCACGCCGGCCGCCCCCCACCCCCCTTTTCACATACACATTATAGACACCATTTTAAAAAACATTTTAAAAGAAGCATAACAAATAATTATTTAACACATTTTAAAGTAGAAATCGAAACAATCCAGCCGGTCTGTCATCCCCCCCCCCCCCCCCCCCACACACACACACACCACCTTCAGTTTTTTTTTCCCCACATACGCACTATCGACACTCATTAACACTCATAACATAGCATCCGGGGAGAAGAAAAAAATCAGGCATGGACAAACAGACACACCACCTCCACCCCCACCTCCACCACCCCTCTTGTTTTTGTACCTGAGTTTCCTGAACAGGCGCTTGAAATCGCACGTGCAATTTATTTACAGATTGGTTCTTTCAAAAGGCACTCCTTTCAATCAATCCGTTGTTTTGTTGTCTTCTTCCCTCTAATGGCTATTGAATTCACAGACGGAGCTTAGCACTTAATCAGTAGGGGTAAGACGGGGTAAAAAGCCCATGGGCGGGTAAGAAGCTCATGCCAATTATCTCATGAAATGAAGCAAATGTCAGTCAAAATTTGCCCATGAGGCGAGTGTTAAAGTTTAGCCGTTCGTCTCATAGGCAAAATGTGACTAGAATTTGCTTTATTTCATGAAATAATTGGCATGGGCTTCTTACCCGCCCATGGGCTTTTTACCCCGTCTTCCCCTATACAGGCCTAAATGAGGAAAACATACCCCAATAACTCAACTGCAGGAGATCACAGACTTATTTTTCGGGATTTCTGCACTATTTTTTACAACCCCCACCCTCCATCCCAGACACTTTCGAGTCACTCTCACCTCCATCCACCATTGACACTGTCACCATAACACCAGCTCCGATAAATCAGCCATCAGCCGCCATGCATCGCCGCCGCAGCGACATTCCCCAGTGGGCCTGGGTACGGATTATTGATCTGCAGCAGGATAGCTAAGGTAGAAGAACGAGCAGGTAGGGTAGTGATGGTAAGTACACAGTGTCGGATCTCACCTTGCGGTGTTTGTTAGCCTAAATGCGTGTCGGACAAATTGTCGTCTGCATCGCTTGTTGTTGCCGAACTGTCGTCTGCGTCTGATTGTGGATTGTGATTTCATTGGCAGGTGTGTGGTGTGTGGGTTGTTGTTGTTTTTGGTGTGGTAGGTTGGATTTCTATGATATTTTGTGCTCCACCGTCTGTCCTGTTCTTTGTAAGGTATGTTATTGCTTAATCGAAGGTGGGGGGTTTTCACCTTCTATGTGAAGTCATGATTTTACAGTGACGGATTTATTCGGGTTGAAGGTTGTTCTCTAGCTCGCACTCACCCCCCTTTTTAACCCCTTTAGTGAGAGTCGTAACATTACCGTGATAGATTAAGTCTATCCTGAATCACGTTTTTTGTTTGTTTGTGTGTGTTTGGTTGCGGTTGACAATCATTATGTTGATTAAAAAGGTTTAAAGCTTCAATGTTTTTCTAATAACTATTTTGTTTATCAGGGGCTGACATCTCCATAATAATGATATAGATCGAGAGGTGAGATTTATTGAACGAAAAAAAAAATCGGTGACAGTTAGAATGCTTATCAAGGTGCCAAGGAGTCGTTTTCCAGTAACATTATTAACATTAGGTATGGTAGGTATTATTAGGTGCTTTATAATCACAGAGGCGTCGTCTCTGTGAAATTCGGGTTGCTCCCACCTGGAGAGCGCGTCGCAGCCAGAGGTGCGCCACCCAATTTCTTTTCTTTTTTTTGCATGTGATTTTTATGTGACTGATGAGGGGGGGGGGTAAATTTTGACCAAATGACAACTTTGTCGTTGCCACTGGGTTTAACGTATGCCAAGTGCATAGGCACACGGGACCTCGGTTTATCGTCTCATCCGAAATGTATCATTGCACCAAGCGACTGGCCCACTGGGTCTAATGCTATTAAATGCTAACGGTGAACACTGAGCTGGCACAGACATTATGATGTCCCATTATATCAGCACATCGTTACTTGCGTACTGAGTGGTATCCTTGGAGTCTTATTAAGGGCCAGCCACACGTCCACTAAAATCGCACGACTGTACGATACGATTCTTCCATCACGTGATCTCGATGAGCCAATCGCATTTGCTCTTGGAGACCACATGATCGAATCGTATCGTACAGACGTGCGATTTCAGCGGACGTGTGGCTGGATCTTTACAGTAGCCTAAGGCAGTCATGATTTTCAAATGACAATTTGTCATAGAAAATGGCTGGGGACCGTGACCAGTTATCGACATTTCATTTTTCAAGCAAATTAGACAGGGGTGGGGTGTAGGGGGGGGGGGGGGGGGGGGGGGGGTTCCTTCATCTCGGGATAAACATGGCTTCGCATCTAACTACTTCACAACTAAAGGGACAAACACACTGCATACGACGCGATCCGATTGTGGTCCGGTTGTATGACGTCTGCGAGTCATGATTTCGCCATATCGAGTCCTTGCAATGCTTCAAATCAGCTCTCAAGACCCACCTATTCAAGCTACATCACAACCTTTAGGCCACATTACTTCACGACTCTATTCTCCCCCCTCCCTCCCCCCCCCTCCCCCCCCCCCCCCCCCTTTAGTTTTTCACTGTGTGTTGACTGCAATGTCTACGTCAGCTTTGTTGCGAGAGCCAGAGAGCGAGAGAGAGAGAGAGAGAGAGAGAGAGAGAGAGAGAGAGAGAGAGAGAGAGAGAGAGAGAGAGAGAGAGAGAGTGAGTTGATGCTTTATTGAACTGATTGTATTTTGTATTGTGTTCTTTGGTGGGGTGAGTGGTGGTGATGGTAACGGTGTGTGTGTGTGTGTGTGTGTGCGTGCGTGTGTGCGTGTGCGTGTGTGTGCGTGTGTGCGTGTGCGTGCGTGCGTGTGCGAGTGAGTGAGTGTGTGTGTGTGTGTATATGTATATGTGCGTACGTGCGTGCCTGCGTGGGTGGGGGTGGTGGGTGTATGTGTATGCCTATTAGCATGTGTGTGAGCGATTATTTGTTTTGTTGTTGAATTTCTTGTTTTTTAATTTTGTTGTTGTTAAGCGCATAGAGCTCCACATTTGGTGGAGGAGTGCGCTATGTAAATGATTCACTATTATTATTATTATTATTATTATTATTATTATTATTATTATTATTATTATTATTCACGTGAAATACTTCCGTCTAAAAATAATTCTACTGTTTTCGTTCACTGTAGGCTACTCATGTAGACCAAATCCTACACGATTCTCATAAAAATGTCTGGTACAAAAATACATATATTTCATCAGATTCGTGTACGGGGGACTACAAATATAGTGAACAAAGCTATGAATGTTTCATCAGATTCATGTAGACAGTAGAATGTCACGAGAATCATGCCTCACAAATGTCACAGTCGGATCGCATCGTACACAGTGTGTCTGCCCCTTAAGATGCAGGCCTATCCCAAGATGGTGGCTGATATGCAGCAATAGACGTTGTATTTACTGGTATCCTTGTAGGCTTATAATATAATATAACACAGACATAAAACTAATATAGTATATCATATTATATTATATAATAGTAAAACCTTTTTTTTTCTATTTGTCGTGGGAAATAAGCGTTGTATGCCTATTTAGTGGTATCCTTGCATTTTTCAGTAAAGCAGTGTTGTCCACTTTATTTACATTGTTTTAAATAGTTTTTTCCCCTACTGCATTGTATGCTACTTTATTCCAAACACGACAAAGAACTAACTTGAATCAGGTAAACTGCGATTTCGTCATCACCTTTGGTGTTGTCGTCACAGGAGCACAACAGTGATGACGTTCACATTGCTGGTAGTCACCGCTGTCGTCATCGTCGGTGGTCACATGACGTCACCAATGACCACTGCGACCCCGCCCTCAGTCCCCACCGTTGGTGAGTATGACAACAACAATAATAACAATGATGACAACAACAATGATGACAACAACAATAACAACAATGATGACAACAACAATAACAGCAATGATGACAACAACAATAACAACAACGATGACAACAACAATAACAACAATGATGACAACAACAATAACAACAATGATGACAACAATAACAGCAATGATGACAACAACGATAACAACAACAATGACAACAATGATGACAACAACAATAATGACAACAACAACAACAACAATGATGACAACAACAATAACAACAATGATGACAACAACAATAACAACAATGATGACAACAACAATAACAACAATGATGACAACAACAATAACAACAATGATGACAACAACAATAACAACAATGATGACAACAACAATAACAACAATGATGACAACAACAATAACAACAATGACAACAACAATAACAACAATATGATAACAACAATGATGACAACAACAATAACAACAATGATCTAAGGTCTAACAGGTTTGTGGTCGGC